>OY288285.1:20567681-21767681 GCA_958450335.1 Hibiscus tridactylites | reverse complement strand
GCAAGGCTTTCATGCCTTGGTCCTCGATCTGTCTCGAACGGTTGCCACTCCTTGGCAAGTTTATGATCACCCTCGGCTTTGGGATGATTCGTCCAAAGTACAAGGCCTTTGTGCCTTGACGCTTGGCCCGTCTCGATGGTTGGTGCCTCCTTCTCATAGGAGACGCTCACCTTGCTTTGTGCTTGGCTTGGTCCACCCCATGTGTGGATCATCTCGCACTACTCTTCGTACCACGGCTCGGGTATTCAAGCAATGTCCACTTGCCTTTCCAATGGCAACTCCATCTTGTAGGCTATCTCGCCTACTTGCTCCTTGGCTCGACTCGGTCCCTCGCTCGATCGCATCGGCGGCCTGTGGGCAGAACCAAAGCAAGTTAGACTTAAATTTTCTAAGAAACATGGCTTGCTTACCTCGGACACAAGGTCCTTGTGGGCTTGGGTCACTTCGTCTTGTCGATACTCAAGGCAAGTGATTATGGCGGGGTCTTGGAATAGGCCCCCTTCGGTGCTCTCTAGCACTCGTCCCTTGGCATGGATGAAGGTTGGATATTCTCGGCTTGCTCCATCCACCTCGTCACTCAGTTCTTCGCTTGGCCCCGCAAGCAACCTGTGGACAGGACCACAACAAGTTAGATCCAAATTTTGAAAAATTGGATCACTTACCTCGGACTTAAGGTCCTCGTTGGCTCTATCCACTTTGCCTTGTCGATACCCAAGGCAAGTGTTGTTGGCATGGTTTGGCCCCTCATCAATGGGCTTGGGCATCTCGGTTCTTTGGGTCGGTTCCATGGACTCATGCCACTCATCCATGGACTTTGACAACTCGTCGAACTCGGCTTGCAATTCTTTGTGGAAAATTGCTAGCTCCTCTCCATCGGCAACTTGATCCGCTTCGCTCTTTCGTGACAATGCTTTGGCAACTCCAAAGACTTCTCATCGTCGTTCTCATGGTCCACCTTGCTCATTGGCGGACAAGTAGCATGCCCCACCTTGTACCCTCGGCTTAAGGCATTGGCTACCTTATTTGACAAACTTGGGTTGCACTTCCAAGCAAAGTTGAACTTTGCAAGGATTTTCTCCCAACGAACCTGCTTACGAGACAAATTTGCTTGGGTTAGAAAATAATTATTCAAGGAACTCTTGGAATAGACATCAAACCTTGACCCAAATAAACGTTGTCTCCAAGTGTGCAAGCAATACACGACTGCGATAAGCTCCTTCTCACGATCAGGGTAACTCTTCTCGGACTCGTTGAGCACTCGACTCTCTCGAGCTATCGGAACTCCCTTCTCTAAGAGAATTCCTTCAATGTAGTCGGCACTTGCGAAGGTATGGACTTCGAATGCCTTCACGTCCTTGATCTCATTAAGGACTTGTCTCGTTGTGTCAGGAACTTCCATGGCCTCATCATCATTGGATGTCTCGGACTCAAGAATTCCTTCATGGAAGCTTGGCGATGCCTCAGTCTTGTCTCCCTTATCGTGGCTCAACGACTCAACGTCTTGTTGGTGTGGATCTGCAACACACCTTTCCTCAGTTTCTGACAAGACAAGCGCATCAATTTGCTCCAAACAAGATAAACCAATAACAATTTCATGTTCACCAAGGGAATGGTAAGATATTACCTTGATGTTTTTTGTGCCTCAAAAATCGCCGATTTGATGGTACACATCCTTTGCGATTCCCACAACTGGCTCGTCTCAGAAGTTGACTGTCTCAACTTGTTCTTTTACCTTCTCAACCTGAAGGTTTAACAACTCGGCTGCTAGCTCGGATACGAGTATTGCAGATGCACTTGGATCTATTAGTGCACTTAGCGTTGCATCGGGAAACACTATGTCTACAAACATAGGCTCCTCTTCCTCATAGTCGCTCTCGAATTCACTTGACTCCCAAGATGACCCATGCTCGATCTCATCTGCCCCATCGTCTCCATGGAAAGCAAAAAAGCACGTCACTTGTTGACTCGTCATCGTCGCTGGAATACTCCACGTAACCTGGCTTCTCCCACGGTTGTGTGGACTCGTTGCACCTTGGCAATCTTTCCGTCATCAAGACTCCACTTTTGAAGTTTGACGCCCCAACCACCATACTCACTGGTGATTCCCTCTTCAAGTGTTTTCCTTGTGTACATGGAGCTCCCCCTCAATATTTGGACTTGTTGATCAATCTCCATCACACCTAACATAAGACAATCATACAAATTTTGGTATCCAAATTGCTTTGGATCCATAAGCTTTAGTTGCACAAAATTTAGTCCCCTTAGGAATCCATTTTTCAATTTCATCTTTTTTAGTTTAAGTGGTTAGTCCTTTTGGGACCCAAACACTTCTAAAACATTTTCCATTTATGAATTTAAGGGCACTAGATTGTCTTACATAAAAATTTGATTTTCCAAAGTCATTTTTCTTTTGAAGTTCATTGGAAATCAAATCTTTTTCCTTTTTAAGATCATCAATTTCTTGTTGATGATCATTTTCCATTGTTTGAAGCATGTTTTGCAAATGTGAAACGTTTTGTTCAAAATCCTTCAATTTTGCTTCAAACTCAAGATTTGTTTTGGAAAGCAAATCATTCTCATTTTTCAATTTTGAAATCAACTTTTTGTTCTTAGAAAATGATGCCTTGAATTCCAAAAGCAAATCATCATAGGCATCTTGTAACTCATCAAATGTATATGAATTTGAAATAGATGAGTTAGAAGTTACCTCTCCCTCATTGAGGGCCATCAAGCATAGGTGGGCTACCTCATCATCGGTGGAGTCTTCATCACTCCATGTGGCCACATATGCTTGCTTTGAAGATGATCCCTTCTTGTTGGACTTGTGGGATTCCTTCATCTTCTTCTTCGATTCATGCTTGGATTTTTCCATTTCACTCTTCATGAATCGTGCAAATTTGTTGAAGAGATAGGCCATCTCTTCATCTTCGCTTTCTTTCTCATTTGTATCTACATGATGGCATGTGAAGGATTTGAGAGCAATGGCATTTGTGTTGATGTCAAGCCCTTTGAGCTTCTTCTCCCCCATAGCTCTAATCTCTTCCTTATTCTTCTCCTCTTCTTTGTTTTTATTCATTATTTGGTGAGTGAGAAATGACCCCGTGAGTTCATCAAGCTTCAAGGTTTTCAAATTCTTAGCTTCGATGATGGCGGTCCTTTTTGAGTCCCATGACTCGGGAAGGGAGTAGATAAGCTTTCTGACAAGCTTCTCTTCCGGGATGGCTTCTCCATAACCTTTGAGTCTATTGGTGATGGAGGAGAACCTATCGAACATCTTCTCAATGTCCTTTTCCGGATCCATCTTGAAGTTTTCATACTCGTGGTTGAGAAGTCCGATCTTGGTCTCCTTTACTTCGTTGGTTCCTTCATATGTGACTTCAAGCTTGTCCCATACCTCATTGGCATCTTCACAAGAAGACATCTTCTTGTAGATGTTAGGGCTCAATGCACAAAAGATGATGTGCAAGGCTTTGCAATTGAGCTTCATCTTCTTGGGATCATTCGCGCTCCAATCCGCCTTCCTTCGTTGTGGCATGAACGGACCGTCTTCTACTATGTCCCAAAGCTTGTAGTCCTTAGACTTTATGAAATACATCATTTTTGTCTTCCAATGGGCATAGTGTGTTCCGTCGAAAAATGGTGGCTTGTCGATGGATTGCGTCATTTGATCGGTTGGTTGATATGTTGTATCGAGCTTCTCGGATCACCTAAATAGGATGTTAATCATCTTCGATTGAGCCTTGCTCTGATACCAATTGTTGGGTTTTGTGGTGCTCGATTCCTTCAACCGTTCCTAATTGTCAAGTGTGGAGAAGTTGGATAATTGGGTGTTTTAATGGGAGGTGAAAATGGACAACAAGACACAAGGAATTATAGTGGTTCGGCCTTCTAACAAGCACCCACATTCACTACCTTAGCTCCCCATTAAGGATTTCAACAAATTCACTCTAGAATTCCGTCCCCTTTTTTAGGCTTAGGAGGCAACCTTTACAACCCTCAAAGCTTTCTACCCAAAGCTTGAGTAAACCCTCTTTACAAGAGAAATTCTAAGCAAACTTGAAATCCCTCTAATAGGTGTTTGTTTGCATTATTTAGCTCTCACCCAAAACCTAAACACTTGAGCAAATTTAACAATGTTTAGCTCACTAGTGTTGTCTATACAAGAAAATGGACAATTGAGCTCTAAGACAAAATCTTAATCATAGTGTTGTTGACAATTGAAGCATTAGTCTTCTCTTGATACTTGGAGGTCCCTTTATACTCCTAATTGAGTTTGTAGCCGTTAGGGTTGAATTGGAGCCGTTGAAGACTTTATTTTCCACATTTATTGCAGTTCTGGTGCATATTGTATTGGTACACGGGGAACCGTATCGGTACGCTCTTCTTCAGAACATGCCATTGGGCTCTTGCCAGCCTAAGCGTATTGATACGCTAAGAAGCGTATCGGTACGGTCTGCATTTTAAAAAACCGTTGGGAAATAGCCGTTGGGTTTAGTTAAAACATGGATCGTTACGCTTTAAAGGCGTATCGGTATGACCCCTATCCGTATCGATACGGGCAAGCCTGTATTGGTACGGGTTTTGGCAGAATCAAAACTATAGTAAAAAGGTATCGATACGGGGTATACCGTATCGATACGGTAGAGCTGAAAAGTCAGTTTTGAGTAGTTTAAAACATTCCAAATTTTGCCAAAAAAACCTTTTTAAATACCTCAAACATATTTTCAAGTTGTTTGGACTTAAAGACATGTTTTAAATTTTTTTTCAAATTAGTTCAAAATATTTTTCAATTATTATATCAAAACATTAATTCTTCAGAATCACCCAACCTTAATGCACCTAAATTTTCATATTAGAACAATTCCTAACAACCATTCATTTAGAAAACAACTCAAATACACGTGTTTACATATAAATTCATTAAAACAGTCCATTAATGTTCATGTATTTGCAAAACAATCCCATTACACACATATACACATATATATGCACGAAACAGTCCACTATTGTTCATATATATATATATATGCAAAACAGTCCCATCACACATCTATACGCACGAAACAGTCCTTTAGAAAAGGTTGGGGCTTTGAGAAGATTAGGATGATTGTAGTGGAAAGGGGTAAAATTGTAAAAAAAAAAAACCTTCAGTGTTGATTTTTTTAAGTGATTTATTTAAATAATGAAGGATAAAATTTAAAGTAATTTAAAAACTATTTATTAAATTTATTGAATTTTTAAATTAGAAATAAATTAATTGATTGTGCAAATATGGGGACTAAATGTGTTATTATATAAATTTTTGTAATCGATGTGTTACCTATTTTAACAGTAGTTAACGGTTCAATGATCATTTCATAATAAAAATTAAAATTGAATACCCATTATATAACTTTTAAAAATTTAAAAATTATTTTTTTTTTATTTTTTGAAATAATTTAGTAATCATTTCTGTACTAAAACACCTTTAGAGCACATTCCTTTTAATGAAATATGAACCAACATACAAGAAGTCAAATCCATGTATTCTATTTTTTTTCAATATTTTCCTTTATCAGATTGATTTTAGAATTTATTGCGACAATTACTTTATATAAAACAAAAGTTATTTTAAATCTGTTAATTTTAGAAAAATAAACTCTACGAGATTAGTCTCGAAAAGAATACACTCACAGTGATTAGGAGTGAACAAAATTTGACACGAAAAAATAGAATTTTTAACTTGACTCGAGACGGAAAAATGATTCATCTTGACTCGACATGAAATTTTATAAACTCAGCTTGAAAAAATTTCAAATAAAGTTTAAGTTGTAAAATAAAAATTTAAATAACTCAAAAAATTGTATAATTAGTGGATTGATTTTTAAGTTTGAGTCGAGTCCGTCAATTTTTCCTAATATATAAATTGATATAAAAATATGAGGAAATATATACCACATACGAAAAAATATAAAGAAATATATATATATATATATATATATATATATATATATATATGCATATCTTATATGATTAGATAAAGTCGTTTAAATTAGAATCAAACTGTACTATATCATGATAAATAGTTACAATTATATTTGTATAGAAACTCAAAAACTCGAATCGACTTGAACTCTGCTCGAATTTCATAAATTTAATTCGAATCGAAAAATTTGAAATAAAATTTGACTTGTAAAGTATGATGCGTCAACTTGAATAACATAAAAATTTTTGACTCGACGCGATCGAATGCTCATCCTTAACAGATAGAATTTTCTTAAAATAATATTTCATTGATTACAATAAAACTATTATATTTAAGATCTGGTTCTGACTCGCCAACCCATGCGGCCTTAGTCGTCGATCTTAAGTCGAGGACTAAGTCAGCCTTCGAATATCTAAGCTGAGGCGCTTAGAACTTGGTGTGCGGAAGCTTTTGGAAAAATATGGTGATGGCTAGGCAAGATAAGAATAAGAGAGACAAGGGATTTTATAAGCAAAGAGCCTCGTTAAAAACTCCTCCTAAACCTAGACGACAAGAAAAGAGTACTCGATGCCTTCTCTTATTAATAAGCAAAGAAAGAAGAAGATGAGGAAAGTGGAAGTGATTACAAAGGGTGGATGAAGGCTCTATTTATAGCCTTGGCCCCCTCGATCTACTGGCTACGAATGACTCGATCCAATGGCTATGGATGAGTCTTACAAAGAGAATCTCTCATACATGGCAACTCTATCATCCTATTACAAGGTTGCCTAAGATATGTGCCCAATGACATCATGACTTTGGTGGCATTGGCTTGTTTCCTCGATTGTGGCTTCAAGGATGGAAGCTTTCCTCGAATAGACTCCATGGATGATATCCTTCCATGAGTGTTGGTCAAAATATGACACCTTGGCTTGGGTCTTGGATGCTTGGGCGGATTGGGCTTGTCATGGCCCAGATCTTGTGTCCAAAACCCCCTCTTTAGCATGTTGAGTGCTAAGTCGAACCCTAGGGGTGTGGGCAACTCGGATGGGCATCCCCTAGGCCTCTTGGCGTGCACATCGGGTGCAGACTCGGCCTCATTGGCGTGTACATCGGGTGCGGGCTTGGGCTCCATGGCTTGGGCGGCATGGAGGGTGCATGGCAAGGCCCTCTCGGGTGCGTGTGTTGGGCCCCCTCAGGTCCAAGTCTCGTGGGCGGCACATGAGCTTCAAAGCCTCGGTCTCGCCAGGCTCGTTCTGTACCTTGGACTGCTTGGTTTTGTGCGGGCATCGGAAAGACTCGTGTGGCTCTCCACACCTCCAGCATTTTGACGTCCTCTCTCTTGGGTAGTCTTTGCAGTGGTTGATTCTACAAAGAGAAAAAAACCATGAATTATTAAAAACATCACTCAATCGTGATTTGCTCACCTCGCTTTCAAACGAGACGTCTAGTGACTCCACGTTCATCTCTGTCCCAACGATCCTTCTTCTTTCTTGCGCTATCTCAACTCGTACAGAGCAGAACTCGCTTTGATACCACTTGTAACGGGGCTAGGTTGTGACTCACCAACCCGTGCGGCCTTAGTCGTCGATCTTAAGTCGAGGACTAAGTCAGCCTTCGAATATCTAAGCTGAGGCGCTTAGAACTTGGTGTGCAGAAGCTTTTGGAAAAAGATGGTGATGGCTAGGCAAGATAAGAATAAGAGAGACAAGGGATTTTATAAGCAAAGAGCCTCGTTAAAAACTCCTCCTAAACCTAGACGAGGCGTAAAGAGTACTCGATGCCTTCTCTTATTAATAAGCAAAGAAAGAAGAAGATGAGGAATGTGGAAGTGATTACAAAGGGTGGAGGAAGGCTCTATTTATAGCCTTGGCCCCCTCGATCTAATGGCTACGAATGACTCGATCCAATGGCTATGGATGAGTCTTACAAAGAGAATCTCTCATACATGGCAACTCTATCTTCCTATTACAAGGTTGCCTAAGATATGTGCCCAATGATATCATGGCTTTGGTGGCATTGGCTTGTTTCCTCGATTGTGGCTTCAAGGATGGAAGCTTTCCTCGAATAGACTCCATAGATGATATCTTTCCATAAGTGTTGGTCAAAATATGACACCTTGGCTTGGGTCTTGGATGCTTGGGCGGATTGGGCTTGTCATGGCCCAGATCTTGTGTCCAAAACCCCCTCTTTAGCATGTTGGGTGCTAAGTCGGGCCCTAGGGATGTGGGCAACTTGGATGGGCATCCCCTAGGCCTCTTGGCGTGCACATCGGGTGTAGACTCGGCCTCCTTGGCGTGCATGTCGGGTGCGGGCTCGGGCTCCATGGCTTGGGCGGCATGAAGGGTGCATGGCAAGGCCCCCTCGGTGTGCATGTCGGGTGCGGGCTTGGGCTCCATGGCTTGGACGGCATGGAGGGTGCATGGCAAGGCCCCCTCGGGTGCGTGTATTGGGCCCCCTCGGGTCCAAGTCTCGTGGGCAGCACATGGGGTGCTTGGCAAGGCCCCATGGTGCGCTGGAATAGGCCCAGCTCGGTTCTCTTGGGCGCGGACACCACCAAAGGCGTTGTGCATGGCCCCTTGGTGTGTGGCGTCGGCAACTACTCGGGTCCCTCGGTCGGGTGGTGCACTAAGGTCAGCACCTATGGGTGCGGCTGGCTCAGTCGCGAAAAGTGGGTCTGTGACATTCTCCCCCACTGAATCTATCGATGCCCTCATCGATAGGCATTGATGAGTCTCGGTCGACTTGTCCTCGAATGGCCTCGGCTCGTCGTCGTGTTCCCGTTTGGCTAAGGGAACTCTCGTGCAATGGGCAAGGCTTTCATGCCTTGGTCCTCGATCTGTCTCGAACGGTTGCCACTCCTTGGCAAGTTTATGATCACCCTCGGCTTTGGGATGATTCGTCCAAAGTACAAGGCCTTTGTGCCTTGACGCTTGGCCCGTCTCGATGGTTGGTGCCTCCTTCTCATAGGAGACGCTCACCTTGCTTTGTGCTTGGCTTGGTCCACCCCATGTGTGGATCATCTCGCACTACTCTTCGTACCACGGCTCGGGTATTCAAGCAATGTCCACTTGCCTTTCCAATGGCAACTCCATCTTGTAGGCTATCTCGCCTACTTGCTCCTTGGCTCGACTCGGTCCCTCGCTCGATCGCATCGGCGGCCTGTGGGCAGAACCAAAGCAAGTTAGACTTAAATTTTCTAAGAAACATGGCTTGCTTACCTCGGACACAAGGTCCTTGTGGGCTTGGGTCACTTCGTCTTGTCGATACTCAAGGCAAGTGATTATGGCGGGGTCTTGGAATAGGCCCCCTTCGGTGCTCTCTAGCACTCGTCCCTTGGCATGGATGAAGGTTGGATATTCTCGGCTTGCTCCATCCACCTCGTCACTCAGTTCTTCGCTTGGCCCCGCAAGCAACCTGTGGACAGGACCACAACAAGTTAGATCCAAATTTTGAAAAATTGGATCACTTACCTCGGACTTAAGGTCCTCGTTGGCTCTATCCACTTTGCCTTGTCGATACCCAAGGCAAGTGTTGTTGGCATGGTTTGGCCCCTCATCAATGGGCTTGGGCATCTCGGTTCTTTGGGTCGGTTCCATGGACTCATGCCACTCATCCATGGACTTTGACAACTCGTCGAACTCGGCTTGCAATTCTTTGTGGAAAATTGCTAGCTCCTCTCCATCGGCAACTTGATCCGCTTCGCTCTTTCGTGACAATGCTTTGGCAACTCCAAAGACTTCTCATCGTCGTTCTCATGGTCCACCTTGCTCATTGGCGGACAAGTAGCATGCCCCACCTTGTACCCTCGGCTTAAGGCATTGGCTACCTTATTTGACAAACTTGGGTTGCACTTCCAAGCAAAGTTGAACTTTGCAAGGATTTTCTCCCAACGAACCTGCTTACGAGACAAATTTGCTTGGGTTAGAAAATAATTATTCAAGGAACTCTTGGAATAGACATCAAACCTTGACCCAAATAAACGTTGTCTCCAAGTGTGCAAGCAATACACGACTGCGATAAGCTCCTTCTCACGATCAGGGTAACTCTTCTCGGACTCGTTGAGCACTCGACTCTCTCGAGCTATCGGAACTCCCTTCTCTAAGAGAATTCCTTCAATGTAGTCGGCACTTGCGAAGGTATGGACTTCGAATGCCTTCACGTCCTTGATCTCATTAAGGACTTGTCTCGTTGTGTCAGGAACTTCCATGGCCTCATCATCATTGGATGTCTCGGACTCAAGAATTCCTTCATGGAAGCTTGGCGATGCCTCAGTCTTGTCTCCCTTATCGTGGCTCAACGACTCAACGTCTTGTTGGTGTGGATCTGCAACACACCTTTCCTCAGTTTCTGACAAGACAAGCGCATCAATTTGCTCCAAACAAGATAAACCAATAACAATTTCATGTTCACCAAGGGAATGGTAAGATATTACCTTGATGTTTTTTGTGCCTCAAAAATCGCCGATTTGATGGTACACATCCTTTGCGATTCCCACAACTGGCTCGTCTCAGAAGTTGACTGTCTCAACTTGTTCTTTTACCTTCTCAACCTGAAGGTTTAACAACTCGGCTGCTAGCTCGGATACGAGTATTGCAGATGCACTTGGATCTATTAGTGCACTTAGCGTTGCATCGGGAAACACTATGTCTACAAACATAGGCTCCTCTTCCTCATAGTCGCTCTCGAATTCACTTGACTCCCAAGATGACCCATGCTCGATCTCATCTGCCCCATCGTCTCCATGGAAAGCAAAAAAGCACGTCACTTGTTGACTCGTCATCGTCGCTGGAATACTCCACGTAACCTGGCTTCTCCCACGGTTGTGTGGACTCGTTGCACCTTGGCAATCTTTCCGTCATCAAGACTCCACTTTTGAAGTTTGACGCCCCAACCACCATACTCACTGGTGATTCCCTCTTCAAGTGTTTTCCTTGTGTACATGGAGCTCCCCCTCAATATTTGGACTTGTTGATCAATCTCCATCACACCTAACATAAGACAATCATACAAATTTTGGTATCCAAATTGCTTTGGATCCATAAGCTTTAGTTGCACAAAATTTAGTCCCCTTAGGAATCCATTTTTCAATTTCATCTTTTTTAGTTTAAGTGGTTAGTCCTTTTGGGACCCAAACACTTCTAAAACATTTTCCATTTATGAATTTAAGGGCACTAGATTGTCTTACATAAAAATTTGATTTTCCAAAGTCATTTTTCTTTTGAAGTTCATTGGAAATCAAATCTTTTTCCTTTTTAAGATCATCAATTTCTTGTTGATGATCATTTTCCATTGTTTGAAGCATGTTTTGCAAATGTGAAACGTTTTGTTCAAAATCCTTCAATTTTGCTTCAAACTCAAGATTTGTTTTGGAAAGCAAATCATTCTCATTTTTCAATTTTGAAATCAACTTTTTGTTCTTAGAAAATGATGCCTTGAATTCCAAAAGCAAATCATCATAGGCATCTTGTAACTCATCAAATGTATATGAATTTGAAATAGATGAGTTAGAAGTTACCTCTCCCTCATTGAGGGCCATCAAGCATAGGTGGGCTACCTCATCATCGGTGGAGTCTTCATCACTCCATGTGGCCACATATGCTTGCTTTGAAGATGATCCCTTCTTGTTGGACTTGTGGGATTCCTTCATCTTCTTCTTCGATTCATGCTTGGATTTTTCCATTTCACTCTTCATGAATCGTGCAAATTTGTTGAAGAGATAGGCCATCTCTTCATCTTCGCTTTCTTTCTCATTTGTATCTACATGATGGCATGTGAAGGATTTGAGAGCAATGGCATTTGTGTTGATGTCAAGCCCTTTGAGCTTCTTCTCCCCCATAGCTCTAATCTCTTCCTTATTCTTCTCCTCTTCTTTGTTTTTATTCATTATTTGGTGAGTGAGAAATGACCCCGTGAGTTCATCAAGCTTCAAGGTTTTCAAATTCTTAGCTTCGATGATGGCGGTCCTTTTTGAGTCCCATGACTCGGGAAGGGAGTAGATAAGCTTTCTGACAAGCTTCTCTTCCGGGATGGCTTCTCCATAACCTTTGAGTCTATTGGTGATGGAGGAGAACCTATCGAACATCTTCTCAATGTCCTTTTCCGGATCCATCTTGAAGTTTTCATACTCGTGGTTGAGAAGTCCGATCTTGGTCTCCTTTACTTCGTTGGTTCCTTCATATGTGACTTCAAGCTTGTCCCATACCTCATTGGCATCTTCACAAGAAGACATCTTCTTGTAGATGTTAGGGCTCAATGCACAAAAGATGATGTGCAAGGCTTTGCAATTGAGCTTCATCTTCTTGGGATCATTCGCGCTCCAATCCGCCTTCCTTCGTTGTGGCATGAACGGACCGTCTTCTACTATGTCCCAAAGCTTGTAGTCCTTAGACTTTATGAAATACATCATTTTTGTCTTCCAATGGGCATAGTGTGTTCCGTCGAAAAATGGTGGCTTGTCGATGGATTGCGTCATTTGATCGGTTGGTTGATATGTTGTATCGAGCTTCTCGGATCACCTAAATAGGATGTTAATCATCTTCGATTGAGCCTTGCTCTGATACCAATTGTTGGGTTTTGTGGTGCTCGATTCCTTCAACCGTTCCTAATTGTCAAGTGTGGAGAAGTTGGATAATTGGGTGTTTTAATGGGAGGTGAAAATGGACAACAAGACACAAGGAATTATAGTGGTTCGGCCTTCTAACAAGCACCCACATTCACTACCTTAGCTCCCCATTAAGGATTTCAACAAATTCACTCTAGAATTCCGTCCCCTTTTTTAGGCTTAGGAGGCAACCTTTACAACCCTCAAAGCTTTCTACCCAAAGCTTGAGTAAACCCTCTTTACAAGAGAAATTCTAAGCAAACTTGAAATCCCTCTAATAGGTGTTTGTTTGCATTATTTAGCTCTCACCCAAAACCTAAACACTTGAGCAAATTTAACAATGTTTAGCTCACTAGTGTTGTCTATACAAGAAAATGGACAATTGAGCTCTAAGACAAAATCTTAATCATAGTGTTGTTGACAATTGAAGCATTAGTCTTCTCTTGATACTTGGAGGTCCCTTTATACTCCTAATTGAGTTTGTAGCCGTTAGGGTTGAATTGGAGCCGTTGAAGACTTTATTTTCCACATTTATTGCAGTTCTGGTGCATATTGTATTGGTACACGGGGAACCGTATCGGTACGCTCTTCTTCAGAACATGCCATTGGGCTCTTGCCAGCCTAAGCGTATTGATACGCTAAGAAGCGTATCGGTACGGTCTGCATTTTAAAAAACCGTTGGGAAATAGCCGTTGGGTTTAGTTAAAACATGGATCGTTACGCTTTAAAGGCGTATCGGTATGACCCCTATCCGTATCGATACGGGCAAGCCTGTATTGGTACGGGTTTTGGCAGAATCAAAACTATAGTAAAAAGGTATCGATACGGGGTATACCGTATCGATACGGTAGAGCTGAAAAGTCAGTTTTGAGTAGTTTAAAACATTCCAAATTTTGCCAAAAAAACCTTTTTAAATACCTCAAACATATTTTCAAGTTGTTTGGACTTAAAGACATGTTTTAAATTTTTTTTCAAATTAGTTCAAAATATTTTTCAATTATTATATCAAAACATTAATTCTTCAGAATCACCCAACCTTAATGCACCTAAATTTTCATATTAGAACAATTCCTAACAACCATTCATTTAGAAAACAACTCAAATACACGTGTTTACATATAAATTCATTAAAACAGTCCATTAATGTTCATGTATTTGCAAAACAATCCCATTACACACATATACACATATATATGCACGAAACAGTCCACTATTGTTCATATATATATATATATGCAAAACAGTCCCATCACACATCTATACGCACGAAACAGTCCTTTAGAAAAGGTTGGGGCTTTGAGAAGATTAGGATGATTGTAGTGGAAAGGGGTAAAATTGTAAAAAAAAAAATCCTTCAGTGTTGATTTTTTTAAGTGATTTATTTAAATAATGAAGGATAAAATTTAAAGTAATTTAAAAACTATTTATTAAATTTATTGAATTTTTAAATTAGAAATAAATTAATTGATTGTGCAAATATGGGGACTAAATGTGTTATTATATAAATTTTTGTAATCGATGTGTTACCTATTTTAACAGTAGTTAACGGTTCAATGATCATTTCATAATAAAAATTAAAATTGAATACCCATTATATAACTTTTAAAAATTTAAAAATTATTTTTTTTTTATTTTTTGAAATAATTTAGTAATCATTTCTGTACTAAAACACCTTTAGAGCACATTCCTTTTAATGAAATATGAACCAACATACAAGAAGTCAAATCCATGTATTCTATTTTTTTTCAATATTTTCCTTTATCAGATTGATTTTAGAATTTATTGCGACAATTACTTTATATAAAACAAAAGTTATTTTAAATCTGTTAATTTTAGAAAAATAAACTCTACGAGATTAGTCTCGAAAAGAATACACTCACAGTGATTAGGAGTGAACAAAATTTGACACGAAAAAATAGAATTTTTAACTTGACTCGAGACGGAAAAATGATTCATCTTGACTCGACATGAAATTTTATAAACTCAGCTTGAAAAAATTTCAAATAAAGTTTAAGTTGTAAAATAAAAATTTAAATAACTCAAAAAATTGTATAATTAGTGGATTGATTTTTAAGTTTGAGTCGAGTCCGTCAATTTTTCCTAATATATAAATTGATATAAAAATATGAGGAAATATATACCACATACGAAAAAATATAAAGAAATATATATATATATATATATATATATATATATATATATATATATATATATGCATATCTTATATGATTAGATAAAGTCGTTTAAATTAGAATCAAACTGTACTATATCATGATAAATAGTTACAATTATATTTGTATAGAAACTCAAAAACTCGAATCGACTTGAACTCTGCTCGAATTTCATAAATTTAATTCGAATCGAAAAATTTGAAATAAAATTTGACTTGTAAAGTATGATGCGTCAACTTGAATAACATAAAAATTTTTGACTCGACGCGATCGAATGCTCATCCTTAACAGATAGAATTTTCTTAAAATAATATTTCATTGATTACAATAAAACTATTATATTTAAGATCTGGTTTTTTTATGATTCAACAGATCGTCGGAATCAAACCAACTCCTTGATAAAAATATTTGGTTGAAGAATCTTTATTTTAGCGTTATTGTCTTTGTACTTCCTCTTCAAGTTAATCAAAATTTAAACTTTAGCCGATTTGTTTTGATAAACATGTCTCTAATTCATGACGGTTCAAAGGTTTAGAGATTTGTGTACAATTTATTAAATAAAGCTTTCAATTTATAGTTTGTAAAAATTAACTTTAAAAAAAAATAAAAATAATTGTTTAATTGCTTTCTTGAACAACAAAAATTCACACATAAACATATAAAAACTTAAAATTTTAAGTTAAAAAGTGTTTTTCTTTTTTTTTTTTTTTGCATGTTTTGAAGTAAATTCATTTACAAACATTTTCAATATCAAATTATTTCAAAAGATCACTTTCGATTGCTATCAAAGTAAGTCCATTTGACCTTTATTACAGCATAGTTATTCATAAGTATGACTTCAACAACAACAACTTCAATTCTGAACAACTTTATTCTGTAGAAACAACAATAATAAGAATAGTCAGTAAGATTTTATAAGCAATTGTCGCATTTTGTAAGCAATTAAAATATTTTAAAAATCGTAATAAATTTGTTGTTCTCATTTTTTCCTTAGGTAAAAGTTCTATTCTAAGTAATTTCAGCTCAATAAATAATGCATTTTCATCAATATTAGATAACTCGCTCTTATTAAGATCATTTTTAAAAATATTACAATGAATTTTGAAATTAATGTTGTCTAATGAAAGTGATTAATCAGAATGAAATAAAAAACTAAAAACATTCTCATATAATTGATATTGTTCAAATATCTTATCTAAAGAAATAATGGCTTGACCGACAATATACAAGAAGATTCAATTATAAATGACTCTTCGGGAGATACTAATATTCGTATTTAGCAATTAATTTAAAAGACGATGTTATCTTTACAAATACAAAATATTAAAAAATAAATACAAATTTTAAAAATATTAAGGTATTGTAATATATTAAATAATAAAAAATTCAAAAAAAATTATATTTAATCTAAGCTCTTAAATGACTTGTATGCATAGTTTAGATAAAGCCCCAGCAACAATAAACAAGATTCTTATAACAGTAACTTAAACTATTTTATTCACAATAAAAAAACATTTAAACAAACATCAAATGGCTGCGCACATTTATAATCATTTAATATCAACATCATTCATATTTAAGATATGCTATTAAATTGTTGATAAATCATTTAATTTTCTCAAAAGCAATTTATAGAGCACAAACATCTAGCGGCTCTATTTCAACAACTTATTAATTTTCCTTTGCTATGAGTATTAGGGCCATAATCATCATCAATTCTGGCAGCTTAATAGAACACATATTTAACAAAAGTCTGCTTTAAAAGCTATTTAATAAGGGCCATGTTACATCCGCAGATAAAATTTTGTTTACCCAATGGGTAGATGACCCAATTGATATGGCATAATATATGGTTAAACTCATTAAATTTAGTGTAAAAGTCAATAAATTAATGACTTATTTAAAATCAGCATTAAATTTTTCACATTAAAATTTTAAGTGATAATTAAATTTGCCTCATCCATTTAAAATTTTAAATGTGTTATGAATATTTATCTATGAGGATGTCTATCATGATTAGAACTTTATCTAAGGAGTTTGATTTATTTATTATTAAGAATATTATCTCTATTAATTAGAGTTTAATGTATTATGTACTTCTTATGCTTATAAATAGATGATTCATTGAAGGCATTGTACACACAATTCTATATTTGAGAATAATACAAATCTCTCTCTTTCACTCATCTCTTTATTCTTTTATACTTGTTCGTTGTTCTTCATTATTTTGTTCACAGCACGTTATCAGCACGACTCTAATCAACTGAGGTCTTCATTGTTTGAATCCAAAAGAAGTTATTGGAAAGAATTCGATTCTAGGATAAACCAAAGATAAGTTTTTTTTTCTCTCTTCATTCTTTTAAATTACCGATTGTCTTTTTCTTTAAATTTTAACTTAAATTTTTTATTTAATTTTTTTTTGAAAAGTTTGGAAGTATGTTTGATTTTATTCGAACATTAGAAAGAGATAAATTTGTGGTTTCTCACAAACCAAAAGACGAATCGACAGAGACGAAGAAGTTGCGTTTGGTGTAAATTACATGTGTTTTCTCTTGTTCCTAAAAGAGTTAATTAGCTGTATGCTTATTCATACTTTTACTTATATGATTATATTTTATATTTTTCATATTATTATTTATGTCAATTTATTTGGTAAAAGTTATTATTTTTAACCGTGTTTTGAGTTTTACATGATATGCTTAAATTGCTTGGAAGGAGATGTGATATAAAGGGACTATGAGAAGCTATCTCGGTCATATGCTATGTCTCCATTGTCCACGAGAGAAAAATCAATATCGGTAAATTTTGGTTTTATTTTTATTCTTTATATTATTATTTTAAAGTGCGATAAATCATGATGATTTTGAATTTACAAGAAGATTACTATAAAGTCTATATTTGCTCGAAAGCAATATTTCTTCTTCGTCGAAAAACTCGACCATAGACTTCTCCCAATTTCAAGTTACGAAAATTCGTCTTGATCCAAAAAGTTTTATGGGAGGCATTCCCTGAAGTGAATGCAAAGCATGATGTTTATTCCATGCAATTATTGGAACTGTTTCATTCCCTTAAGTGAATGCAAACATGATGTTTAAAGGACCTTGTGGACAGGTTTAACAATGTCGCGTACGAGGATTAAATCTTTGTTCTCTATGATAAGGATATGTGAAAAAGTTTCAAATGCCCACTAGCTCTACTCCATTCCTTAAAGTGAATGTGAGATTATATTATGGAAGGAATAAAAACCACATTAGAAGTTGTGGTCGTGGTCGAGGCTATGAATATAGTCATGAAAAATATGGTCATTTTAAAAATACTTCTACCCACTGGTAGTGAGGTTATAAGGATGACAAGAGCGATAAAGATCATTCTAAAAAAGTGGAATCTTTTTATTACCAATGTGATGTTATAAACCATTGGTCTCGTACTTATCGTACGTTGAAAAAATCAACAATGATTGAATGATAAAGAAAAGAAAATAAAAGCAAATTCTGTTTGCGAAAAATGACAAAGATGATATTGGTTCAACTTATTTGGACATTGTTAGTCTAACTCATTTGAACGTTGTTGATTTCCTTATAACCCTCGAATGGAATAATTCATCTTCTAATTATTCTCATAACTTTGAAGAGAATTAATTATCTTTTTTTTTATTTTGCTTTATGTTAATTTACTTTATACATTAATTATTTACATTTTATATTTATATTCATGTTAATATTTATATTTATATATTATCATATTATTTATTTTGTTTAACATGATTACTTATCAAATATAATTTATGGTGATAATTTATGCTTAGCAGAAGCATAAGATATATTTTTTCATTTAAATGCAGGGGAAGATGTGAGTACTATATCTCAAAGTACTAAAAGTATTGATGCTCCAGAAGAGCAATAAGTTCTTGAGAGAAAGCACATTATGAAAAGTGCATAATTGTGAATATTACAATAATTACCGCTAATGGTAATAATATCGTCACCACTAGAAGGGAAAATTTTAAGAGGGCAATATGAGTTCGCAAAATATTCTTTTTGGAATTATAGATAACATATTTTATCAATTGGCTTTTGAAATAAGCCAATATGGATATAAGTTCTGGTAGCCAAAAAGTCAGTTGAAAGCTCTAGAAGAGCTATATATTGCTACCAAAAGATAATTTCAATTGAAAGCTCTGAAAGAGCTAAATATATTCATATTTAAAGGAATAATTTTAATGGTCGTACTAGGCATGTACGAGTGAGATTGAATTACATGTTATGGTAAACAAGAAGTTTACAAATTCAGAGATATATACACACATATATATAGTTGGCATGATCGGTTAGACCATCCTGGTCAATAATGGTGCAGAAATTATTGAGATTTACATGCACATGTATTAAAAGAACCTGTAGTTCTTGTGGTCCTTATTCTCAAAGGAATTGATTAAATTCCACTTATTAAAGGACATGAAGTTTTTGTATTGCTTAATGGAATTGATTAAATTCCACTTACTAACAGAACTTGAAGTTCTTGTGTTGTTTGTTCTCAAAGGATATAGTTGATCTCACTTACCAAAAGAATTAGAACTTGAAGTTCTTGTGTTGAAGTTGAGACTGCATGTCTTGCATATCTGAACGAAATATGGGCCCATATATCCACAAATGTGGAAAATTTTATATGATTTTAGTATATGCATCTACATTGTTTTATCAACTTACAACCAGAAGTTTGTGAGATTGATTCTAAAATGATTCAGATTATGCAATTAGACTATTCGTTTTGCAAAAGCTTGTGGGTTTATATTTAGGCTATATCGGTTGTTACAAAGCCTATTGATTATGAAAAATACAGTTTAACAAATTTTTAATTGAATGCCTCCTATTTAATAGTTAAACTGTGAGAACAAAACATTTATTATTTATATGGTATTTCCATATAGCAACACTTATATGCATCAAGCCAACAAGTTATAATAAACTCATCATTATGATTTGACTTTTGGTCAGAAGTCATATTTCCCATTTTTTGAAATTTTGAATGTGCGATACATAGTTGAATTGCTCCACCATAATGCACAAAATGGGCAAGTAAAAAGGGTTGAGAATATATATTGAGTACGAGTCTCCTTTTATGTTTAAATTCTAAACATTAATTGGAGAATCATTTATCAGATGATTTTTTCTCAACATTAGGGGGAGAGAATAATCAGTTGGATAAAGAAGGAAATGAATTATCATTATCTAGATCCTCGAATATGAACTAAAAGTTCATAAGGTAATTCATGTTATTTCATGTCAACTGCCAGACATATTTACTGACCCAATGAGAGTAATTAAGTCTCATATACCAGCTGAAATGCTCTAAGTTTAAATTACATGTTAGAGCAAGTGGATGTAAATCATGCTTGAAGTATGATAGTTGAAATGGTTCCAATGATTAAAATTCTCGTAAATGAAAAGTATTATGGGATGATCATATATTGGAGGCGGGTGCTCCTAAAGAGACCCAAAACATAATTAATAATAAAACTCTTAAAGAGTTTCAGGTACCTGAAATAAAGATTGAAATCTTGAAGAGATCTCGGTGAGTTATGTCATTACGAGATTGGAACCAGAAAATTAGAAAGTTGTCGACAACGATTTTACAAACAATTTTACATAAAATACTTCTATAGAAGTAAAGAAAGAAATCGAAGATCTTGTATAAAATCTATCCAGAAGTATAGATATTGAATTGACCGATGTTGAAAGACGCCTTGAACTTCTAAAATAGAAGTATTTGGACCAGCAGTCCAACCACCTAAAGGTGTAATGCAAGTGAGGCATAGATAAGTAGTCGTAAATACGACTCGAACTATGATTTATGAAAAGTTTTAATTACTTCATGGTGGATGCAAATTAATTTGGCAGTTGTGAAAAATTTTACATGCGTCTAATTATTTGTGGATCCATATTTATCCTTGAAGGATTTAAAATGCTAGAAGCATTTAAAAATTTCCGAAGAAATTTATTTAGATAAGTCTCATGAATATTTTGGTGCATTTGGTTAAATCGCCTTAGTGAATACTAATTGAGGAAATACTATAAGAATGATCATATTTCCTTATGTATTTTATAAAGGAGTTTGGATCAAGATTCCTTATATCATTAGCACTCCTGAAGAGCTTCAAATTGGAAACTCATGAAGAGTTTTCAAAGTATTTAATGAAAGTATTTGAGAAAAAGAATCTTGAGATGTGGTTTTGTCTCGACCTAAAGATCGAGCACTTAAATATGCGTTTTTGTCTATGAATGAACATAAGTTGAAAGAATCTTAAAGAAGATTCAATATGGATTGTTGGATGTGAATAAAGATAATTATATCTTTTCTTGGTTTTGAAGCACCATATATTAGTTGGTCAAGCAATATTCATGGATATACAAAGATTACATTTAGATCTTCAAACATTCGTTGATGCCTCCTCAAATGTCGTAGAAATAATTGTTATGCACGAGGCAAGCCAAAAATGTGTTTGGCTAAGACCATTGACCCAACATATCCAAAAGATATGTGCATTTACTTTTACAAGATATGATAAAAGCTACCTTGTGTGAAGATAATGCAAGATGTATATCTCAGTTTGAAAGTGGATACATCATGGAACATATTACTCCAAAGTTTCATCCCTCACGATCTTTAGAAAAATAATATTCAAGATTGAATTATGAAGATTTAAAGATCTTCTGTGATGTTTTCATGAGGGGGAGTAAATACGCGTTGCACTCTTTTTCCCTTAACCAAGGTTTTGTCCCAATGGGTTTTCCTGGTAAGGTTTTTAATGAGGCAACATGTTATGCGTATTAAAGATGTGTGTACTCTTTTTCCTTCACTAATGAATTTTTTTCCCACTGAGTTTTTTTCTTAGTAAGGTTTTAACGAGGCACATTATCTTCATAGACATCCAAGGGGGAGTCTTATGAATATTTATCTATGTGGATGTCTATCATGATTAGAACTTTATCTAAGGAGTTTGATTTATTTATTATTAAGAATATTATCTCTATTAATTAGAGTTTAATGTATTATGTACTTCTTATGCCTATAAATAGATGATTCATTGAAGGCATTGTACACACAATTCTATATTTGAGAATAATACAAATCTCTCTCTTTCACTCATCTCTTTATTCTTTTATACTTGTTCGTTGTTCTTCATTATTTTGTTCATAACAAAATGATCAATTTTTAAATTTATCTTTTTGACCTTAAATAATAATTTTTTGATTTCAACCCTTTAAAATTTTATATGTATTATGCACGTAAAAATTGTATAAATTAAAAATATTTTTTTTGAGAACTTTTTAAAAATATTTAACTATTCATTGGGTTTAAAAATTAACTTGATTCAAATATCATGTGTATAAAAAATAAAGTCATATTTTTAAATGCAACACTTAAATTATTAACATATATATCGTACAAAAAGTCGTGTTATACTAAATTACATTTTCTTTTAGATTCTCAAATGATTTTTGGATTAATATTGACACGATGTTGATTATAGGGTAAAGTACCCAAATGGTCACTAAACTTTATTTAAAAAAATGGTAACTAAACTTTCAAATGTTACAAAATGACAATTAAAATTTAATTTTTGTAACAAAATGGCAACTCGGCCGTTAAATACTTAATGTGACTGTTATGAAACTTTGTATAATAGCACATTTAGTCCTTTATATTTACACATCCAATCAATTTACTCCTAATTCGAAAAATATTTTAATAAATTTGGCTCTTATTATTTACACATTCTTTTTCTTTGGTCCTATTTATGATTGGAAATAATATTCAATAAATTAATTCATTAAGAAATAACAACGTCAGCTATAACAAAGATGATCGTGCTTTCGTAATCAAAATGAATCAAAGTTTTTTTTTAAATTTATTTAGCCCTATCAATGTGGGTCTATGGCCTTTGTTTCATGTGTGTACTTAAAAAACTATTTAGACTGCTTCCAGTGTGGGATATATATTTAGATTAATAAATTTGGGTATTGTTTACACCAAAAAGAATTATTTCTGGCTTGGACACCAAAAGAAAATGTAATTTTGAGATCGAAACTCGTTGGGAATTCAATCCAAATTTGGGGGAATTTCCATCCACAAGGTAACATGTAACCCCCTCGCCCCGGTCCGGACGCTTAACCGGTCCGAGCGGGTTACACGGGGATAACCGAGGTGAAACCCGTTAAAGCTCCACATCTGTTAACAACCCGAGAAAACTTTTCATTTATTATTATCTTATCTAGATGCATTAATATATCCTATATGAAAAAGGCAACAACGGAAGAAACAAGCAAGGCAAACAACCAAACAACCCATTTTAAACTTAAACTGCAGGTCGTATCGGAACGCCCAGAGGGTGTTTCGATAAGCCTTGACTAGGTCAACTAGCCAAAGTCAAGCCGAGGAGACCGTATCGAAACGGGTGTTGACCGTATCGAAACGCCCTCATCGGTCAACTTCTCGTGGTCAACGCTACAAAGCTCGTCCCGAAACGCTTAGGACCGTTTCGAAACTCTGAATTTCTAGTCAAAATCTCAGATTTCCTGTAGCAAAAACGTATCGAAATGCCCCCTTTGCGTACCGAAACGCCTGGCCTAAAGCAAGAGGTCGTATCGAAACGGGACCAACCGTTTTGATACACCTACTGCGAACAGACAGGTTTTAGCTGGTTTATGGCACAAGGCTGCCTCAAACACCAACTAAACCTCCCACAACCAAACATACATCACTCTAAGGCAAAACCACACACAACAAGCATGCTTAACACACTCCCAACATATAGAAGCCATACATAAAAAGGATCAACAAAACAACATATGATTCATACATAGCATTCAAGATGACATGCTTAGACAAGAACATACATTTAAGCATTCATAAAGGGCATAAGACCAACATACTAGGCATAAGCAAACCTTAAACATAAAATCCACATAACAAGGAGTCTAAACATGCTCCTAAAACAAAATAGCCACATAAGTCCCCATTGCTTGACTATTACATCATTAACTTAAAATAGTTCATACTTGAGGATAGCAAAAGCTCAACTAGCACAGTTGGAGGCCCTCTTCTTGCACAAGCAACCCACGAACTACGGATCTGCATTGTCCAACAAAAGAGAACGTAAGCATAAAGCTTAGTGAGGGTAAGCTCATAAAACAAACCTCGACAATGCAGGGTCCAAGCACGAGCACACAACCAAGGTAGAATGCAAGATCTTACCTTCGAACCCCATGAGTCAAATTATCAATGATGCACGAACACAATATCAATGTCATGCCATGCTCAACAACTCATATGCTCAACACATGGAAATGCATAAATCAATGCATTATCAAACACATTCCATAAATCCGTATTGGCACCTAGCTATGACCCGAATACGCGGATAACCGTTGGAACTCACATCTAACACAACCATTACCTTACGGTGGGATTACACTCATCACCGTTTCACACGGAGGGGATTCCACTCATCCTCACGCCCCGTCGATGGGATTCCACTCATCACCGACTAACATATATATAAGAAGATTTTCGGGCGAACCCATACTCCATCTTGATGACTACCATCACCAAGACCACGCGCACATTTGACTCTCGTGTGCACACTAAACATCCTAGTGATCGATCATTGTACCCAAGCATACTAGTGCCAATACTAACACATTTCATAACCTTTCACAACACCATTTCATATCAACTTTCGTGCTTAGCACGTACTCACCATGACTTACCATCGTGCACAAACCACATGCATATGACAATGCATCAATACCATGCCTCAACATACATGTACAACACAATATATATAACCATATTAATCACACTTAATACATAAGGCATAATCAACAATTAGATTTCAACCAAAGTCTCTATCTAAAGCTTGGGATTAGACTACCAATCTAATCCCAACTCTAGGTGGGTCTACCAAGCCCAACCTAGTCCACATGCTTGAACCAACACTTGAAAACACTTGAAAACCATTTAAAAACATTTAACCACTCACCGACTATTCCAATCTCAACCACACTAGCCGATCAAGCTCCCAACGATTCTGGATTCGTTCTCGGGGCTTCACCAACACAATTCCTTTCTTCTAATTATCCCAACACAATCAAAATAACCTCAAATCAGTTCACAAATTAATGTAGCAAACTCGGAACACAACTAAGCACAAAACTCAAGATTTCAAGCTAAAGACAACCCCAAAACCTTCATTCCCGAGCAACCATGAAGCACAGTCCAAAACCAAAGATTCCAAGACTTATATTACTCTCAAAAGCTTCTAATACAACCCTTATACATAGCCTAACCATCAGTCAACAATTTACGACACCAAACACACCCAAAACTCAACCTAAAACTCTTCTAAAACCTCTCTAAAACCCAATTTCGGGAAACATCATAAAACCATGTAAGAATCGAGTATGTTGGACCTTTTAGATTGTAAACATCTTATCTAACATCAACAAACCAAAAACTTAAGTTAAAGCTAATAAAGTTCACATTTTTAATCCAAACATTCAAAACTCCAAAATGGGAAATCATGGGTTTTAATGAAAAATAAAACTATAGACTTGCAGAGAATGATAAGGACAAGTCAAAGTGGGTTTACCTTTGAGAAATCTCCAACAATAAGTAAGAAGGATGATGGAATAGTGAAATGGAGAAGGGGAGGTTTTTCACGCCTAGAGTTGGGAGGTAAGAGATGATGAATAGTTTGGGTGTTTTGAAATAAGAGTGTTTTTATTTTTACAAGTCAGAATATTTACTAATTTGCCATTAATGAGATGACTATCTCAAAAATCCTAAAATCTATTGAATTGGGCTTTAAATCAAAACAAGTCTAACATAAAATCATTTGTTTTGAAAACATGAGGCCCAAAATATTATTTTATTATTTTAACATTATTTTCACCCGACCCCCAAACCCGGGTGTTACAACTCTCCCCCACTTAAGAAATCTCGTCCCCGAAATTACCTGACGGAAACAGATACGAAAACTGCTCAAGCATATCAGCTTTCCTCTCCCACGTGGCCTCTTCCACACCTCTATGTCTCCACAACACCTTGACCAACTCTATGGTCTTGCCACGCAATACCTTTCTATCAGAAGCAAGTATCTCAACCGGTTCTTCATTGTAAGACAAATCCGGATTCAACTCTATCTCCTCAACGAGCATAACATGAGACGGATCTGATCTATATCTCCTAAGCATCGACACGTGAAAAATATCATGGATCTTATCTAACTCAGAAGGCAACCTCAAATGGTAAGCTAGTAGCCCAATCCACTCAACTATCTCATACGGACCAATAAACCTCGGACTCAACTTGCCTTTCCGGCCAAATCTCATTACCTTCTTCCACGGAGATACTTTCAGAAACACTTTCTCACCCACTGAGAACTCAATCTCTTTTCTCTTCAAATCTGCGTAAGATTTCTGACGATCGGAAGCTTCTTTCAAACGGTCACAAATCAACTTCACTTTTTCAGTAGTCCCCTTAAGCAAATCTGGCATAGGTAACAATTTCTAACCCATTTCAGCCCAACAGATCGAAGTCTTACATCGTCTACCATACAATGCCTCATAAGGTGCCATCTGTATACTAGCCTGGTAATTGTTGTTGTAAGCAAACTCAACTAAGGGCAAGTGCTTCTCCCAAGAACCCAGAAGTCAATCACACAACAACGAAGCATATCCTCTGAAATATGTATCACTCGCTCTGACTGTCCATCTGATTGCGGCTGATACGAAGTACTGAAATGCAAACGGCTACCTAGGGAACTATGCAAACAACTCCAGAACCTCACCGCGAATCTCGGATCTCTGTCTGAAACAATAGACTTCGGAACTCCATGAAGTCTCACAATCTCGCGAATGTACAAATTCGCCAACTTGTCTAAAGAATATGTAGTGTTCACTGCTAAGAAGTGAGCACACTTAGTGAATCTATCAACTATCACCCAAACAGAATTCTTCTTCGATGGAGACAACAACAACCCTGACGCAAAGTCCATAGTGATTCTCTCTCATTTCCATTCCGGAATCTTCAAAGGCTGTAACAAACCTGAAGGAAACTGATGTTCTGCCTTCACTCTTTGACTAACCATGCAACGGCTCACATACTCGGCTACATCCTTCTTCAAACCAACCCAGAAATAATCATTCTTCAAATCACGGTACATCTTAGTACTACCCGGATGCATCGAAAAAAGACTCGAATGTGCTTCCCTCAGAATCGTACGTCTCATCTCAACATCTTTAGGTACTACAACTCTGTCTCTAAAACACAACACATTCTCACCACTGAAACTATACTCGGTCGGTCTACCTTCGGCTATGTCTTGAACATGAGAAACCAAAGACACATCTTGCAACTATTTCTCTCTGATCATCTGAATCAACAAAGGCTTCACTTGCAACTCTGTAATCAAACCACCATCATCTGATACACTCAACCTAGCAAACATAGCTCGCAACTCAACTACATCTTTTTTGCTCAACGCATCGGCTACTACATTTGCCTTACCCGGATGGTACTCGATAGTCAAATCATAATCTTTCAACAGTTCAAGCCATCTTATCTGTCTCAAGTTCAACTCTCTCTGAGTCATCAAATACTTCAAGCTTTTATGATCGGTGTAAACCATGCACTTCTCACCATACAAATAGTGACGCCAAATCTTCAACGCAAACACAATAGCTGCTAACTTAATGTCATGCGTAAGGTAGTTCTTCTCATGCACCTTCAACTGTCTCGAAGCATAGGCAACAACTCTTCTTTCTTGCATCAAAACACAACCTAAACCTACGTAGGAAGCATCGCTATAGATCACGATCTCTTTCAATTTCTTTCAATTTCTCAAAAGCCTTTTGTCTCGCATCTGACCACTCAAACTTCACTCCTTTTTGCAGAAATTTAGTCAACGGGGCAGCTACTCTAGAGAAACCATCAACGAACCTCCTATAGTAACCGGCTAATCCTAGGAAACTCCTAATCTCTGTCACTGATTTAGGTTGTTTCCACTCAACAATAGCCTCAGTCTTCATCGAATCCACACGGATACCTTCAGCTGACACAACATGGCCAAGAAACACAACCTCTCGAATCCAGAACTCACATTTGCTCAACTTCGCATACAACTGATTACTCATCAATCTCTGCAAAACAAGTCTCACGTGCTCATCATGTTCTTCTTCTGATCTCGAGTACACAAGGATGTCGTTTATGAAAACAACTACAAACCGGTCTAGATAGTCTCTGAAAACTCTGTTCATCATATCCATAAAAGCTGTTGGTGCATTCGTGAGCCCAAACGGCATCACAAGGAACTCATAGTGACCGTATCTAGTCCTAAATGCTGTCTTCGGAACATCACATTCTTTTACCTTCAACTGATAGTACCCCGATCTCAAATCTATCTTCGAAAACACTAAGGCACCCCTCAACTGATCAAACAGATCATCTATATGAGGCAACGGATACTTGTTCTTTACTGTCAACTAGTTAAACTGCCTGTAGTCAATACACATTCTCATACTGCCATCCTTCTTCTTCACAAACAACACGGGAGCACCCCCCCAGGCGAACTACTAGGCCTAATAAAACCACGGTCTAACAACTACTGAAGCTGACTCTTCAACTCTTTCAACTCTTTCGGACCCATACGATACAGAGTAATAGAAACTGGAGTAGACCCTGAAACAGTCTCAATCACAAACTCTACATCTCTTTCAGGAGGCAAACCTGGTAACTCTTCTGGAAACACATCTGGAAAACCACAAATTGTTTATATCTTTCGGTCTCACCTCACTTATATTCGGATTCATCACATACGCTAAATAAGCCCCACAACCGGAATCCATCAACCTATGAGCCTCTAAAGCTGACACAACATTCGACAAGAACTTAACGTTCTCGCCTACTACCACTACCTCGTAGTCATCAGAAAGCTTCAACGAAATTCTCTTTATCTCAAAATGTACACTAGCTCTGTGCTCAACCAACCAATCCATACCCAAGATAATATCAAAACCATAAAACGGAAGCTCTATCATATCAACGGGAAACACATGACCCTGAATCTTCAGCGGACGCCTCCTATACATCCGTCTAACTACAACTGTCTCACCAAAGAAACTAGTCACATGCATCCCTACATCTAAGATCTTAACAGGTATGTCTAACTTCTTTGCATGCTCACTCAAAATGTAAGAATGCGTGGAACCCGAATCAACTAAGGAAAGCAAAGACATGGACTGTAACTCGAAATTACCTGCTATCACATATGTGTCATTCCCTGCCTTTCTCTGTGCGTAGACTCTAGCTGGTCCACCGACCTCTGGTTGTACCGCCACAACATGAGCAAGATTCCTCGGTGCCTCTATCCTAGGTGCATCAGCCCTCGACTAGAAGTAACCACGACTGCGCCCATGGCCTCTCTAATAATCAATCTCTCTCGCAGGAGCCTGCGCTAGGTTCGATGCCTGTACCGCCTGATGCTGACACTCTCTCCTGAAGTGGTCTCTCGATCCACAGTTCTAGCAAGCATGAAAATTACCCCAACACTCTCTTGAATGTTTTCTCCCACAACGAGTGCACTCGGGCAAACGCCCTCCAGCTCTATGGCCCTGATGGCCTCTACCATGGTGGCCACCGCCACGCCTATGATCAAACTGATGTCCACTGCCCCGATGACTCTAGGAATCACCACGATCAAAGTTGTTGTGCCTCTTCCCTGAACTGGATCCTCCCGCACGCTTGGTCAGTCCCAAGCTATGCTCAATGTCCTTGGCCCTAGCAACCAAGACATCAAAATCAGAATAATCTGAAGCCAAGGTGTACCTCTTGACTTCTTCATGAAGCCCATAACTGAACCGATCACAACGGTCCCTCTCAGTAGGAACCAACTTTGGAGCATACTGACTCAGTCGAACAAAGAGAATCTCATAATCAGTCAATAAAGCATCTCCATGAACAAGAGCCATGAACTCCCACTTCTTCTCATCCAGATATCTCGACCCCAAATACCTCTTTCTTAAAGGCAGTCATAAAGAAATCCCAACCAATCTCGGCCTCAGGCACGCTGGTAGTAATGGTGACCCACCAGGTGTAGGCATCAACCTAAAGCAACGAAACCACGCAGCCCAACTTACGAGCTCCAACACATCCCATCTGAGCTAAGATACGGACTGTCTTCTCTAACCACAACTCTGATCTCTCAGGCATAGATCCTCTAAACTCTTCTGCCCCTAGGCTACAAAGCCTCTCTAACGATAAGCTAGCATCATCACCTCTCGGCTGAGCTGCAGCCTAAGCTCCGGCAACTGCGGCCTGAAACGCTCCGGCTATAGCTTGAACTAGCGGAGCCATATCTATTCCTGCAGGACCTTGGCCACCCTGACCAACCTGAGGTCCCGCTCCCTCAGTTCCAGCCTCGCCTCCCACTTCAGGCTGAGGATGTGGTGGTGGTGGAGGAGCTCCGACTTCAACATCAGGCTCTCCCACATGAGCCTCTACTCCAGCCACCGGCTCATTAACAGGAGCCACAACATGTGGTTACTGAAGAACCAATCTCAGTCTACCTCTAGGCCTCGACATACGCGCTCACAAATAACAACTACAACACAACAACAACAAACAAACAAGATAGGGTTAGCAAGAGCAAGGGTCCAAGTGGCTCAAGTATGTTCCCTCACTTAAAAATCCTTTTTCCGTTGTAATAGAAGAAATGGGATTCTACTCAACATGCTTCAAACAACATACATACACGATCAAACAAGCATACATCAAGGCATACTTGACAAACAAACAAACAAACAAACATGCTTACATGGCAATCAAACACCGTCCCGGAAACCTTAGGCTCTGATACCAACAAGTGTAACCCCCTCGTCCCGGTCCGGACACTTGACCGGTCCGAGCGGGTTACACGGGGATAACCGAGGCGAAACCCGTTAAGGCTCCATATCGGTTAACAACCCGAGAAAACTTTTCATTCATTATTATCTTATCTAGATGCATTAATATGTCCTATGTGAAAAAGACAACATCGGAAGAAACAAGCGAGGCAAACAACTAAACATCCCAATAAAACAGCCCATTTTAAACTTAAACTGCAGGCCGTATCGGAACGCCCAGAAGGTGTTCCGATACGCCTTGACTAGGTCAACTGGCCAAAGTCAAGTCGAGGAGACCGTATCGAAATGGGTGTTGACCGTATCGAAACGCCCTCGTCGATCAACTTCTCGTGGTCAATGCTACAAAGCCCGTCTCGAAAAGCCTATGACCGTTTCGATACTCTAAATTTCTCGTCAAAATCTTAGATTTTTAGTAGCAAAAATGTATCGAAACGCCCTTTTTGCGTACTGAAATGCCTGGCCTGAAGCAAGAGGCCGTATCGAAACTGGACCAACCGTTTCGGTACACCTACTGCGAACATACATGTTTTAGCTTGTTTATGGCACAAGGCTGCCTCAAACACCAACTAAACCTCCCACAACCAAACATACATCACTCTAAGGCAAAACCACACACAACAAGCATGCTTAACACACTCTCAACATATAGAAGCCATACATAAAAAGGATCAACAAAAGATCATATGATTCATACATAGCATTCAAGATGACATGCTTAGACAAGAACATACATTTAAGCATTCATAAAGGGCACAAGGCCAACATACTAGGCATAAGCAAACCTTAAACATAACATCCACATAACAAGGAGTCTAAACATCCTCCTAAAACAAAATAGCCACATAAGTCCCCATTGCTTGACTATTACATCATTAACATAAAATAGTTCATACTTGAGGATAGCAAAAGCTCAACTAGCACACTTGGAGGCCCTCTCCTTGCACAAGCAACCCACGAACTACGGATTTGTATTGTCGAACAAAAGAGAGCGTAAGCATAAAGTTTAGTGAGGGTAAGCTCATAAAACAAACCTCGACAATGCAGGGTCCAAGCACGAGCACACAACCAAGGTAGAATGCATGATCTTACCTTCGAACCCCATGATTCAAAATATCAATGATGCATGAACACAATATCAACGTCATGCCATGCTCAACAACTCATATGCTCAACACATGGAAATGCATAAATCAATGTATTGTCAAACACATTCCATAAATCCGTATTGGCACCTAGCTATGACCCGAATACGTGGATAAATGTTGGAACTCACATCCAACACAACCATTACCTTACGGTGGGATTACACTCATCACTGTTTCACGCGGAGGGAATTCCACTCATCCTCACGCCCCGTCGATGGAATTCCACTCATCACCGACTAACATATATATAAGAAGATTTACGGGTGAACCTGTACTCCATCTTGATGACTACCATCACCAAGACCACGCGCGCATTTGACTCTCGTGTGCACACTAAACATCCTAATGATCGATCATTGTACCCAAGCATACTAGTGCCAATACTAACACATTTCATAACCTTTCACAACACCATTTCATATCAACTTACGTGCTTAGCACATACTCACCATGACTTACCGTCATGCACAAACCACATGCATATGACAATGCATCAATACCATGCCTCAACATACATGTACAACACAATATACCTAACCATATTAATCACACTTAATATATGAGGCATAATCAACAATTAGAGTTCAACCAAAGAGTCTATCTAAAGCTTGGGATTAGATGACCAATCTAATCCCAACTCTAGGTGGGTCTATCAAGCCCAACCTAGTCCACATGCTTGAACCAACACTTGAAAACCATTTAAAAACATTTAACCACTCACCGACTATTCCAAGCTCAACCACACTAGCCGATCAAGCTCCCAACGGTTCCGGATTCGTTCCCGAGGCTTCACAAACACTATTCCTTGCTTCTTATCATCCCAACACAATCAAAATAACCTCAAATCAGTTCACAAATTAATGTAGCAAACCCGTAACACAAACCAAGCACAAAACTCAAGATTTCAAGCTAAAGACAACCCCAAAACCTTCATTCCCGAGTAGCCATGAAGCATAGTCCAAAACTAAAGATTCCAACACTTATATTACTCCAAAAAGCTTCCAAAACAACCCTTATACATAGCCTAACCATCAGTCAACAATTTCCGACACCAAACACACACAAAACTCAACCTAAAACCCTTCTAAAACCCAATTTCGGGAAACATCATAAAACCATGTAAAAATCGAGTATGTTGGACCTTTTAGATTGTAAACATCTTATCTAACATCAACAAACCGAAAACTTAAGTTAAAGCTAATAAACTTTACATTTTTAATCCAAACTTTCAAAACTCCAAATGGGAAATTATGGGTTTTAATGAAAAATAAAACTATAGACTTGTAGAGAATGATAAAGACAAGTCAAAAGTGGGTTTACCTTTGAGAAATCTCCAACAACAAGCAAGAAGGATGATGGAATAGTGAAATGGAGAAGGGGGTTTTTTCACGCCTAGAGTTGGGAGGTGGGAGATGATGAATAGTTTGGGTGTTTTGAAATAAGAATGTTTTTATTTTTACAAGTCAAAATATTTACCAATTTGTCACTAATGAGATGGCTATCTCAAAAATCCTTAAATCCATGGAATTGGGCTTTAAATCAAAACAAGTCCAACATAAAATCATTTGTTTTGAAAACATGAGGCCCAAAATATTATTTCATTATTTTAACATTATTTTCACCCGACCCCCAAATCCGGGTGTTACATAACAGCAGTTGCTACAAAATTCTAATTATAACCTAGAGTTACCAATTATTTCCAATTATAAATAGGATCAGTTTGAAAGAATGTGTAAATAATAATGGTTAGATTTATTAAACTTTTTCGAATTAATACTAAATTGATTAAATGTGTAAATATGAAGGACTGAGTGTGATATTATACAAAATTTCATAACAGTCACATTAAGTATTTAACGGAGAAGTTACCATTTTGTTACAAAATATAAGGTTTAATTGTCATTTTGTAACATTTGAATATTTGGTTACCGTTTTTTGAACAAAGTTCAATAACCATTTTGGTACTTTACCCTTGACTATATTGGAATTTCTTTTAGATTTTCAAATGTCTTACGCTAAATAAAAAAATTTAGTCATTGTCGATTGAGTCATCTACTTAGCTTAGGTGGCACATGACATGTCATCTTAAATAAATGAGTGAAGAAAAATATTAAAGTATTTTAAAAGTTTGTCTTGGTAATACAAAGCATTCAATATTTCTATATCCAATAAATAATTTTCAAGACTATAAATACAACGCAATTGATATATCTTTTACCAATAAATTAATATTATTAAGTCAAGTAGCTAATATGATTGAAAATTTAATTATTCTAGAAATAGGGTAAAAAGTGAAAAAAAGTAGAAAGTAATATTTATATTTTAGGTAATAAATCAATACAAGTAATAGATTGTCAATATTAGGAGTGTGTAATTTTGGATATCGGATATGACTCGATTCAAAATTTTAAATACCAGAATTTTTGAAACACTAAAAATATCGATATGCATATTCGTATATATGACTTGGTTTGAAAAAAAAAATCAAATTTAAATTTCATATTTTTTAGAATTATGAAAAATATGTTAATTTTTTAATTAAGTTAAAATTTCAAACTATATGAATTAAAAATAATAATTTCAGCAAAATGAAAAAATGTAATATCAGTACAAATTTTCTATAAAAATCTACCAATAAAGTAGAATTAACAAATAAATTAAAAATGTCAATAATAAAATAAATATCTTACGTATTTATAATTTTATATTAAAATGTCAATAGCAAATATCAATATTAGTAGCCTGATTTGCATATAAAATTTGTAAATCATTCTCCAATAACGTCAAATTCAAGTCTAAAGTACACACAAAAATTTAAATCTTGAGTGCTTAGATTCAAAATTCATATAATCAAGGGCTAAGGTTAGACATGTCTAAACTCTAAAGGGTTAAAATCTTTTTTTTTTTTTAATTTTGAATAATCCAAAGCTACAATTTTGGTGATATGTATTCGTTTTTTCTCAAATATTCGATTCAAAGTACATGAAAATAAAAAAAAAATAGATCAGGTATGTTAGATCGGATTACTCAGATCAGACTTTATACACACGCCCCTAGTGAGCACCTAAGCGTGATGAAGAAAATATACAATTTTGGGTTGTTTTCTAATATTCAATTTTATCCATTCTTTTGTTTATGTCTAGTACACTCGAAAGTAAAAACAATTGTTTTAAATTTATATATTTGTCGGGAAAATTATTTATTTTTGTGTAAAAATTGACATATATTTTGACACCAAGTGAAGTACATAAAGATGTGACAAAAGTCCAAATAACAATTTAGACTAAAACTCCAAATACAATCAGAACAATGAACAAATACTACCTTACAATCACCTTTAGACTATTCAAAACTCTAAATACTGTCCCTTCTATTTATTAATAGTATTTGAGACAAACACATATACATGTGAACACTACTTATTTTTATATGATTTTTTTAAAAAAAAGTAGATGGATATTCAATACCTTTCTTCAAAAAAAAATATTCTTACCTATAAATATATAAATTTAAAATTGTTGTTTTTATATTCGATTGTACAAGACATAAATAAAAAAAATATAAAACCAAATAGAAAAAAAATAATCCAAAATTTTATCCCTTCCTCATTAGATATAGGTGCTCACAATCTATTACTCCATCTGTCCCATTAATTTTGTCTCTTATTGATTTTTTTGTCAACTTTTCTCAATTTTGACATATTATTATTATTTAAAATTTATAATTGATAAAAATATGAAAAAATATATTTTAAAAACATCTGATCGAGTAGTTTTAAAATATATAATTTAAAAAATTTAATTATTGAAAATATTTAATATAATTATAATCAAAGTTTAAAACTTTTTACTTTTAAAAAATAAATAAGGTACATATTTAGTGGGACAGATGGAGTACTAATATTGGTTTCTTGCTTAAAATATAAATATTATTATCTAATTTTGACTCTTTCTTTTTTTCTTTCTTATTTTTAAAATAATTAAAATTTCAATCATATTTAATTACTTGAGTTAATATGAGTGAAATAATTAATTAATGAAGTAATAACTTTTATCTCCTATATTAAATTCATACTTTTCATTATTTATTTGAGTTTAAAAGATTAAATTTAAAATGCTATGTCAGCTGGGTAAATTACCCACCGGGTATATAAAGTTTTCTCCATTTAATAAGACCATATGATATACCTTGCGAATTCGAGCATTTCATTACCTTATTAATGTTATATCTACCCACCGGGTCATCTACCCAATTAAGATAAGACATGACAATTGAAATAAGTATGTGTGAAAAAAATTAAAAATATATTTTAAAAGTTTAACTAGGTAATACAAAGCAATTAATATTTTTTTTGTCATCAAACAATTTTCAAGACTATAAATGCAATTCGATTAATACACATTTTATCAATACATAAATGCTATTAATATAAGTAGCTAAACATGATTTAAACTTTACTTATTTTAAAAATAAGAAAAGAGAAAAAATCAGTAGAAACTAGAAAATAATGTTTATATTTTTACTTAATACACAAATTGCCCCTTAACATTTACATGTTTTCCTAATTTAATACTTAATGTTTTTTTCATTAGTGCTCCTAATATCAAGGAATTCGTTAACAAACAGTAGACTTCCGTTAATATTCTTGCCTTATATCACAATTATTAGAAAATTCATTAGTGACAATAGACTTTTGTTTCCCTAAATGTAAATTTACCATTAAACATTGATATTGAATTCTTAAATTTTGATTTTATTATAATTTATATTATAGGGTTTTATGATTATTATAATAGTTTCAGAGTAAATTAGGTCGAATTTTTTGTATATATACTTTGATGTGGTTTCGAATTTTCAGTTAGGGCACTAATGACCAAAAACAAATTAAGTACGAAGTTAGGAAAACATGTAAATGTTGGGGGCAATTTATGTATTAAGCCTTATAGTTTATGCAAAAAATTAATACGAGTGATAAATTGTTAGCATAAAATTATGGGTCATTTTCTACTATTCAGTTTTATCCATTCTTTTGTTTATAACTTGTACTAAAACTAATTTATTTTAAATTTATATATTTATCGGTAAGAATTTCAGTTTTATCCATTCTTTTATTTATAACTTGTACTAAAACCAATTTATTTTAAATTTATATATTTATCGGTAAGAATATTTATTTTCTTTGAATAAGTATTGAACATTCATCTACTTTTTTTAAAAAAAATGACTTATATTATATATTTTGATATCAAGTGAAGTACAAAAACATATAACAAAAGTCAATTTCAAATATCAATTTAAACTAAAAATATAAATACTAACTACAACTATGAAACTAATATCGTATAAAAATATTGTCTATTTATTAACAATAGTCGATACAAACATATATGCATGTAAGCAATACTTATTTTTATAATGAGATATGTGATTTTTTTTAAAAAGTAGATGAATGTTCAATACCTTTCTTCACATAAAAAATAAATGATCTCATCGATAAATATATAAATGTAAAATATTTGTTTTTTTCTTTTTAGTGTATAGACATAAACAATAGTGGGAATAAAACTGAATAGTAAAAAAATAAACCTGATTTTTATTCTTTTCTCTTCGGGCTTAAATGCTCATATTCTATTTCTCGTATTGATTTCTTGCCTAAAATATAAATATCAAGCCTTATAGCTTAGGTAAAAAATCAATACGAGTTATAGATTGTTAGCATAAAATTTTAGGTTATTTACTACTATTCAATTTTATTCATTCTTTTCTTTATATCTTGTACTAAAATCAAATTATTTTAAATTTATATATTCATAGGCAAGAATATTTATTTTCTTTGAATAAGTATTGAACATTCATCTACTTTTTAAAAAAATTAATATATATTATATATTTTGATATCAAGTGAAGTACAAAAACATATAACAAAAGTGAAATTTAAATATAATTTAAACTAAAAATATAAATACTAACTACAACTATGAAACTAATGTCGTATAAAAATATTGTCTACTTATTAATAGTAGTCGATACAAACATACATGCGTATAAGCAATACTTATTTTTATAATAAGATATGTGATTTTTTAAAACTAGATAAATGTTCAATACCTTTCTTCACATAAAAAAATAAATGATCTCATCGATAAATATATAAATATAAAATAGTTGTTTTTGGTTTTCAGTGTATAGACATAAACAATAGTGGAAAAAAACTAAATATTAAAGAACAAACTTAAAATTTATTCTTTCCTCTTCGAGCTTAAATGCTCATATTTTATAACTTCTATTAATTTCTTGCCTAAAATATAAATATTATTTTTTACTTTACATTATTTTTTTCCTTCATATTTTTCTGAAATAATTTAAATTTTTGGAGTAAAATATTAATTAATGTAGTAATGACTTTCTCTTCTACATTAAATTAATGCTACTTTATTATTTTTTGAGGTTCTAAAAAATTTCAGTTAAATTGTCATGTCAGTGGAGTAAATTACTCAGTAGATAAACAAAATTTTCTCTCTTAATAGATCTCATATTTAGTAAAAGTCTCCTTTAAAAGCTATTTAATGAGACCATATGATATACCATGCGAATGGAAGCATCCCATATATTTCCTTCCTTGTTCTCAAGATTGATCTCATCCTTTGATTACCTTATCTAATGCTATATTTTCCATTAATAATCAGTTGGTTGAACGAGACAAAACGATTTAAATTTTAATATTGTGAATAAAAAAATTAAGGTAGGAAGGTCGCCCATATAAACCTCCACAAAATTCAATTCAAAATAATAGGCCAGTGAGTCAATTGTTAAATAAAACAAATACTTAGTTTTTCCAGAGTTTGACTCAGGATGAGCTTGGTTAGCTGATCGAGTTCGTTTTCTTTGCTTTAGTAGTTTCTAGATACAATTGGTTTTCTTGTCTGGTTCATTTATTTGGCTTTAATTGTTGTTAGGTTATTTTGAGTAATAAATGATCAACTTTACCGTTTTTTTTAGGGTAAACTACTGCAGGGTCACTTACGTTTAGCGTCTGTACAGAGTTAGTCACCACTTTTAAAAAGTGTCTATTAGTAGTCCTCTACGTTTTCGATGTGTAAATACTTGGTCACTCCGACGTTAACTCCGTTAATCCCCTAACGGATTGCTGATGTGGCGAAATTAAAATAAGGATAAATTACTGCAATAGCCATTAAAATTTATCTCATGTACATTTTTTCTCCTCAATTTAAAAAAGTAAACATTATAGTCACTAATAAAAATGTTTCTTTATAATTTCACCCTTAAATTTTTAAAAATTCAATTTTCAATCCTAAAACTTTACAATCAATTAACACACTAATATTATAAATGCTTAGATGAAAAATAGGTGCCCAAAGTATACCCTTTGAAACTTAGGTGCCCAAATTTAATTTTTTCGAGTCAAGTCGAGTTATTGGAATTTCTATTTTATAATTCAAACTTTATTTTTGAATTTTTGAGTCGAGTTTATGAAATTATGAGTCAAGTATTTTCACATCAAACCAAAAAATTTAATTTTTTCGAGTCAAGTCGAGTTATTTGAATTTCTATTTTATAATTCAAACTTTATTTTGAATTTTTGAGTCGAGTTTATGAAATTATGAGTCGAGTATTTTCACATCAAACCTAAAAATTTAATTTTTTCGAGTCAAGTCGAGTTATTGGAATTTCTATTTTATAATTCAAACTTTATTTTGAATTTTTGAGTCGAGTTTATGAAATTATGAGTCGAGTATTTTCACATCAAACCTAAAAATTTAATTTTTTCGAGTCAAGTCGAGTTATTGGAATTTCTTTTTTATAATTCAAACTTTATTTTGAATTTTTGAGTCGAGTTTATGAAATTATGAGTCGAGTATTTTCACATCAAACCAAAAAAATTAATTTTTTCGAGTCAAGTCGAGTTATTGGAATTTCTATTTTATAATTCAAACTTTATTTTAAATTTTTGAGTCGAGTTTATGAAATTATGAGTCGAGTATTTTCACATCAAACCTAAAAATTTAATTTTTTCGAGTCAAGTCGAGTTATTGGAATTTCTATTTTATAATTCAAACTTTATTTTGAATTTTTGAGTCGAGTTTATAAAATTATGAGTCGAGTATTTTCACATCAAACCTAAAAATTTAATTTTTTCGAGTCAAGTCGAGTAATTGGAATTTCTATTTTATAATTCAAACTTTATTTTGAATTTTTGAGTCGAGTTTATGAAATTATGAGTCGAGTATTTTCACATCAAACCAAAAAATTTAATTTTTTTCGAGTCAAGTCGAGTTATTGAAATTTCTATTTTATAATTCAAACTTTATTTTGGATTTTTGAGTCGAGTTTATGAAATTATGAGTCGAGTATTTTCACATCAAACCTAAAAATTTAATTTTTTCGAGTCAAGTCGAGTTATTGGAATTTCTATTTTATAATTCAAACTTTATTTTGAATTTTTGAGTCGAGTTTATGAAATTATGAGTCGAGTATTTTCACATCAAACCTAAAAATTTAATTTTTTCGAGTCAATTCGAGTTATTGGAATTTCTATTTTATAATTCAAACTTTATTTTGAATTTTTGAGTCGAGTTTATGAATTTATGAGTCGAGTATTTTCACATCAAACCAAAAAATTTAATTTTTTCGAGTCAAGTCGAGTTATTGGAATTTCTATTTTATAATTCAAACTTTATTTTGAATTTTTGAGTCGAGTTTATGAAATTATGAGTCGAGTAATTTTACATCAAACCTAAAAATTTAATTTTTTCGAGTCAAGTCGAGTTATTGGAATTTCTATTTTATAATTCAAACTTTATTTTGAATTTTTGAGTCGAGTTTATGAAATTATGAGTCGAGTATTTTCACATCAAACCTAAAAATTTAATTTTTTCGAATCAAGTCGAGTTATTGGAATTTCTATTTTATAATTCAAACTTTATTTTGAATTTTTGAGTCGAGTTTATGAAATTATGAGTCGAGTATTTTCACATCAAACCTAAAAATTTAATTTTTGAATAAAGTTTGAATTATAAAATAGAAATTCCAATAACTCGAATTTTTTAGTAGTTAGTGGACTAAATTTTTAAGTTTGAGTTATTAAATAAGAGCAATTTGGGCACCTAAGTTTCAAAGGGTATACTTTGGGCACCTATTTTTCATCTAAGCATTTATAATATTATTGTGTTAATTGATTGTAAAGTTTTAGGATTGAAAAATGAATTTTTAAAAATTTAAGGGTGAAATTATAAAGAAACGTTTTTATTAGTGACTATAATGTTTACTTTTTTAAATTGAGGAGAAAAAATGTACATGAGATAAATTTTAATGTCTATTGCAGTAATTTATCCTTATTTTAATTTCGCCACATCAGCAATCCGTTAGAGGACTAACGGAGTTAACGTCGGAGTGACCAAGTATTTACACATCGAAAACGTAGAGGACTACTAATAGTCACTTTTCAAAAGTGGTGACTAACTCTGTACAGACGTTAAACGTAAGTGACCCCTGCAGTAGTTTACCTTTTTTTTTTTAAATAAGACCATACGATTTACAAATCATCGGTATTCATATATGTATAAAAGAATTTAGAAAATGCAGATCTTAAAAACCATTGAATAAAAAGCTTGGGTTAATTCAATAAAAAAAAAAAAGCTTGGGTTAATACACAAGACAGGCGCAGACCTTTTCTTTAAACTCCATCAGCTCTGGTGAATGGACCGATGTTCAGATCATATCAAGCATGAAACTGCAGTTCTTTCTACATCATTCCATCTTTTTACTATATAGTTTACGTACTGTAAAGAAATGTTAAAGGAACTAAAGACATGCGTGTAAAAATAGGATAACGTTCATCCTAAAAGATTTAAGTTCAATCAACTTTATTTACAATGTGTGTACAAACTTGTAATCACCGTAAGACATGCAAAAGTATTAATAATTTAAAGGATCACGTTACAAAGTTGTGGTCCCATGTTTTAGCCAAAATGTAGCAGTCTCATAAAACAAAGAAGCTGCATGGCAAACAGATTTCAGCTCTTTACCATCATGCCACAGGCCAACTGGTTACATGCTTAGCCAAATTGTATCATTTCTTTGTATATGTAAAGATGTGTGTAGCTTCAGCCTGACTGGACTTAAAACAAAACTCATCGGTTGGATGTAGAAATCATTAGAGAGTAGAGAAAACAGGGTCTACTTATTTTATTCATTAGGCTCTAATAACTCTGTTTAGGGACGAGCCAATTTATACTGGTAGAGAATGATTAATAGACCTTAATGACAAACATTAATGGACCTTGATGGCCCTCTAAACATACTTAGACCAGCTAATACTCACTGACTCCCACTTTCACCACTTAACTTTGAACCAAAGCTACCAACCATGCATTTAGTTTAGTCCCATCTAGTTGAGATCCTCGTCATCATTCCATCCTTGGTGTGCAGGACAACGGATATGGCTGGAACAACCGGAATTTCTTCCAATACATGAATACGATAGTTGTAAACTATAGCAGATACCGCAGCTTTCATCTGAACAAACGCCATGTCCTTCCCTAGACAAGCCCTTGGCCCCGCACCGAAACTCGGGAACTTGTACGACGGCTCGTGCTTAATCCCTCCTCGCTCAGTAATCCATCTTTCAGGCTTGAATTCCAAGCAATCTTCTCCCCACACTGACTTCATCCTTCCCATTGAAAACAAATTAAACAAGATTTTCATGTTGGGATGAACCGGATGGCCACTCGGAAGCACATCGTGTTCGAGAGGTTCCTTGTGATTGAAAGGAATAGGTGGATACAACCTCAATGCCTCGCACAATGCTGCATGTAGATAAACCAAATCCTTCACCTCCTCAACATTGAATAGCCTCCTCTTTTTGGTTTCCCCAACTGGTATTTTTGATTGAAGCTCTTCTATGATCTTGTTTTCTACAACCGGATGCCTCGAAACAAGCCAAATGGACCAAGTAAGAGCAGAACTGACCGTGTCCCTCCCTGCAATCATCATATTCAAAATGGTGTCTCTCAAGAACTTATCATCATGCGTGAAACCGGCTGATTTCTCTTCAGTTATGTATGATGTTAAGAGATCCACGCCGTCTTCATCGTTCAGCTCGTTCAGTTCTTTCCTCTTTTGACATATATATTTATCTATTATATCATCCAGAACTTCCCACGCCTTTCTATACTTATGTTCTAGTCCCATGTTCAACCACTTCTGCAACTTCATAAAGCTTTCCGGCCTGACATGCCGATAAAATATCGCTTCCGTTGCATCATCCACTGCCTTGAAGAAAAGAACTTGAGGGAATTCGAGGGAGAGACATCCAGGATCATAGCCAGTAACCAGGATGCAAACAGAATCAAGAGTGAATCTTTGGAAAACATCTTCCAAATTGACCACCGACCCTTGTTTAGCAACATGTTCAATGACAGGAATAAGACCCTTTTCCACCTTATCTCGAGTAGTCCTCAACAAATATTTGTAGAACTGCTGGTGTTTGATGAATCCATGAGCAACCAGCCTTTGTTTCTTCCACACATCCATGTCGGCGTTGAAAATCCCATCTCCCAAGATTTCAAATATCTTCTTGTACTCAGGTCCTTTGCCGAAGTTACTGAAGTTGGAGCTCATAATGTAGTGAATGTTGGCAGGGTCACAGGTTATTATCATGTTCACCTTAGCAAACCAAGGGCCTTGAAAAACAAAAGTGCCCTTGCACCTTTCGAGAGTCTCGGTACACCAGTCGTGGACTCGGTGAATGTTGAGGAGAAGTTCGGGCATCATCCCAACAACCGGGAAACTCTTTGGAGACGACCCATCAGTATTTCTGGAGCAGTAGAAGAGAAGCAAAAAGCAACAGAGAGCCACGAAAACTTCAAGAATTATTAATGCCATGAACTCTATAAGCTTTAATTTGGAAAATAGTTTTTTTTTTAGTTCAAGTATCAACACAGGGAAGCTTGCGAATTCCTTGATCTTAATTCAATTTATAAATTTTATGTAGAGAGCATATCTGCTTGTAGCTTGTACGGAACATATCTGTATGCATAAGTTCAAACACCCTAGGCAGTTTTACTTGAATATATCAATTTTAATTAAATATAAAAACAATATTTATTCTCAATTATTTATTGAAATATATATTTTTTATCTGAAACCTTAAAAAGATACTGTTAACGTAGTGATCTTTTACGTATGCGACACGATTGAAGGCAAAAGTCCGATTTTAAAGTCCGTTTCACAAAATTCTAATTCGAAAGTCTCCGGATTTGACCTTGAACCAAACTTGCTTATGTATTTAACTATTCAGTTAAGAGTAATGTAATTAAAGATTGAATTTGAAATTTGTGTAATTGAAGACATTCACATATATTTGAATCTGGGAGGTTGTTAGACGTCGAATTAAAACCTGCATGCTTATGAAATAAGTTAGCATTAGGTTAATACATGTATGATTGCGATTGAGTATATTGATAGCTATGTTTAAGTTAAAACGATTAAGGAATATAATAATTGTAATCTGTATAAGATCGAAATGATCAAATAAGAAGTTGGATAAACCGAAAATATTTCTGCTATGATAATTCCTGATAAAAGAATTAATGTATAAAATAATTGATTAAGAAATGATGAAAATACTCTTAAGGGGTAAGAATGACTAAAATACCCTTAATGATGAATAATGATCTGAGATCTACTTGTGATGTAGTTAAACAATTGATTCGTCTGAAAACTCGATTTACTTGGAAAGATACGGTAACAATATTTATACCTTCGAAAATGTAAAATATTTAGATTTTTCCCGAAGTTAGAATAAGTCTCTGAGAATAAATTTTCTGAGAGTTATCCGTAAGTCTGAATAAATTAAATGATTGAAATGACTAAAATATCCTCGGGAACCAAATTTCTAAAGTAACCGAAATAAGAGATATACCCTCAAGATCTGAAATGAATGAATAGTTGGAAGGATCGAATGGATAAGAAATATCCTCAACATCAAAGTGTCTGAAATACCCTCGAATATAAAAATAACTAAAAACACCTCTAAGTCTTGGAATAAGAAACACCAATAAAGCCAAACGAAGTGTTTGAAGGACCCATGATTGTTGTTCGTTTCCGATGCTAATGTAATATTGGAAGAACCTTATTGTCTGAAGACATGTTCGATTGTTTTAGGAAGTACATTGTTAATCGTAAGAGTATATTGTTCCTCTAAAAGGGTACATTCGATGCTAAGGATTAAGTTCGGGCGAAATGTACATGTACGAATTCTTGGTGAGTATCGCGATGTGATAACTGTTCAGTTCCAGTGGACTTGGAGGATGTATATGCCGTTAGAAGTATTGGATATGCAATTAAATATGGTATCTTTATTGGGCTAAATTACAAAATTACCCTTGAAAGTTAGAATGATCAAAATGCTCTTATGAGGTAAGTGTCTAGAACCTTCCTAATATATCCAGAATCATGATTGATATTGATCTACCAGAATTCCCAAAACCTATCTTAATATATCTAAATTCATGCATAGTCGAGATATATCGAAAATTTTGTACGATCTTGAAGTATAATTTCTTGACATACTGCTATTAATTTTTGATATAACGATTATCGCTCAAGACTGTTTTACTGGGGGTACTTATAAGATAACATGAGAAGTTTCTGATAAGCACATGTAAACACAAACCTTCTGTTAGGCTCTTATGCATTTTGTTAAGCTCATACGCCTTCTGTTAGGTTCTTATGCCTTTTGTCAGGCTCATATGCCTTTTGTTAGGCTCCTACGTCTTCTGTTAGGCTCATATTGTAACACCCGTGTTTGGACGTCGGGTGAAAATAATATTAAAATAATGGTTTCGGGTTTTGGTTTCACAATTAAAATAATAAAATATTATTTTAGGCCTCGGGATTTCAAAACAAATAATTTATGTTGGACATGTTTTGATTTTAAAGCCCAATTCCATGGAATTTGGAAATTGAGATAGCTATCCTCATTAATGGCAAAAGTGTAATTAAATGGTCTTTCAATTAAAACCCCTTTTTATTAAAAGACCACTTTAAACTCTTCTTCTTCTTCTTCTTCTTCTTCTTCATTTTCCATTTTTCACGTCTAAACCCCTTCCCCTCCAAGTTCACTATTCCATCATCTCCCTTGCTCATTTTTGGTGATTTTTGAAAGGTAATTACATTTTTGACTTGTCCTTACCTTCCTCTTCATGTTGGTACCATTAGTTTTCAATAAAACCAAGTATTTTGTATTTGGGGTTTTTCAAAGATTTTGTTAAAGGTTGTAGCTTTATGGATTTTTAACTAAGCTTTTGATTTATTGTTGTTAGATAAGTTGTTTGTGAACCATAAGGTCCAACATATATGAATTTTAAAGAGTTTTATGATGATTCTCGAATTTGGGTTTAAGTGGGGTTTTAGGAGAGTTTAAAGGTTGGTTTTGGGGTTGCTATGTGTTAAAAATTGAGGGTTGATGTTAGTGTGATAGTTAGGGGTTGTTTTGGGAGCATTTAAGTGTGTTAAAGAGGTTGAAATCAAGAGTTTTGGATTGTGCTAAAGGGCTGCTCGGGATTGAGGTTTTGTGAGTTGTTCTTTGCTTGAAATCTTGTGTTTTGTGCTTGAATAGTATTCCGGGTTTGCTACTTTGATTGTGAACTGATTTGAGGTTGTTTTGATTGTGTTGAGATGATTAAAAGCAAGAATTTGTGTTGGTGAAGCCTCGGGAACAAATCTGGAATCGTTGGAAGCTTGATTGACTAGTGTGTTGAGCTTGAAATTGTCAGTGAGTGGTTAAATGTTTTTAAATGGTTTTCAAGTGTTGGTTCAATCATGTGGACTAGGTTGGGCTTGGTAGACCCACCTAGAGTTGGGGTTAGATTGGTAATCTAATTCCAAGCTTTAGTTAGAGACTTTGGTTGTACTCAAATTGTTGATTATGCCTCATGTTTAATTGTGATTATGGTGGCTATGTATATTGTGTTATACATGTATGTTGAGGCATGGTTTTGATGCATTGTTATATGCATGTGGGTTGGATTGTGGATTGTGCATGACAGTGAGTCATGGTGAGTACGTGCTAGGCACGGAAGTTGATATGAAATGATGTTGTGAAAGGTTAATGAAATGTGTAGTATTGGCACTAGTATGCTTGGGTACAATGATCGATCATTAGGATGATTAGTGTGCACACGTGAGTCAAAATGCGTGCGTGGTCTTGGTGATGGTAGTCATCAAGATGGAGTACGGGTTCGCCCGAAAAATCTTCTTATATATGCTAGTCAGTGATTAGTGTAATCTCATCGACGGAGCGTGAGGATGAGTGGAATCCCCTCCGCGTGAACGGTGATGAGTGTAATCCCACCGTAAGGTAATGGTTGTGTTGGATGTGAGTGCCAATATGGATTAATATATGTGTTTACATATGATGTGGATTTAGACTTCTTGAGCATTGCATAATATTGAATATATGATCATGCATCATGTGTATTTTGGCTCATATGGTTTGAAGGTAAGATCATGCATTCTACCTTGGTTGTATGCTCGTGCTTGGACCCTGCATTGTCGAGGTTTGTTTTATGAGCTTACCCTCACTAAGCTTTATGCTTACGCTCTCTTTTGTTCGACAATGCAGATCCGTAGTTCGTGGGTTGCTTGTGCAAGGAGAGGGCCTCCAAGTGTGTTTGTGGTGCTATCTTAGCTATCAAGTATGGACTTTTAAGTTATAAGGTGTAATAGTCAAGCAATGGGATATGTATTGTTGTCTTGAGCTTTTGGATGTGAGTTATGGATGTGATGTGTTAGGAGCATATTTAGACTCCTTAATATGTTGTTGTTGGTGTGGCTTGTTGATGCCATGTTTAGATTGTAAACCATGTTTAAGTTGCTTACCTTGAATGCTTAAGTATATGTTCTTTTTAAGGCATGTATCTTGGATGCTATGAATGCTCTTATGTTGAATTGATGCTCTTTATCTATGTATGGCTTTTGTATGCTTGAAGTATGCTAAGTATGCTTGTTGTGTTTGGTTTTGCCTTAGTGTGATGCATGATGGTTGTAGGAGGTTTTAGTTGTGTTATGGGATAGCCTTGTGGCATAAACCAGCTAAAACCAATCTGCAGACAGAGGGCGTATTGAAACGGTTGGTCCCATTTCGGTACGTTCCCTTTGTTTTTGGCCAGGCATTTCGGTACGCAAGGGGTCGTTTCGATACGTTTTTGCCACTGGAAATCTGAGATTTTGACTATAAATTGAAGTATCGAAACGAGTCTTGGCATTTCGAAACGGTCTTTGTATCGTTGACCACGAGAAGTTGACCGTTGAGGGCGTTTCGATACGGTCCACCCCTATTTCGAAACGGTCTCCTCTGGTTGACTTTGGCCAGTTGACCTAGTCAAGGCGTATCGAAACACCCTATGGGCGTTCCGATACGGCCTGCAGCTTAAGTTAAAAATGGGTTGTTTTGTTGGGCTGTTTGGTTGTTTGCCTCGTTTGTTTCTTCCGATGCCGCCTTTCTCACATATGACTTAACAATACATCTAGACAAGATAATAATAATGAAAAAGTTTTCTCGGGTTGTTAACCGAAATGGAGCCTTAACGGGTTTCGCCTCGATTATCTCCGTGTAGCCCACTTGGACCGGTCAAGCGTCTGGAACGGGACGAGAGGGTTACACTTGTTGGTATCAGAGCCTAAGGTTTCCGAGACCTTGGGCAGGTAAGTGAGGTAAGTTAAATTCTTTTATTGAAATCGCACGGTGTTTGCTTGCCATGTAAGCATGTTGCTTGTTTATCAAGTATGCTTTGATGTATGCTTGTTTGATCGTATATGTATGTTGTTTGAAGCATGTTGAGTAGAGTCTATTGCTTCTATTACATCGGAAAAAGGATTTTTAAGTGAGGGAACATACTTGAGCCACTTGGACCCTTGCCCTTGCTAACCCTTTATTTTATGTTGTTGTTGTGGTTGTAGTTGTTATATGTAAGCGCGTATATCGAGGCCTAGAGGTATACCGAGGTTGGTTCGTCAGGAACCACGTGTTGCGGCTCCTGTTAATGAGTCGGTGGCTGGAGTAGGCTCATGTGGGAGAGCCTGCTGTTGGAGTTGGGGCTTCTCCACCACCACCACCCCTCAGCCTGAAGTAGGAGGCGAGGCTGGAGCTGAGGGAGCGGGACCTCAAGTTGGTCAGGGTGGCCAAGGTCCTGCTGGAATAGATATGGCTCCGCTAGTTCAAGCTATAGAGGGAGCGTTTCAGGCCGTAGTTGCTGGAGCTCAGGCTGCAGCTCAGCCGAGAGGTGATGATGCTAGCTTATCGTTAGAGAGGCTTCGTAGCCTAGGGGACGAAGAGTTCATGGGATCTACACCTGAGAGGTCTGAGTTGTGGTTGGAGAAGATAGTCTGTATCTTAGCTCATATGGGTTGTGTGGGAGCTCGCAAGTTGAGCTGTGTGATTTCGTTGCTTCAGGGTGATGCCTACACCTGGTGGGTCACCATTACTGCTGGTGTGCCTGAGGCTGAGATTGGTTGGGACTTCTTTGAATCTGCTTTCAGAAAAAGGTATTTGGGGCCGAGGTATCTTGATGAAAAGAAGCGGGAGTTCACGGCTCTTGTTCAGGGAGATGCTTCAGTGACTGATTATGAGATTCATTTTGTCCGTTTGAGTCAGTATGCCCTAGAGTTGGTTCCTACTGAGAGGGACCGTTGTAACCGGTTCAGATATGGGCTTCACGAGGAAGTTAAGAGGTACACTTTAGCTTCAGATTACACTGATTTTGATGTCTTGGTCGCTAGGGCCAAGGACATTGAGCATAGCTTGGGGCTGACCAAGCGTTCAGGAGGATCTAGTTCTGGAAAGAGGCATAACAACTTTGATCGTGGTGTTGCCAAGAGGCATCAAGGCGGTGGACATCAGTTTGACCATAGGCGTGTCGGTGGCCACCTTGGTAGAGGCCAACAAGGCCATAGAACCGGAGGGCGTTTTCCCGAGTGCACTCGTTGCGGGAGACAACATTCAGGAGAGTGTTAGGGTAACTTCCATGCTTCTTGGAACTGTGGTTCGAGGGACCACTTCAGGAGAGATTGTCTGCATCAGGCGGCACATGCACTGAATCTTGCTCAGGCTCTTGCGAGAGCGATAGATTATCAGAGAGGCCGTCGGCACGGTCGTGGTTACTTCCAGCCGAGGGCTGATGCACCTAGGATAGAGTCACCGAGGAATCTTGCTCATGTTGTGGTAGTACATCTAGAGGCCGGTGGACCAACTAGAGTCTATGCTCAGAGAGAGGCAGGGAATGACACGGATGTGATAGCATGTAATTTTGAGTTACAATCCATGTCTTTGCTTTCCTTAGTTGATTCGGGTTCTACGCATTCTTACATTTTGAGTGGACATGCAAAGAAGTTAGACATACCTGTTGAGATCTTAGATTTAAGGATGCATGTGACTAGTTCCTTTGGTGAGACAATTGTAGTTAAACTGATGTATAGGAGGTGTCCGCTGAAGATTCAAGGTCATGTGTTTCCTGTTGATATGATGGAGCTTCCGTTCTACGATTTTGATATTATTTTAGGTATAGATTGGTTGGTTGAGCACAGAGCTGGTGTAGATTTTGAGACAAAGAGAATTGCTTTGAAGCTTTCCGATGACTACGAGGTAGTAGTAGTAGGCGAGAACATTGAGTTCTTGTCGAATGTTGTGTCAGCTTTAGAGGCTCATAGGTTGATGGATTCTGGTTGTGGGGCTTATTTAGCGTATGTGATGAATCTGAATATGAGTGAGGTTAAACCGAAAGATATCATGACAGTTTGTGATTTTCCGGATGTGTTTCCAGAAGAGTTACTAGGTTTGCCTCCTGACAGGGATGTAGAGTTTGTGATTGAGACTGTTCCAGGGTCTACTCCAGTTTCTATTGCTCCGTACCATTTGGCTCCGAAAGAGTTGAAAGAGTTGAAGAGTCAGCTTCAGAAGTTGTTAGACCGTGGTTTTATTAAGCCTAGTAGTTCGCCTTGCGGTGCTCCTGTGTTTTTTGTAAAGAATAAAGATGACAGCATGCGAATGTGTATTGACTACAGACAGTTGAACTAGTTGACAGTAAAGAACAAGTATCCGTTGCCTCGCATAGATGGTTTGTTTGATTAGTTGAGAGGTGCCTCAATGTTTTCGAAGATAGATTTGAGATCAGGGTACTACAGTTGAAGGTAAAAGAGTGTGATGTTCCGAAGACAACTTTTAGGACTAGATATGGTCACTATGAGTTCCTTGTGATGCCGTTCGGACTCACGAATGCACCAGCAGCTTTCATGGACATGATGAACAGAGTTTTCAAAGACTATCTAGACCGGTTTGTAGTTGTTTTCATAGATGACATTCTTGTGTACTCAAGATCAGAAGAAGAGCATGATGAGCACTTGAGACTTGTTTGACAGAGATTGATGAGTAATCAGTTGTATGCTAAGCTTAGCAAATGTGAGTTTTGGATTCGAGATGTTGTATTTCTTGGCCATGTTGTGTCAGCTGAAGGTATCCGTGTTGATCCGACGAAGATTGAAGCTATTGTTGAGTGGAAACAACCTAAGTCAGTGATTGAGATTAGGAGTATCCTAGGGTTAGCCGGTTACTATATGAGATTTGTTGATGGTTTCTCTAGAGTAGCTGCTCCGTTGACTAAATTGTTGCAAAAGGGAGTTAAGTTTGAGTGGTCAGATGCGAGACATAAGGCTTTTGAGAAATTGAAAGAAGCTTTGACGAATGCTCTAGTGTTGGTACAACCAGTTTCAGGGAAAGAATTTGTGATCTATAGCGATGCTTCCTACATAGGTTAGGTTGTGTTTTGATGCAAGAAAGAAGAGTTGTTGCCTATGCTTCGAGACAGTTTAAAGTGCATGAGAAGAACTACCCTACTCACGATATAGAGTTAGCAACAGTTGTGTTTGCATTGAAGATTTGTCGACACTACTTGTACGGTGAGAAGTGTATAGTTTACACTGATCATAAGAGCTTGAAGTATTTGATGACTCAGAGAGAGCTGAACTTGAGACAGAAAAGATGGCTTGAGCTGTTGAAAGACTATGATTTGACTATTGAGTACCATCCGGGTAAGGCAAATGTAGTAGCTGATGCGTTGAGAAGGAAAGTTGCAGTTGAGTTGCGAGCTATGTTTGCTAGATTGAGTGTGTCTGATGATGGTGGTTTGATCACCGAGTTGCAAGTGAAGCCTTCTTTGATTCAAATGATTAGAGAGAAATAGTTGCAAGATGTGTCTTTAGTTCCGCATGTTCAGGACATAGCCGAAGGTAGACTGACCGAGTATAGTTTCAGTGGTGAGAATGTGTTGTGTTTCAGAGACAGAGTTGTAGTACCTGAAGATGTTGAGCTGAGACGTATGATTCTGAGCGAAGCACATTCGAGTCCTTTTTCTATGCATCCGGGTAGTACTAAGATGTACCGAGATTTGAAGAATGATTATTTCTGGGTTGGTTTGAAGAAGGATGTAGCCGAGTATGTGAGCCGTTGCATGGTTTGTCACAGAGTGAAGGCAGAACATCAGGTTCCTTCAAGTTTGCTACAACCTTTGAAGATTCCGGAATGGAAATGGGAGAGGATCACCATGGACTTTGTGTCGGGGTTACCGTTGTCTCCTTCGAAGAAGAATTCTGTTTGGGTGATTGTTGATAGATTTACTAAGTGTGCCCACTTCTAACAGTGAACACAACAGATTCTTTAGACAAGTTGGTGAATTTGTATATTCGTGAGATTGTGAGACTTCATGGAGTTCCGAAGTCTATCGTATCAGACAGAGATCTGAGATTCAGTTCGAGGTTCTGAAGTTGTTTGCATAGTGCCCTAGCTAGCCGTTTGCATATCAGTACTTCGTATCATCCGCAGTCAGATGGACATTCAGAGCGAGTGATACAGATTTTAGAGGATATGCTCGGTTGTTGTGTGATTGACTTCCAGGGTTCTTGGGAGAAGAATTTACCCTTAGTTGAGTTTGCTTACAACAACAGTTACCAGGCTAGTATACAGATGGTTCCTTATGAGGCTTTGTATGGTAGACGATGTAGGACTCCGATCTATTGGGCTGAAACGGGTTAGAAATTGTTACCTATGCCAGATTTGGTTAAGGGGATTACTGATAAAGTGAAGTTGATTTGTGACCGTTTGAAAGCAGCTTCCGATCGTCAGAAATCCTATGCAGACTTAAAGAGAAAAGACTTTGAGTTCTCAGTGGGTGAGAAAGTATTTCTGAAAGTATCTCCGTGGAAGAAGATAATGAGATTTTGTAACACCCCAATTTTGGACTTAGAAGATTAGGGTCTGAACCAGACCGGTCTGGGAAATGGTTCGAATATAAAAGGGAGTTTTAGGGAAAGCCTAGTTTGGAATGCTTTAAAAATATAGAAAAATATCTAAAAATCCTCATTTAATATATAAAGGTGATTGGTGAAATCAATTTTACAAAATAAGGTTTGGAAATGCTACATTTCGGTGTAGTGACCAAATCGCGATTTTTGCAAAGTTTGGTAGTGAGTGTTTTGTAAAGGAGTGCAACTTTGAATCTTTAAGGAGCTAATTTACCAAAAATGTTTTCATCAGATTTTTTCCTTAATTTGGGTGATTTAATTTATTATTTAATTAAATAAAATAAAGGTGATAAACTACCTTTGACTTTCATAACTACTTTTCTCTAATTTTCTCTCATTTCATTTTCTCTCAAAATCCTATCAACCAAACACTTTTTCTCCAGAAAAATTCACTTTGATTTCCACTTCATTTGATGAGATTTCCATCACTCATTGATTCCCAATCAATCTTGCAACAAATTCACTTGATTTCTACATTGTATTTTCATGGAAACTTGCCCAAATCAAGGAGAAATGGTAAGATTGTTATTCTCCTCTATATACTCAGTTCTTTACTGAAATTCCCAAGTTGTCAATCCTTTATTAAAGATTTATAAATGGTTTTGATGTTGGAAACAAGAATTTGGCTTAAAACTCAAGATTTTGGAAGAGATCTTGAAGATTTTCGTGGTAATTGATTAGGCTCTGTTTTGAGATGGTTTTCTAATGTATTTTGGATGTTAAATGATGTTAGAAATGAGGTTTTATCAATCCAATCCCGAATAGGTTGTTTTTCCTAAGTTTTTGCTTGTGAAAATGGTGGTTTTTGGTGTGTTTTTGGCGTTCTGTTATAGCTGGAGGTATAAGGATGAAAGGATGACATTGAAAAATGGATTCCTAAGGGGACTAAAATTTGTGCTACTAATGTCTATGGATCCAAAGCAATTTGGATACCAAAAGTTACTTAATTTTCTTTTCCTAGGTGTGATGGAGAGTGATCAACAAGTCCAATTAATGAGGGGAGCTCCATGCACACAAAGGAAGAACATTTGAAGAAGGAAGGCTTCACATCCTCTCTTGAGTTCAAGTGTGGTAAAATCTAGTTGCTTTTGTTTTATTTGATTTTTTATGTCAACTAGATGATCATAAATGTTGGACAAACATTTTTAATGATGCTTTGAGTAAGGGGGAGCGATTTAAAAACCAAATCCTTATTCTTGTCAAAATTTTCCTCTATAGTTATTTTGAACTTAATGTTTTAAATTCTTTTTGATATAACAAAAAGGGGGAGAAATGGTTTGAAAAATTGAATTTTCAAATGAATAAGGGGGAGCTTTATTTGAAATCATATATTTGATCTCTTATTCACATTTTTAAACTTAAAGGGGGAGAATCCCAAACAATTTTTCAAGTTAGTTTTATTATATCAAAAAGTGGGAGATTGTAGAACTAATGTTTTGATATAATAATTGAAAAATGTTTTGGACTGATTTAAAAAGAATTCAAAACTATTTCCAAAGTCCAAATAACTTGAAACTATGTTTAGGGGATGTTTTTAAAGGTTTTTACAATGTTTTCAAAGCCAAACTTAACAAAATCGTCCAGGTGTATCGAAACACCCTTAGGCGTTTCGATACAGTGTCTTCCAGTGTCAAAAACGTTTGGATACGGGTATCGAAACAGGTCTCTCTTAGATGAGATTTTTGCCCAGTTTTTCGATACGGGCTATGCCGTTTCGATACGCCTACGTGGCATCGACCACAATGGTCATAAACCTTAACGACTATTTTCCAACTAACATTTAAATGCAGAGCGTTTCGATACGGTGCCTAGCGTTTCGATATGGGCGTTTCGATACGGATGCTCATCAGACTGCAACGGCTCTTTCTACTTGAAGAGGGTATCGAAACTGGTTCGAGCGTTTCGATACGGGTAGCAGCAGAACTGCATTTATGGTGAGAAATAAAGTCCTCAACGGCTCCAATTCAACCCCAACGGCTAGTAATGACTATAAACTCATCAAAGAGTCCAAATGATACCTCCAAGCATCAATATATGGTTAATGCTTCAATTGTCAATTAACAAATGATCAAAAAGTGTCTTTGTACTTAAATTGTCAATTCCTTGTTTAGACAAATACTAGTGAGCCAAAATTGTCAAATTTGCTCAAGTGTTTTAGGTTTTGGGTGAGTGCAAATTGTGCAAACAAATACCTATTAGAGGGATTCAAGTTTTTTTTATCTTGTCTCTTTGTAAAGAGGGTTTGATCAAGGCTTTGGGTAGAAAGCTTGATCTGTGTATAAGGGTTTCCTTCTAAGCCTAGAAAAGGGGACGAATCAATAGTGGATTGATTGGAAATCCTTAGTGGGAAGCTAAGGTAGTGTATGTAGACCTTGGTTAGAAGGTTGAACCACTCTAAAATCATTGTGTCATTTATATTTTAGCTTCCACACCACATCCATCCAAAATTACAGCTCTCCACCATTTGGTGAGCAAGATCGGTTGAGGAATCGAGCACCTTAAAACCCAACAAGAGGTAAGCTTCGTCCTTCTCCTCTAATGACCATTTCTTTACTGAAATTCCCAAGTTATCAATCCTTTGTTCATGGTTTTTGAGTTGTTTTTATATTATACACATGAAATAGTTGTTAATTTCAAGATTCATGATGAGATCCTGGTGATTTTCGTATTTCTATGTTAAGCTCTGTTATGAGGTTGGTTTCTAATATATTTTGGATGATATTTGATATTGATAATGAGTTTTTAACAAATAAATCTCGAATAGGTTTGGATTCCTAAGTTTAAGATGTTAGATTTGTGGTTTTTGAGGTGTTTTTGGTGATCTGTTGTTGCTGGAGATATAAGGTTTTATTTATGTTGATTTTTTATGTTGATTGAAGTTTATAAAGGGTTAAAATTGATATATCTTGGCTGGGCTTTGTTTTGAGAAAGTTTGGAGGTGATTTCGGTTATTTCGGATAGCCGAAATGTTAGTTTTGTGTAGAGTAGCGAGTTATAATGAGTGGGTGGTGATTTTAATGCATAATGATGCATTAATCCTCTGCTCTTTTGTGTAATGAACATGGGAGATATCTTCGGACACATTTGGTGTTGATGCGGAAGTGCCGGTGTAACCCCCTTAACCCGGCCTAGACGGTCGACCCGAATTAAGAAGATCACACGGGGAAAACCAAAGTCAACCCGAAAGTCAACCTTGATTAGCGACCTTTTTTTACTCTTGTCTAGATGCACGTTAACCCTAGATATGTTCTCAAGATCCTCATATTCAAACATCATAACAAACAGAGAACATTCAGGGACTCAAATGCACAAATTACAACTTTAGGGACCAAAATGTAAATTCAGGAAACTTTAAGGACTTAACCAAATTTTAAGTTACCAACCTAAAATTAATCATCTTTCATGCATCTCTGCCAAATTTCAACTCAAACGGACTTCTCAAACTCATACAATTTCATAAACATGTTTCAGGACCAAAATGCAAACATTTCAAAACATCTAACCGCCCATGTCAGCCTCCAACGGTCAGGTGTTCCGAAACAGGAAGAACCCGTTTCAAAACGGGGGACCGTTCCGCAACGTGTTCCGAAACGAGGCCTGGCAGAGGCATTTTCGTTTCGGAACGGTACCTTCCGTTTTGAACGCCTAGGCAATTATAGGGCCCCCGTTCTGAAACGGTAACTCCCGTTCCGATACGGCCTGCTCAGAATGCAGATAAATGGCTGATTAAACACACAATTGACCTACCAAACATGTTCCAAAGGCAACCAAACCTTACCAGCAAGTCATACAACAAACAAGGAACATAATTGCATCAACCAAACATCGAAATGGCATCAATTATGAAAAGCCCCAAATCCATAGGCATGCTTCCTACTTAGCAACCATTCAAGCATCAATTTGTTAAAACTAACTCATAAAGACCAATACATGTTCCAACATTATCAACAACATAAAACCAATCTTGTCCAACATACATAAACTCATTAACATCAACATAAGAGATTCTCCCCCCCATTGCCTCTATTAACTATAGCTATTAACCGAGACATACATCTCAAGTGGAGTTCTCCTTGAATCCCTTGCTTCCCGCTGTTCCAACTTCAAAGATCTGCATTGATGGACAGAAAAGGAGCGTAAGCACATAATGCTTAGTGAGGAATGCTCAAAACCAAAACACCATCAATGCAGCGAATCATAAAACCATTTTTAAAAGCAAACTCGATTCGATAAACCAAAGCATTGTTTGAAAACCCTTTCCAACAACATGCTTAAAATCATGCATTGCTCAAACTTGAAAACCAACCCTTAGATTAGAAAGCTAAGTAAACCCTTTTCAAAACATAAACTTGCAATACCATCAATTTAACCATTCCATGCATGAACATCATATGCAAAGTTAAATTCAAAACCTTGGAAATCACTTCCACTTCACATCATACCTTTCTCATACTTGAAAACCATCTTTAGGCAAGAAACCTTTTAAAACCATTTACTCATTCAATCTAACATGTGCATTAAACAATTGCAACATATGAACCACATCATCAAAATTTGCATCACATGCCTTTAAAAACAAGTCTTAGCAAGATTTCAATGCACTAAAGAGATTTCATGCACACATGCACCATTCTCAATAGATAATCAACACTTGTTCAAGCTAACAAGTAAACATGCATTCATAGGTCATTACACACTTCTCATGCACCCATGGATCATTTCAAGCATCTCATGCTTCATTATAATCAAGAACATTACATTGGCTTCCAAGTGATAAACCAAATCCACTTTTCAACTCAACATCCAATCGGATACGCGGATCACAAGCGTTGTCCCCACGCTTCATACACACTACCAATCCAAGGTCCCCAAATGGAATTTTAACCACCATTTGACCTTACAACACACAAGGTCCTCTTATGGAATTTTAACCACCATATGACCTTAACATTTACAAGGTTCCCATATATGGAATTTTAACCACCATATAACCTTAACATTCACAAGGTTCCCATATATGGAATTTTAACCACCATATAACCTTAACATTCACAAGGTTCCCATATATGGAATTTTAACCACCATATAACCTTAACATGCACAAGGTTCCCACATATGGAATTTTAACCACCATATAACCTTAGCATCACCGATTGGTAGTTGTATAACATCACTAACGAGATCCAGGACACCCTACACAAGATCCACACATGGACTTTACACCACCATTGTGATCTTAACAAGCACAAGGTCCTCAATGGAATTTTAACCACCATTATTACCTTTGCTTACCCAAGGTCCTCGAATGGAATTTCAACCACCATTATGACCTTAACCATCTCGTTAGGATACTTGGATGGAGTTACCGGTTCATTCTTAACCAATCCACATCCAAGGCGACTTATTCACGGTGCACCCAATCCTATAGCCGGCTAACTATATCTGATTAAAGTAACCAAGAACCACTTGCATCACTTGCCAATATAACCATCTTACCACATTAATCCATTGTTTTACAAGCATAACCAAAATGCATAAACCACCATTTACCATCATCAATCCACTGTTTTTGAAGCATTACACAAAGCCATTAAACAACATGCAACACCATGCATCAATTCCATAATTCCAATGTACAAAACCATGAATCTCTTACCTTGAGCATCCATCACACATGGCTTTCAAAACCAGCATTAATCCATGCTAAAATATGCTTTCAAAACAGAATTTAAAACATGCAAATCACATGCATTGCATCCAACAATCACAAGTGCTTTTAAAAACCAATTCATACACAAACCAAGTGAGAAATTTCATTTACTTACTCTTGAGCTTAGCAAAGTTGTTTAGACTTAAACTAAGCTCCCAAAACCTTCACACCTTGGTTTAAAAGCTGAAAACCCAACTTCACTCACCGATGCAAAAAACAAGGCTAGCCAACAAGCCTCCCAAGCATCGGAAACCTTCCACACCACCTCTAATGCTCACGGATCAATCTCCCCTGTTTCAAGCACACAACAACAGAGGATTAATGCATCATTATGCATTAAAAACACCAACAACACAACTAAACTCGCTGCTCTTAGCAAATCCCACATTTCGGCTACCAAACACAACCGAAATCACCTCCAAACACTTCCAAAACTTAACCCAGCCAAGATCAATCACTTCTAACCATTTATAAACATCAATTAACATCCAAAATGATCCCAATCACGTCCTTATACCTCCAGCAATAACAGATCATCAAAAGCACCCCCAAAACAACCAAAAACTCAAGCAAAACTTAGGAAAATCAACCTATTCGGGATTGCATTGATTAAACCTCAATTCCTCATCAATTTAACATTCATTTAACATCAAATTGACACCTCAAAACACTGCCCAAATAGATCATACGAAATTTCATCAAAATCAAGCAAATCTTGCCTTTTAAAGCCAAAATCAAGATTACAATTGTAAAACCTTAAATAAATCACAAATCAAGGATTGAGAACTTGGGAATTTCAGTAAAGAACTAATCGTTTAGAGGAGAAGGACGTTCTTACCTCCAAACTTGAGTTTCTCCCTTTTTAGAACCAAAATCTTGAAAATCCAATTAGCAAATGGTGAGGTTTTGATGAGGAGATGATTAGCAATCAAAAGAGAATTGAAAAGAGATATTTAGGTGACAAAATCAGAGAGAAAAGCTCTAGAGAAAAGGTGTTTGGTTTGAGAGAAAAATGAAAGAAAATAGAAAATGGAAAAGTTAGTTGGAAATAGGAAAATATCTTCCCTCCACTTTTCTTTTGTTTAAAAACCAGAAATAAATCATTTAATATCTTAGAAAAATCTGGAGAAACTCCCATTGGGTAAATAGCTCCTTAAAGATTCAAAGTTTCAATCCTTTTTAAAACAGTCACGCAATTTTCAAAAATTACATTTTGGTCACTAGCCAAAATGTCACCCTTCCAAAACTCATTTTGTAAAATTGATTTCACAGTTCACTTATATATATTAAAAGAGGATTTTAGGACATTTTCCATATTTTTAATGCAACCCGAACTAGGCTTTCCTAATTTCACCTTTTTGTATTCGAACAGCACTTTGACCGAACCGATCCAAGCCCAAAACTTCCAAGCCCAAAACCGGGGCGTTACAACTCTCCCCCCTTAAGAAATTTCGTCCTCGAAATTTCAACCGGCGGAAGAGCACAACCAAACTTTTCAAAACAGCCCACAAGGCAACACAGGAGACTTAACCACCACTGAACACTCTCCAGGCAAAAACTCCACCAACCCAACACCACCACATACTGTTCACGAATTCCAGAACACTCAAATGTTAACCACATCTTAACCTTTCACACTTCCGGACTGCGCATATCCCCAACAACAACCTGAAGAACCTCCACACTCTCACAGCATACACCACCTTAACCCACAACTTCCAAAACTTGTTCACACAGTGGCACCAACCAATCCAATTCAACCACCATGTAACCCTCAACCTCCTCTGCTTCCAAAACTCCTTGCCAAGAACTACTCAACCTCCTTCAGAGATTTTCCCAACTAGCAAAAATTCTTAAGCAACAATTGCTTATCCAAACTTCTCAACGTATTGCTGATATTCCTTCACATCCGCCACTATCTTTACCATAACAACTCACCAGAACTACTCACCCATCATCCGGTAATCACGCCACAAACCCCAACCTTGACTTCGCCAACCGTTCCATACACCACCAGCTGACCTCAAAAAGAATTTACTCATTCACAACCAGCCAACCACTTCTCACAAGAACCCGTCCAACCAACAATGGCCTTTGATCTTACATCGCCTTTCCACTCCAAGCTTTGACTACAACACTAGCCTTACTACAGCATTTAACACCAAGAAACTACCACTTCAACTAGCTATTCAAAACCACTTGACTGATTCTAACTTCAACCGGTACTCCTCACCACCAAACCCCTAAACTCTTTAAGCAACAAACACCTTCCTTCCACTAACATGCTATACCGCACTCACTACTACCAACAGCTCACTTAAAACCCTCCATTACCTCTAATCATTCTCCTAGCATCAAACAACCTCTAAAAACCCATCATCCAACCTAACCCTATCACAACACTAACAGACTCGATTAGTTATTATCGAGTGTGAACATTCGTATGCATGGTCACCAATATGCCCTATCAATGCCTGATGTACATGTATGCAAAACCTCTAATGTCATGCCACATGTATGCATGGACCAGCACATATATAATATAGCATATAACGAATGATTTTATCTGTGCATGTATGTCGGTTCACACCCAACAATAACATCCTCAGAGTCCGTCTAAGAACAACCTCCTACCTCACTTTCAACTTGTCTAACTCCATCATTCTAGCAACCATTATCCACAAGATACTCACTAAAGCCCTCTTCACACAAAAGTTGTTTTCAAAACAACAACAACTACTACCCCAAACATGCTAGCAACGAAACCATACCCACTACGCAAGGAAATACCAACTGAAACCAAACTAAGATACTAGAGCAAAGGTTACTTAACAAGGTTACCTGAAAACACATCACCACCCCGGAGCTTTCAACAGACGAGCTCTCTTCCTTGCAGAACCATCATTCCCCAACCGCACTGTTGCAGCATCAGCTAACATACTAAGGTCATCACCATCTTTCTGCGGTAAAGAACCCTGGCTACCCCGAGCCAACTTCAAACAATTTCGTCTCAAATGTCCAACAGACCCACACTTCCAGTAGATTTCATTTCCCAAGCTCCTCGCATTTTTCTGCTCTTTCTGCCACCTTCGAACTTTGTCTCGGCCGTGCCCACGACCCTTCAGAGACCCTTCTGCTACCACTGAAGCTGATTTTACCACACGAGGACAATCTCGCTTCACATGCTCCTTAGAACCACAGTTCCAACACGCACCTGCGCCCCAACAACCTCCAACAAGGCGCCTTCCACAATGGTCACACACCGGTAGCTGAGCTTCCACTCCACCCACAACTTCCTTGCTTAAACCTTTCCCACCTTCACAAACAGAAACCACACCCTCACATTGCTTAACCCTTGGGAATTTCCCTCCAAGATACCTTTCATAAAAGGCAAACACAAAGAAGTCCCAATCAATGTCGTGGATGTGCGATGCCACCGCCACCGATGTCCACCAGGCACAAGCGTCCTCCAACATCAATGTGACAACACTTCCCAGCTTACAAGCATAATCACAACCTTCCTGGTCCAAAATCAGAACTACACTGGCTAACCAAGCCTCAAACGTCTCAGGTGTCGAACCATGATACTCCACAACTCCCAAATCATGTAACCGCTGTTTCGACAAACCCGCACATCCCACATCCAGCATATCTATAGGCCTCACTTTCGCCACAGCCAGAGATGTTCCCAACACCTCTTGAACTATAGGTGATGAACTTTCCATCACAGAACCAGCTTCTTCCTCTTGCCTCACTACCTCAACTACAGGCACAGAAGACTGAGACAAAACACCTCCACTAAAAGGTGAATTCCACGCCTTAACAACCTGCTCTAAAGCAGCAACCCTCTCACCTAACTGCCATTCTTTCATCGATTTCCCCATGCTATTAACAGCAAACAATCACAACAAAACAAACAAATCAATTAGACCAGCTTTAAGCAAGGATTCAAACTCCAACTCCAAAATAACACAATAGCTATAATAATAAGGCAATGGGTATCCTGAATTCTCCCCTTTTACATGACATAACAGTCAATAAAAACATGGATATCACAACATCAAGCATATCAATCAACATATTCGATCATGCTTTCATCAAACAACATCCACTCGTAACAGCATAGCATCATCAATAACATACCCATTACACTCTCATCATTCCTAAAAACCAGCTCATAACACCAACACAACATCAGCACAACCCACATGAGCTCAATAAAGATTCACAATCAAAAAGCATGCTAAGAACATCAACAGTTCACTGAAAAACACGCATTTCAACCGGCTTTCAACCACACATCAGCATAAACATCATACACATATTACATCAATTTACAGTTTTCCCCAAGCATTCGCAACTTGGCTCTGATACCACCAAATGTAACCCCCTTACCCCGGCCTAGACGGTCGACCCGAATTAAGAAGATCACACGGGGAAAACCAAAGTCAACCCGAAAGTCAACCTTGATTAGCGACCCTTTTTTTTACTCTTGTCTAGATGCACGTTAACCCTAGATATGTTCTCAAGATCCTCATATTCAAACATCATAACAAACAGAGAACATTCAGGGACTCAAATGCACAAATTACAACTTTAGGGACCAAAATGTAAATTCAGGAAACTTTAAGGACTTAACCAAATTTTAAGTTACCAACCTAAAATTAATCATCTTTCATGCATCTCTGCCAAATTTCAACTCAAACGGACTTCTCAAACTCATACAATTGCATAAACATGTTTCAGGACCAAAATGCAAACATTTCAAAACATCTAACCGCCCATGTCAGCCTCCAACGATCAGGTGTTCCGAAACAGGAAGAACCCGTTTCGAAACGCGGGACCATTCTGCAACGTGTTCCGAAACGAGGCCTGGCAGAGGCATTTTCGTTTCGGAACGGTACCTTCCGTTTCGAACGCCTGGGCAATTACAGGGCCCCCGTTCTGAAACGGTAACTCCCGTTCTGATACGGCCTGCTCAGAATGCAGATAAATGGCTGATTAAACATACAATTGACCTACCAAACATGTTCCAAATGAAACCAAACCTTACCAGCAAGTCATACAACAAACAAGGAACATAATTGCATCAACCAAACATCGACATGGCATCAATTATGAAAAGCCCCAAATCCATAGGCATGCTTCCTACTTAGCAACCATTCAAGCATCAATTTGTTAAAACTAACTCATAAAGACCAATACATGTTCCAACATTATCAACAACATAAAACCAATCTTGTCCAACATACATAAACTCATTAACATCAACATAAGAGATTCTCCCCCCATTGTCTCTATTAACTATAGCTATTAACCGAGACATACATCTCAAGTGGAGTTCTCCTTGAATCCCTTGCTTCGCGCTGTTCCAACTTCAAAGATCTACATTGATGGACAGAAAAGGAGCGTAAGCACATAATGCTTAGTGAGGAATGCTCAAAACCAAAACACCATCAATGCAGCGAATCATAAAACCATTTTTAAAAGCAAACTCGATTCGATAAACCAAAGCATTGTTTGAAAACCCTTTCCAACAACATGCTTAAAATCATGCATTGCTCAAACTTGAAAACCAACCCTTAGCTTAGAAAGCTAAGTAAACCCTTTTCAAAACATAAACTTGCAATACCATCAATTTAACCATTCCATGCATGAACATCATATGCAAAGTTAAATTCAAAACCATGGAAATCACTTCCACTTCACATCATACCTTTCTCATACTTGAAAACCATCTTTAGGCAAGAAACCTTTTAAAACCATTTACTCATTCAATCTAACATGTGCATTAAACAATTGCAACATATGAACCACATCATCAAAATTTGCGTCACATGCCTTTAAAAACAAGTCTTAGCAAGACTTCAATGCACTAAAGAGATTTCATGCACACATGCACCATTCTCAATAGATAATCAACACTTGTTCAAGCTAACAAGTAAACATGTATTCATAGGTCATTACACACTTCTCATGCACCCATGCATCATTTCGAGCATCTCATGCTTCATTATAATCAAGAACATTACATTGGCTTCCAAGTGATAAACCAAATCCACTTTTCAACTCAACATCCAATCGGATACGCGGATCACAAGCGTTGTCCCCATGCTTCTTACACACTACCATTCCAAGGTCCCCAAATGGAATTTTAACCACCATTTGACCTTACAACACACAAGGTCCTCTTATGGAATTTTAACCACCATATGACCTTAACATTTACAAGGTTCCCATATATGGAATTTTAACCACCATATAACCTTAACATTCACAAGGTTCCCATATATGGAATTTTAACCACCATATAACCTTAACATTCACAAGGTTCCCATATATGAAATTTTAACCACCATATAACCTTAACATGCACAAGGTTCCCATATATGGAATTTTAACCACCATATAACCTTAGCATCACCGATTGGTAGTTTTATAACATCACTAACGAGATCCGGGACACCCTACACAAGATCCACACATGGACTTTACACCACCATTGTGATCTTAACAAGCACAAGGTCCTCAAATGGAATTTTAACCACCATTATTACCTTTGCTTACCCAAGGTCCTCGAATGGAATTTCAACCACCATTATGACCTTAACCATCTCGTTAGGATACTTGGATGGAGTTACCGGTTCATTCTTAACCACTCCACATCCAAGGCGACTTTATTCACGGTGCACCCAATCCTATAGTCGGCTAACTATATCCGATTAAAGTAACCAAGAACCACTTGCATCACTTGCCAATATAACCATCTTACCACATTAATCCATTGTTTTACAAGCATAACCAAAATGCATAAACCACCATTTACCATCATCAATCCACTGTTTTTGAAGCATTACACAAAGCCATTAAACAACATGCAACACCATGCATCAATTCCACAATTCCAAGGTACAAAACCATGAATCTCTTATCTTGAGCATCCATCACACATGGCTTTCAAAACCAGCATTAATCCATGCTAAAATATGCTTTCAAAACAGAATTTAAAACATGCAAATCACATGCATTGCATCCAACAATCACAAGTGCTTTTAAAAACAAATTCATACACAAACCAAGTAAGAAATTCCATTTACTTACTCTTGAGCTTAGCAAAGTTGTTTAGACTTAAACTAAGCTCCCAAAACCTTTAAACCTTGGTTTAAAAGCTGAAAACCCAACTTCACTCACCGATACACAAAACAAGGCTAGCCAACAAGCCTTCCAAGCATCCGAAACCTTCCACCCCACCTCTAATGCTCACGGATCAATCTTCCCTGTTTCAAGCACACAACAACAGAGGATTAATGCATCATTATGCATTAAAAACACCAACAACACAACTAAACTCGCTGCTCTTAGCAAATCCCACATTTCGGCTACCAAACACAACCGAAATCACCTCCAAACACTTCCAAAACTTAACCCAGCCAAGATCCATCACTTCTAACCATTTATAAACATCAATTAACATCCAAAATGATCCCAATCACGTCCTTATACCTCCAGCAATAATAGATCATCAAAAGCACCCCAAAAATAACCAAAAACTCAAGCAAAACTTAGGAAAATCAACCTATTCGGGATTGCATTGATTAAACCTCAATTCCTCATCAATTTAACATTCATTTAACATCAAATTGACACCTCAAAACACTGCCCAAACAGATCATACGAAATTTCATCAAAATCAAGCAAATCTTGCCTTTTAAAGCCAAAATCAAGATTACAATTGTAAAACCTTAAATAAATCACAAATCAAGGATTGAGAACTTTGGAATTTCAGTAAAGAACTGAGAGTTTAGAGGAGAAGGACGTTCTTACCTCCAAACTTGAGTTTCTCCCTTTTTAGAACCAAAATCTTGAAAATCCAATTAGCAAATGGTGAGGTTTTGATGAGGAGATGATAAGCAATCAAAAGAGAATTGAAAAGAGATATTTAGGTGACAAAATCAGAGAGAAAAGCTCTGGAGAAAAGGTGTTTGGTTTGAGAGAAAAATGAAAGAAAATAGAAAATGGAAAAGTTAGTTGGAAATAGGAAAATATCTACCCTCCACTTTTCTTTTGTTTAAAAACCAGAAATAAATCATTTAATATCTTAGAAAAATCTGGAGAAACTCCCATTGGGTAAATAGATCCTTAAAGATTCAAAGTTTCAATCCTTTTTAAAACAGTCACGCAATTTTCAAAAATTACATTTTGGTCACTAGCCAAAATGTCACCCTTCCAAAACTCATTTTGTAAAATTGATTTCACAGTTCACTTATATACATTAAAAGAGGATTTTAGGACATTTTCCCATATTTTTAATGCAACCCGAACTAGACTTTCCTAATTTCACCTTTTTGTATACGGACAGCACTTTGACCAAACCGGTCCAAGCCCAAAACTTCCAAGCCCAAAACCGGGGCGTTACAGCCGGAAGCCTAGAAATCGTTCCACAAGCAAGTGAAACGTTATCAGTGAGTGCAAATGGTTTTAGAAGTCCTTGAGGGACAAGGAAAGAAGGTTTGGGGATTTAGGATTGGTTTGAAACACCATCTTATGTCTAGAAGTAAGTATGTTTAGATTTACTCTCGAAAAGTGGTTGATGCCCCTAAATGCTTTTGACATGCTCTTGATTTGAGATAGACAAATTCATATTGTTTTATGCATGATTTATAACATGAAATGATGTGTCATGTTGATCCTATGAGATAGAAAGACATAGCAAAGAGTTTTGAGATTTTGATTAAATGCTATGCATGAATTGTGGTTTTGAAATGGGATGAGATAGATTTGAGAAATGTTGCTTTAAAACAGTAGGTGAGATGATGATTTTAATGTAATATATTGGCATAAATGATGAGATGATTACCGGATATAATTGGTCAACCAATAGAATGCAAGTGCACTATAAACTAAAATTCGTATGTGCTCTTTGGAGTCGTGCAATGGGGGTAGTGCCATCTCGATCCAAAGTGAGAATCCGATGATGTGAGATACCATCGGGGTAGGTCTTTGTGAAACACTCAAGCTTTGTGGTGAAGAGAGATACCGCCATGAGAGTCTGGTGATGTGAGATTCCATCGGGGTAGGACTTGGCTTTATGTCAAGCTAATCCGCATATCCGAGTAAAGATATAATATGAAATGCCAATATATAAGAATGCATTTGATTCACATGTACCAATGTTGAAATGATTTTATGCTATGAGAAATGCATATGAGATTTTGAGATTTATGTAATGCTTTTGAATATCAAGCATGTGTGTGGCTTTGCCATGAGATTTGCATTGATTGAATGCATGAGATAGATCGATAGATGGTACATGCGATTTTCAAATGGAGATTTGCTTTGAAATGGTTTTCAAGCATGCGATAGAAAGAGAATGTTGTAGAAATGGTTTTCGAGAAAGAGTTTTAAAAGCTTGCATTGTTGTGTTGGTGTTTTTAGAGCATGCCTCAGTAAGCTATCATGCTTACGCTCTCTTTTACCAACAATGTAAATAATTGAGACACTTTGGGCAGTAAGGAGGCTTAAGAAGATCCAAGGAATAGTAAAGCTCAAGTATGGTGATGTTTTACATTTACTTTAGTAATGATATTTGGAAATGGGATCTAATGGTTTGCTTTGGGAGATGTATTTTGGACTCCCTGCTATTGATGAAAATTTTATGTGGTTTATTTGGTTTGTAAAAGAGTCATTATATTGGTTTGATGATTTATCTTGCCTATTGGGATGCTTATGGTCTTTTTGTGTCTTCATCTCTTAGGAAGCATGCTTTAGAATTCAAATGTTGATGTTGATGATGTTTGATGTTTTCATTCACTTGTACATCTGAGTGTGGATGCATATTTGAGTGCTAGCATGTTTAACTATATGTTGGATTGGTTTGGAATGGGCGTTGAGGTTCAAAAGCTGCATTTTTGGAAATTGCATACTGCAGCGTATCGATACGGCCTGCTTGATTTGTGAGGGCGTACCGGTACACGGGGTCATATCGATACCCTCTTTAGTCACTAGACTAGGGCGTACTGATACGGTACCTTAGCGTACCGATACAGTCTAGTAACACAAGTCTGGGAAGTTTGACCATCGAGGGCGTATTGATACGCGGGTCGTTAAGTTGGTTAAACTTCAGCTGGATATGTTTTGAAATGTTGTGTTTTAGTCCCTAAACATCATGAATGCAATTGGATGTGTTTGGTTAATCGAATTGTAATGAAAATTCACAGAGAAGCATGAAATATGACTAATTGAATAGAGGTAACTTTAAAATCGGAGAAGTCCTCGTAATTTGCATAAATTACATTTTGGTCCCTAAATGGCTAGTTTATACAATTAAACCCCTAATCGAAATCCGATCGATGTGTCGTTTCTTCCTATGCTCTTGGGTGATCACATAGGACTTATGTTGCATATTAAAAGATAAAAAAAGGATTGTCAATCGGAGTCGGTTTTAATGAGTTGGCTTTAGTTTTCCCCGTGTAATCACATCGGTTCGGGTCAACCGTCTAGACCGAACTAAAGGGGTTACATTTGTTGGTATCAGAGCCAGGTTTGCGAATAATTAGGGTGTTGGTAAGTGTAATGTGAGTAGTTATGATCTTTAATGAGATGAAAGGCATGCAAGTTGATTGTTTGAGATGAAATTGTGTTGTCATGCTATGATTGAGGTACAAATGGGGAACTCACTGCCATATCATTTCTATTGGAAATAATTGTTTTGAAAATGGACTTGAGCACCTTGGATTTCTTGCCTTATATTGCCTAACTAAGATTTATTGCATGTTACTAGTTGTATTGTTTTGAATGGGGCAACATAGAGAGCATAGAATAAACACGCGTACTGCGGTTGAGAATGATATAAATGAGACAAATGAGCGTGTCGAGAATCTACCGCTTCCTCCTCCCGGTTGGCCACCCGATGGTGGTGGAGTGGGGGTTGGTGCTACTGGAGCTGGAATAGGGGTTGCTGAACCCGAGGGAGCACAAGGGCAAGCTGTTCCTGATATGACCGTGCAGATTCAGGATATTGCTGGAGCCTTTCGGGCGGCTGTAGCTGGGGCTCATGTGGCTGCACCTCAGGCTGGTGCTGGTACGAGTCTGCCACTGGAGAGACTATGCGATCTAGGTGGGACTGAGTTTAAGGGGTTGACAATTTAGGGTTCCAAGTCTTGGTTGGAGAGCACCAAGAGGATTCTTGGGCAGATGAACAACAATGATGTTCAGAAGTTGGGGTGCATTGTATCTCTGTTGCATGGTGATGCTTATACGTGGTGGACGACCACTATAGCTGGTTTAGAGGAGGCTGAGGTGACTTGGACGTTCTTTCTGAATGCATTCAAGAGGAAATATCTGGGTGTCCGTTATTTGGACGAAAAGACGATGGAATTCATGTCCATAGTGCAAGGTAGCATGTTTGTGGCGGAATATGAAGTGCAGTTTGTACACCTTAGCCAGTATGCACCGAAGTTGATCCCTAGTGAACGGGAGAGGTGCGAAAGTTTCAGATATGGGCTGGTGGCTAATGTGAAAACATATATGCTTGCATCGGATTACACCGATTTTGATGTCCTGATCACTTGAGCCATGGACATTGAGCTGAACCTTGGTCTGGCGAGTCAAGTAGGAGGATCTAGCTCTGGAGAGCGAGCTGTGGATCGTGATGTTGGAAGGGATCGATTTAAGAGGCCTAATAATAGAAGGTAACATATGGATGCTAAACGTGGGGGAGGTAACCACGGGAGAGATCAACAAGGGTCGAATGCTTTCACCCGTACCCCTGAGTGTAAGCGATGTGGTAGGAGGCACACATGATAGTGCTGGGGCAATGTTGGTACGTGCAGGAATTGTGGTTCCTGTGGGCACATAAAACGGGATTGTCCTCAGCCGATGTGAGAGAGGAAGGCTCCGATGAGAGCAGTTGAGCCACAGAGAGGCCGTGGGCGCGGTCGTGGCGATTTCCAGCGTAAAGATGATGGTGCGAGGAAAGTAGCACATGTTGTAGATGCTCAGCCCGAAGGAGGTGGCCAGGCCAGAGTGTATGCCATCTTTAACGGAGGAATGACACTAACGTGATCGCATGTACCTTTACTTGCAGTCTTTGTCATTACTTTCTCTAATTGATTCTGGATCTACATACTGGTACATATTGCATGAATATGCTCAAATTCTTGGTTTACCTGTTGAGTCTTTGGATGTTGGCATGCGTGTGACTAGTTCTTTTGGTGATACCGTAGTAACAAGGAAGTCATATAGGAGATGTCCCTTAATGGTTCAAGAACATGTGTTTTTGGTGGATCTTATGGAATTGCCTTTCTATGGATTTAATGTAATCCTTGGTATGGATTGGCTCGTTGAGCATTGGGTTGTTGTGGATTTTGAGAAGAAGCGAGTTTTGCTGAAACTTGCTAATGATTATGAAGTTGTGGTGGTGGGAGAGAACGTAAAGTTCCTATCTAATGTGGTTTCGATGCTCTAAGCGAGTCGGTTGTTGCGTCAAGTATGCGAAGCATATCTAGCTTTTGTAATGAATCCTAGTACAAAGGATGTACATGTTCAAGATATAAGGACCGTGTGTGAATTCTCTAGGGTGTTTCCGGAGGAGCTACCTGGTTTACTGCCTAGTCGGGAAGTTAAGTTCGGAATTGAGTTGTTCGAGAACACAACACCGATGTCCATCGCTCCCTATCAGATGGAACCTAAGGAGTTGAAGGATCTAAGGACGCAACTTCAGGAGTTGCTTGACCGAGGCTTTATTCCGCCTAGCGTGTCACCTTAGGGGTGCACTGGTCTTGTTTGTCAAGAAGAAAGATGGCACGATGAGAATGTGCATTGATTATCGTCAGCTAAATAAGTTGACTATCAAGAATAAGTATCCTCTGCCAAGTATTGATGATCTTTTTGATCAATTTTGTGGAGCAGATGTGTTCTCAAAATATTGATTTAAGGTCTGGGTACTATCAATTCAAGGTTAAGGATGTGGATGTGCCAAAAACTACTTTTCGGACAAGGTATGGGCATTATGGATTTCTAGTGATGCCTTTTCGTTTGACGAATGCTCCTGCTGCATTCATGGATATGATGAATATGGTGTTTCATGAGTTCTTGGATAAGTTCATTGTGGTTTTCATTGATGATATCCTTGTGTACTCTCGTATCGAGGAGGAGCATGAGGAACATTTGAGGATTGTTTTGCAAGTTCTGCTAGAGAATCAGCTTTATGCTAAGCTGAGTAAATGTGAGTTTTGGTTGAAGGAAGTTGTTTTCCTTGATCACGTGGTTTCGGCCGAAGGGATTCGTGTTGATCCTTAGAAGATTGAGGCGGTGGTGAATTGGAAGCCTCCTAGGTCTGTTCATGAAGTTCGTAGTTTCCTTGGTTTGGCGGGTTACTATTGACGGTTTGTGGGTGGATTTTCCAAGATTTCTGCTCCTTTGACAAAGTTATTGCAGAAGGATGTTAAGTTTGAGTGGACAGAAGCGAGAAAACAAGCTATTGAGAAGCTAAAGGAAGCTTTGACTCAAGCACCTATCTTGGTTCAACCTGAATATAGAAATGAGTTTATGGTGTATAGTGATGCATCCTATGTTTGCTTGGGATGTGTGCTGATGCAAGAAGTTAAGGTAGTGTCTTATGCATCACGATAGTTGAAGGTGCATGAACGTAACTATCCCACGCATGATATTGAGGTAGCAGCGGTGGTGTTCGCCTTAATGATTTGGAGACATTACTTATATTGAGAAAAGTGTATTGTGTACACGGATCACAAGAGTTTGAAGTATCTTATGTCTCAGAAGAAGCTGAATCTCAGGCAACGGCGTTGGGTGGAGTTTGTTAAGGATTATGACCTAACGATTGAGTATCATCTGGGAAAGGCCAATGTTGTGGCTGATGCTTTGAGCAGGAAAGTGGCGGTGGAGTTGAGGGCGATGTTTGCTTGTTTGAGCTTATCGCGAGATGGTGACTGTTGAGTGTGTAAAAGTACTATTATTTACCCCCTATTTAACCCATATTTTCGTTGCATTCAAGCATAATTCATTGCATTTAGGTTAGATTTCAGTTATACATCACAAATATATTAAATGGCACAGTTTCTACTGAAATTGGTTGCTTTTGCAGGTTGCTGCTGTAGCAAATGGAGAAGCAGGCGCTGGGCAGTGATGCAGCAGAGCTGGAATTGGATGTGCAGACGAGGAGGACGATGCTGCCATAGACGTTGCCGTGGCAGCCAAAGACGACAACAGTTTTGAGGAGAAGAAGCAAAGTGGGCCTCGACAGAAAGAGGAAATTAAGCCCGTCTGTCGTGGAATACCGTTATATTTTTCCAAGCCCTAGATCAGAATGAAGGCCAAGCCCAAAGTTCAAGGAAGAAACTCCAAGAAAGAAGGAAGGACGAATTAAAGATATATTCTCTGAAGATTTAGTCTTTTATAGAGTTGTACTTTAATTTAAACTTGTATTCTTGCCATATTAGAAAACTTGAACCCAAGGCCTATATAAAGGCATGTAATTCGACCTAGGAGAGGACATCATCTATCTCTAGCCTTCTTCCCAAAACCCTAGCCGTTTTCCCCTTCTCAACATGTTCTAAATTCCCCCTAGGGCCACGGGTTGAGTTGTAAAGTAGTTGCAAGGATTGCTTTTGTTTTAGGAATTTTCTGTTCAATAAAATAAACTTCAAGTTCGCTTATTCTGGTTGTTAACATCTTGCAAGTGTATTGGGATAGCATTGTGAGGTTATCTATTTACTTGATATCCGGAGAGTTAAGTATACGAAAAGGAATAAGTGCGGGTTCTCTAGTTTATAGTTGAACTATCTCGGACCTAGGGATAAGACGAGGTTAACTGGCTAAGGAAGAATTCAACAAACATCGGTGTTCATCCTTCGATTCACCCCGGGAGGTATCATCAAAGACATGTTCATCGACAGACTTGGACCTAGAAATAGGCCAAGGCACATGAGGGATTCTTGCCAAGCTTGAAGTACAGAGTTGTGTGATCGCTGCCGCGACTAACAACAGACCGCTGCCGCGACGGGTGCTGCCGTGACAGGGACAACGACAGAACAGATTTTCCTAGGCTTTGCAACACCTACACTACTGAGCAATTCAATACCAGCCCATTCTCTTTATCTTGATTATTTTAATCTTATTTTCCAATTCTCTTTCTTATTTTCGTGACAACAACTTAAACTATTTTTTTACCTTCGTGCAATAATTCAAGGTGAAGCTATTAGCCCAGTCCATGTGGAGACGATATCCGATACTTCCGTATCACTTTACTACTTGCGTCGTGTACACTTGCACTACATTACGAGAGACACTTTTACACGCAACAAGTTTTTAGCGCCGTTGCTGGGGACTGACAACATAACTTTACCCTACCTTTTACTGCATTCGTTTTATTTTTCTGTTTTACTTGGATTGTTCAACCTATACCTTTCACAAGGTCTTTTGTTTGCGTATGCGCATGTCTCAACGGGGGAAGGAACCTGAGTACCAGTTAGATCCTGACCCCGAACGAACGTTCAATCTCAAGAAAAGAGTCTGTTACCTCATTGAAAGGAACGAATACCTAGAGGAACAACTCGAAGCAATGGAGAACGAAAGACGTGAAGAAAGAAGGGACAACCAAGGAAATCTTCAGGATAATAACAATCCTGCCGGAGGGAACGATCCACCTGTCGACCCTCCTGTCGCTGCTGCACGCCGGTCATGCCGAGATTACATGCTCACCGATCAGGTAGAACTAGAAACCACCCTGCCAGACGTAGATGTTGACAACTTTGAGCTGAAACATGTCATGTTCAACATGATTAACAACGCTCTCCAATTTAGTGGTGCTGCTACAGAGGATGCTAGGGAGCATCTGAAAACGTTCCAGGAAATCTGTGGTTTGTTTAGACTACAAGAAGTTAATCTAGAGATACCGAGGCTTCGATTATTTCCTCATTCATTGAGGGACATGGAAAAGATTTGGTGGAATAAACTTACGCCGGGTTCAATTCGAACTTGGGCAGATATATTCTTTGAAGATTTAGTCTTTTATAGAGTTGTACTTTAATTTAAACTTGTATTCTTGCCATATTAGAAAACTTGAACCCAAGGCCTATATAAAGGCATGTAATTCGACCTAGGAGAGGACATCATGTATCTCTAGCCTTCTTCCCAAAACCCTAGCCGTTTTCCCCTTCTCAACATGTTCTAAATTCCCCCTAGGGCCACGGGTTGAGTTGTAAAGTAGGTTCAAGGATTGCTTTTGTTTTAGGAATTTTCTGTTCAATAAAATAAACTTCAAGTTCGCTTATTCTGGTTGTTAACATCTTGCAAGTGTATCGGGAGAGCATTGTGAGGTTATCTATTTACTTAATATCAGTAGAGTTAAGTATACGAAAAGGAATAAGTGCGGGTTCTCTAGTTTATAGTTGAACTATCTCGGACCTAGGGATAGGACGAGGTTAAGTGGCTAAGGAAGAATTCAACAAACATCGGTGTTCATCCTTCGATTCACGCCGGGAGGTATCATCAAAGACGTGTTCATCGACAGACTTGGACCTAGGGATAGGCCAAGGCACAACAGGGATTCTTGCCAAGCTTGAAGTACAGAGTTGTGTGATCACTGCCGCGACTAACAACAGACAGCTGCCGCGATGGGTGCTGTCGTGACAGGGACAACGACATAATAGATTTTCCTAGACTTTGCAACACCTACACTATTGAGCAATTCAATACCAGCCCATTCTCTTTATCTTTATTATTTTAATCTTATTTTCTAGTTCTCTTTATTATTTTCATGACAACAACTTAAACTATTTTTTTACCTTCGTGCAGTAATTCAAGGTGAAGCTATTAGCCCAATCCCTGTCGAGACGATATCTGATACTTCCGTATCACTTTACTACTTGCGTCGTGTACACTTGCACTACATTGAGATAAACACTTTTACACGCAACAAGTTTTTGGCGCCGTTGCCGGGGATTGGCAACATAACTTTACCCTACCTTTTTCTACATTCATTTTATTTTTCTGTTTTACTTGGATTGTTCAACATATACCTTTCACAAGGTCTTTTGTTTGCGTATGCGCAGGTCTCAACAGGGGACGGAACCTGAGTACCAGTTTGATCCTGACCCCGAACGAAAGTTCAATCTCAAGAAAAGAGTCTGTTACCTCATTGAAAAGAACAAATACCTGGAGGAACAACTCGAAGCAATGGAGAACTAAAGACGTGAAGAAAGAAGGGACAACCAAGGAAATCTCCAAGATAATAACAATCCTGCCCGAGGGAATGATCCACCTGTCGACCCTCCTGTCGCTGCCCCACGTCGGTCATGCCGAGACTACATGCTCAACGATCATGTAGACCTAGAAACCACCCTGCCAGACGTAGATGTTGACAACTTTGAGCTGAAACATGTTATGTTCAGCATGATTAACAACGATGTCCAATTTAGTGGTGCTGCTACAGTGGATGCTAGGGAGCATCTGAAAATGTTCCAGGAAATCTGTGGTTCGTTTAGACTACCAGGAGTTAATCCGGAGATACTGAGGCTTCGATTATTTCCTCATTCATTGAGGGACAGAGCAAAGACTTGGTGGAATAAACTTACGTCGGGTTCAATTCGAACTTGAGCAGATTTAACTCGTGAATTTTTGTCTCATTTTAATCCTTCACACTTATCTGAGCGATTACGTAACGAAATTGCTACTTTTCAAAAGGAAGATGACGAGCCAATCCACGAGGCCTGAGACAGATTTACCACTCTTCTAAGGAACTGCCCGATGCATGGACTCCCCATTTGGAACTAGGTAACAAAATTCTATAATGCTGCCAATTTACAAACTCGTATTAGAATTGACTCAGCAGCAAATGGATTGCTGCTGGAAAAAGACCCAAATGAGGCAATGGCAGTATTGAAAAATCTGGCGAAGAATGAGGAAAAGTTTCCTACAGCAAGAAGAGGGGGTAAACGGGTTCTAGCTGTAAAATATTATGAGGCCGACAGCTCATTGAAATCACAGTTGGCATATCTCACTACGGCAATGAAAAAGCTCTTGAAAGAAGATTCACAGCTTGTCTACTCTGCTGAAGAGGTATGCCCAGCGTGTGAAGGAAATCACAGGTCGGAGGAATGTCCATTACAGTTAGAAGAAGCGATGTATGTTGGGAACTACAATAAGCAGAATTATAACCCCAACAACTACAATCCCAATTGGAGAAAGGATCCCAAGTTCTCTTGGAGCAATCCTAATAATGCCCTGAATCCTCAAGCACAGAAAAATAAGAACCAGGGAGGACCTAGATTGCTGACTCGGCAGCAACCGCAGCAGTAGCAGCAACAGCCACCAGCTGCCACAAATAGTATACTAGAACAGACTCTGGCTACGTTTATGTCTCAAACAGGAACCTACATTGAGAACATGAATCACTTTGTCAAGAAGACGGAAACATTCATGGATAAAACAGAGATGCGGATGACCAATCATGAAGCTACTCTGAAATCATTGGAGAAACAAATGGGTCAGGTTTCCCAGCATATTAAACCAAGGCAGAATGGAGGATTTCCTAGCGATACTGAAAACGCTAGACAGCCCACAAATGAGCAGTGTAAAGCTATCACTGCTAGGAGTGGGAAGAAACTTCCAGGGCCTGAGAAGGAAACTGAATCAGTTAAGAAACCAGCCTTGGAGTCAACTGTCGAGGAAGCTGCCCCGACATGTAACAAACAACCTGATGCCGATGAGCCTGTCACGACAGCAGAAGGGACAAAGGAGAAAGATGATGAACCTTAACCTCCTCATATACGTATGCAGTGGGAAGGACGCATTGCTGATTATCGTCCCCACCTCCTTTTCCTTAACGGTTACAGAAATTGAAACAGGAATCACAACTTAAAAAGATTTATGATATTTTTAAGCAGGTTCATATCAACATTCCGCTGTTAGATGTCGTTAGGGAGATGCCCGGTTATGCCAAATTTCTCAAGGATGCCATGTCAAAGAAATCCAGACTTGGGGAATTTGAAACGGTCAAGATGACAGAAGGATGCATGAGTATTCTACATACGAATCCACCCTAGAAGAAGAAGGATCCTGGAAGCTTCATCATACCATGCGTAGTTGGAGACAAATTTGTGGGTAAGGCACTTTGTGATCTTGGTGCTAGTATAAATTTAATGCCCAAATCTGTTTTTCAGAAATTAGGTATTGGAAAAGCTCGACCCACAACAGTAATACTGCAGCTGGCAGACCGCTCTTACGTTCATCCAGAAGGAAAAATTGAAGATATTCTGGTAAGGGTGGATAAGTTTATTTTTCCTGCTGACTTTCTTGTCTTAGATTGTGAAGCAGATGAAAATGCATCATTCATCCTGGGGCGACCCTTCTTAGCCACGGGAAGATCACTGATTGATGTGGAAAAAGGAGAACTCACTATGAGAGTAAACGATCAAGAAATCAAGCTGAATGTTCTCCAAGAAATGAAGCATGGTGATGCAGAAGAAGAATGCAAGGTTATCACTGAAGTTACCCTTGACCAACCCTGCATCAGGTCGGGCTGCCACGACATAAAAATTGGTCATTGCCTTGGCAGCCACTTAGAAGACTGTCATGACAGCACCGACGACAGTAGATCCCGAGAACCTGATACATCTGATACTGAAGATCAAGAGGAGGTAAATTGGATAGGCAATCGTCCAGGTAAGTTGTTCGAGCCCTTAAACTATACCTCGGATAACCATGTAATTCAAAAGCCATCAACTGTTGAGCCCCCTGTTATAGATCTTAAGCCCCTGCTAGGGTAGCTAAAATATGTTTTCCTTGGTTTAAATGATACGTTGCCAGTAATCATCTCTTCCAAGTTGATGCAGGAACATGAACATCAGTTAATAGGGATGCTGCAGTAGCACAAGAAGGCTATTGGATGGACGATAGATGATATCCAAGGAATCGGTCCGATATTATGTATGCATAAAATTCTTTTAGAGGATGATCATAAGCCGACTATTGATGCACAAAGACGTCTGAACCATGATATGCAAGAAGTAGTGCGTAAAGAGATAATCAAATGGCTAGATGCGGGAATAATCTATGCCATCTCGGATAGCAAATGGGTGAGCCCGGTGCAGTGCGTTCCAAAGAAAGGAGGAATGACCGTGATAACCAATGAAGAAAACGAGCTAATCCCAACCAGGACTGTGACCGGTTGGAGGGTTTGTATGGTCTACCGGAAGCTTAACAAAGCTACCCGGAAGGACCACTTTCCTTTACCCTTTATTGATCAAATGCTTGATAGATTAGCGGGTAAACCTTACTATTGTTTTCTTGATGGTTACTCACGTTACAATCAAATAGCCATCGCATCGGAAGATCAAGAAAAGACGACGTTCACATGCCCTAACGGAACTTATGCTTTTAGGAGAATGCCATTCGGACTTTGTAATGCACCAGCCACCTTTCAGAGGTGTATGATGGCAATATTCTCCGATATGGTGGAGGATTTCCTAGAAATCTTTATGGATGATTTTTTAGTCTTTGGAGACAACTTTGAAAGCTGCCTAGGCAACCTACAGAAGATGCTCGAGAGATGTGAAAAAGCAAACTTGGTATTGAACTGGGAAAAGTGTCACTTCATGGTAGATGAAGGGATAGTCCATGGCCATAAAATTAGTTGTCGTGGAATAGAAGTCGACAGAGCTAAGATAGAAGTGATCGAAAAGTTGCCGCCACCCACCACAATCAAGGGAATCAGAAGTTTCTTAGGACATGTTGGTTTTTACCGGAGGTTCATTGCGAACTTTTCAAAGATCACCAAGCCCCTATGCCATCTTCTGGAGCAGAACCGACCCTTCGACTTTAACGCTGAATGTACTGAGGCATTCAAGGTTCTGAAAGAAAAGTTGGTAACATCCCCAATAGTACAGCCACCATATTGGAAACTGCCGTTTGAGATCATGTGTGATGCTAGTGACTATGCTGTCGGGGTAGCACTTGGGCAGAGGAAAGACAAACTTTTTCATGTCATATACTACGCCAGCAAAACACTAAACGACGCCCAAGTGAACTATACCACCACAGAGAAGGAATTATTAGCTATGGTATTCTCCATTGACAAGTTTTGTTCTTATATACTTGGAACGAAGGTCATAGTCCACACAGATCACTCTGTATTAAAGTATCTGTTCACCAAAAAGGATGCAAAGCCTCGACTGATACGTTGGATTCTGCTACTGCAAGAGTTCGACCTTGAAATCAAGGACAAAAAGGGGACAGAGAATCAAGTTGCAGATCACTTGTCAATGTTAGAGAAGGGAAAAAGTCTACCGGCAAACGAGACAAACATACTAGAGACCTTCCCTAATGAGCAGTTGTTTGCTGCCACAATCACTGCCGCGACAGCCATGGCGGCAGGTAAGTTTTCTGAACTCCCCTGGTATGCTGATTTCTTTAATTTCTTAGTTAGCGGAATAACTCCTCCTGACCTTAATTATCAAGCAAGGAAGAGGTTCCAAAATGATGTTAAGCATTATTATTGGGACGAGCCTCTTCTTTTCAAAATTTGTGCAGATCAGGTTATAAGGATATGTGTACCACAGGATGAACATGAAGATATACTTCATCACTGTCATGCTTCACAGTATGGAGGCCACTTAGGAGGTAACAGAACTGCTGCCAAGGTTTTGCAGTCGGGATTTTATTGGTCGTCACTGTACAAATATGCTCAAATATTCTACAAGAACTGTGACAAGTGTCAACGGACTAGAAACATCTCAAGGAGACACGAGATGCCACTATAAAACATTTTTTCCAGATTCGACATCCCTAAGGCGATCATCAGTGATGAAGGGAGGCATTTTGACAATAGGGTTATAGCTGCTACCTTGAGAAAGTATGGTGTCAAGCATCGGATTGCAACAACATACCACCATCAAACCAATGGACATGCTGAAATATCCAACAGGGAGGTCAAGAACATTCTTGAAAAGATGGTAAAGCCAACCCAGAAAGACTGGTCTCTACACCTCAATGATGCATTATGGGTCTACAGGACAACGTTCAAAATTCCATTGGGAATGTCTCCTTATCGGCTAATTTATGGGATAACGTGTCATTTACCTGTCGAGATAGAGCACATAGCATACTGGGCCATCAAAGCAGTTAATATGGACTTGGAAAAAGCAGGGCAGAAAAGGCTACTTGATCTGAACGAAATTGAAGAAATTCGAACAATAGCCTATGACAACGCAAGAATCTACAAGGATAAGACCAAGAAGTGGCATGACAAGAAGTTGCTGCCACGACAGTTCTGCCCAGGGCAGCTTGTGTTCCTTTTTAACTCTAGGTTGAAACTCTTCTCAGGGAAGCTGAAATCTAGATGGTCTGGTCATTCCAAGTGGTGTAGGTTTTTCCCCATGGTGCTATCACGATCAGATCTTTAAAAGACGGGCACCAATTCAAAGTCAATGGACAACAATTGAAGTATTATAAGGGGACTGAAGCCCCAAGAATGCAGAAAGTGGTCACCTTAGGAGATGCCCCACTTGGCATCCCTAATTTAACCTAAATTTTATTTTTATTATTTATTAGGAAATTAGAATTATTTTAGGAAATAATGTCTTTATTTTTATTATTTTTAGGAAATAAAGGAGACAAGAAGAAAAGGAGAAGTGAATTCAACCCAACATCCTTCCATCAGCCCAAAAAGCCCAATTTTGGAGCCTGTCGTTACAGCTGCCGCGACAGACGCAGAAAATCCAGCCTGTCGACACACTGTCGCGGAAGACACGCAAACGCGTAACAGACGCGCAGGAGAAACGGAAACGCGTGACAGACGCGTCAGAAATCGCGTAACAGCTGGCCCCGTTATTCGCGCCTGCCGTTACAGCTCCAACGGGCACCAAACTCTCCCATATATAAACCCCGTTTTACTATTAATTTTTCACTCACTTCTACTCTTCTTGTTTTCTCTAGAATTTTTACTTGCTTTTATTTTTTTTACAATCCTTGCAACCATGTCTTCTAGAAACACCCGCAGAAGTGCTGCTTCAGGCTCTGTCCCGACAGCATCAACCCCACGATCTTTCCAGATTCGTGACATGTGGGAGGAGAAGGGCTTTATCTATACTTTCAAGGAGGGGAACCTGTGACTGCAGCCGTTCATCACTAGGAAAATAAAACCCTTGCAGTGGCAGATGTTCGCAGAACAACCAAAGGAGATGAATGTGTCTCTTGTCTGAGATTTCTATGCTGCCATCGGCAGCAGAAACGTGACAACAGTCACTGTCAGAGGGAGAGAGGTGCCTTTCGAGCTAGAATACATTAACACTATCTATGGATTTTATGTGGGCAGAAACGAGGATGGTCACCAGCAATTCCACGATAGCTTAGACCCTACTTCCTACAACGCTGTCATGGCAGAGCTCACGGACGAAGGTACTCAGTGGAACACTAATCCGAAGAACCCGAGGACGGTGAAGAGAGTTCAACTCACCTCGGAGGCCAAACTGTGGAACGCCTTCATCAAAAAATGAATCATGCCATCCTCCCACAATACCACCGTAGACCAACCCAGGTTAGCCCTCATTCATTCTATTCTACATGAGAGGCCGATTAATGTTGGCAGCTACATCTGAGAGAGTATATTGGAATGTGCACATCGGCCGACGGGACCATTTTTCTTCCCTTATCTCATCACCGCCCTCTGCCGCGGCCATCATGTACCATTAGCTGCCACTGATTCACGAGTCAAAGGGAAGGGCTGGACTGAGCGCAACATACTCAGTTTGATGGAACTCACTACTGCCACCCCGTTTTCCTCTTTCGACCCTACTGCCTCAGCAGCAGAGACGACAAAACCAACCGACACCGAGCCTGCTGCCAATGAACCCAAGCAGTCTGCAGCAGCAGCACCTCCGGCCGACACCTCCTCCTAGATCCTTGCTGCCATACAAAAGATGGAGGAAAGACAGCTCAACCTCATGAGCTTCATAAGGGATTTCACCACAGCCACGGTACAATTCATTCAAACTTTTATTAATTTCCCTAATGTTGTATTTTATGCTTTTCCACCCCAATATTTTGCTGCCACCACCCCTGCCCATACCCCTACACCTGCTACCACGCCCAAGACTCCTTCTGCAGCGTCCACACTGACCCCTGCCACAATAGCTGTAGGCAGCAACCGCGCAGCTGACACCTCTGCCCGAGGAACCAAGAGAAGGATGCCTTCCAAAGAACTTGATGCATTCATATCCGGTTTCTCCTCCTCCTCAATTTGGGAGGAATTCGACAACGAACCCTCTGTCAAGAGGAATTTGTCCAAAGAGTTCACACCGGTAAAGCAGCAGAAAATGGTGGCAGACAAGAACAAGAAAGATAGCGACAGTAGCAGTGGCGGCAGTAGCACCGGTGGCAGTAGCAGCGACGGCAGCAGTAGTGATAGCAGTAGCAGCATTAGTAGCTCCGAGGTACAAGTAGTGAAGAAACCTCCTCACATCTCCCCTACCCGTATTCAACCTCCAAGGGAGGCCAAAACGAAGAATACATCATCCTCCCCCATCCGCCAGCCAGTCAAGAAGGCCCCTGCCCGCCGACAGATCCGACTAAGCAGCAGCAGCGACGACAACGCATAAAATTTAAGTTTCTTACCTTTTATTGTTGTCTGCCTTTTGATATTTTGTGATGTACCTTTTATTTTCTTTTTACTGTCATTTGCATTGAGGGCAATGCAACTCTTGAGTTTGGGGGTGGCATCCCTCCATTAATGGAGTCCTATTTTGTTTAAAATTGTGTCTTTTACTTAGTTTATTTTCGCTTAAAAAATGATTTTGGCTTAAGTCTTTGAACTGAACTTACCTGCCGTGACAGCTATGTCGTGGCAGTGCTTTTAGGATAGTTTTAGGAGCAGTTTAGAGCCTTTCTATAGTTTTGAAACTTAAACACTATTTGTGACTGTTATATTGCCTAGAACTCTACTAGTAAACTAGAATAGGAAGCCTAACACTTGAATAGCCCCTAGAGGTGTCTAACACTGGCTCTAGGAAAAGAAGTTTAGCAAAATAGACTCAATACACCTAGAGGTTCCCAAAACCGGCTCTAGGAAGTTAGCTAGAGGTGCCCGAAACCGACTCTAGTCAAACTTAAGCTTGAAAAAATAAAATCGAGTCTGAATAAAAACTAAAGGAGACTAAGAATTGCATCCAAAAAGATGAACTTTGGCATAAAATTTCAAGTTAGAAGCTGAAATATTCTAGTGAAACTAAGGGAGTCTTGGCATATAATTGTTCACAAGCATGCACACACTGCACGAGGACTATAGCAAGGTTCCAGACGAATACTAAATTATCCGACAAGGTGTTGCTCACAATAGTGAATGAATGTTGGGTAAGGGAAAGTTCATTGTTTTAAGCCAAACAAAAATATTTTATTTAGGTCTGAATTGCTTGAGGGCAAGAAAAAACTTGAGTTTGGGGGTGTGTTGAGTGTGTAAAAGTTCTATTATTTACCCCCTATTTAACCCATATTTCTTCTGCATTCAAGCATAATTCATTGCATTTAGGTTAGATTTCAGTTATACATCACAAATATATTAAATGACACAGTTTCTACTGAAATTGGTTGCTTTTGCAGATTGCTGCTGTAGCAGATGGAGAAGCAGGCGCTGGGCAGTGATGCAGCAGAGCTGGAACTGGATGTGCAGACGAGGAGAACGGTGCTGCCATAGACGCTGCCGTGGCAGCCAAGGACGACAACAGTTTTGAGGAGAAGAAGCAAAGTGGGCCTCGACAGAAAGAGGAAATTAAGCCCGTCTGTCGTGGAATACCCTTATATTTTTCCAAGCCCTAGATCAGAATGAAGGCCAAGCCCAAAGTTCAAGGAAGAAACTCCAAGCAAGAAGGAAGGACGAATTAAAGATATATTCTCTGAAGATTTAGTCTTTAATAGAGTTGTACTTTAATTTAAACTTGTATTCTTGCCATATTAGAAAACTTGAACCCAAGGCCTATATAAAGACATGTAATTCGACCTAGGAGAGGACATCATCTATCTCTAGTATTCTTCCCAAAACCCTAGCCGTTTTCCCCTTCTCAACATATTTGAAATTCCCCCTAGGGCCACGGGTTGAGTTGTAAAGTAGTTGCAAGGATTGCTTTTGTTTTAGGAATTTTCTGTTCAATAAAATAAACTTCAAGTTCGCTTATTCTGGTTGTTAACATCTTGCAAGAGTATCGGGAGAGCATTGTGAGGTTATCTATTTACTTAATATCGAGAGAGTTAAGTATACGAAAAGGAATAAGTGCGGGTTCTCTAGTTTATAGTTGAACTATCTCGGACCTAGGTATAGGACGAGGTTAAGTGGCTAAGGAAGAATTCAACAAACATTGGTGTTCATCCTTTGATTCACGCCGGGAGGTATCATCAAAGACGTGTTCATCGACAGACTTGGACCTAGGGATAGGCCAAGGCACAATAGTGATTCTTGCCAAGCTTGAAGTACATAGTTGTGTGATCGCTGTCGCGACTAACAACAGACCGCTTCCGCGACGGGTGCCGACGCGACATGGATGACGACAGAACAGATTTTCCTAGACTTTGCAACACCTACAATATTGAGCAATTCAATACCAGCCCATTCTCTTTATCTTGATTATTTTAATCTTGTTTTCCAGTTCTCTTTATTATTTTTGTAACAACAACTTAAACTATTCTGTTACCTTCGTGCAGTAATTCAAGGTGAAGCTATTAGCCTAGTCCCTGTGGAGACGATATCCGATACTTCTGTATCACTTTACTACTTGCATCGTGTACACTTGCACTACATTGCGATAGACACTTTTACACGCAAAAGTGGCCTTGTTGTTGAGTTGCAAGTGAAGCCATCTTTGGTTCAGTTAATAAAGGATAAGTAGTTGCTTGATGATTCTCTTGTACCGCATGTTCAGGATATTACAGAAGGAAGGCCTTCGGACTTCAATTTCAACGATGATGGTGTTTTGTGTTTTGGGAGTCCGATAATGGTGCCGAGTGATATGGAGTTGAGGCGCACTATTCTAACTGAAGCTCATAGTAGCCCTTTCTCTATGCACCCTGGTAGTACGAAAATGTATCATGATTTGAAAGATGAGTACTACTGGGTGGGGTTGAAGAAGGATGTTTCCGAGTTCATTAGAAAATGTATGGTTTTTCAGCGGGTTATGGCTGAACATCAGGTTCCTTCTGGGTTGTTGCAGCCGTTGAGAATCCCAGAATGGAAGGGGAAGAGGATTACCATGGACTTCATGTCTGGTTTGCCGTTGTCGCCATCGAAGAAAAATTCAGTTTGGGTGATTGTGGATCGCCTTACGAAGTGTGCACATTTCTTGCCTGTGCATACTACGTATACCATGGATAAGTTAGCTGAGTTATACATTGTTGAGATTGTGCGGTTGCACGATGTGCCGAAATCTATAGTGTCGGATAGAGATCTGAGGTTCACATCGAGGTTTTGGGTATGTTTGCATCAAGCCTTGGGTACGCGGTTGAACTTTAGTACTTCTTATCAACCGGATACGGATGGGCAGTCATAGCGTGTTATCCAAGTGCTTGAAGATATGTTGAGGTGCTGTTTTATTGAATTTCAAGGGTCTTGGGAGAAGCACTTGCCTTTGGTTGAGTTTTCTTATAATAATAGTTACCAGGCAAGTATTCAAATGGCACCATACGAGGCTTTATACGGGAGAAAGTGTAGAACTCCCCTTTGTTGGGCTGAAATGGAGCAAAAAATGATTTTGATGCCAGCTTTGTTGAAAGGAACCACCGAAAAATTGAAACTCATTTGTGAGCGTTTTGAAGGCAGCATCGGACCGGTAAAAGTCTTACGCGGATTTGAAGTGTAAAGAGGTAGAGTTCACAGTTGGCGAACGTGTATTTCTGTAAGTTTCACCTTGAAAGAAGGTGATGAGATTTGGCCGGAAGGGAAAATTGAATCTGAGGTTCATTGGGCCATATGAGGTGATAGAACATGTGGGTCGTGTTGCTTACAAGTTGAGACTACCTTCAGAGTTAGAAAGGATACATAATTTGTTCGATGTATCCATGCTTCAGAGATATAGATCGAATTCGTCGCATGTTATGCCCGTAGAAGATGTTGAGCTGAATATAGACTTAACATATGATGAGGAGCCCGTTGAGATTCTGGATATGGCTAGTAGGGTTCTCTGGGGTAAGACCATCGAGCTGGTGAAAGTCTTGTGGAGATATCGTGGCGTTGAGGAAGCCACGTGGGGAAAAAAGGATGACATGAAGAAGCAATTTCCTTACCTTTTCCACCAGGTAAATTTCGAGGACGAAATTTCTTAAGTGGGAGAGAGTTGTAAGGCACTGGTTTTGGGCCTAGGTGTTTTAGATGTTGAATCGGGCCAGTCGGGAATAGTTCAAACTCGTGAGGTTGGTTTAGGGAACACCTAGTTCGGGATGCTTTAAAAATTTGGAAAAATATCTAAAAATCCTCATTTATTATATAAATGATTATGGTGAAAACAATTTTACAAAATGTGATTTCGAAATATTACATTTTGGTATAGTGACCAAAATGCAGTTTTTGCCAAAGTTGACTAGTGACTATTTTGAAAAGGATTGGAACTTTGAATCTTTAAGGAGCTAATTTTACCAAATGTTTTTATCAGATTTTTTTTTAATTTGGGAGCTTTTAATAATGATTTAATTAAAGAAATAAAAGAGTATAAAAAAAGAAATCAAAGTTGACTTTTTCATAACTAATTTCATGATAGTTTTCTCTTTTCATTTTCTCTCAACTTCCAACCAGCTAAACACTTTTCTCTCATCAATTTTCATTTTGTTTGCTGAGATTTAATCTTCTAAAAGATTTCCTACCATTGTTTCAACAAATCCTTTTGATTTTTACTTTGGATTTCAAGAAAACTTGCCCAAATTGAAGAGAGATCAGCCATTAGAGGTAGGCTTCGTCCTTCTCCTCTAATGAACAGTTCTTTAATGAAATTCCCAAGTTATCAATCCTTTGTTGATGGTTTTTGAGTTGTTTTTATGTTATAAACATGAAATAGTTGTTAATTTCAAGATTCTCGATGAGATCTTGGTGATTTTCATATTTCTATGTTAAACTCTGTTTTGAGGTTGATTTCTAATATATTTTGGATGATATTGATGTTGAAAATGAGGTTTTAACAAATAAATCCCGAATAGGTTTGGATTCCTAAGTTTGAGATGTTAGTTTTGTGGTTTTTGAGGTGTTTTTGGTGATCTGTTGTTGCTGGAGATATAATGTTGTATTTATGTTGATTTTTGATGTTGATTGAAGTTAGAAAGGGTTAGAATTGATAGATCATGGCTGGGCTTTGTTTTGAGAAAGTTTGGAGATGATTTCGGTTATTTCGGATAGCTGAAATGCTAGTTTTGTGTAGAGCAACGAGTTAGAATGAGTGGCTGATGATTTTATTGCATGATGATGCATTAATCCTCTGCTCTTATGTGTAATGAACAAGGAAGATATCTTCGGACGCATTTGGTGTTGATCTGGAAGTGCCAGAAGCCTAGAAATTGTTTCGACAAGCAAGCGAAACGTTATCGATGAGTGCAAATGGTTTTAGAAGTCCTTGAGGGAGAAGGAAACAAGGTTTGGGGATTTAGGATTGGTTTGAAACACCATCTTATGTCCAAAAGTAAGTATGTTTAGATTTGCTCTTGAAAAGTGGTTGATGCCCCTAAATGCTTTTGACATGCTCTTGATTTGAGATAGACAAATTCATATTGTTTTATGCATGATTTATAACATGAAATGATGTTGCATGTTGATCCTATGAGATAGAAAGACATAGCAAAGAGTTTTGAGATTTTGATTAAATGCTATGCATGAATTGTGGTTTTGAAATGGGATGAGATAGATTTGAGAAATGTTGCATCAAAATAGTAGGTAAGATGATGATTTTAATGTAATATATTGGCATAAATGATGAGATGATTACCGGATATAATTGGTCAACCAATAGGATGCAAGTGCACAATAAACTAAAATTCGTACGTGCTCTTTGGAGTCGGGCAATAGGGGTAGTGCCATCTCGATCCAAAGTGAGAATCCGATGATGAGAGATACCATCGGGGTAGGTCTTGGTGAAACACCCAAGCTTTGTGGCAAAGAGAGATACCACCATGAGACTCTAGTGATGTGAGATTCCACCGGGGTAGGACTTGGCTTTATGTCAATCTAATACGCATATCCGAGTAAAGATATGATATGAAATGCCAATATATGAGAATGTATTTGATTCACATGTACCAATGTTAAAATAATTTTGTGCTATGAGAAATGCATATGAGATTTTGAGATTTATGAAATGCTTTTGAATATCAAGCATGTGTGTGGCTTTGCCATGAGATTTGCTTTGATTGAATGAATGAGATAGATAGATAGATGGTACATGTGATTTTCAAATGGAGATTTGCTTAGAAATGGTTTTCAAGCATGAGATAGAAAGAGCATGTTGTAGAAATGGTTTTCGAGAAAGAGTTTTAAAGGCTTGCATTGTTGTGCTGGTGTTTTTAGAGCATGCCTCAATAAGCTATCATGCTTACGCTCTCTTTTACCAACAATGCAAATAATTGAGACACTTTGGGCAACAAGGAGGCTTAAAAAGATACAAGGAATAGTAAAGCTCAAGTATGGTGATGTTTTACATTTACTTTAGTAATGATATTTGGCATTGGATGTGTTTGGTTAATCGGATTGTAATGAAAATTCATTGAGAAGCATGAAATATGACTAATTGAATAGGGGTAACTTTTAAATCAGAGAAGTTCTCGTAATTTGTGGAAATAACATTTTGGTCCCTAAATGGCTAGTTTATGCAATTAAACCCCTAATCGATATTTGATCGATGTGCCATTTCTTCCTATGCTCTTGGGTGATCACATAGGACTTATGTTGCATATAGAAAAGATAAAAAGGAAAAAAGGTTGTCAATCAGAGTCGGCTTTAACGAGTTGGGTTCAGTTTTCCCCGTGTAATCACCTCGGTTTGGGTCAACTGTCTAGACCAGGCTAAGGGGGTTACATTTTTTGATTACTCAACTACCCAACTCATCTGTGTTTTTTACTTTAACTATATGAAGTGCAAGGTAGTGGAATCAAAAGGCTAAATCAATCCCCGTGGAGACAATACTCGATATACTTATCATTATATTACTTGAGACGTGTACACTTGTACTATTGCAGGGCACTTTTACGCGACCATCAAGTTTTTGGCGTCGTTGCTGGGGATTGACAACTTTTGTTTTTATTTTATTGCACTCTTTATTTTTAGTTTATTTATTATTTTTTTGTACTAATAAAACTTGGTTTTGTTTTGGTGCATGACAAGAGCGAACCCAAGTAGTCTATTGCGAGACTTAGATCTAGAAATCGAACGCTCTTACCTATAGCTTAGACAAAAGACCGTAACCACAGTGCAGAAAACTGAAGGTTGAGGCCGAGGTCGATGCAACAACCAAGGTGCCCCGACAAATAATGCCATTGGGCAGCAACTTGCCGACGGGCAACAGAATATCCCAACAGGCAATGGAGACAACCCGCCATTGTACTTAACACCAGTACGAAACCCAACTATCTGAAACTACGAAGACCTGAACAAACTAAATATTGGAATTGTTAGCCTAGAAATAGAGGTCGCCCACTTTGAACTGAAGCCCGTAATGTTCAACATGATCAATACCATGAGGCAATTTGGCGGCTCAACAACTGAAGATGCCAAACAGCACCTCAAATCCTTCCTCCATATTTGCAATTCATTTAAAATACAAGGAGTACATGAGGATATTTTGAGATTAAAATTGTTCCCCTATTCACTGAGAGATAGGGCAAAAACCTGGCTCAACAGTATTCTAGCAGGATCAATTAGATCCTGGAGTGATTTATGTCGTGATTTCTTAGCACGTTTTAATCCTACAAATTTAACTGAAAGATTACGTATCGAAATCACTTTTTTTCGACAGGCTGACGATGAACCCATACACGAGTCTTGGGAGCGATACATAGAGCTCTTACACAAATGCCCCTTGCACGGATTCCCATTATAGATGTAGGTGACTATGTTCTATAACACGGTTAACACGACAACTAGGATGATGCTCGATGCCTCGGCGAACGACATACTCTTGGACAAGGAACGAGAAGAAGCCATGAAGTCAACCTACAGTAACTGAAATAGGGTTCTCAAACTCAATTTCATCTCAAATCGCCACCTTGACAAAGCTGGTTCTGAACTTGCAGTCGCAAAACAATCAACATGAAGTCAACGTAATATAATATTTTGTGAAAACTGTGGAGGTAACCATGCTTTTTCTGAATACCTGCAGAACCCGGAGTCCGCCTGCTATGTTGGAAACTTTAACAGGAACAACAACATGACGTCCAACAACTACAACTTAGCCTGGAAAAAGCACTCACACTTCTCCTGGAACAACCCCAATAATGCACTCAATCCGCAAAATCAGACTACTCCAGCAACAGGATTCCAACAAAACATGCCTCGGCAGAACATGCCGCAGCAGCAACCCATGCCTCCGAATTAGCCAATGCAGTCTAGTTCTCTAGAAGACACTCTTCATGCTTTTATGACTTAGACTAGTGCATATATGGCTAATACTGATAAATTCATAAAAAAGACTGAAACTTTGATAGACAAGACAAAGATGAGGCTACAGAACAACGAGGCAACATTGAAATCCCTGGAAACTCAAGTGGGGCAGATCGCACAAATTTTGAACACCAGGCCAGTTGGAGGCTTTGCTAGCGACACTGAAGCCACTAAAGGGACATCATACGAACAATGCAAAGTTGTAACCACCAAGAGTGGTGTCCAACTACAGGGGCCTCAGAACAAGTAGACAACACTGGAGAAATCATAGGAGTTAACTGCCACAACACAGACCAAAGACAATGGGGCCGCGACAGCGACCAAAAAACAATGCTACGCCGGCAATACCTATGGCAGCGCCGATGACAAAAACTAGAGACAACAAACTAGCTCCAGCATTCCCACAAAGACTGAAACAACAAAAGCAAGAGTACTGGTTTAAGAAGTTCCTAGACATTCTAAAACATGTACACATTAATTTGCCTTTGGTTGAGGCAATCAAGGAAATCCCAAACTATGCCATTTTCCTCAAGGACATAGTGTATAAACGGAAAAGGATTGGGGAATTTGAAACGGTGATCATAACAAAGAAATGCATGGCCGCATTACACAACCGAGCTCCGCCCAAGCTAAAGGATCTCGGAAGTTTTCTCATACCATGCGCAATCAGGAATCACTACGAGGGGAAGACACTTTGTGATTGTGATCTAGGGGCAAGCATAAACACCATGCTGAAGTTAGTCTTCCAAAAATTGGGGATTGGGATGGTCAGACCGACAACGATAATGCTACAACTTGCTGGTGGATCTCATGTACAACTTGAGGTGAAAATTGAGGACATACTGGTAAAAGTCAATAAATTTATTTTTCGTACTGACTTCCTCATTCTAGATTGCGATGCAAGTGAAAGAGCCCCACTCATTCTGGGACGGCCATTCCTTGCTACCAGAAGGACAATAATTGATGTTGAGAAAGGAGAGCTGACAAATCGAATCAATGACGAGCATGTTAAACTTTACGTACTAAACACAAGAAAACATGCGAAGGATTTAGAGAAATGCAAAGCACTCCAGGCCACACAGAAATCAAATCGCAACAAAGACCCAAGCTGTTTCGGCATAGAAGCTGCACAATGCCGCGACAAGCATGTAGGACCCTGCCAGGACCATTGCCGCAACAAACTAATGAGAGAACCTGGACACCAGTTGCTAATTCACAAGGGATCACATATGATGAGGGATAAGGAAATAAACATTTTAGGGGATGCATCCACATGCACTCCTTAAGTGCTCTAATCTTTTTTTCTAAAAAAAAAACTAGTTTTTAATTTTTAGTTAGTTTTTAATTTCAATCATTTTTTAATTTTCTATATTTTTATGATTAATATTTTATTTTTATTTAGGATGGAGATCAAGAAGGGAAGAAGAGATAAACGACTAGGAGAAAATCGTTAGCTGCAACGACATTCCCCGCCCAATGAACCGCAAGAGCCACAATGGCTAGTTTACAACAGGCCGAACCGCAATGGAAAGAAATGACTCATAACGGCTAGAAGCACCGCGACCGAGATTTGCGCTCCAATGGCATGATATGTCGAAACCCTATATATGGGCCACTATTCTCCTTTATTCTTCACTCTAACATTCTCTTCCACTACCTTGCAATCTCCAAAGTTATTATTTTCTTTTACTATCAACCACCTACTCTCAACTCTTCTAAATTTCAGATGGCAATCCGAGTTGAAAGCTCTAGCACTGCCTCTGCACAATCCTATACCCGCTTTGCACCGCCGGAAGTCGAACACCGATTCAAGAAATATTTCATCTCTCGACAAGTGTGGGAAGAACAAGGCTTCCAAGTTTCCGATGAGCCCAACCTCGACATCGACCACTATTTATTAAACAAGATCAACCATCAGAAGTGGTACATATTTTGCCTTCAACCTACTCGGGCCAACATCTCCATAGTCCGAGAATTCTATGCCCACAAGCCCAATGACGAAACGCTCTTCGTACACGTAAGAGGGAAGGCATTAAGGGTTGATGCCGACGCCATAAACCAATTTTATGGCGTGCACAATGAAAGAGATGAGCACACAGAAGTCCTGGAAGCACTCACGGAAGAAGACTACTAAAAGATCAAAGAGGAGCTTTGCTATGTCGGCACAGTATGGGAGGCCTGAGCACACCGAGGGTCAATCCAAAGGTGAAGCGTCAGACGAGAAGCGAAGCTGTGGGACAATTTCATTAGCTGCCGCCTCATGCAAACCTCCCACAACACTGCCTTTGATCGACCCAAGCTTGCTCTTATCCATTCAACTATGCATAATCGAAAGATTAATGTTAGTAATCTTATTTGTCAGGAAATCTACAAATGCGCAGAAGTATAGGGGGCTGCTTTACATTCCTTCGTTGATCACCGGCCTGTGCACAAGAAAGGAGATGCATGTAGATGAAGCCGAAAAATACACGCCGCACCGGAAGGGCTGGGATAGGGAAGCATACAAAATGCTGATGAACATCATTGAAGCCGACCCAATCTAGGGCATGCCAATGCAGGGAATTGCCGAAGCAGCGGCCTCGGCAAACATTTCAGAAATGCCATAGACACATACATCGGATGCGGCATACCTCCAACAGATTATGTGAAATCTGGACGAAATGGACCAACGCCAGCATCTATTCATGACACACATAAGGGACTTCTATGCCTCCATTGTTTAGTTGATCCAGATGAAGCTCCCAGATCAGACGATTCAGTTTCCTCCCTTCTCTGCCCATGCATCCCAAGTACCCACTATCGTGGCCTTTGATACCCTTTCAGCCGCAACAAGGAAAGGCAAGCGCAAAGTTGGCTTGGATACACTTGTCCGATATCCATAGCACACTTCCTCTAGTTGGTCCGATCATTCAGTCAGTCGAGTCTTTGATGAACTTAAACGCAAGACAGCGACTACGGATGAAATGTGCCCTAACACAGAGGACGAAGAGATAACTACGCTGACATCAAACCCCACACCACCATAACGCATCCAGCCACCCCGCGAATCCAAACGAGCCAAGCACACGACATCAAAACCAAAGAGGCTGATCTTACAGAGCGAAAGTGACGAGGAAGATGAATCTTCTAAATCACAATTCATCTAAATTCCCCTTATTTATACCATTTATTTTTAATGCCCTTATATTTTGTGTTCTATTTTTTTCTATCTTAATATATGAAATGTAAGTATTGAGGGCAATGCTTGGTTCGAGTTTGGGGGTGTAGGTACAGTTGCCAAGGCAAGGCCATGCCACGACAGTATAATATAATTGCCATGCAGTTTTGTTCTTTTATTTGCCATTTTTTTATTGCATTGCCTTAACCAAAATTTTCTTATGCCTCAGTAGTACTTTCTATTAATTGCCTTAGTTTAGTTTTAATTAAATCTTCTTACTTGGCAATAAAACTCTCTTCTTACCATTGTTTAGAATTTTTTAGAGCCTTTATTTTTAGGATGCTTAAAGGAAGACAACTTAGGATCACACTATGAGATTAAAGCTTTAAAACACCTTTATGATTTGCATGATTTAAGGAATTCTAGTACACTTAGGGCATAGACTAGCTTAGAAAGAAAATTGGGTAAAAAGTTAGAGGTGCCTAACACTGGCTCTAGCTTAAGGAAGCCCTAGAGGTGCCCGAAACCGGCTCTAGGATAATCACTAGAGGTGCCCAAAATCGGCTCTAGTTGGTTAGGATGCTTATATAAAAAACACCCAAGTTAAGTAGGTTAATGCTTAACTGTTTGCTTAGAATCCTTATAATCATCTTGTTCACAATGCATACACACACTCACAAATCTTATAGTTTGATTCTAGGGAATTCCTAAGGCATCCAAAGACTTAAAAGTCGAGCGTTCTTCGCCATGGTTTGAAGAGTGAAAGAAAAGTAAGAGCAAGGAGACGGTTTATGAAAATTAAGGTTTAGCAATTGATGGTTTGCATTGCTTGAGGACAAACAATAGTTCGAGTTTGAGGGTGTGATAAGTGCCTAAAAGTCCTATATTTTTGCCCTTTTTCATGGCAATTATCACTCAACCTACACCTATTTGAGATGCATTATGGCCATTCATGCATGGATTTCATCATTTATGCCTTTGGTCCTTATATTATGTTTATCCTACGGAAAAGGTACTATTTGATGCATGTTTGGTGCTTCTGCAGATTTGCACGATGCGAGGGCAGGATGATGCCATGACGACACTAGAGGACAAGGAAAGAATGAGGCAGAACCAACTAGTAGCAGACCCTGGTCGAACCAAGCCACAACATATAGCTTCTACTGAGGGAAGTTGATTTATGATAATGCCTTGCGGAGCCGAAGTAGTCACAGATTCATGTCGAGGCAGTAGAATGCCATGCCGCGGTCGTGCACTACTCTACTTTCTAGAAGGCAAACAAATGAGGTTGGTAGCTGATTTGAAGAGCTTTAAACACTGGATTTTTCTACACACTTTGCGTGACAGCCGGAGCTCGAGAAGAGGACGAAAACATGGAAGGAAGGATAAAGTTAGTGTTTTGGCAAAAAGTGTATATTGCATTAAATTAAACAGATTCACCTCTTTAATAAAGTTAAGTCCAAGTCCAACTTAAATTCCTCTCAAAGAAGGATTTGTGCCTACCCCTTCCCTATATAAAGAGGTTTGCCGTCATCACAAGAGGGGAGAGGAGTAGAGTTCGAAAGACGAGTTCGAGAGGAGAGAGCTTAAGATTAGTTTGTGTTTTCTTTTCATTCGTTATGTTCTAATTTCCTTAGGGTTAAGATTAGTTTATTTAGTAGTTGTGTGAAGACTATTGTACTTTTTTTATGTTCTTAATGCAATTAAGTTGAGGTTTGCTTATTCTTAGCTTTACTCATTCTTGCTTTCTTATCCAGAGAGAGTTTGTGAGATTATCCATTTATTCGATGTTAAGAGAGTTGAATTCATGAAATGAGTAAGCACGGTTTTCATCCAAGTGGTGTTAACTAATTCGGCCTAGAGATAGGTTAAGAATTTCATCAACTAAGAGAAGCGTGTGATTGGTTGGTGTTTGTCTTTGGTTTACGCCGAGAGGTATGGTCTGAGTTCAGCCATCAACAGTGTTTCGAGCTTAGAGATAAGGAGGATCCGTTCAAGGATGCTTTGTTGAACCTTAACAGCATCTGCCCAAGAGCAAGAGATTGTCGCGGTAGAGAATCAACCTTTGCGGCCGCAGCAGGAACCTAGGTTACTGCCAAGGCAGTTTGGTGTTGCAGCATTCAAGAACAGAGACAAGTCAATAGGATCTCAACTCTGATCTTCTATTTTTATTTCTGGCTTATTTTAGTTTTAGTATTTTTAGATTACAAAACTACCCAACTCATATGTGTTTTTCACTTTAATTATTTTGCAGTGCAGGGAAGGGAATCAAAAGGCTAGCTCAATCCCTATAGAGACGATACTCGATATACTTATCATTATATTACTTGAGATGTGTACATTTGCACTATTGCGGGGCACTTTTACGCAAGCATCAATTAGCACCCCACGACGCCCGTAAAATGGCGCTCACTTGGTCACTAATATTTTCTATCAGAATTTGGGTTCGTACATGCGTGAAGAAAAACTTAATTAATCCTAAAGTCTTATCGTAATTAAAGTTAGTCTAAATAAATTATTGAAAATTAATAAATCCATTAAGGGTGAGTTATTGAGAGAAACCTAGGCCTATGATATTAATTAAAACATTACATTAAAAATATTAAACTATAAGGTATAAATATAAAAAGGGGAACTAACCTAAAGATGAATTATTATGAAATTAACTAAGTTTTCGGAAGATTATGCTAGTCCTAGAATTAAATTAAGAGAGTTCTAAACTAGAGGCCTTAATTAACTAAGATTTTGAACCTTGTTAAAGAGTTAAAATTAAAGGCTTTATTCCTAAAATTCTATATTATTCTAATAAAGAAATGAAATCAAATAAAACATGGAAATTAACTAAAAAGAATAAGCAACCTATATAAAAAATGTCTAATCAGTGATAAAATTGAACAAAGATTAAAAGCATAATTACATACAAAAAAAGGGTGAGATTGAAAAAAAAAACATTAGAGAGCTAAATTGAAATGAAATGGACCAAAAATGAATAAATTGCAAGTGTAAAACTCAAATTAGTGTAAAAAATGGATGAAATTGAATGTGATGTGAAACCGAGGAGCCATAGTTTGAGATCCGTGAAAGAAAGGCGCATGTCGAGATCCGGGTTTTGGTCTTTCGTCGGTTTGGTATAAAAGCTCCATATGTTCAAAATTTTTGCCACATTCTCCTTAATTTTCATATTCACTCCTCCCTTTACTCTTTCCTCTCTATGTCTCTCAACAAACATCCCAAATCCCAGAAAATCACCCTTTTCCCAATCAAACACCACTTTCCCTCAAGAACCAACTTTTGATCCTTACAAACATCGAGTTATCCCTCTTTTCATGTTTTTCGATCTAACCATCCATAAACACAAGAACATGAAGAACATTCTTGGTGTTCTTCAAACTCTACCCCAAAACCTCTAAATCCCAGGATAGATAGAACCTTTCTCGATCTTCAATCAAACATAAGACCTAAACCTACCCATTTGAACCTCATCACCGAACAAGAAGAACATTCTTGGTGTTCTTCAAACTCTACCCCAAAACCTCTAAATCCCAGGATAGATAGAACCTTTCTCGATCTTCAATCAAACCTAAGACCTAAACCTACCCATTTGAACCTCATCACCGACTAACGAACAACGTTACTCCGATGACCCCTCGTATTTCTGAATCGGTATGCCCTTCTGCTTTTTTAATTCGAAGTAGAAAAAAATGCAAAAATATACCTCAAGAATTCTTCTTTTTTGTATTACTTGTAAAAATAGTGTGTTACAACATCAGAATTCTTTGGCTCTTACAGCCGAATACATTTGAAGGAATGATAAAAGAATAGGGAAGGATCTTTGATCACTTTCCCAAATTACATTGATATATCATCTTATTTGTAACCCCCTTAGCCCAGCCTAGATGTTTGACCCGAACTACAAAGATTACACAGGGAAAACCAAAGTCAACTCGAGAGTCAACCTTGATTCACAACCATTTTTTTTCTTTTTATCTTCTCTAGATGCACGTTAAGCCTATGTGATTACTCAAGACTCATAGGAGAGAAGGACATCGCAATTAGAAAACATTTAAGGACTCAATTGCATGATTTACACATTTTAGGGACCAAAATGTAAATTTCAGAAATATAAGGACTTGGCTGAATTTAAAATTACCAATATGTAATTAGTCATATTTCACACTCCTCAGTCAAATTTCAACTAAGAAGAACATTCCAAGCTTAAGCAATTTGTATAGCATAACCACAATGTCATTTCCACAATGTCATTTCCAAGCTTAACCAATATAAGGACTTTATTCACGGTGCATACATTTTTATAGTCGGCTAACTATATCCGATTAAAGTAACCAAAATCCATTTTCATCACTTGCCAATATATTCATTTACCCATATTAATCCACTGTTTTCAAGCATAACCACAATGTCATTTCCACAAGCACACATGCTTAACATCAGATGCATTTTCATATGAAAACCAAGAATCACTTACTTAGTGCGTCCTTAACATAATGACATAAAAATCCAGCATTAAATCATGCTTAAAAATAGTAAACAAATCCACTCCTACAACAAATGCATTTTCATAAACCTTAACACATTTCCAAGAGACAGATTACAAAAACACTTACACTTGAGCTTAGTTAAGTGTATCAAACTTACACTAAGCTCCCAAGAGCACGCTCAAAGCATTACAAAGCAGGAAATTGCATTTCCACTCACCGATACGCGAAGCCTTGTTCGCCGATACCTCCGGAACCTCCAAAACCATTTCGTTAGCTTCCGGATCAAGATCCCATGTTTTCATATCAACAAAACAGAGATATAAATGCATTAAAATGCATTCTAACACAAGCAATAATCCATAGACTCATTGCCCACTCAAACTACACCAAAATACCCTTCCAACACAACCGAAAACTCAATCGATTGCCTCCTAAACCAAGCCCAGCCATCATGCAACACTTCCAAAGCATTAACAACATCAAAACACATCTAATAAACATCCTAACTCATTCTTATACCTCCAGCCATCAAGATTCCATCACTACACCCCCAAAATCACACATAAAACTACCAAAAAACTCAAGGATCTCAAGGATTTCGGGATCTATGTTATTAACACAACATTTTAACATATAAACCAACATAAAAATCAATTAGAATCAACACAAAACATTGCCCAACACATCATGTCCGAAAATCACGATGTCATCCACATTTTCATAAGATTTTGATCTCAAATCAAAACTATATTGAAAACTCAATCAAAAATAGTTATTAGAAGCCAAATATCTTAGGAATTTCAATAAAGTACTTAGATTAGAGGTTAAGAACAAGATTTACCTCCAATCCTCGCTTCCTTCAATAGATGACAAGTTTTCCTTGTAAAAAATCTTGAAGAAGTAAGAAAGATCTCTTGAAATTGATTTAGAAAATGTTGAGAGGATTTTTGGGAGAAAGAATTCTGGAAAGGATGGGAGAAAATGGTGTTTGGCTAAAATGAGAGGGAATTGGTAGTTACGTAAAATGAAAATCCACTAACTACCAATTAATTAATATCATATTTTAATTAAAATCCTTTAATTAAAAATCCATTTAAAACAAATGCCATATTGAAGAAAGGTCAAATTGACTTAAAGCCCCCTAAAGATTCTAAGATTTTGGCTTCCACCTTTAAAATCATATTTTTCGTAGTTTTGAAACTTTACAATTTGGTCACTACCCAAAATGTCCATTTACCAAATCCCTTTTTGTAAAATTGATATGACCAACCTCTTAATTACATTTTTAGAGGATTTTAGCAATTTTTATCAAAATTTTATCCTATACCGATCCTTGATTTCTTAAAATCACCTTACGTGATTCGAACTGTTCTCGACCGGTTCAATCCGATGTCTAAAACATCTAGGCCCAAAACCATGTTGTTACATTATTGAGTTGATTTGATTTCTTTTCCTTTTTTTCATTTGATTTGGTTCACTATTTTCTTTTGTTTTTTTATTGTTTTTGCTTGCATGTCACGATCGAATGGGGGAAATGGGAACAAGGGCTCTGTAGCGAATTTGGTGGTGCGTGGTGGCCGATGTCAGTCTTGGCTTCGATCGGGAAAGATGAAAGGTCTAGTAGAAGCTTGAATGGCAGGCACATAGTCTTCACACGTGCCTAGTGATCCACGTGATCCTCTCTTTAATGATTTGGACTGTTAGATTTCAACTAAGTCTAACGGCTGAGAGCAGTGCGATGCTAAAACATACATGCTAGGGTTTTCATGCTCGATTTGGACCATTGGCTCAAATTAGATCCAATGGTTCTTGGATGGATGCACAAAGAGGAAAAGAGATCATATTTCTTAGAAATTCGGCTTAATTTTGGGCTGAATTTTGGGCCCTTTGTTATAAATGGACTGTTTTAATAATGGATAGTAATAATGGATAGGATTTAATTATTACATCTTTCTATATCAAATGGATTTTAATAATGGTACTAATAATATATATGCACGAAAATCAAATGATAATCAACAAATAAAGATAAAAAAGGGGTCAGATAAAACACGTGACTATAGTTGTCCCTCTTTGCACATTCCGGTGAAACGAGAATAGCGTAAAGAACGATGGAAACTAATTTTGTTTAGTCGAGCTGTATATCGGTCACCATAGTCTGCAACTGAATTATGTTCCTTCAAAATTAAGGTAGCGGGAAGAAAGTTTGATCCTTCAAACATAAGGATGCCGAGAAATATGGTTTGCTCCTTCGTACTTGAGGAGAACAAACCAAACTACACTCCTTCAAACCCGGGGTAGTTTACAAACACGACTCTGATCCTTCGAACTCGAGGTTATTGAGGAAAGTGATAAGTTCCTTCATACTTGAGGAGAACAAACCAAACCTCACTCCTTCAAACCTGAGGTAGTGTGCAAACATGATTCTGATCCTTCAAACCTTAAGATGTCGTATTGAAAAATGGTATAATCCTTTTGGGGGGGGATCGAACCCTACACTTTCAAACCTGAGGTAGTGTGCGAACACGACTTTGATCCTTATAACCCAAGGATGTCGAGTGAAAAAAAGTCTGCCCTTCTGGGAGAACAAATCGAACTCCACTCCTTCAACCTGAGGTAGTGTGTAAACACGACTCTGATCCTTCAAACCTGAGGATGCCAAGTTGAAAAAAGGTTTGCTCTTTCATGGGAGAACAAACCAAACCCCACTCCCTCAAACCTGAGGTAGTGTGCAAACACGACTCTGATACTTCAAACCTGAGGATGTCGAGTTGAAAAATGGTAAACTCTTTCTAGGGAGAACAAATTGAACCCCATTCCTTCAAATCTGAGGTACTATGCAAAAAGAACTCTGATCCTTCAAACTAAGGATGCCGAGTTGAAAATGGTATGCTCCTTCTGGGGAGAACAAATTGAACCCTGTTCATTCAAACCCGAGGTAGTGTGAGAAGGAAATCTGGTCCTTTGATCCTGAGGATGTTGAGCCAAAAAATGATCTCTTTCTTCGTATTCCAATCAAAAGTAACAAATACTATGATTCTGATGAGTTAGCATGCTCATATGGATGCCTAAATCATGAATGTATGGTGTATTTTATAGGGGGAAAAGTTCCCAATTATCTGATCTTTGCATACTCGCTCACTCAATCCAATCATCTTCTACTCTTATTGAAGAGACAAATTTTTTATCCTCGTATTCTATAGCACTCTCGTAGCCTGGGTCTCTAGCATTCTGATTGGCAACTAAACAAATCCAATGTTGGACTACATTAGATCATCATTGTAGTTGATACATTAATATTGAATGTAAGGCATTCTTGAGTGGCTTTGAAACTTCAATGAAAAATCTAGATCTCCAAACATCTTCTACAATGTTTGTAAAATTGTTCTGATTGTCGTCGAAGAAAGATTAGCGAATGAGTAGGTAATGCTACCTTAAAATGATATCAAACATCTTCAATGATTCTTGTGAGTTATTAGATTCTTGTTTAAACTTTTTTGGATTGCTTGTAAGGGAATCTTTGCAGCAAGACTTATATCTTCCTTAACTATCTTCGAATGATATTGAAATTTTAATCTCTCCTTTTCGTGCTCATTCATAGTTTCCCAAATTTCAGCCTTTTTAGAGAAGATTTTGAACAGCACGACGATGTGTGAAAATGTGACGGCCCTTCCAAAATACCAGGCTTTCGAGGGAGTTATTTATCATATGCCTAATTTCAATTTGTTTATATCCATTCCGCCCTTTATGAGTTTTCACTTTTAGACCATTTCGTTTATATCTCAGCCAATCCTCCTTTGATTTCAAGACGCCCTTTGCGGGTTTTTATCTTAAACCCCCATTTTATTTCTTTTCCTTTTTAAGTCTAAAGCGCCTTTGCGGGTTTTTTAGACCATTTCGTTTTTTTTCTCGAAGCTCCCTTTTAGGTTTTCACTTCAGATCTTTTTTATTTTTTTTCCTTTTTCTGCTTTTCTTCTTTAGGCGTAGTATCGCTTGACCGAGTCCGAACTCACTGGATTTCGGAGTTCATCCACATCCTTGTTGGCCAAGATCAATGCTCCATCGGAAAAGGCCTTCGTTACAATGTAGGGCCCCTCTTAATTGGGCGTCCACTTCCCATGGGAATCTGTTCTGATCGGTAACATTTTCTTCAACACTAAATGATCTCCCTCACAGAATTCTATTAGACGAGCTTCTTGTCGCGAGCTTACATCATCCTCTTCTGATACAACTGACAATGGCATATTGCTTTTAGTCTCTTTTCTTCGATCAAATTCAACTAGTCGTATCTTGCAAAGACCCACTCAACTTCAACTAGTTTTGCCCCCATCTAAATGCGAAGTGATGGAATTTCGACCTCAATTGGTAACATGGCATCCATTCCATAAACAAATGAAAATGGTGTTACCCTAGTAGACGTTCGTACAGAAGTTCGGTAGGTATATATGGCAAATGGTAGTTTCTCATGCCAGTCCTTGTAAGTATAGGCCATCTTCGCGACTATCTTCTTGATGTTCTTGTTAGCCGCCTCCATTGCCACATTCATTTTCGGGCCGAAGGTTACTGACTTGTGATGCTTAATCTGGAATTGCTCACAAATCTCCACCATCATTTTTTTGTTCATGTCGGAGGCGTTGTCAGTGATGATTCTTTCTGGCATACCAAAACGACAAATGATCTCTTTCTTGAGAAATTTACAAACTTTTGATCTAGTGATGCTCGCATAAGAGGCTGCTTCAACCGATTTGGTGAAGTAGTCAATGGCCACCATGATGAATGACAGACTCGTAACTAGTCTGTAATTAAAGAAATCATACTCGTCGGTCAACTAATACAATGATATGTATTGTGTCAAACCCACATGGTTTGGAGTAACAAACCCAAAGTAATTACAATTAAGAGTTAGTTAAAATAATAATTGTGTGGTGATATGAATTCAAACTAATGCAAGAAAAGTAAAGGTAGCAATGATTAGAAGGCAAACAGACGTTGTAGCTGTTATTCAGATAATTATAGATGATGGGTTTATTGCCTAATATTTATGCTTAATTACCATTCAAATGTTGTAGTATTTGTCAATACATGTCTGCGTAAACCAATTTAAATCGTATATATTTGACAGGATTTTCCAATAAACTCCTAGACTCCCTTGATACCTAGAAGTTGATAACATGATGCTAATGGCAATACATGTATCAATAAACCCTAACAACTTATTATCTATTCAAGTCCCCCTTATTAGTCGTTGAAATCCTAAACTTATGTCTAAGCTGGATTAGAACCTAAGTTAACAACTTAAGCTCCACTATTCATGTTTGTCTAACTTAACTCTCTCGACATTAAGCCACATATCGATAATTAAAAGGCCTCTCTCGATAGCTTTTACAATAATTATACATGAAGAATGATGAACAAAATATATAAGGAAAAGATGTTATAAAATTGAATAAGTAATTAAAACATAAAATCTTAAAAACAATAAACCTAATCAAAGAATATTTAGCTCATATTTGAGCAAATAGAATCCATAATAAAAACAATAAAAATCATGGCAGTTTACAAAGTAAAAAGAAAGAAGTTAAGCACCATCAAGTTCTTCTCCATATAACCCCCTCGACCTGGCCTAGGCGATAGATCGGACCGAACAGGTCACACGGGGAATATTGAAGTAAACTGGGAAGTTTACTCCAATAAACGACCCCATTTTTTGTTTTATCTTTTCTAGATGCTCATTATAACCCTAGGTGATAGACTACACAACAAAACAATATGCATCACGATCAAACAACAATTAGGGGTTCAATTGCACACAGTCACATTTTGGGGACCATTTTTAAATTTGATAAATTACACGAGTGTCTTCCAATTTTAGGTTACCATCTTTTAATTAATCATGTTACATGCCATTATGTCAAAAATCAACTCCAAACTATCATCCAAGATCATTTAATTTACAATTACAACATTCAGGGACCAAAACGTAAAGAAACAAAACATTCAAAGATACTTTAAACTAACATAACAACAGACTGTATCGATACCTTAAATCAGGTATCGTTACGCCCTCACCAAACAAGCTTCCAAAGACTCGTACCGATACCCTCTAGGATAGTATCAATACCCTTTTTTCCATTAGCTAAAATAAGTATCGGCACGCCCTCGTGTATCGATACGCCCCTTCATTTTCGTAGAGATCGTATCGGTACCCTTTCCACCGTACTGGTATGCCAAGCCCATATTGGCTTACCCGTACCGATACAGTTTCCCAAGTATTGGTACGCCTGTACCGAATATGTATTCTTTTACTGGTTTTTCTCACTTTAATCTATTCTATCATATTCCAACATACTTCTAACACACATACAACTTAATTAAACATCAAACCTCAGACAAACATGGCAATTTCATCAACTAGGCATAGAAATAAGCAACATTTAAATCTATAGGCATGCGTCCTATGGAAAAAAGCCATTTAAGAGTCAAAACTCAAACCAAAGCAAAATCCATAATGAAAAGGCCATTTAAAAGTCATAAAAGGCATCCCACACTTGCCCAAAAACAGTGAGTTCCAAAACACTATCTCCCAAACACAAAGCATCCTCCCATTGCCAATTTATTACTAATGCGCAATCATAAAACCATACTTGAGTAAAGTGTCACTCCTTGGCAATTCTTTCTTGCTTCCTTGCTGCCCCAAAAGCTATTTCTCTACATTGTTGGAAAAAGAGAGCGTAAGCAATACTGCCTAGTGAGGGATGCTCAAAACAAACCAACAACAAAAATGCATTTTAAAACCATTTCTCATTTAGAAATCTCTATCTTATCACGCTCTTCCTATCTCATGTTTGAAATCATTTTCAAAGCAAAGTCCACATCTTTAAACACCAAATGTACCATCTATCACATGCATTATCCAAAATGCAAAATCTCAAGGAAAAGCCTTACATGCTTGTTTCATCAAAAGCATTTCTCGAAATATGATCTCATATGCATCTCATTTCATAAAACATTTATATTGAGGTACATGTGATTCTCATTATCAATATCAGATATTGTCATTTTAGCAACATTACTCGGATATGCGGATAGCTTGATGGAATCTCCCATCGTCATGTCCTACCCCGACGGTATCTCACATCACCAGACTCTCATAGCGGTATCTCTCATCGCCACAAGCCTGAGTGTTTCATCAGGACCTACTGTGGTGGAATCTCTCATCACCACACTCTCACTTTGGAACGAGATGGCACTACTCCCATTGCCTGAACCAAAGAGCACGTACGAATTTTGTATATTATAGTGCACTTCACATACTATTGGTCGACCAATTATATTCGGTAACAATAATCTCATTTTATGCCAATATATAACATTTTAAACATCAAATACCCATTGTTTTCAATGCATCAACATAAAAAATTTCATCCCATATCAAATGCATATTTAAAACATAGCATTTTCACAACAACTCTTTCTCTTTGAAATCAACATTCTATCTCATGGGATTAATTAAGTCAATTTAACATTTCTAAAATCATGCATAAACAGTAGATTATCATCTATCTTTAAAACAAGAGCATGAACATGAAAATCAATGGGACAAAAGCCGAGAAATAAGCGCGAAACAACTCAAACTTACTTCTGGGTTTAGATTAGCATTTCGAAATCAATCTAAAACCTCCAAACCTTGCTTTCAAGTCTTTGACAACACTTTAAAACCAAATCCACTCACCGATCACGCCTCGCTTGCTTTGCTGAAGCGAAATCAAGCTTCCAAAACTTCACTGATTGTGTCTGATACAAACTCCTATGTTTATACCACAAAAAAACAAAGGATTAATGCATCTCAATGCATTAAAACCACCAGTAACCCATGTTATCTCGATGCACTGCCCAAGAACACCAAAACGCCTATCTGAAACAACCAAAACCACCTTCGATTACTTCCTAAACTTAACCCAACCAAAATCTAACACTTCCATCCAATTTTAATCATCAATTAACTTCCAAAATACCCTAATTACATCCGAGAACCTCCAGCAGCACCAAAACGATATTAACACCACAAAAACCCAAATCTAACAACCTAAACTACTAGAGATCCAATCTATTTCGGGATTATTATGATAAAACCTTTATTTTAACACCATTTAACATTCAAATCATAACTAAAATCAATCTTAAATCAATCAATATAGTAGCAATACAAAAATCCTTAGAAATCACCTTTTAAAGCTTGATTCATCAATTTTCATCAAGTAAATCATAAAACATTATTAATAACCATATTTAGAGAGACAAAGACATGATAATTTCATTAAAGAACCTTTATTAGAGGAGTTGAACGAATCTTACCTCTAACCTTTGCATTTTCCTTCAATTGACAAGATTTGATGAAAGTTCCTCAAAATTACTTTGAGGTAAATGATAGAAAAGCTACATAAATCATTTGTAAAGTAAAAAGAAGTTGAAAGATGAAGATATCTAGATCTTTAGAGAGAAAATACAGTGTTTGACTGTTTGGAAAATGAGAGAATGGAAGTTACGTCAATTTGCCTTTTAGAAAACAAAAACCTTTTTTTTATATAATCCCATTTTATTTTCTTTTAGTAAATCATTTAAAATGGTCAAATTAAAGGAAAAGGTTCATTAATTAAATGGTAGCTCCCTAAAGATTCTAAGTTTTGGTCCTCTTTCAAAACAGTCCTTAAAAATAGATTTTGCACTATTTACAAAATGATCACTAAAGCAAAATCTAAATCTTCCAAAAGCCATTTTCTAAAATTGCCTTTACCAAACCTTTCAATATATTTTTAGATGATTTTAGGAATTTCCCCATAATTTATCATACCTCGAACTACGTTTTCCGTGAACCGCTTCTGAAAACTCGGATCTATAGTTTAGGTTCTAACGTATACGTTCCTTGCATTTGTATTCTTGTTTCTGCCGTTTCAACCTCTGTAGGAATGGTGGTGGAAGTCAAATGTCTTCAATCCGTTTCATGCATGGGAATTTGATTTGAGGCATTGAATCAGGACTTTTAGATGCCTTCTTGTTTTTTGCGGTCTCTTTATCGGGCATTGCCGGGGCAGTTTTGTCGTGCATTGCCGAGGCAATATTGTTGGGTATTGCCAAGGAAACATTACTTGGCATTGCCGAGGCCATGTTGTTTGTCATTGCCAAGGCAATCGGCTCCTTTGATTCTGTCTCCTTTGTTTCACTAACTCGGGGTTCCTTGAGTTGTTTTCCACTTTGTGTGGTGATTGTCTTGTATTGCTCATGAGTTGTTCCTCTTGTGACCTCAGTATCTCTAGTCAAATCGCCCATATGTCTCGAATTTAGGATCTGAGTGAATTGTCCAACTTGAGTTTCCAATGATTTCAAATTTGCTTCATGCTTCTGCATTTTCATCTCAGTCTTATCAATAAAAGCATCAATATTTTTTATGAACTTATCAGTATTAGCCATATATGCACTACTTTGAGACATGAAAGAATTTGGAGAGTTTTCCAAATAACTGGATGGTGTTGATGATTATTGCGGCACCGATTATTATGGCATCAATTATCGAGGCATGTTCTGTTGGAATCCCAATATTGGAGCATTATGAGTGTTCTAATTGAGGGCATTGTTCGGATTGCTCCATGAGAAATTTGGATGTGTCTTCCAGGCCGGGTTGTAAGTGTTGGACATCATGTTTTTGTTTCGGTTGTAGTTTCCAACATAAAAAATGGACTCTGGGTTCTATAGACATTCTGAAGAATCATCGTTACCATTACATAAATCACATAATGAACCTACTACCTTGACCTCATGTGTGTTGCTTGGTCGTTGCATGTTCTTAACCGAATTGGTTAAGGTAGCCAATTGCGAGAGAATCGAATCTGATGACTCAAGCTCATTTGTTGTAGCGTGGCATCTGACTCCTCCTCTACGAGTAGTTGGAAACTGGTAATCATTTTTAGAAAGTCTGTTCAAGATCTCCATTGTTTCTTGTGGTGGCTTGTCTAATAGTATGCCATTTGTCGAGGCATCTAGCAACATCCTTGTCGATGTGTTTACTACATTGTAAAAGATAGTCACTTGTGTCCACAATGGGAATTTGTGTAAGGGACATTTATGTAAAAGCTCTCCGTATCGCTCCCAAGCCTCAACATGGATTCATCATCTGTTTGTCGGAAATAAGTGATTTCATTACGTAACTTATCAGTCAAATTCATAGGATTAAATCGAGCAAGGAAATCACAACATAAGTCATTCCAAGATCCTATAGATCCGGCTGGAATGCTATTCAACCAATTTTTTTTCCCTATCCCTCAATGAATAGGGAAAATTTTTACTCTCAAAACATCCTCACAGACTCCTTGTAGCTTGAATGAATTGCAAATCTCCATGAAAGATTTGAGATGTTGTCTAGCATCTTCAGTTGTCTAGCAGCCAAATTGACCAGTTGTATTGATCATATTAAACATTATTGGCTTTAATTCAAAGTGGGCATCTTCAATTACAGGTGTGACAACTCCTGAGTTTAGTCTGTTGAGATCTTCCTCTAAATAATCTCGGACTGTTAAGTTCCTTGCTTGAGCAAATTGACCTGGACGATTCACTCCATCTCCTACCGCGGCCATCTGATTGCCATTGGCATTGTTATAGCCGACTTGATCTCCCATTGCTGCTCTCAGTCTTCGTCTAAGTCTTTGACAGGTACGTTCACTTTCTGGATCAAAGGGATAGTCTGGAGCTGTTGGATTTGCCCATGTCATAAACCAATGCAAAACTAAATTTTGTTAACCTTTTAGAAACTGAACAATAAAAAGTAAAAGGGCAAGAAAATAAAAACAAAGCCGATAATGCTAGTCCCTAACAACGACACAAAAAACTTGTTGCCTGTATTCAGTGTCGCAATTTTAGTGCAAGTATACATGTTGCCAAGTTATAGTATAAAAGATATCGTCTCCACCGGGATTGGGGCTACTTCCAGAGATTATCGTCTTACATTGTAGAAAAATAAAAACACAAGTAATGGTTTGGTAGAGAAAACAACAAAATGTAAGGCGTGTAGGTATTTCCTTTTTGTGGGAGTGCAAGTGCACACTCCTGTCGAGTTATAGTATATAAGATGCCGAATCCCACGAGGATTTGACAACTTGTCTCGTTCCTTAGTTCCTGCACAATGGTAAAGTAAAAACACAAGTGAGTGATTGGTTGAGATTTAAAAGTAAATAAACCACAAGTAAAAGAGAAGAAAAGTATCAGGTTGATAGAGCAGGCAGGATTATGCTACCACTTAGTGTGAAAACTATGTTATAATAGGTATGAGTTATCCTCTGTTGCCACGATTTCCTGCCTCGACGGGTACGGTGGGCGGTAAACTACGACCCTGTCACGCGGTCGTAGAAGGTCACTGACACTGTAGGGGTGTGTACTGTCTCGGTAGGTGGAATGGAAAGACGTTCTGGTGGCAAGTCTGGCAGATACTCTAAGTTCGGCAAGATAGTCGACAGTGATCCCTCCTATTTCTAGGTTCGGATGCTCGAGATTGATAACTTGAGGACTAGTGTGGAACCAAATCAATCAACTCGGTTAATGATCCCTTTTAGCCGCTGAAAGTTGTGGACTAGTGTGGAACCAAGTTAGTCACGCCTCCCGTTGTGACCGTACTTAACCCTTTCGCGAGCCTTGAACTTTCATGCCCGACAAATAGATTCTCTCAAACGACTGGTGTAGAAAGATTGAAATATTAAAAAACAATGAATTGAGTAAAGTTGGAATATTTTATTGAAGAAATAACTCAAAAACCTAAAACAACCGTTTCACTTTAGTTACAACGTAAACCTAACCCAATTGGGATTTAGAACATGGCGGCAGAGAAGAGCACAAGTAAAGTCTATAGAAAACCTCAGATGATTTAAACTAGAAGTACAATGGGTATTTATAGACTCAAAACTAGGTTAAGTCCTCCTTGAAGTAGAAGTCCTCTAAAGTAGCTTTCCTTCTTTAATCTAGCTTTAGATGCTGACTTCTTTGCTTGTAATATGGACTCTTCCTCATTTACCTTAGCCCGCAAGTAAGCTTAGGAATTTTTCTTCGGCAGCCCTAGCTGCTGCTACAGATGTTAGAAAATCACATGACCATCAGCAATAGATTCAGGAGTTTTAGCTCTACAAATCGTGCTTCGGTTCTCCTAACTTCCATAGTCATCTGCCACGGGCAACAAGGTCGGCAGTAGCTTTTCTCGGCAGGTGCTCGGCGACAACTTACTTCTGCTGGAACTGCTTAAGTACAACTCCTGGGTTTTGTTTCTCAGCGTTGTGTCCTTCGTTCCTCGGCTCTCTCGTTCAGCTGTTAGTACCTACAAGCAAGAATACACTAAAACAGTATCTCTTGTTCACCAAATAAATGATAAGATATAAAAGCAAGGTAGAACAATGAAATACTGTAAACTGCTATGCATGAGCCTGATTATGCCTAAAATCAGCTTAAAACATTAATAATAAGAGTTGGAAAGTGTTTGAAATATAATACTTTGGACACTTTACACACCGCCAAACTCAAACTATTGTCTATCCTAAAGGAATGCAACCTAAAGTACTTTCTCTAATAAAAGTCAGAAGGAAAAACTTGTTTTTAAACTGATTTTCTGCCTCAAGGCCGTGACACCTATATATATGTTACTTAATGAAGGGAAGAAATAAGTAAGTAAACAACTCAGAATTGAATTCCTAATGCTTGTGTGATGTTTGCAAATATGTAAACAAGCTGAATACGCAGAATAAAAGATTAAAAAAAGATATTGCTGTAATTTAAAGGTTGCTGTCGAGGCAGCACAGTTTCAGCACATTATTATTTTTAATCAAGGTAGTGAGGGCTTAAGCTTATCACAACTACTCTTCTAGGTCTTATGTTTAGATAGGAGCAAACTATAGAACCCCGAACCCTTGGAGTAGAGTCTTCCCGTGAAGGCTTTCATTCACTCATGCTAATTTGTCCATCACTTTTGGCTTTTAGATTCATGGACTTTGATAGCAGCAGAGTGTCCTCGCACATGATTCTTTCTAGAGCCTGTTGCAGGCACCTCTAGAGTAACACAACACTTTTCTTTGTTTTTGATTTTGCTGCCTTGGCAGTTCTGCATTCTTCTGTTTCTTTTGCCAGCCTAGACGGCTACTTGCAATTATCGTTAGAATTTTGCAAAGAAAACAAACATGCAGTGTTTATCAAATATTCTAACACATTCAGCAAGTAACAAAGATGTTTAACATTTTCAGGAAAAATGTAAGAAAAAAAACTAAGTCATATCTCATGCCTTTTCCCAAGATTAAGTTTAATTTTTAATCAAGTGCGAAAAAAAGTAATCGGCTATCCTATCATGGGCACAAGTCATAAAAAAATTTCTTTTCTGATTATTACTAAGGCAAGTACAATGCAATCTAAATGCAACTAAGAATGCCTACAATTGATGAGAGAGCTATCCCCCCAAACTCGAGATGGGCATTGCCCTCAATGCACAAAGCAGAAAAAAATAAGAAAATATACATGTTAAAGATAATAAAAAGAGAACAGGAAATAAAAATAAAAGAAAGGAAAATAAGTTAAAAGTTTGCTAAGGGTTGAGAGGATGTTGGATTCTAGTTAGCTAAGGAGGAGGAGGATGTTTGGACGAGGAAGCGACTGTCAGATGCCTTGGCGGCGGTTCTAGCAGGTGAGGTCTTTGCTTTTCGTGGTGGCTAGATTCTCTTTGGTGTATGTTGTGGCTCTTCTGGCGGCTCGGCAGGGGAAATCGCGGGAGATGCATCGCTTCCTTCTGACTCGGTCTCGAGGTCTAGATGTTCTTCTTCTATTATATGTTGCTTGCGCTTCCTTGTCCATTCCTCTGTGGTTGCTGCCGGAGGGATAAATGCCATTGGGATGGTTGTTGTTGCCGCTACTACTACAGTTTCTGGTTCCGGCAGCAGCTGCTCAATCCCTTCTGATGAGTAGAAGTCTACCACTTTATTGGTTTTGCAGGATGGGAGAGATTCAGTTGGTGCCTCTCAAGTGAGTCTGCCACTGTGTTTGATGGGGTGGCAGTTGAGTGATGCAGAAAATGCATAGGAAAAGGCACCTGATTGTCTGTCTGATGGGCAGTGGTGGCTGGTGAAGTTCTCAGTGCTCTTGCTGCTACTGCAAGTTCATCAGAAAAGGGTGGCATGGTGGGCACACACTAGGGAATTTCTGCAGGAATAAGCCACTAGGGCTTCTTGGCCCCCCATGTAGTTCATGAAGGCTAACTGATGCCGCTCTATCTACTTTGTGTGTTCGAGGAGTGTGTGGAGCAGCGAGAGGACTTCTTTGTTTAGGGCAACATCAGTACTGTTGGGGCGGCTGGCGTTTCAAACTGTGTGGCAGAGGGCTGATTGGGCGTTGCTGGTTCTTTCTCTGTATCATGCATCATCTGAATACGGACCTTTTTGGTCCAGCCCTCCTGTGCTGTTGTAAACTCATCTGTGGGCTCGGACGGGACTCGAAAATTGGTACAGAGACCTGTGATGAGGGATGGGAAGTACAATCTGCCTTTCTTCTTCTTGAAGTAATTGTATATTTCTGTGTAGATGATTTCCCCTACGTTGATCGGTCGGTTCATCAAGATGTTGTAAATTAAGACGAGGCGTGGCCGGTCAACTATTGAGTTGTGGGATGTGGGCAGCAGGCGCCTTTTCACAAGCGTGTTCCATAACATGGCTCCAGGCAGCAGGTGGCGGCGCTGGACAGATCCCACATGTTTGCCCCCCTGCCATGGTGTGTTGGGCTTGCAGATTCTGGCTTTGATCTCCTCATAGTGGGCAGCCGTCAGTGACTGCCTCCATTCCTCGTGCGGGTTGTCGTTCATATCAAGGCCGTAATAGATGTTGATGACAGTAGGGTTGAGCTTGATCGCCTCTCTGCAGGCGTAGACGAATGGCTTGTCTGGGAAAGCTGATGTGAGTAAAATTCCATGACTATAGTGATGTTCATTATATCAGGATGCTGAGCGAATATCTCTCATCCCCTTTAGTGGATGGTTCAGAACAAGGCGGGCTCTAGACCACGGTCTCCCATTTGCTTCGTGTAATAGAAGACTTGTTCCTCCCAGACAGCCTGTTTGGAGAATTGTGCTCTATATCTCTCCTCGTCCCCCTTAAAGGAAAACATGTTGTAGGTGGGTTTTTGGGTTGATGTTGAAGCCATGTGATCGGTTGCATTCTTAACTGAAAAGAGAAAGCAAATATTATGATAGAGTAGAAGAATAAGATAGATGCTAGCAAAAAGATGGAAGTGAAGAAAAATGAGATGAGTGAGTGGTTTATATAGGAGCTGCAGAGAAGTGTCGGGCGGCATTAAATGATCAACAACCCGATTTCCTCGTGCACGTTACAGATTTTTCTGCCCGTTAGTTTCGGAGCTGTTGGCGGCCAACTAGCCGTTACACTTTGCTGCATTGGCTGCTGACTCAGCAGGATGGTTGGCGGGCTTTTTGCATGTCTTCCTTTGTAATCATGCTCTTTTATTCTTGAACCTAAAATAAAAATTAAAACATAAATACTTAAATGTCTGCTGATAAATAAAATGCTGAAAATTAATCTAATCCTAAAACAAAATAAACTCTAATCCTAATGCATAAAAATAAAAATAATAAAATGAAAATAAAAATTAAGTTATGTTGGGAGTGCATTTGGGTGCATCTCCCAGACATAACCACTTCCTGATGTGGTTTAGCTTCTTCTCCCCTCCTGGGGGTCCTCTTGTTCTTTCAGGTGTTGCGTTGAAGGTCCTTTAATCTGCCCCTAGGTCGGTTGCGACAGCTGCTGCCTTGTCCGGTTTCCACACTTATCTTGGCAGCTCTTTCATCCAGGTATTCATTTCGTTCCTATGAGGGTTGTAGCACATTCATCCTTATGCTTTGGTCCTCTACCATCATTGTAAGTTCTCCGAGCTCCACTTCTATCAGCGTTCTGCCCGTGGCCAAGAAGAGTCACCATAGAATTATGAGGGTTTTCTCATCGGCATCACAATCTAAGATGAAGAAATCGGCAGGGAGAATTAGGCTGCCCACCTTGACTAGCATGTCTTCACTCTTCCCCTCCGGTTGCACGAATGAGTGATCGGCAAGTTTAAGCATTACGGAGGTTTGCTTGGCAGGTCCAATACCTAGTTTGTCGAAGACGACCTTAGGCATCAGGTTTATACTGGCTCCCAAGTCACACAGGGCCCTGGTCTCGTGCTTGCTGCCCATCCGGCATGGTATAACAAAGCTGCCTGGATCTGTCTGCTTGGGCGGCAGCTTGTTATGCATCATAGCCATGCACACTTCAGTGACGGCCACCGTCTCAAATTCCCCTATCCGTCTCTTCTTAGAAACTATATCTTTGAGATACTTGGCGTAGTTGGGCATGCTTTGTATAGCTTCTATCAGAGGTATGTTAATATGCACCTGTTTCAAAATATCTAAGAATTTTCTTAATTGGTGCTCTTGCTGCTATTGCTTGAGCTTCTTGGGGAATTGTGTTGGCGGGTGGATGTCCTCTATTTGCTCCTCGCCTGGGGGCATAGTCCGGGGAGGATCATCCTTTTCAGGGTTGCTTTCATGTTTTGCTGCTGGGGCAGCTGAAGTCAGTGTTGCTGTTGGGGCGGCAAATATTGGTACTTCTGGGGCAGGTTTACTTGTATGTTTCGGCTGAGTTCCTAGCTATTCTACCATCCTAGGTTCATCCAGATGCTTCCAACTTCTTGTAGTTATGGCCTTGCAATGTTCAAAAGTGGGCTTGGCTGCTTCTGGCGGGCTGCTGGATGATGCTCCCATGGTCCGGCTATGGTAGATTTCGGTGAACTTCCCAAATTGGGTCTCCAAGTTCTTAATAACAGCCTCTTGGTTGTTCATCTTCATCTCCGTCCTGTCCATAAAAGACTCATTTTTTTCAATAAATTTATTTGTATAAACAATAAATTCACCAGTTTGTTTAATAAAGTTATTCAGAGTTGCTTCTAGTGAATTATTGTGTTGTGGCTGTTGAGTCTGCTGTCGAGACTGATTCTGCTGGTAGCCTCCATGTAGCTGTTGTAGATTTGCAGCTGTCTTTGGGTTGCTCCAGGAGAAGTTGGGATGGTTTCGCCAGTTAGGATTATATGTGTTCTGGGCTGGCCTACTATTCCTCTCATATCCTCCCATGTAGTTTGCAGATGATGTGCATTAAGATGAATCGTGGTTGGCCCCACATTCGCCATAGAAGGGCTAAACAACTTTTACTTCATGCACCTTCCCTGGGAATTGCACCATCTTCATCACCAGCTCCGTCAGAATGTTGAGGCGGGCATTAATAGATTCGAAGGCTTCTACCTCATTTACATAAGCCAGGCGCCTTGTGTCGCCTCAGCGGGCTATTGGATATTTATAATCATTTTAGTTGTTATGTTGAGCAGTCGTAGTGCTTCCTCTAGAGGTCTGTCTAGGATGATCTCATTAACTGAGGCATCTATCAACATCTGAGTTGGGTAGTTAACCCCATTGTAGAATATAGATACCTAAGTCCAAGCCGGTAAACCGTGAAACGATCAGTTGTTAAGCATTTGTTTGTATTGCTCCCATGCCTCGTACATCGTCTCGTCATCCCCTTGTCTAAAAGTTGTGATCTCATTCCGCAACCTATTAGTGACGTTGGACGGGCTGAATTGGTCTAGGAAGTCCTTGCAAAGCTCCGCCCATGAAGTGAAAGATCCGGCTGGTTGGTTATTCTGCCACTGTTTCGCCCTATCCCTCAGTGAATAGGGAAATTGCCTTACCCGTAATACGTCCTGGTGTACCCCATGTATCTTGAATGCTCGGCAAATGTCGAGGAATCCTCGTAGATGCTACCGAGCATCTTCTGTGGCAGTCCTTCCGAAGAGCCCTAGTGTGTTTAACATGTTGAACATGACGGGCTTTAGTTCATAATGATCTGCCCCTATCTCCGGTTTCGTTACTATTGGCTTGAACATTTGGAAGTCATGTTTAAGGTAGTCTCTAGTTGTCCTCCTTTGGGTTGGATCGGGGGGGATCCTGCCTTTGTTGTACTTGTGGTCCTCTGGGCGGCAAATCTGGCTGCCCGCCCCTACCATTGATGGCATCAATTAGGGGGTCCTCGTTTACCATGGTCTTTTCCTTTGCTTTGCCTGTGTCTTTGTTCTTTAAGGCTTCCCTGAGTTCCCTCTTGATTCGTCTAGTTTCACGCTCAAGATCGTCGTAAATAATGAAGTTTCCGTTAGGGTTTGCCCTGGTCATACACTTACAAAGGACACAATAAAATTTCTTCTTCTTTTTTTTTTGATTAACTAAAAATAGAAGTAAAAAAGTAAAAAAAGTGCAAAAATAAAAAAACGAAATTTGTGTTACCAATCCCCGACAACGGCGCCAAAAACTTGTATGGCATGTAGGTGTTCCCTTTTTGTTGGAGCGCAGGTGCACACTCCTGTCAAGTTAAAGTATATAAGATGTCGAATCCCACAAGGATTTGACAGCTTGTCTCGTTCCTTAGTTCCTGCACAATGGTAAATTAAAAACACAAGTGAGTGGTTGGTTGAGATTGAAAAGTAAATAAAACACAAGTAAAAGAGAAGAAAAGAATCAGGTTGATAGAGCAGGCAGGGTATGCTGCCACTTAGTGTGAAAACTGTGTTTTAATAGGTATGAGTTATCCTTTGCTGCCTCGGCGGGTACATCGGGCGGTAAACTACAACCCTCTCACGCGGCCGCAGCAGGTCACTGCCACTGCAGGGGTGTGTACTGTCTCGGCGGGTGGAATGTAAAGACGTCCTGGCGGCAAGTCTGGCAGATACTCCAAGTTTGATAGGATAGTCAACAATGATCCCTCCTATATCTAGGTTAGGATGCTCGAGATTGATAACATGAGGACTAGTGTGGAACCAAATCATTCAACTCGGTTAGTGATCCCTTTTAGCCGTTGAAACTTGTGGCTAGTGTGGAACCAAGTTAGTCACGCCTCTCCTTGTGATCGAACCTAACCCTTTCGTGAGCCTTGCACTTTCGTGCCCGACAAATAGATTCTCTCAAACATCTGGTGTAGAAAGATTGAAAGATTGAAGAACAATGGATTAAGTAAACTTTGAACATTTTATTGAAGAAATAACTCAAAAACCTAAAACAATTGTTTCACCCTAGTTACAACATAACCTTAACCCAATTGAGATTTAGAACTTAGCGGCAGAGAAGAGCACAAGTAAAGTCTATAGAAAACCTTAGATGATTTAAACTAGAAGTACAATAGGTATTTATAGACTCAAAACTAGGTTAAGTCCTCCTTGAAGTAGATGTCCTCTAAAGTAGCTTTCCTTCTTTAATGTAGCTTTAAATGCTGACTTCTTTGCTAGGAATATGGACTCTTCCTCGTTTGCCTTAGCCCGCAAGTAAGTTTGGGAATTTTGCTTCGGCAGCCCTTGTCGCTGCTATAGATGCCAGAAAATCACATGACCACCGATGATAGATTCAGAAGGTTTAGCTCTACAAACCGTGCTCCGGTTCTCCTAACTTTCATAGTCAGCTGCCGCGGGCAGCAAGGTCGGTAGCATCTTTTGTCGGCAGGTGCTCGGAAGAACCTTACTTTAGCTGGAACTGCTTCAGTGCAGCTCCTGGGTTTGCTTCTCAGTGTTGTGTCCTCCGTTCCTCGGCTCCCTCATTCAGCTGTTAGTACCTACAAGCAAGAATACACTAAAACAATATCTCTTGTTCACCAAATAAATGATAAGATATAAAAGCAAGGTAGAACATTAAAATACTGTAAACTGCTATGCATGGTCCAAATTATGCCTAAAATGAGCTTAAAACGGTAATAATAAGAGTTGGAAAGTGCATGAAATATAAGACTTTTGGACACTTTACACTAAAATAGAGAAAACAAGTAAATTAAGAGATTGAGTAAATATGATGATAGAATAGGTAGGATTATGTTGCGTCGTAGTATGGAAATTGAATGAAACTGTTTCGATTTTGAATGCAAACGCCAACTTGATTGCCTCGACAATGGGAAAAAGAATTACCTCGGCAATGGGCAAAAGAATTGCCTCGGCAATGGGCAAAACTATTGTTGCAGCAAAGAACATGAATACTGCCTGGGCAATTGAGCGACAACCTCCAAGGTTCAACAAAGCTTTCTTCAATGGTTCCTTCTTATCCCTAAGTCGAAACTCTATATATGTGAAGGCCTTGACAATACCTCCCAGCGTGAACCAAGGGTGAACACCAACCAATCATACGCTTCTCTTAGCCGTTGAAACTCGTACTTATCCCTAAGTCGAACTAGTCTTCACCTATTGGGATAAAGACCAGGCTTACTCGTTTCATGAGTCTAACTCTCATGATATTAGGCAAATAGATGCAATCGCAATATCCTCTCCCAATTCAATTGCAAGAAAAAGTAAACACCAAGAATAAGTAAACCTTGAACTTAATTGCATTAACAAAAACCTAAACAAATTACAATCGCCTTCTCACAACTACTAAACAAAATAACCTTAGCCTAAAAAAAGATTTAGTTCATAATGGTGATAAGAAGCACTCTAAATTCTCTACTGAATCTATCTCTCTCTGTGTGACGGTCAGGCCTTGGCTTTTATAGAGCATGGCCTTGTCAAATTCTTCTTAGAATAAGAGGATAAGTTGGAGTTGAACATAACTTCATAAAACAAATAAATCTCATTTAATTCATTATTTATTCCTCCTTATCGATTTCTTGTCCTTGACCTTCCTTTGACTTTTTCATGATCTTCCTAATCTCTGGTCTTCATGCATGGTATCTCTAAAAATTTAGCGATTTATGCTCTTCAAGTCGCCTACAACTTTGCATATTTTCTCTCTTGTCGGCAAATGTCTGGGCATTGCTTCGACATTGACTTAGTCATTACCCGACAATGGTATGTCAGTCTTTTCCACTTGACAGGGCTCGTTCTCTTGGTTCAGCGTTCCTCAATAAGGCTTGACATCAAAGAATGCCTTGGTCTGGATCATCAAGTGATGGTTCCGCATTGTTATTTCTCATTCCTTCACTACCACGACAATACTTGTTCGGTCAGTGGGTAATGAAATCTGCACATGCACAAAATACATACCAAAGTAGTACATTTTCCACCAAATACATTCAAATAAATATAATCAAACATGGAAATGATAAGAACAATGAAATTATTTATGTATGGCTAGTAATGCATCTAAAATGAACTTAAGTCTAACAATAATTGATTTATAAAACGGTCCTAAAAAGAATACTTTTACACACCTAACACACCCCCAAACTCGAACTATTGCTTGTCCTCAAGCAATGCAAAACTAATAGTCAATTGTCAAAGATTTAATCTTCATGAAATTAGTCCTCGGACATACTTTTTCTTTCGTTCTCTAAACCATGAATATGAATATGCTTGGCCCTCAATTCTTCGGATGTCGAGGATTTCTCTGGAATAAAACTCTAAGACTCGTGAGTGTGTGCGTGATTGTGAACAAGATGATTTTTCGGGTTCTTTGTAAACACTTAAACAATTAACTTACTTTCCCTGGGTGTTCAATTTCAACTAGAGACAATTTTGGGCACCTCTAGTATTTCCTTTTGTTTTTAATGATCTAATCGACTAGAGCCTATTTCGGGCACCTTTAGTGATTTTTCTAAGCCTAAACTAGAGCCAATTTCGGGAGCCTCTAGTATTTTATGCTTTTCCTTAATCTAGAGCCGGTTTTAGGCACCTCTATCTTAAAATTTTTTAACCCAATTTTTCTAAGTAATTGTCCTAAGTGTCCTAGAACTCCTTCAATCATTCAAGTCACAAAAGTTTACTTTTTCATTTTAAGCCTCATAGTGTGATTCTACGTATTCTTTCATGGACATTCTAAAATTGAAAGTTCAGTAGAAAAATTTTAAGGTTGCGATAATAGAGAGACATCTATTACCGAGGTAATTTTTTTTCATTGGATTAAATACTAAGGCAAACGATAAGCATGCATTCATATAGTAGATATGACAAAAAGAACTAACAACTACTTCCCCCTAAACTCAAGAGAAACATTGCCCTCAACGCATGCACATACACAAAATGTAGAGAGAAATAGAAGGCAAGAGAATAAAATTACAACGACAGGGGCATGGATGAGTCATCGTCATTTTCTTGGATGATTAATTCCCTTCTTGTCGTTCGCTTGGTCCGTTTGGTTGCCCGTGGTGGTTGGTGACGTGTTGGAGGTGTCGGTTCGGCTTTCTTGGTCACCTCTTCTTCATTGTCACTGTCAAGGCATATTTCATTAGTGGTGGACTTTTTGCACTTCTTGGTGGATGAAACCGGGATGGATTTGGCTTGGGGAGAAATTGATTCGCCGGAGTCGGAGAAATCGGACAATGTCTCGCTTTGGGTTGGCTCGATTGTAGGTGCTTTGCCTTTGTCTGCTCGGGTTGGTGGGGCATCATCAGTCTTCGTTGTCGCGGTAGAGGCAGTTGGAATTGCCGATGCAGTGTCTCCGAGAGTTGCCGAGGCAGTGGTTGTCTTCATTGCCGAGGCAGAATCTCCGAGTGTTGCCGCGACAAAGACTCTAGGCGTTGCTGAGGCAAGGATGTCAGCCAGAAAGATCGAAAATTGCACCGTGTTTTCTGGGAACTTCTCTAAGATTACTTAAACGATTGAGTTGTTGAAGTCCCTTATATATTGCTTGAATCGGTGATGTAGTTTGTCCATTGTGTCGGTTTTTTGTGCAAGGTGTTGAAGTGTTGTTGTCGTGGCATCATTCTGTGAAGTTGTTGGGGCATTGCTCGACGAGGTTGCCGCATCAATGCCTTGTACTGGAGTGAACTCTGTCTTGGTTTCTGTAATCTGCTTTATTTTGTAGTATTGAGCCTCTGACCATCCTTTTCTCGTTGGAGTCTGCTCGTCGGCCGGATCGGTAGGTATGTTCTTTTGCTTGCATAATTGAGTGACGAGACTTGGGAAGGAGAGGCGGCCCTTATCCTTTTGGCTACACATGAATATCTCATTGCATATGATAGATCCAACATTAATAATTCTATTATGCAAGATGGAATGAATAAGTGCAAGCCTTGGTTTATCTACGGTGGTGTTGTGCGATGTGGGCATTAAGCATCTTTTAACAAAGGTGTTCCAAAGTTTATCCTTGGGTCGAAGCCTTCGGCGATTTATCATTCCCTTGTTCGCTACTTTGTTCTATGTCGTACCAACAACGCACAACTCCTTGAGCATATCTCCATAGTCGTCTGACATGAGTTTGTCGACTTACTCTTTGTGTTCATCTTGGCAACATGAATGTCGTAGTAAAGATTGATGGAATCGACGTCCACTGGTATGGCTTGACCTCGAACATATACATATATATTTTTGGGATTTGGAGAGTAGGCGTAGAATTCCCTTACCCAAGTTACGCTGGTCGGCCCAGGTTGGTGGCAAAGGATTTTCCATTTTTATGCTCGATTTTCTTAAAGATGAAAGGCTTCAATCCGAAATTAGTGTGTGATGATGAGTATTGGAAACCTTGCTCTTTTGACACTAATTGATTCTTAAGCCTCCTTTAGTCGTTGAACTTCTAACTTATCCCTAAGCTGAAGTAATTTTACCCCAAGTTGCATAAAATCGTGTTTACTTGTTTCGTGAGTCTAACTCTCCCGATATTAGACAAAACGATAATCGCTCTTTCCTCTCTCGATTTGATTGAAAACAAGAATAATGCCAAGAGTTAACAAACTTTGAAATTTTATTGCAAACACTAAAAACCTAAAAGTGTAATCCCCGTAGCCCAGCCTAGACGTTTGACCTGAACTACGAAGATTACACGGGGAAAACCAAAGTCAACCCGAAAGTCAACCTTGATTAACGACCCTTTTTTTCCTTTTTATCTTTTCTAGATGCACATTAAGCCTATGTGATTTCTCAAGAATCATATGAGAGAAGGACACATCGTTCGGAAAACATTTAAGGACTCAATTGTGTGAATTGCACTTTTAGGGACCAAAACGTTATTTTTAGAAAATATAAGAACTTAATAGATTTTAAGCTTACCATTATGTAATTAGTCATGTTACACGCTCCTCTTTCAAATTTCAACTAAAAAGGACATTCCAAGCTCAAGCAATTGCATACACAACATTCAGGACTAAAATGTAAAACATGGAAACATAAAACAATTCAAAATCATCATCCAACGGTCATCCGTTTCGGAACACCAAACCCCCGTACCAAAACGACCGCATCGAAACGGTGTTGACCGTTTCGGTACTCGGGTATGTTCCGAGACCGGTATCGAAACATGCCTCTCTAGTAGCCAAATTGTTCTAAAACACCTTCAGCCGTTTCGAAACGCTACTGCCATTACAGACCTCCGTTTCGAAACAATTAAGGGTGTTTCGATACACCCTGCACTGTGACAGCAGAAAATGCTAGTTTTTCATACATTTTCATACACGAATCAACCCCGAGACATGCCACAACATGCATACATCAAGGATACATATCAACAATCATCACATCAAAACTATAGCCTAAACATAGAACCAGATACCTAGGCAAAGGCACTAGAGGCATGCTTCCTAGTTTGCCAAAACCATAACAAGTCAAAACTCCAAATAAACCAAAATCAAAACTCCAAGGCCATTTACAACCTCAAGTAAAATCAAACCAACATGCTTAAAGTGAAAGAAACATTCTCAAATATTCCAAAGTATAAATCTCTCCCCATTGCCTCTTATTACACTAAAGATGAATCACATGCATATCTTTAGCAAAGTTATGGATTCCTCTTGCTTTTGGGCTGCCTCCAAAGGTTCAATTCCCTGCATTGATGAAACGAAAGAGCGTAAGCATTAAGCTTAGTGAGGATCGCTAGATAACATTCATCAATGCTTAACTCATGGTTTGCAAAAGCAACACTTCACAACGCATGCCCTTTATAAAACAAGTCTTCTCATGACTTCAATGCACTTTTGAAACCTCAAGCACTTATGCATCAATTTACAATAGCAAATAAACCGTTGCTCATGCTTTAACAAGCATCACATGCATTCTCACATCATACACATATTTCTCATGCACCCTTGCATCATTTACAAGCATCTCATGTTTCACTTAGTTCATTTACATTATATTGACTTTCAAGTAATAGTCCACAAATCATTTAAACACAAGACACAATCGGATACATGGATTACAGGCGTTGTCCCTCACGCTTCATACAAACTACCGGACTACACAAGGTGGAGACATATGGCACAATCACACCCCCTCAACACCCGTGATGGAGACTAATGGCACAATCACAACCCCTCAACATCACTCATCGGTAGTTGTATAATTCCACTAATGAGAGTAAGGGACACATACACAACCCCTCAACATCACTCATCGTTGTGATCTTAACCTCAATCATTAGGGTACTTGGATGGAGATTATGACACAATCACAACCCATCAACATCCAAGACGAATTTATTCACGGTGCACCGAATCCTATAGCCGACTAACTATATCCGATTAAAGTAACCAAAAACTATTTTCATCACTTGCCAATATAATCATTTAACCACATTAATCCAATGTTTTTCAAGCGTAACCACAATGTCATTTCCACAAGCACTCATGCTTAACATCATATGCATTTTCATATGAAAACCAAGGATCACTTACACTAAGCTCCCAAGAGCACGCTCTAGGCATTACAAAGCTGGAAATTGCATTTCCACTCACCGATACGCGAAGCCTTGTTCGCTGACACGAAAATTACACATCTGGAGCTTCCAAAATCACCTCGTTAGCCTCCGGATCAAGATCCCTTGTTTTCACATCAACAAAACAGAGATCTAAATGCATTAAAATGCATTCTAACACCAGCAACAATCCATAGACTCGTTACCCACTCAAACTACACCAAAATACCCTTCCAACACAACCAAAAACTCAATCGATTGCCTCCTAAACCAAGCCCAGCCATCATGCAACACTTCTAAAGTATTAACAACACCAAAACACATCTATTAATCATCCTAACTCATCCTTATACCTCCAGCAATCACAATTCCACCATTACACCCCAAAATCACACCTAAAACTACCAAGAAACTCAAGGATCTCAAGGATTTCGGGATATATGTTAATAACACATCATCGTAACATATAAATCAACTTAAAAATCAATTAGAATCAACACAAAAAGTGCCCAACATATCATGTCCGAAAATCAAGATTACATCCACCTTTTCGTAAGATTTTGATCTCAAATCAAAACTATATTAAAAACTCAATCAAAAATAGTTATTAGAAGCCAAATATCTTCGGAATTTCAATAAAGAACTTACATTAGAGGTTAAGAACGGTATTTACCTCCAATCCTTCCTTTCTTCAATAGATGACAAGTTTTCCTTACAAAAAAGCATGAAGAATTAAGAAAGATCTCTTGAAATTGATTTAGAAAATGTTGAGAGAACTTTTAAGAGACAGAATTATGGAAAATATGAGAGAAAATGGTGTATGGCTAAAATGAGAGGGAATTGGTAGTTACGTAAAATGAAAACTCGCTAACTACCAATTAATTAATATCTTATTTTAATTAAAATCCTTTAAATAAAATCTATTTAAAACACGTGTCATATTTGAAGAAAGGTCAATTTGACTTAAAGCTCCCTAAAGATTCTAAGATTTTGGCTTCCACCTTTAAATTCACATTTTTCCTAGTTTTGAAACTTTACAATTTAGTCACTACTCAAAATGTCCATTTTTCAAATCCGTTTTTCTAAAATTGACTTGACCAACCTCTTAACTATATTTTTAGAGGATTTTAGCAATTTTTATCACAATTTTATCCTATCTCGATCCTTGATTTCCAAAAGTCACCTTACGCGATTCGAACCGTTCTCGACCGGTCCGATCTAATGTCTAAAACATCTAGGCCAAAAAACAAGAGCGTTACAACTCTCCCCACTTAGGAAATTCAGTCCTCGAAAATCTTACATGATGGAAAGAGATGCGGAAACTGCCTCACCATGTCCGCCTTGCTTTCCCACGTGGCTTTCTCAACTCCTCGCTGTCGCCACAACACCTTTACAAGCTCTATCGTCTTGCCACGAAGAACTTTACTACTCACGTACAGAACCCTCGCCGGTTCCTCATCATATGATAGATCCGGATTCAACTCTATCTCCTCAATAGGCATTACATGCGAAGGATCCGATCTATACCTCCGTAACATGGAGACATGAAACACATCATGTATCTTCTCCAACTCTACAGGCAATCTCAACCGATATGCCACAAGACCAATACTCTCCACAATCTCGTAAGGTCCAATAAACCTTGGGCTAAGTTTACCCTTACGCCCAAATCTCATCACCTTCTTCCAAGGTGAAACTTTCAAGAACACATGTTCGCCAACCGCGAACTCAATTTCCTTACGCTTCAAGTCCGCATAAGACTTCTGCCTATATGATGCTGCCTTTAACTGCTCACAAATGAGCTTCACCTTCTCGGTGGTTCCCTTAAGCATAACCGGCATTAAAATCAACTTTTGCCCAGCTTCTACCCAACAAAGAGGGGTTCTACATCTCCTCCCATACAAAGCCTCGTATGGAGCCATTTGGATACTTGCCTAGTAACTATTGTTATACGCAAACTCAACCAACGACAAGTGCTTCTCCCAAGAACCCTGAAAATCTATCACACATCATCTCAGCATGTTCTCAAGAACCTGAATCATATGTTCTTATTGCCCATCTGTCTGCGGATGATAAGAAGTGCTGAAATTCAACCGGGTACCCAAGGCTTGATGCAAACATTCCCAAAACCGTGTTGTAAACCTCGGATCCCTATCTGACACAAAGGATTTTGACACACCATGCAACCGCACAATCTCAGCTATGTACAGCTCAACCAACTTATCCAAAGTATACAGAGTATGCACAAGAAGAAAATGAGCACACTTCGTAAGCCGATCTACAATCACCCAAACTGAATTCTTCTTTATCGGTGACAAAGGCAAACCAGACACAAAATCCTTGGTGATTCTCTCCCACTTCCATTCTGGAATTCTCAAAGGCTGCAACAATCCAGAAGGAACTTGATGCTCAGCCTTCACTCGCTGACACACCATACACTTACTAATGAACTCCACAACATCCTTTTTCAACCCCAACCAGTAATACTCATCCTTTAGGTCACGATACGTCTTTGTACTACCCGGGTGCATAGCAAAAGGACTACAATGAGCTTCAGTCAGAATAGTGCGCCTTAACTCAGCATCATCTGGCACCACTATTCGACTCCCAAAACACAGAACACCATCTTCACTAAAGCTGAAATCCGAAGGTCTATCTTCCACAATGTCTTGAACATGCGAAACAAGAGAATCATCAAGCAACTGTTTCTCTTTAATCAACTGTAACAAAGATGGTTTCACTTGCAACTCCGCCACAAGACCACCTGCCCGCGATATGCTCAAACGAGCAAACATCACTCTCAACTCAACAGCCACCTTCCGGCTCAAAGCATCGGCCACAATATTGGCCTTGCCCAGGTGGTACTCAATCGCCAGATCATAATCCTTAAGCAACTCCACCCAACGTCGTTGCCTAAGATTCAACTCCTTCTGAGACATAAGGTATTTCAAGCTCTTATGATCCGTAAACACAACACATTTCTCACCATACATGTATTGGCTCCAAATCTTCAAGGCAAATACCACAGCAGCAAGCTCAAGATCATGAGTAGGGTAGTTGCGCTCATGCACCTTCAACTGTCTAGATGCATAGGCCACCACCTTACCTTCTTGCATCAACACGCAACCCAAACCAACAATGGACGCATCATTGTAGACCACAAACTCCTTACCAGATTCAGGTTGAATCAAAACAGGAGCTTGCGTCAAAGCTTCCTTCAGCTTCTCAAAAGCTTGTTGCCTCGCCTCTGTCTACTCAAAGCGAACATTCTTCAGCAGCAACTTGGTCAAAGGTGCCGCTATCTTTGAGAAACCCTCGACAAACCTATGGTAGTACCCAGCCAACCCAAGGAAACTCCGTACTTTCATCACTGACTTAGGTAGTTTCCAACTCATCATAGCCTCCAGTTTTTGCGGGTCAACCCGAATACCCTCAGCTGATACCACATGCCCAAGGAAGACCACTTCCTTAAGCCAAAACTCACATTTACTCAGCTTCCCATACAACTGATTCTCCAACAACGTTTGAAAACAACCCTCAAGTGTCTATCATGATCCTCCTCAGTACGCGAATACACAAGGATATCATCAATGAACACCACCACAAATTGATCCAAGAATTCATGGAATACAGGATTCATCATGTCCATGAAAGCAGCAGGCGTGTTTTTCAAACCAAACGGCATTACCAAAAACTCATAATGCCCCTACCTCATCCGGAAAGCAGTTTTAGGTACGTCCACATCCTTCACCTTCAACTAATAGTATCCCGATCTCAAGTCTATCTTTCAAAACACTGAGGCTCCCCGGAATTGATCAAAGAGATCGTCAATTCTAGGCAAGGGATACTTGTTCTTGATCGTCAACTTGTTCAGTTGCTGATAATCTATACACATTCTCATCATCCCATCTTTCTTCTTTACAAACAGAACCGGTGCACCCCAAGGTGACACACTCGGTCGGATGAAACTTCGATCCAACAACTCTTGCAACTGCATTTTCAACTCTTTTAACTCTTTGTGTGTCATGCGATAAGGAGCGATGGACACCGGAGTTGTATTCTCGTACAACTCTATACCAAATTCAACCTCCCTATTTGGTGGCAATCCAGGCAATTCTTCCAAAAAGACACCCAGAAAATCGCGAACCATTCGGATGTCCTGCACACGCACATCCTTAGTTCGAGGATTCATCACATAAGCAAGGTAAGCCTCACACCCAAACCTCATCATACGGTTTGCTTCCAAGGCCGAAATCACATTCGACAAGAATTTCATATTCTCGCCTACCACAACAACCTCATAGTCATCGGCAAACTTTAAGGTGACTCGCTTAACATCAAAGTCAACCACGGCTCTATGCTCCGTCAACCAATCCATGCCAAGGATTACGTCAAATCTGTAGAAAGGCAATTCCATCAAATCCACAAGAAAAACATGACATTGCACAGACAGAGGACACCTCCTATACAACTTCTTAGTGACTAACGTCTCACCAAAAGAACTAGTCACTTGCATTCCTACTCCAAGCATGTCAATAGGTATATCAAGCAAATGTGCATGCTCACTCAAGATATAAGAATGCGTGGATCAAGATTCAATCAAAGCCAGCAAAGATAAAGACTGGAGAGCAAAGGTACCTACGATCACATCAGTATCGTTGCGCTCCTCGCGCTGAGCATACACCCTCGCCGGTCCACCTCCTTCCGGTCGAACGACTACAACGTGAGCAATACCTTGCTGCCCCTCATACCTCCTCTGAAAGTTCCCACGGCCACGTCCACAGCCTCTCTGAGGTGCAGCCGCCACAAGAGCACGTCCTTCGCAACCACCGGCCAACAAAGAACACTCCCTCCTCATGTTATCTACCGAACCACAATTCCAGGAGGAATTTTCTGTCACCACAGCAGGAGGACAATATCGTTGAACCTCCCTAGCTACTCGAGGACAATATCGCCTCAAATGGTCCCTCGAACCACATGTCCAGCATGTATGTTGCTCGGACCTCATACGACCTCCCTGAGCATATTCGCTTCGACCTGGAACACCACGCCTTCCCTCAGGCTGATGTCTCATATCACGGCCTCTCTTGTTCCGTCCACCACAAGTACTATACTCAGTAGTTCTCTTCCCAGAGCTAGAACCAACATCTCTAGGAGTCAAACCCAGGTTCTACTCGATGTCCTTTGCCCGACACACGAGCACATCAAAATCTGTATAATCTGTAGCTAGCATGTACGTCTTAACATCTTGCACCAACTCATACCGGAAGCGATCACATCGATGCCTCTCACTCGGTACTAGCTCAGAAGCATACTAGCTCAAGCGTACAAAATGAACCTCGTACTCAGCCACCAATAGGTTACCCTGAACGAGAGACATAAACTCTAGTTTCTTCTCATCCAAGTATCTTACATTTAGATACTTTCTCCGGAAGGCACCCCTGAAGAACTCCCAATCAACTTCACTGGGTTCCATACCAGCTATGGTAGTCATCCACCAGCTGTAAGCATCACCTTGCAGCAAGGAAACTGCACATTCAAGCTTGCGCTCATCATTACAACCCATTTGATCCATTATGCGAATCGTATTGGCCAACCAGGCCTCAGACGCCTCAAGTGTCAAACCATAGAACTCTACTGCTCCCAAGCTCCTCTAGCTCTCCAAGGGTTGACCCACCTGCCCAGCTGCAGGGGCCTGCACTTGCGCTCCGACAATAGCAGCCTAAAACGCTCCAGTAATCGCCTCAACTAGTGGCGCCAAATTACCCACTCTAGGACCAGCTGGAGGTAGATCTCCACCATGAGGGACATCAGCCCCTTCCTCAGCCTGGTTTTCCTGCTCGGCTGCAGGCGCTATCGTACTGGATCTCAATTCTCTTCTGGGTCCCATGTGCTATTTTAAACAAACACAACAACGAAAACAAATCAAACCATTTAGGCCAGCTGCAAGCAAGAATCCAAGTTTATAAAACATTTGATTAGTGTAATAAGGCAATGGGCACCCAATTTCGCCACAAAGCATAACATGGCATAAGTTCAAAAACTCAAACATTAACATGCTTTTCAAACATCATACTTCAACTCACATAAATTACACATACCAACATTCCTAATTCTTTCGAAACCACGCTCTGATACCAACAAATGTAACCCCCTTAGCTCGGCCTAGACGTTTGAACCGAACTACGAAGATTACACGGGGAAAACCAAAGTCAACCCGAAAGTCAACCTTGATTGACGACCTTTTTGTCATTTTTATCTTTTCTAGATGCACATTAAACCTATGTGATTTCTCAAGAATTATATGAGAGAAGGACACATCATTCGGAAAACATTTAGGAACTCAATTGCGTGAATTGCACTTTTAGGGACCAAAACATAATTTTTAGAAAATGTAATGACTTAATAGATTTTAAGCTTACCATTATGTAATTAGTCATGTTACATGCTCCTCTGTGAAAATTTCAACTAAAAAGGACATTTCAAGCTAAAGCAATTGCATACACAACATTCAGGACTAAAATATAAAACATGGAAACTTAAAACAATTCAAAATCATCATCCAACGGTCATCTGTTTCGGAACACCAAACCCCCGTACCGAAACGCCCGCATCGAAACGGTGTTGACCGTTTCAGTACTCGGGTATGTTCCGAGACCAGTATCGAAACATGCCTCTCTAGTAGCTAAATTGTTTTGAAACAACTTCAATTGTTCCAAAACCCTGTGGCCATTACAAGCCTCCGTTTCGAAACAGTTAAGGGTGTTTCGATACACCCTTCACTGTGACAGCAGAAAATGTTGGTTTTTCATACATTTGCATAATCGAATCAACCTCGAGACATGCCACAAAATGCATACATCAAGGATACGTATCAACAATCATCACATCAAAGCTATAGCCTAAACATAGCAACCGATACCTAGGCAAAGACACTAGAGGCATGCTTCCTAGTTTGCCAAAACCATAACAAGTCAAAACTCCAAATAAACCAAAATCCAAACTCCAAAGGCCATTTACAACCTCAAGTAAAATCAAACCAACATGCTCAAAGTAAAAGAAACATTCTCAAACATTCCAAAGTATAAATCCCTCCTTGTTGCCTCTTATTACACTAAAGATGAATCACATACATGTCTATAGCAAAGTTATGGATTCCTCTTGCTTTTGGGCTGCCTCCAAAGGTTCAATTCTCTGCATTGATGAAATGAAAGAGCGTAAGCATTAAGCTTAGTGAGGGTCCCTAGATAACATTCATCAATGCTTAACTCATGGTTTGCAAAAGCAACATTTCACAACGCATGCCCTTTATAAAACAAGTCTTCTCAAGAATTCATTGCACTTTTGAAACCTCATGCACTTATGCATCAATTACAACAACAAATAAACCTTTGCTCATGCTTTAACAAGCATCACATGCATTCTTACATCATACACATATTTCTCATGCACCCTTGCATCATTTACAAGCATCTCATGCTTCACTTAGTTCATTTACATTATATTGGCTTTCAAGTGATAGTCCACAAATCATTTAAACACAAGACACAATCGAATACACGGATTACAAGCATTTTCCTTCACGCTTCATACAAACTACCAGACTACACAAGGTGGAGACATATGGCACAATCACAACCCCTCAACACCCGTGATGGAGACTAATGGCACAATCACAACCCCTCAACATCACTCATCGGTAGTTGTATAATTCCACTAACGAGAGTATGGGACACATACACAAGACTCACACACAGGACTAACCATTCACCGTTGTGATCTTAACCTCAATCGTTAGGGTACCTTGATGGAGATTACGGCACAATCACAATCCCTCAACATCCAAGGCGACTTTATTCACGGTGCACCCAATCCTATAGCCGGCTAACTATATCCGATTAAAGTAACCAAAAACCATTTTCATCACTTGCGAATATAATCATTTAACCATATTAATTTACTGTTTTTCAAGCATAACCACAATGTCATTTCCACAAGCACTCATGCTTAACATCATATGCATTTTCATATGAAAACCAAGGATCACTTACCTAGTGCATCATTAACATAATGACATTAAAATCCAACATTAGACCATGCTTAAACATGTTTAAAAACAGTAAACAAATCCACTCTTACATCAATTGCATTTTCAGCAAACTTAGCACATTTCCAAGAGATGGATTACCGAAACCCTTACACTTGAGCTTAGTTAAGTGTATCAAACTTACACTAAGCTCCAAAGAGCATGCTCAAGGCATTACAAAGCAGGAAATTGCATTTCCACTCACCGATACGCGAAGCCTTGTTCGCCGACACGAAAATTACACCTCCATAGCTTCTAAAATCACCTTGTTAGCCTCCGGATCAAGATCCACTATTTTCACATCAACAAAACAGAGATCTAAATGCATTAAAATGAATTCTAACACCAGCAACAATCCATTGACTCGTTGCCCACTCAAACTACACCAAAATACCCTTCCAACACAACCGAAAACTCAATCGATTGCCTCCTAAACCAAGCCCAACCATCATGCAACACTTCCAAAGCATTAACAACATCAAAACACATCTATTAAACATCCTAACTCATCCTTATACCTCCAGCAATCACAATTCCACCATTACATCCCAAAATCACACCTAAAACTACCAAGAAACTCAAGGATCTCAAGGATTTCGGGATCTATGTTAATAACACATCATCTTAACATATAAATCAACTTAAAAATCAATTAGAATCAACACAAAATAGTGCCCAACACATCAAGTCGGAAAATCAAGATTTCATCCACATTTTCATAAGATTTTGATCTCAAGTCAAAACTATATTAAAAACTCAATAAAAAAACTTATTAGAAGCCAAATATCTTGGTAATTTCAATAAAGAACTTAGATTAGAGGTTAAGAACGGGATTTACCTCCAATCGTTGCTTCTTTCAATAGATGACAAGTTTTCCTTGCAAAAAATCTTGAAGAATTAAGATCTCTTGAAATTGATTTAGAAAATGTTGAGAGAACTTTTAAGAGAAAGAATTCTGGAAAATATGAGAGAAAATGGTGTTTGGCTAAAATGAGAGGAAATTGGTAGTTACGTAAAATGAAAATCCACTAACCACCATATAATTAATATCCAATTTTAATTAAAATCCTTTAATTAAAATCTATTTAAAACACATGTCATATTTGAAGAAAGGTCAAATTGATATCCATAGCAGTTGACACTTTATGCGTGAGAGCGAGGAAAGTTTGAAGTGTGTCCTCAAAGGATTTTGATTGCTCTTCAGGATAACTATATTGCCAGGGCATGTCGTTTTCTACAGCAAAACTGTCATGGTAATTTTTTTTGTTGAGATTCTTGAATATACTATGAAAAATCTTGCTTATGTGGCGGCAACTACTGTTTGTATTCAGACATCCACTCCCGAGTAGTTTTTCTCGACATGTCTGCTGCAAAAAGATGAGAGCAACTTTCGAATGCATGATTGCCTTCACAATAATCGTAAGATCTTTCCCACATGTTGATGCTTTTAACTTGTAGTGCACCTGAATATTCTTTTTTTCGAATAAAAAGGAAAAATAAAAACTGAAATTAAATGCAGAAAAATAAAGACAAATTTACTATTGCCAATCCCCGGCAACGGCCCCAAAAACATGTAGAGCGTTTGGGTGTTCTCTAAATATGAGTGCAAGTGCACACTCTTGTTAAGTTATAGTATAAAAGATATCGTCTCCTACGAGGATTGAACATCTTATTCGAATGTCAATTCCTACACAGAAAATAAATGCACAAGTTAAATTTAGTTGTTTTAAGAGAAAATAAATAACCACAAGTAAATAGTAGAAAAGATCATAGTGATAGAATGGGTCAGGTTATGCTCTTCCGTAGTGTGAAACTGCATTGAATAGGTTAAGTTGTATTGCGCTGCCAGACTTTGTTGCCTCAGCGGAAGATGGTAGATTGGTGCTTCGACGCTTTCGCTGCCTCGGCAAGTGGAACTGACGATTGTCTTGGCGACAAACTCGACAGAACTTCAAGACTCTGCAGAACACTTCGAGGATGATTCAACATATGTTTAAGTCAGATTACTTTTAATGCCCGATATAGATAATACCCATCGGCGTGAATCCTGCAATGAACAACATTCTTTAGTTCATCCTTTTTAGCCGCCTTAAACCCTAACCTATGTCTGGGCTAGATTGAGATCGTGCTTACTTCTTTCTTGAGTTTGAATCTCTCGATGTCAAACAAATGGATTGCTCACAATCGATCTCTCGACTCAATTGAAAAACAATAAAAAAACATGAAATAAGCAAACCTTGAATTTATCGCAATAACAAACTCAAACCTAAACAATCGTTCTCACGACTACTTTACAACACAACCCAAACCTTAGAGAATTTAGAACATAATGGCAGCAAGAAAACACAAGAGAAACTAAGCTATGCCAAGATGTTGAGATTGTCTAAAATACAAGGTAAGGTCGGGTATCTATAGGGCATGGCCTAGGTTAAGTCCTCCTTGGAGTAGAAGTCTTCCTCATGATAAAGTAGCTTTTGCATTAAATGCATCCTTTAATTCTGACTTCTTTGACTTGAATTTGGACTCCTCTTGTCATTGCCTTGAGCCGCAAGCAAACCTTGGTCTTCTCTTTTGGTCGCTCTGTCCGCTGTTTCCAGCATCAGTAAATTGAGTGGATGGACTCAATGGACTCAGGAAATTATGCTCTATCATCGCACTCCAATTCACCAATTCCTCAAGTTTCTGCCCTGGGCGGCATATATGGCGACGGCAGGCGCTTGGCAGCGTCTTTCTCTGAATTGAACTGCCTCAGTACAACTTCTTGGTTTTCTAGCTCCGCATCAGCTCCTTAGATTTCTCCTCCTCCTGGTCATTCTTCTCCCCTACTGCCACAGCTGGTTCCGGCGACACCTTGCTGCCGCGGCAGGTTCTGGTGGGTAATTTTTCTGCATGCACCAAAATACATACCAAAATAGCAGATTTTCCACAAAATATACTAAAATGTGTAATCAAACTTAATGGTGAAGGAAATCATAAGAATATGCATTAATGCCTAATTATGTAACTAAAATGTGCCTAAGTCTAACAATAATATGAGTAAAAAAGGTAAATAAAATAAGACTTTTAGACACTTTACAATGGGCTTGAATGGTGGATTGGTTTGATTTCATTCTTCTCTCTTCCCTTGGGCTTTGTTTCTCCTAAAATAAGCTGTAATAAAATTATAAGTGCTTAAAAATTAAATACGTGGTGAAATTAAATCTAGTACCTAAAAACAAAAAATTAAAAATAATGTGGTTGAAAAATTAAATAAATGCATGAAATTTAAATCTAATTCCTAAAAATAAATAAAAAACAGAAAATAAAAATTTAGGCTGAGTCTGGGGTGCATTTGAATGCATCCCCTAATATTATCACTTACTTGTCCTTGGGAAAATTAGGTCTTGTGTAGTGCTTTAACCTCTTCCCATTCACTTTAAATTCATTCCCACCCTTCGTTGATTTGATTGTGACTGCACCATGTGAGAATGCCTTGACAACTTCAAAGGGCCCAGACCATCTGGACTTCAGCTTTCCAAGGAATAACTTCAGGCGGGAGTTGAACAGTAAGACTAGCTATCCTAGAAGTTACTGTCACGGCAGAATCTTGTTGTCATGCCATTTTTTATTTTTTCTTTGTAAAGCTTGGCATTCCCGTATGCTTCACTTTTGAATTCTTCCATCTCATTAAGATTTAGAAGTCTCTTTTCCCCATCTTGGTCCCAATCCATATTGACAGTTTTTATCGCCTACTCGGCCTTGTGTTCGATCTCGACTTGTAGGTGATAGGCTTTTCCATACACAAGTCAATAGGGTGACATACCTATAGGAGTTTTGAATGCTATTTGATATGCCCATTGTGCACCATCCAGTCTAAGAGACTAGTCTTTCTTTCCCAGTTGGGTTGACTACCGTTTCTAGTGTAACCTCCGTAGCCCGGCCTAGACGGTTGTCCCAAACTACGAAGATTACACGGGGAAAACCAAAGTCAACCCGAAAGTCAACCTTGATTAACGACCCTTTTTTTCTTTTTAAACTTGTCTAGATGCACATTAAACCTAGGCATACTCTTGAGATAAGCATACTCAAAAATCACAGCAATCGGAAAACGATAAGGGACCCAATTGCACAAAATACGAATTTAGGGACCAATTTGCAAATTCTGAAAATTAAGAGAACTTTACCAATTTTTAAGTTACCATTATGAAATTAGTCATGTTTCATGCCTCTCTGCCAAATTTCATCTCAAACGGACATCTCAAACTCAAGCAATTGCACATACAAGAATCATGACTAAAACGTAAAGCTTGCAAACCTCAAAACCATTCAAATTTTATGCCCAACGGTCAAGTGTTCCGAAACGGGTCTAGGCCGTTCAGGAACACCCCTGGGCAGTAGCCAAAGTGTTCAGAAACGGTCTAGGCCATTCAGGAACACCCAGGCCAAAACAAGGGCCTGTTTCGAAACAGGCAAGGGTGTTTCGAAACACCTTGCCCAGAAACAGCAGATAGGCCTGTTTTAACACCTTTAAACCCCATCAAACATGCTCCAAACCATTCCACAATAAATCAACAACATTCCAAACATCATACCTATCAATTTGCATCAAAATCTAGATACAAAACCACCCCTAGGTGCACCAACTCATTCAACACATCCAACACTCAATCATGCTTTTAAAACAAGAAGCATAGCATAACGACTTAAGAATAAGAAGATTCAAACGTTGCAAGCATTAAACCACATAGTTCAAAATCATAAACCAAACTTGTCCAACATACACAATCTCATTAAACATCAACATAAGAGATTCTCCCCCCCATTGCCTTTATTATCTATAGCTATTAACCGAGACATACATCTCAAGTGGAGCTCTCCTTGAATCCCTTGCTTCTCGCTGTTCCAACTTCAAATATCTGCATTGATGGACAAAAAGGAGCGTAAGCACATAATGCTTAGTGAGGAATGCTCAAAACCAAAACACCATCAATGCAGCGAGTCATAAAACCTCTTTTAAAAGTAAACACAATTCGATAAACCAAAGCAATGTTTGAAAACCCTTTTTAACAACATGCTTTAAATCATGCATTGCTCAAACATGAAAAACCAACCCTTAGCATAGAAAAGCTAAGTAATTCACTTCAAAGCACAACCTTGCAAAACCATCAATTTAACCATTCCATGCATGAACATCATATGCAAAGTTAAATACAAAACCCTTGGAAAACACTTCTACTTCACATTATACTTTTCTCATTCTTGAAAACCATCTCAAGCAAGAAACCTTTAAAACCCACTTACTTCTTAAATCTAACTCATGCATTAAACAAATGCAACATATGAACCACAAAATCAACATTTGCATTTCATGCCTTTTAAAACAAGCCTTCACAAGACTTCAATGCACTAAGGAGATTTCATGCACACATGCACCATTCTCAATAGAAAATAAACACTTGTTCAAGCTAACAAGTAATACATGCATTCTTGGTACATTACACACTTTCCATGCAACCTTGCATCATTTCAAGCATCTCATGCCTCATTACATTCAAGAACATTATATTGGCTTCCAAGTGATAATTCACAAACCATCAAAACACAAGACACAATCGGATACGCGGATTACAAGCGTTGTCCCACACGCTTCATACACACTTCCGAACAACACAAGGTGGAGTTTACCGGTACAATCACAACCCCTCAACACCCGTGATGGAGTTTAACGGTACAATCACAACCCCTCAACATCACTCATCGGAAGTTGTATAATACACTGGCGAGAGCCGGGACACCTCACAAGGCTTACACATGGAAGCTACCACAACCATTGTAATCACCTTAACCAAGCTCACACACGGGAGCAACCCTCCACCGTTGTGACGCTTAACAAAGTCCACCCATGAGAGCCAACCTCCATCATGGTGACTATAACAAGGTTCACCCACGAGAGCCATCCTCCATCGTGGTGGCACTAAACCAAGCCCACCCACGAGAGCCAACCTCCATCGTTGTGACACCAATTTCCTCAATCGCTAGGATTCTTGGATGGAGTTTACGGTACAATCACAACCCCCTTGACATCAAAGGCGACTCAATTCACGGTGCACCCAATCCTATAGCCGGCTAACTATATCCGATTAAAGTAACCAAGAACCACTTACATCACTTTCCAATATAACCATTTTACCACATTAATCCATTGTTTTACAAGCATAACCAAAATGCCAAAACCACCAATTACCATCATCAATCCACTGTTTTTGAAGCATTACACAAAGCCATTAAATAACATGCAACACTATGCATCAATTCCACAATTCCAATGTACAAAACCAAGGATCTCTTACCTTGAGCATCCTTCACACATGGCTTTCAAAACCAGCATTAAACCATGCTAAAATATGCTTTCAAAACAGAATTTAAAACATGCAAATCACATGCATTGCATCCAACAATCACAAGTGCTTTAAAAACCAATTCATAACACAACCAAGAGAGAAATTCCATTTACTTACTCTTGAGCTTAGCTAAGTTGTTTAGACTTAAACTAAGCTCCCAAAACCTTCAAACCTTGGTTTTAAAGCTGAAAACCCAACTTCACTCACCGATGCCAACAAGCCTTCCAAGCAACCGAAACCTTCAACGCCACCTCTATTGCTCACGGATCATTCTCCCCTGTTTCGAGCACATAACAACAGAGGATTAATGCATCATAATGCATTAAAAACACCAGCAACACACCTAAACTCGCTGCTCTTTGCAAATCCAACATTTCGACTACCAAACACAACCGAAACCACCTCCAAACACTTCCAAGACTTAACCCAGCCAAGATCCATCACTTCTAACCATTTTTAAACATCAATTAACATCCAAAATGATCACAAACACGTCCTTATACCTCCAGCATTAGCAAAACACCAAGATCACCCCAAAAATCACAATTTTCACAAGTAAAAACTTAGGAAAATCAACCTATTCGGGATTGCATTGATCAAACCTCAATTATACATCATTTAGACATCCAAATTACATCAAAAAGACATCTCAAAACAGAGCCCAATCAATTATTACGAATTTCTTCAAAATTAAATCCAAATCTTGCATTTTAAGCCAAAATCAAGATCTCAACATCAAAACCTTTAATAAAACTCAAATCAAGGATTGAGAACTTGGGAATTTCAGTAAAGAACTGAGTATTTAGAGGAGAAGGACGTTCATACCTCTAAATGTGAGTTTCTCCTTGTTTAGAGCCAAAATTCTTGAAAATTCAATAAGCAAATGATGAGAATTTGGTGTAGGACTGATTAGAGATCAAATAGAGATTAAAATCTCATCTTTAGATGTAAAAATCAGAGGAAAAGTGGCTGGGGAAATGTGTTTGGCTGAGAGAACAATGAGAGAAAAAGAAATGGGGAAGTTTTGACAAAAGTTAGTTATGAAGTCAAAAATATCTATTTCCCCTTTTTCCTTTTATTAAAAATCATTAATTAAATCTTTAATATTAAGAAAAATCTGGAGAAAACTCTTCTTGGGTAAATTAGCTCCTTAAAGATTCAAAGTTTCAATCCTTTTAAAACAGTCACCAACTTTTCAAAAATTACATTTTAGTCACTAACTCGAAATGTCTTATTTCCAAACCTCATTTCGAAAAATTGATTTCACCACCCTCTTATATATAATAAAAGAGTATTTTTAGATATTTTTCAATATTTTTAATGCATCCTGAACTAGGCTTTCCTTAAAACCACCTTTTATATTCGAACCGAAAATCCGACCGGTCTAGTTCAACCCAAAACTTCTAAGCCCAAAATTGGGGTGTTACATCTTGGATGTTCTTCAATTATTTGTTTGAAATTTCGGCCTGCCCATTAATCTGTGGATGGTACGCCGCGACAAGCTTGTGACAGACACCAAGTCTTTTTAAAGTTTTAGCGATGAGCTTGTTATTAAAATGTTTACCTTCATCACTAATTATCGCCCTTGGGATTCCAAACCTGGTGAATATGTTCTTGTGAAGGAATCGGTGGACTATCTTGGCATCATTCTTCAGAGTTTCCACAGCTTCAACCCATTTGGACATGTAATCAACAACAAGGAGGATGTATAAGTTTCTGCGGGATGATGGAAAAGGTCCCATGAAATCTATCCACCAAACATCAAATAGCTCAACCTCTAGAATGAGTTGTAGAGGCATCTCATTCCTCTTCGAGATATTCCCGGTTCTTTGGCATCTATCACATTGCTTGTAAAAAGCTTGGGCATCTTTGTAAAGAGTAGGCCAATTGAAACCGGATTGAAGTACTTTTGTTGATGTCCATGTACCTCCAAAATGTCCTCCAAAAGGGGCAGCGTGGCATCGGTAGAGCGCTGCATGTTGTTCTTCCTCTAGGATACACCTCCATAAAACATGATCTGAACAATGTTTGAAAAAAAACAGGCTCGTCCCAAAAATAATGCTAGCATCATATTGGAACCGCTTCTTGCCTTGATAGTTAAGGTTATAAGGTAAAACACCAGGAACTAAATAATTCACAACGTCAGCATACCAGGGTGTTGAGGGAATAGCTGCCACCGATGTGTCCACCGCCGCGGCATGTGCTTTAGTCAATGTCGAAACAATGCTCTCTATAATGGTGGATGCTAGTAGTAGCTTTTTTTTCTGGAAATGCATCTTGGATTTTTGTATTGGTGGTTATGTTGCCGCCCTGTTCCACGCGTGACAGGTGGTCGACAACTTGGTTTTTTGTACCCTTTCTATTCTTAATATCAACGTCGAACTCTTGTAGTAACAGAATCCAACAAACCAATCTTGGCTTGACATATTTCTTTGCGAATAGGTACTTGAGAGTTGAGTGATATGTGTGGACAATTACCCTTGTTCCTATTAAGTATGGTCGAAATTTATCAAAGGCAAAAACCACTGCTAATAGTTCTTTCTCGGTGGTGGTGTGGTTCATTTGAGCAGGATTCAGGGTTTTACTGGTATAATAAATCACATGGAATGTCCTACCCTTTCTCCGCCCAAGGGCGGCTCCTACAGCAGTATCACTGGCAACGCACATTAGTTCAAAGGGTAGGGTCCAGTCTGGTGCGACTACAATGGGGGCGGAGACTAGCTTCTTCTTCAGTGTCTCAAATGCTTTAGTGCATGAGTCATCAAACTTGAATGTTTATACTGTTCTAGCAAGGTACACGTAGGTTTAGTAATCTTTGAAAATTTTTCAATAAAGCGTCTATAAAAACATTTGTGTCCTAAGAAGCTTCTAATGCCCTCGACAGAGGTCGATGGCGGTAGTTTTTTTATCACTTCGATTTTTGCTTTGTCGATCTCAATCCCCTTGGAAGATATTTTGTGACCGAGGACTATCCCTTCATCTACTATAAAATGGAGCTTCTCTTAGTTTAGTACTAAATCAGATTCCTCACATCTCGTTAGCACCTTTTCTAGGTTGCCGAGGGAGCTATCGAAGTTGTTGCCGAAGATAGAGAAATCATCCATGAAGATTTCCATAAATCTTCTACCATGTCGGAAAATATGACCATCATACAACACTGGAACGTGGCTAGTGCATTACACAACCCGAATGGCATCCTCATGAATGCGTATGTGCCATAAGGGCAGGTGAAGGTGGTCTTTTTTTTATCCTGGAGATCTATGGCAATCTGATTGTACCCTGAATAGCCATCAAGAAAACAATAGAAGGGTTTGCCGGCAAGGCGGTCAAGCATTTGATCAATAAAAGGTAACGGAAAATGATATTTTGTGTTGCCTTGTTTAACTTACGGTAATCCATGCAAACCCTCCAACCGGTCACAGTCCTGGTTCGGATCAGTTCATTATTTTCATTACTTACCACCGTGATTCCTCCTTTCTTGGGTACACATTGTACCAGGCTTACCCACTCACTATCGGATATAGGATAAATGATGCATGCGTCGAGCCACTTGATGATTTCTTTTTTGACAACTTCTCGCATCACCTCATTTAGCATTCTTTGAGCGTCGACATTGGGTTTACAACCTTCTTCTAATAGGATCTTGTGCATGCAAACTGCTAGGCTAATTCCCTTGAGATCGGCGATGGTCCATCCTACCACCATCTTATGCCGCCGCAGCAGGTCTATCAACTTGAGTTTTTGTTCGGCCTGCAACTTGGAAGACATAATTACGGGAAACGTATCATTGGGTCCCAAGAAAACATGTTTGAGTTGCTCAAGTAAGGGTTTTAACTCAAGGATAGGGGATTCTTCAATAGATGGTTTATGAATTTTACCTCCTTTATTAGAGTAATTTAAAGGTTCAAAATACTAACATGGCCTTGTTGCCATCAATTATACTTCATCATGTGCCTCTATCTCTTCCTCATCTTCGGCTTCTGTACTCTGGCCGCCTAGGCGGGTGTCAGGGCAGCTCTCCAAGTGACTGCCAAGGCATTCACCAGAATCACTATCGAGGCAGTATTTGCCCAAGCATGGTTTATCGACGTCGAACTCAAACTTAGATGTGGCATGAAGCATTTTGCATTCCTTTAAGCCATCATTATGTTTTAGGGTTTGGACAGCATTCAATTTTATCTCCTAATCGTTTACCCTCATTGTAAGATCTCCTCTTTCGACGTCGATCAGCGTCCTTCCAGTAGCCAGAAATGGTCTCCCAAGTATAATAGGTGCTCGTTCATCTGCCTCACAATCTAAAACTAGAAAATCAGCAGGGAAAATAAATTTATCAACTTTTACCAGTATGTCTTCGATTTTCCCTTCTGGTTGAACGTAAGACCTGTCCGCCTGTTGGAGCATGACAGTAGTAGGGCGGGCCCTTCCTATCCCTAGTTTCTGAAAAACAGATTTCGGCATCAAGTTGATACTTGCCCCCAGATCACATAATGCATGCCAATTATAATTGCTACCAATTTTGCAAGGAATGATAAAATTGCCCGGATCTTTTCTCTTTAGTGGGGCTCTGTTGTGCATCATGGCCATGCATCCCTCTATAACTACCACTGTTTCAAACACACTGATCCATGTTCTCTATGAAACTAAGTCCTTGATGAACTTGGCATAGTTAGGTATATGTTCGATGAGTTCCACCAAAGGCAGGTTAATATGGACTTGTTTCAAGATATCGATAAATTTCTTGAAGTGGTAATCTTTCTTCTGCCTTTTCAGCCTTTGTGGAAAGGGTGGTGATAGTTTTATGTCTTCAATTCTCTATTTTCAAGGAAATTTGATCTAAGGGGTGGGAATTTCTTCAGGATGTTTTTCCTCATCTTTGGCCAATTTAGATGTGTTAGGAGTTACCACGGTATCAGGACCTGCCGTAGCATCCTTCTTGGCGGGTGTTGAAGATTGGGTCGGTTGCTCTATTGGTGCGTTCCCTTTTGTTGCCTGACCCTTTGGTTCTTTCAAGCTAATTCCACTTGTGGTGGTGATTGCTTTACAATGCTCATGGATTTTTCCCCTAGTGACTTCAGTGTCACTAGGTAAACCTCCAACAAGTCGTGTGTTTAAAATCTGTGCAAATGGACCCACTTGAGTTTCCAGTGTTTTAATGATGCTTCTTGGTTTTGCATCTGCATTTCAATCCTCTCCATGAAAGCAATATAGGGACTAGTATGAGATATGAAAGTATTTAAAGTGGCCTCTAGAGAATTGTTTACTGAAGCCTGTTTTTGTTGCGTCTGCTGCCGAGGCAGGTTCCTTTAATATCTCTTATTCTGATTGGTAGGATTTTTTGCAATGTTAGGGTTACTCCATGAGAAGTTTGGATGTTTCCTCCAGGCCGAAACGTATGCATTTGTGTTGGGAGTACTATTCCAATTGTAGGTTCCCATGAAATTTCCAAATTTTGTACATTCTGAACAGTAATGGTCTCCATTACATTCATCGCAGAAAGCTTCCACAATTTTTACCTCATATGATCTTCATGTTGGTTTGATAATGTTTTCAACCAATCTGGTCAATTTGTCTATATGGGTATTAACAAACTCTGATGCTTCCAACTCATTCACTTTGGCCTATCGTCTACTGCCACCATGGCGGGCGGACGAGAACTAATAATCGGTTTTGGCCAACAGGTTCAGAATCCTCATTCCCTCCTCTAGTGCTTTATCAATGAGTGTGTCATTTGCTCATGCAACAAGCATCATCATGGTGGGTTGATTAACACCATTGTAGAACAGAGATACTTGTGTCCAAAGCGGCAGTCCATGGAGCGGGCATTTGTGCGGAAGTTCTCGGTACCGTTCCCATGCTTCGTATATCGCCTCGTCACCAGCCTGTCGGAAATAGGTAATCTCGCTACGTATACTATTAGTAACATTTGACGGATTAAAAAGAGCCAAAAAAATCTCGACAAAGGTGTGTCGAGGACACAATAGAACCAGTAGTGTCGCTATTCAGCCATGTTTTCGCCCAATCCCTCAGTGAATAGGGGAATAATCGGAAATTCAGAACATCATGGGGGTAATCCTTGAATTCTAAAAGATCTGCAAATATCTAAGAATGACTTCATCTGCTGCCGAGCATCCTCATTTGTTGTTCCCCCAAACTGTCCCAGTTTATCGATCATATTGAACATATCTGGCTTGAGTTCAAAATGATTGTTATTGATATATGGTTCTAAGACTACAGAGTCAAGGCTATTTATGTCTTCCTCCATATAGTCTCGAGTGGTACGAACTTGTCTTTGATGGCCAGGAGGGAGAGCTGGTGGTTGTTGATCTTGCCGCTCACCATCTGTCACGGCATCAACCACGACGACATTATTGGCATTATTTCCGTTATTCATTGTTGATTCTGCTGCTCCTGCCGTTTTTGCTGCTGCTAATGCCTTGTGTTCTTCTTTTCAGATTTTTCTTGTTGTGTGTTCGATCTCTTCGATATACATGAGATTAGACGTCAGATTTGCTCTGGTCATAAACTAGAACAAAGAAATTGTAAATTTCTTTTATGATAATAAAGAAAAACTAAAACTGAAAATTAAATACAAAAAGAGAAAAGTGCAATAAAGTAAAGATGAAGTCGCTATTGCCAATCCCCGACAACGGAGCCAAAAACTTGTTGAGCGTAAAGGAGTTCTCTAAATTGAGTGCAAGTTTACACTGCTGCCAATTTATAGTAATTAAGATATCATCTCCACAGGAATTGGAAGCTACTTCAACGATTAAATTCCTACACAGGGAAAAGTAAAGATACAATTGAGTTGGGATTTGATTTGATTAAAACTAAAACAAGTAAATTAAAGAGTTGAGAATTCAGTTTGAGAGAATGGGCCGGTATTGGATGCGTGGTAGTGTCGATTTTGAATGTTTCGTCGTGGTTCAAGTGCTGCAAAAATTGACTCTGCTGCCAAGGTGATGCCTTGGTAGACAACCACCCGCGGCGGAGATTGACGTGCTGCACGGGCGGCTGAGTTATGCTTCAAAGTTCGGCAAGGCTTCCTTCAATGACTTCTTCTTATCCCTAAGTCGAAGTACTATTGGTGAACACGTCCTGATAATACCTCCCGGTGTGAATCTAAAGATGAACACCAACCAATTCTTAAGCCTCTTTTAGCCGCTGGACTTCTAACTTATTCCTAAGCCGAAGTAATTTCACCCCAAGTTGGATAAAATCATGTTTACTCGTTTCGTGAGCCTAACTGTCCAGATATTAGATAAATGGATAATCGCTCTCTCCTCTCTCGAGTTGATTACAAACAAGAATAATGCCAAGAGTAAATAAACTATGAAATTTTATTCCAAACACTAAAAACCTAAACGAATAAAAACAACCTTTCACAACTACTTAACAAAACCAACCCTTAGCCCTAGGAAACGTTTAGAACATGATGGATGAATGAAAAACTAGGGTTTGGTCTAGAGAATCTCGATATCTCCCTCTAGTCGACTAAGAGGCTTTATATACAAGCCTTGGCCTACTCGAAGTTGGTTAAAGGACTAGAGTACAAGTTGGAATTAAAGTGGATCTCCTAAAAAGATTAAACTCTAATTAAATCTGCATTTAATCCAAGCTTGACTCCTAGTTGACTTCAAATTCTTTGAGCTTTGAACATAGCTTTTCTTGGGCTTTTGGGCTCTGATCTGCATGCAAGTGGTCTCTAAAAATCGGGCTTGATTTGTTCTTTCAGTCGCATACCACTTTGCATGTTTTCGCCTGCCTTGGGATGCTGCCTCATCGGCACACCATCTGCTTCTTCGGCAAAGGTCTACATCAGCATCGTCCATCGAATGTCCAGCTACCTCTTTATGCTCTCCTTGCTACCGCTGCATCGTTTGTCTGGGCGGGTATCTGCGCACAGTGAAACATATACATGACTAGTATCTTTTATAGATAAAATTAGTGAAATTCATCAAGTAGGGTAGAATATCTAATCTATGTAGTTTTTGAATATGTTCAACTAATTATGCAACTAAAATGGGCTTAAGCCTAACAATAATTGAGCTACCCTAGGGCTAAAATTTAGTACTTTTTCATACTTAACAATATCCTCAATTTTTCCCTCTAGATGAACATAAGATCTATCGACAAGTTGTAGCATCACTGTAGTAGGTATTGCCTTCCCTATCCCCAATCGTTGGAAGATTGATTTCAGCATAAGGTTTATGTTTGCTCCAAGATCGCACAATGCCTTCTCGACATAGTGATTCCCAGTCGCACAGGGTATGGTGAAACTGTAGAGATCTTGTAGCTTAGGTGGCATTCGGTTGTGCAGCATGGCCATACATCCTTATGTTACATCAACAGTTTCAAATTCCCATTTTCTTGTCTTAGAGACAATTTCTTTAAGGAACTTGGTGTAGTTCGACCATTTTCTCGATTGCTTCTACCAAAGGCAAGTTGATTTGGATTTGCTTTAAGATGTCAAGGAACTTCTTGAATTGGTATTCTTGTTTTTGATGTTTCAACCTCTGTGGGAATGGTGGTGGAAGTCGAATGTCTTCAATCCGTTCCTTGCATGGGAATTTGATTTGAGGCATTGAATCAAGACTTTAAGATGCCTTCTTTTTTTCGATGGTCTCTTTATCGGGCATTGCAGGGCAGTTTTATCGTGCATTTCTGAGGCAATGTTGTTGGGTATTGCCGAGGCAACGTTACTGGGCATTGTCGAGGCCATGTTGTTTGACATTGCCAAGGCAATCGGCTCCTTTGATTCTGTATCCTCTGTTTCATTAACTCGGGGTTCCTTGAGTTGTTTTCCACTTTGTGTGGTGATTGCCTTCTATTTCTCATGAGTTGTTCCCCTTGTGACCTCAGTATCGCTAGGTAAACCGCCCATCTGTCTCGAATTCAGGATCTGAGCGAATTGTCCAACTTGTGTTTCCAATGATTTCAAAGTTGCTTCATGCTTCTGCATTCTCATCTCAGTCCTGTCAATAAAAGCATCAGTCTTTTTGATGAACTTATCAGTATTAGCCATATATGCACTAGTTTCAGACATGAAAGCATTTAGAGAGTTTTCCAAAGAACTGGATGCGTTGATGATTGATACGGCATTGATTGTTGTGGCATCGATTGTCAAGGCATGTTCTATTAGAATCCCAATACTGGAGCATTATGATTGTTCTGATTGAGGGCATTGCTGGGATTGCTCCATGAGAAATTTGGATGCGTGTAACACCCCTCGCCCGGTTAAGAATGAGAGATGTCACATTCGAACAACAAGAAACATATAACAAAATACACATGCTTGGCAAACCATAATAGTCAATTAAATATACAACTTATAACATAATAAGAAATAATCATACAAACATGCTTAGCAAACTAAAGTAATGAATCCAATTCATTACTTAGAACCTATCAACATGTGAATAAAACAAACATATACACCAAATCATTTAGACTAAAGTGAGCCATTTTAAACTTTTCTTATCATATAACTTAGCTTTTTAACTAACATATAACATGACTATTTACATATTTCAATGATTATTCATGGATACACTTGAGCATTCAATGCCAATTAACCAATCCAATTCATAAAGATAAACATTCTGCTAACATATAAAGAACCTATATACAATCGGCTATCCTAACATACTAATACTTCAATATACATATCAATTAGCATGTTCAAATTATTCAATCTTTCAAGTTACTTAGTTAGGATTAGCACGTATTGGAATACCTAGCTAGTCTGTCAAAACCAAGTTAACATAGCTATTTTCATGTACTAAAAAATAGGGCAGCAAGAATTTACATGTATAATGACTTATTGGGCAGCAACCATTTCATTTAAAGCACACCAATTTGGGCAGCAAGCTACATATACATTTCATACTAAATTGGACAGCAAGCAACATATACAATTCAAGCCAAATTTGGGCAGCAAGCACATGTACAATTCAAGCTAATTTGAACAACAAACAACATATAATCTCATTGTCATCTTGGCAGCAACATTTCATAGTTTCACATCACAACATAGTTCATTTTAAATCTCAACCAAGTACACATATTCATTCCATATCATAAGGGCTAATACCCAACTTGTTCATTTAAACATATATCATTGTTCTAATCATATTTGTCCTTGGATGATTAATGAATTAGGTAATCAAGTCTTCATGTAACATGTAACATTAGATACTCAAAGTATCCATTTCTCATTTCAACTTATAACAGAGGATGCATAGGCATCAATGGTGACTTACCACCATTCAATTATCAAGGTGACTAACCACCTTATCAGGTTTATAGGTGACTAACCACCATCCTGTATCAAAGATCAGAGGAGCTCAATGACTCTAAGGCATGCCCTTCTGCCTATAGACACTAATCAAACCAAGGACTTTACTTATCTTTCTTTATTAACAAGAGCATTCACTTGCCAATCATTCATAATTTCAAAGGCATTTAACCATTTCAATAGGCATACACATATAATCAATCAAGCATCATGGTAACATAAAATTCCAGCAAGCACATGAGATCGTTTTCATTTTATAATCATCAAAAACCGGTAGCAAAGCTTATCATTTAGTCTCATTTCACATAGCTCAAACAATAAACACATCATAACAACTAATCATATTTATGCTAAGCATGCTTATCTAACAAGCAATACACACTTAGGTCAATATTCTTGCCCTTAATCCTTCTTCCTTATCATTTTAAATTTTACCAATCATTATTAATTTCATTACATGCTTCATTCATGTTATCTAATAATCAAAAACATAAAGGTTAGGATACTAATCCTAACACTTAAGCAATGCTACACTCACAAATACTTCCAAGCTTAATTGTTATCCTTGATGATGGTTCCTTTCTCCCTTCTCTTTGGTTGATCACTCCTTGAATCTTCTTCAAATTCTTCACCAATTTGATCTTAAATCATAAAATATCATATACAATATCCATTAGTAATTAATCCAAACATATAAATTCATTTACTTAAGCATATTCACCTAGACAAGTGAATCTGCCCCCTAGACTGGCAGTTTTAGTAACCTCTACTAAACTGGCCATATCTTTTTACTCACAACTTCAAATAAGGAGTTCATTACCATTATAGAAAGCTTATGAACACACCTTTACAACCATGTATAGCACATACTTTTATCATTTTCCTATCAATACAGTTTATTACTTGAACATAAGGCATTTTCAGAAACCTAATCTGCTTATGCTTAATTTGTGATTTAGTGCATTTATAACCTATGTTTCACAACACCATTAATCTTGAGCTTTTAACCACTTTTACCTACATATATTAACATAATAATGATGTTCCAGCAACCACAAAAAACATGGCATGTAAGTCCTAAAATTATCAATCCTTACAAACTAGTCCATTTTGATCCTCTATGTGTTCTAATGATATTTAAATTATCAATTGATATATAATTCAAGCTAAACCATTTATTTTTCATTCCTACCATACCTCCCCTGTTTCTAACAAATTTTCCAGAATTTATTGGCATCAATTTAACCCCTAAATATTTTCAAAATTACAATTTAACCTAAGCAGTTTCCAGATTTGTTCAATACTGAGCAGTCTTTTTGTAATTCAATTTCCAGCCACTTCCTATGTTGTTTTCATACTCCAGAGGCCATTTTATTATAGTACACATTCAGCACTACAACTTTTATTTACAGAAGTTTTCCTAATCTGAACCCTAACCCATTCAAATTTTCAGTTTAATTCAGAGAAATGTTAAAGGCCTAATCTAGGCAGATTCAAACTTAGGCTATTGTTCATGCTTTATTTCCAGAAATTCATCAATAAATTCAAGAACCCATCAACCTAACAACAATCTAACACATTTATAAACATTTTTCAGCAACCATTCATAACCAAAATCATCAAAACAACATATGGAATCATATTAAGAAATCGGGTAATACAACTACTTACTTGTTTTTTATATGAACATGCATGCATGGATGGATAATTTTCCAGCAATTCCTCTCTGTTTTCTTCTTATTTTTGGTAAAGAGTGATGAATGAAGAAGGTGTTAGATGATGATAATGGCTGGAATTACACTTGTTGTCTCATTTTAGTGTTAGTGGCCGATTGTGGTCTTTACCAATGACATTTGGTCCTTCAATCAACCAAGTAAATTTCACTAAGTGAAATTTCATGTGTTTATTCTTATATTAATTTTGATTAACAGCCATCATCTTATAATATATATATATATTAATATACATATATATAACATTATATTACTTTTAATCCATCATATCATTAAATTAATCTATGTAACATATATGTGTATATCATTTATCAAGTTCAAATCTTATAATTTTTTATACAAAAATATCTATTATTCTTATTCATTTGTAACTTAATAGGGCTTAGTTCATATGATTTCAATTCAATCTTAATTAAATCGCAAAATGTTTATGTTATCGTTGTCATTTTCTATAGTTCGAACTAGGGTACTTTTCAGGGTGTTACAATTCCTCTCTCCTTAAAGAAAATTCGTCCTCGAATTTTTACCTAAATTGAGTAAGTGAGGATATTGCTTCCACATTGAATCCTCGGGTTCCTAAGTCGCTTCTTCGACTTGGTGATTTCTCCAAAGGATTTTGACTAGAGAAACGTTTTTGTTGCGAAGTCTCTTGACTTCTCGATCAAGAATTTGAACAGGTTCTTCTTCGTACGAGAGATCGGGATTGAGCTCAACTTCTTCAGGCTCAAGGACGTGAGACGAATCAGATCGATATCTTCTGATCATTGAGACATGGAAGACATTGTGTATCTTATCGAACTCGGGAGGAAGAGCAAGTCGATAAGCTGCAGGACCAATTCTTTCAATTACTTCAAATCGTCCGATAAACCGAGTACTTAGCTTGCCTCTTTTGCCGAATTGGAATACTTTCTTCCACGGGGAAACTTTGAGGAACACTTTATCTCTGACTTCATGTTGAATGTCTCTACGTTTCATATCAGCGTAAGACTTTTGGCGATCAAAGGCTTGCTTCAATCGAGAATAAATGATTTGAACTTGTTCTTCGGTTTCCCGAAGCAATTGTGTTCTCAAAACTTTATTATCACCGAGTTCAGACCAACACAGAGGTGTTCGACATCTTCTGCCATACAACGCTTCCAAAGGAGCCATTTGAATCGAAGATTGGAAGCTATTGTTGTAGGCAAATTCTACCAAAGGTAGCGATTTCTCCCAGTTCTTTCCGAAGTCAATGATACAAGCTCTGAGCATGTCTTCGAGAATTTGAATTACTCGCTTGGATTGACCATAGCTTTGCGAATGGAAAGCTGTGCTAAGATTCAGTTTGGTTCCGAGAGCTTTATGTAGTGATTTCCAAAACTGAGCTGTGAATCGGGGATCTCGATCAAAGACTATTGAGATTGGAACTCCATGTAAACGAATTACTTCTCGGATGTATAATTCAGCCAAGGTTTTAAGACTGAGATTCATTCTCACCGGAATGAAATGTGCTGACTTGGTGAAACGATCACCCATATAGCGTCGCACTTTCTTGGCGAACAAGGCATAACGGTTACGAAATCCATATAGCGGAAATTTGAGAGGTTGGAGCAAACCAGTAGGGACTTGGTGCTCGGCTTTAACTCGTTGGCAGTTCAGACATTTTGCTACAGAGTCGTTGAAAGCCGTTTTCATTCCTGGCCACCAATACAAGGGCTTGAGATCCTTGTACATCTTAACTGATCCAGGGTGGATCGAAAAAGAACTTTGGTGCCCTTCTTGTAGGATTTCATCTTGTAATTCTTTGTTATTAGGGACGCATATACGATATTTGAAGTATAGAGGACCGTTCGACTTAACAGAGAAGTTAGGATTAGACTCTAGCTTAGAATTGATTTTCTGAAGTTCTGGATCAATTTGTTGAAGTTCTTTGATCATGGTGATCAGAGTAGATTGAACTTGAAGTTCATTTAGATAATTCCGAGCCTTGCATAGCCGGAAATGAGCGTTGATAGCCAAAGAAGCTACAAATAAATAAATTGAAGACGTTACTTAGGTTACAAAATTTCATTTGAAGGATTTCTTGCTAAACAAGAAAGTATTCGAAATCTTCCTTGACTATCAAGAAGGAATTCGAATGATCACTTTAAATTTGAAGATTGAACATTTTCGAATTTTCGAGGATTTCGAGTAACTTACAAAGGTTCGATTTTCGACTCAGAGCGTCGTCAACGACATTGGCTTTTCCAGGATGATAATCGATGGTCAGGTCGTAGTCTTTGAGCAACTCTAACCATCTTCTTTGTCTAAGGTTCAGATCTTTTTGAGTGAGTAAATATTTCAGGCTTTTGTGATTAGTGAACAACTTGCATCTTTCACCGTACAAGTAGTGTCGCCAAATTTTGAGCGCGAACACAATGACCGCAAGCTCGAGATCGTGAGTAGGATAATTCAATTCGTGTTTCTTCAGTTTCTGGGAGGCGTATGCAATCACATTGCCTTCTTGCATCAGAACACAACCTAGACCCGAGTGTGATGCATCACTGTACACTATGAATTATTTGCCCGATTCGGGTTGAATAAGAACAGGAGCGTGTGTCAAAGCTTGCTTGAGTTGATCAAAACTTCGTTGCTGTTTTTCTGACCACTCAAAGTTTATATCCTTTCAGAGGAGTTTGGTTAATGGTGCGGCAATAGTGGAAAATCCTTTCACAAATCTTCGGTAATAGCCGGCTAATCCGAGGAAACTTCAGACTTTGCTCACATTTCTTGGAGGTTTCCAATCAAGGATAGTTTGAATTTTCTTTGAATCGACTTTGATTCCATCGGCAGAAATGATGTGTCCGAGGAATGAAACTTCGGATAACCAAAATTCACACTTAGTGAACTTGGCGTATAATTGGCGATCTCGGAGCGTTTGAAGCACAATCCGAAGATGATCAGCATGTTCTTCCTTGTTCCGAGAGTATACAAGGATGTCGTCAATGAAAACAACCACGAACTTGTCAAGATAAGACTTGAATACTCGATTCATCAGATCCATGAACGCAGCAGGGGCATTCGTTAAACCGAATGGCATAACTAGAAACTCGTAATGTCCATATCGAGTTCAGAAAGTTGTTTTGGGCACATCTTCTTCTTTCACCCTCATTTGATAGTAACTGGACCGAAGATCAATCTTAGAGAACACGGTTGCGTGTTTGAGTTGATCGAACAAATCTTCGATTCTCGATAGCGAATACTTGTTCTTGATGGTTACTTTATTAAGTTTTCGGTAATCGATACAAAGTTGCATCGTATCGTCCTTCTTTTTCACGAACAGGACAGGAGCACCCCAGGGAGAGATGCTAAGTCAGATGAATCCTTTATCCTCGAGTTCTTGAATTTGCTTCTTTAGTTCTTTGAGTTCAACGGGTGTCATCTGATAAGGTGTAATAGACACAGGATTAGTTCCGAGTTGAACTTCGATCTTGAATTCAACTTCTCGAGTTGGAGGAAGGCCAGGGAGTTCCTCGGGAAAAACATCAGAAAATTCAGATACAACAGCCAATTCAAGTAAACCGAAATCAAGCTCGTCTTGCAGTGCTATAGCGGCGAAAATAGAAATCGGTTTCTTGTCTATCAATAGGATGGATTCTTTTCCTAAACCCCGTAAATATAACATACGGTTTTGACAGTCTACCCAGGCTTCATGTTTTCCCAACCAATCTTGTCCTAAAACTAGATCAAATTCACATTTGGGAAATACATATAGATTACAAGAGAAGGGTACATTTCGTATGGTTATTTGGCAGTCTCTACAGATGAAGTTATTCGACAAGTTTCCACCTATTGGATTTGAAACTACAAGGCTTGATTTTACAATTTCTGGTTTCAAATTTAGTTCATCTAATAAATATGAACGAACAAATGAAAGTGTTGATCCCGAATCCATCAAAGCGTAAACATGTTTAAGGTTCAGTTCAACCGTACCCACAATGACGTCGGGAGATTCGTCCTCATCTTTGCCACGAATGTGGTAGACACGACCTGGGGCTCGAGACTCCTGATAAGTGGTGGATTTTGACTGAACAACCTTGCCTTTCCCGGGATTGTTCGACTGAACTTGTCTCGGATGTTTGCCTTGGCTAGACCGCACAGAACTTTGGTTAGCCGGTCGAACAAAAGATTGATCATTTCGTTTTGGAAAGTCTTGGATGTAATGGTCGTCAGCTCCACAAGCATAACAGAGGTTCGCCTGGGCTCGGCATTGGCCAAAGTGATTCTTCTGACAGAATTTGCAAACAGGAGGTCTGTCGATATTTCTAATATTGTTGACGGAAACAACCGGAATAGCCATCTTGTTGGAGTGTTGTAGTTGGAAATTATTCTGAGTAGATGGTATATAGGTTGAGGATGATTCCTTCTGATGTTTCGGTTTCTTAGACCACCGAGACTTGTCGTCACTTTTCCGCTTCTTATCAGTTCGAAATCCACGCTTTCGTTTCTCGGCATTCCGCATCTTAGATTTAGTGGCGATGGCCCGATTCACAAGGATTTGAAAATCCGTAATGTCAAGTGTTGTGAACATCGGACTCAATTCATCACTCAGCCAGTCGATAAACATTCGACATTTATCTTTCTCGGTCTTGATGTACTCCGAGCCATACTTGCAGTATTTGCAAAAATCGGCAACATAGTGTTCAATCGGCTGATTGGCCTGTTTCAGATGTAAGAACTCCTTCCTCCGATCAACAAGGTATTTTTCATTAATATGTTTCTTTTTGAATTCATCAACGAAGAATTTCCATGTAACTAACTCGGCAGGGGCGGTTAGAGTCGTGGTTTCCCACCAACTTAGAGCTTCGTCGGCTAGAAGTGCAATCGCACATTCAAGTTTATGTTCATCCGAACATTGAAGTTGACGAGTTAAGATTTGAGTGATTCTTTCGAGCCAATTCTCAGCTTCTTCTGGCTTTTCCTCGTTTTCGCCAGTGAATGTAGTTGCTCGATGTTGTTCGAGCTTGTCGATAAGGGCTCGACTCGGGGCAGCAACCACCGGAGTCGGTTGTTCTCGTCAGATGTTCATTACTAATTGATCGAACATCTCCTTCATACTTAGGAGACATTCTCGATGAGCACTCTAATAAGATTGTCCTGATCTTCTCAGAGGGTTCGCTTGCTCAGGAGAATTAGATTGTCCTGGAGCGTTAGTTTTTATCCTAATGCTACTATCCTCGTTAGATGATTCCCGAGAACTTCCATTATCACGAGCCATACGTGATTCGGACATTCTAATAAGATTTTAGAAAAGATCGAAGTTAGAGAGCGCAATCGCAAGCAGTTCGATATAAAACTCCTAGGTGGCATAGTTTAACATATATGATGCAATAGACCCGATTTAGTCCGAGAATCGACTAAACTGAAGCTCTGATACCAATTTTTGTAACACCCCTCGCCCGGTTAAGAACGAGAGATGTCACATTCGAACAACAAGAAACATATAACAAAATACACATGCTTGGCAAACCATAATAGTCAATTAAATAAACAGCTTATAACAGAATAAGAAATGATCATACAAACATGCTTAGCAAACTAAAGTAATGAATCCAATTCATTACTTAGAACCTTTCAACATGTGAATCAAACAAACATATACACCACATCATTTAGACTAAAGTGGGCCATTTTAAACTTTTCTTATCACATAACTTAGCTTATTAACTAACATATAACATGACTATTTACATAATTCAATGATTAATCATGGATACACTTGAGCATTCAATGTCAATTAACCAATCCAATTCATAAAGATAAACATTTTGCTAACATATAAACAACCTATATACAATCGGCTATCCTAACATACTAATACTTCAATATACATATCAATTAGCATGTTCAAACTATTAAACTATATGAAACCATTACTTTATGCATCATTCGAAACAAGTAACAACCATAACAAAGTCTAAATGCAAATACCTAAACCAAGCATGTAAATCAACTTGTACATATCATATCATTCAAATCCATATCAAGCTTAGATAACTTAAACATAACTTATTCATATCACCAAATCCATATATATACATATCAACCATCAATTCTATTACATAACCTAACTTGTCTTAACTTATACAAGCCAACTATCAAAATACATATTCTTCCATGCATGTGACACATTAACATAGACTATGCCACCATCTACGAGACTAAACAAAACTATATCATACTTGTGTTTTGGCTTGCGACGGCTCTCGAAACAAAACGGCTAGCTTTCGGATATCCGAGGACCTGTTATTTGAAAGAAGAAAACAATAAAGTGATAAGTACACTTAATGTACTTAGTGAGGCAGCCCTAAACATTACTAGTTTCAATCTTTTAAAGTCTTATTCAATCTTTATGGTTACTTAGCTAGGCTTAGCACGTATTGAAATACCTAGCTAGTCTATCAAAACCAAGTTAACATAGCTATTTTCATGTACTAACCAATAGGGCAGCAAGCATTTACATGTACAATGACTTATTGGGCAGCAACCATTTCATTTAAAACACACCAATTTGGACAGCAAGCTACATATACATTTCATACCAAATTGGACAACAAGCAACATATACAATTCAAGTCAAATTTGGGCAGCAAGCACGTGTACAATTCAAGCTAAATTGAATAGCAAACAACATATAATATCATTGTCATCTTGGCAGCAACATTTCATTGTTTCACATCACAACATAGTTCATTTTAAATCTCAACCAAGTACACATATTCATTCCAAATCATAAGGGCTAATACCCAACTTGTTAATTTAAACATATATCATTGTTCTAATCATATTTTTCCTTGGATGATTAATGAGTTAGATAATCAAGTCTTCATGTAACATGTAACATTAGATACTCAAAGTATCCATTTCTCATTTTAACTTATAACTGAGGATGCATAGGCATCAATGGTGACTTACGACCATTCAATTATCAAGGTGACTAACTACCTTATCAGGTTTATAGGTGACTAACCACCATCATGTAACAAAGATCAAAGGAGCTCAATGACTCTATGGCATTCCCTTCTACCTATAAACACTACTCAAACCAAGGACTTTACATATCTGTCTATATTAACAAGAGCATTCACTTGCCAATCATTCATAATTTCAAAGGCATTTAACCATTTCAATTGGCATACACATATAATCAATCAAGCATTATGGTAACATAAAATTCCAGCAAGACATGATATCGTTTTCATTTTATAATCATCAAAAAACAGTAGCAAAGCTTATCATTTAGTCTCATTTCACAAAGCTCAAGCAATCAACACATCATAGCAACTAATCATATTTATGCTAAGCATGCTTATCTAACAAGCAATACACACTTATGTCAATATTCTTGCCTTTAATCCTTCTTCCTTATCATTTTAAATTTTACCAATCATTATTAAATTCATTACATGCTTCATTCATGTTATCTAATAATCAAAAACATAAAGGTTAGGATACTAATCCTAACACTTAAGCAATGCTACACTCACAAATACTTCCAAGCTTAGTTGTTATCCTTGATGATGATTCCTTTCCCCCTTCTCTTTGCTTGATCACTCCTTGAATCTTCTTGAAATTATTCACCAATGTGATCTTAAATCATAAAATATCATGTACAATATCCATTAGTAATTAATCCAAACATATAAATTCATTTACTGAAGCATATTCACCTAGACAAGTGAATCTGCCCCTAAACTGGCAATTTGAGTAACCTCTACTAAACTGGCCATATCGTTTTACTCACAACTCCAAATAAGGAGTTATTTACCATTATGGAAAGCTTATAAACACACCTTTACAACCATGTATAGCACATATTTTTATCATTTTTCTATCAATACAGTTTATTACTTGAACTTAGGGCATTTTCAGAAACTTAATCTGCCTATGCTTAATTTGTGACTTTAGTGCATTTATAACCTATGTTTCAGTACACCATTAATATTGATCTTTTAACCACATTTACCTACATATATTAACATAATAATGATGTTCCAGCAACCACAAAAAAAACAGGGCGTGTAAGTCCTCAAATTATCAATCCTTCCAAACTAGTCCATTTTGATCCTCTATGTGTTCTAATGATATTTAAACTATCAATTGATATATAATTCAAGCTAAACCATTTATTTTTCATTCCTACAATACATCCCCTATTTCTAACGAATTTTCCAGAATTTATTGGCATCAATTAAACCCCTAAACATTTTCAAAATTACAATTTAACCAAAGCAGTTTCTAGATTCGTTCAATACTGAGAAGTCTTTTTGTAATTCAATTTCCAGCCACTTCTTATGTCGTGTTCATACTCAAGAAACCATTTTATTATAGTACTCATTCAGCTCTACAACTTTTATTTACAAAAGTTTTCCTAGTTCAAAATCTAACCCATTCAAATTTTCAGTTTAATTCAGGAGAATGTTAAAGACCTAATCTGGACATATTCAAACTTAGGCTATTGTTCATGCTTTATTTCCAGAAATTCATCAATAAATTCAAGAACCTTGCAACCTAACAGCAATATAACACATTTCTAAACATTTTCCAGCAACCATTCATAACCAAAATCATCAAAACAACATATGGAATCAGATTAAGAAATCGGGTAATGCAACTACTTACTTGTTTTTTTATATGAACATGCATGCATGGATGGATAATTTTCCAGCAATTCCTCTTTGTTTTCTTCTTATTTTTGGTGAAGAATGATGAATGAAGAAGGTGTTAGATGATGATAATGGCTGGAATTACACTTGTTGTCTCCTTTTAGTGTTAGTGGCCGATTGTGGTCTTTACCAATGACAATTGGTCCTTCAATCAACCAAGTAAATTCCACTAAGTGGAATTTCATGTGTTTATTCATATATTAATTTTGATTAACAGCCATCATCTTATAATATATATATATATATATATATATATTATATATATATACATATATATATAACATTATATTACTTTTAATCCAACGTATCATTAAACTAATCTATGTAACATACATGTATACATCATTTATCAAGCTCAAATCTTATATATTTTTATACAAACATATCTATTATTCTTATTCATTTGTAACTTAATAGGGCTTAGTTCATATGATTTCAATTCAATCTTAATTAAATCGCAAAATGTTTACGTTATCGTTGTCATTTTCTATAGTTCGAACTACGATACTTTTCATGGTGTTACAATGTGTCTTCCATGCCGGGTTGTAAGTGTTGGACATCACGTTGTTGTTTCGGTTGTAGCTTCCAACAGAAAAATTGGACTCTGGCATCTGTGGACACTCAGAAGAATCATTGCTACCATTACATAAATCACATAACGAACCTACTACCTTGACCTCCTGTGTGTTGCTTGGTTGTTGCATGTTCTTAACCGAATTGGTTAAGGTAGCCAATTGCGACAGAATCGAATCTGATGACTCAAGCTCGTTTATTGTAGCGTGGCGTCTAACTCCTCCTCTTTGGGTAGTTGGAAACTGGTAATCATTTTTAGCAAGTCTGTTCAAAATCTCCATTGCTTCTTATGGTGGCTTGTCTAGGAGTATGCCATTTGTCGAGGCATCTAGCATCATCCTTATAGGTGTGTTTACTACACTGTAAAATATAGTCACTTGTGTCCACAATTGGAATCCGTATAAGGGAAATTTGTGTAAAAGCTCTTTATATCGCTCCCAATCCTCGTACAGAGATTCATCATCTGCCTGTCGGAAAGAAGCAATTTCATTACGTAACTTATCAGTCAAATTTGTAGGATTAAATCGAGCAAGGAAATCACGACATAAGTCATTCCAAGATCCTATAGATCCGGCTGGAATGCTATTCAACCAAGTTTTTTTCCTTATCCTTCAATGAATAGGGGAAATTTTTTACTCTCAAAACATCCTCACGGACTCCTTGTAACTTGAATGAATTGTAAATCTCCATGAAAGATTTGAGATGTTGTCTAGCATCTTTAGTTGTCGAGCAGCCAAATTGACCAATTGTATTTATCATATTAAACATTACTAGCTTTAATTCAAAGTGGGCATCTTCAATTACAGGTGTGACAGCTCCTGGGTTTAGTCCGTTGAGATCTTCCTCTAAATAATCTCGGACAGTTAAGTTCCTTGCTTGAGCAAATTGACCTGGCAGATTGACTCCATCTCCTTCCGCGGCCATCCGATTACCATTGGCATTGTTATAGCCGACTTGATCTCCCATTGCCACTCCAAGTCTTCATCTATGTCTTTGACAGGTACGTTCACTTTCTAGATCAAAGGGATAGTCTGGAGCTGTTGGATTTGCCCTGGTCATAAACCAATGCAAAACTAAATTGTGTTAACCTTTTAGAAACTGAACAATAAAAAGTAAAAGTGCAAGAAAATAAAAACAAAGTCGCTAATGCCAGTCTCTGACAACAGAGCAAAAAACTTGTTGCATGTATTCAATGTCGCAATTTTAGAGCAAGTATACATGTTGCATGTTATAGTATAAAAGATATCGTCTCGAAAGGGATTGGGGCTCCTTCCACAAATTATCATCTCGCACTGTAGAAAAATAAAAACAAAAGTAATGGTTTGGTAGAGAAAACAACTAAAATAAAGAAAACAAGTAAATTACGAGATTGAGTAAATATGGTGATAGAATAGGCTGGATTATGTTGCATCGTAGTGTGGAAATTAAATGAAATTGTCTCAGTTTTGAATGCAAACGCCAACTTGATTGCCTCGGCAATGGGCATAACTACTGTCGCGGCAAAGAACACGGATACTGCCTGGGCAATTAAGCGACAACCTCAAAGGTTCGGCAAAGTGTTCTTCAATGGTTCCTTCTTATCCCTAAGTCGAAACTCTATTGATGTGAAGGCCTTGACAATACCTCCCAGCGTGAACCAAGGGTGAACACCAACCAATCTTATGCTTCTCTTAGCCGTTGAAACTCGTACTTATCCCTAAGTCGAATTAGTCTTCATCTATTGAGATAAAGACCATGCTTACTCGTTTCGTGAGTCTAACTCTCATGATATTAGACAAATAGATGCAATCGCAATATCCTCTCCCGATTCAATTGCAAGACAAAGTAAACACCAAGAATAAGCAAACCTTGAACTTAATTACATTAACAGAAACCTTAAAAAATTACAATCTTCTTCTCACAACTACTAAACAAAATAACCCTAGCCTAAAACAAGATTTAGTTCATAATGGCGATAAGAAGCACTCTTAATTCTCTACCTAATCTCTCTCTCTATCTTTGTGATGGCTAGGACCTGTCTTTTATAGAGCATGGCCTTGTCGAATTGTTCTTGGAATAAGAGGATAAGTTGGAGTTGAACACAACTTCATAAAAGAAATAAATCTTTTTTAATTCATTATTTTATTCCTCATTATCAATTTCTTGTCATTGACCTTCCTTTGACTTTTTCATGAGCTTCCTAAACTCTGATTTCACGAAAAGTATATCTAAAAATTCCGCGTTTGTAACGCCCCAGTTTTGGGCCTAGACGTTTTAGGCATCGGTCGGTTAGTTGAACCTGGAGTTGGAGATTCGAACTTTTAGAATTGGTTCAGGGAAATCATGGTTCAGGATAAGATAAAAATGTGGTAAACTTTCTAAAATCATATAGATGAGTATGGTTAAATCAATTTTTTAAAATGGGTTTCGTAAAGTGTACATTTTGGGTTGTGACCAAAATGCAAAGTTTTAAAACTGTGGAAAAAGTGTGATTTTCAAAGGAGAGTCAAATTCTTATAATCTTTATGAAGCTTTATGGCAATTAAGCCTTTTCTCTAATTTGGCATGTGATTTAAATGTTAATTAAAGATTAAAGAGTGGATTTATTAATTAAAAGAGAGGCGGTTAATTTCTTAAACAAAATTTGACGTAACTCTTTCATTTCTCATTTTCTCTTCAGCCAATCACTCTCTCTTTTCTCTCAATTTCCATATTTATTACTCTTTCTTTGCCTCACTTAATTTCAAACTCTTCCCTTAAGATTTCTCTTGATTTTCCTCAAGTTTCTTGAAGTGAAAACTTGCCAAATTAGAAGAAAAGCAAGGATTAGAGGTAATTTCGTGCTACTCTTCTAATCAAGGTTCTTTAATGAAATTCCAAAGTATTTGACTCTTGGTTTATGTTTTTTATTAAGGTTTTAATGGTTAATTTGGTAAAAATTGCATAAGTCTTGCTAAAAGATGAGGTTAAATGTGATTTTCGTTTGGGCACTACTTTGATTTATTTGAGAATGATTTTGAAGTTGATTTGGATGTTAATAATAAGCTTTGATCATAATAATCCTGAAATCATTGAGATCTCTAATTGTCTAGGTTTTTAGTGTAACCCCCTTAGCCCGGCCTAGACGTCTGACCCAAACTAAGAAGATTACACGGGGAAAACCGAAGTCAACTCATGAAAGTCAACCCCAATTAACGACCCTTTTTTCTTTCATCTTTTCTAGATGCACATTATTATCCTATATGATTAGCAAAGCGATTAGGCAAAAATGGCACAACGATCGGAGTTCAATTAGGGGTTCAATTGCATTCATCTGACTTTTAGGGACTAATTTGTAAATTTCATGAATTACAAAGACTATCCAGATTTTAAAATTACCAATCCAAAATTAGTCATATAACATGCCAGCATGTCAAATCTCATCTTAAACGGACCTTCCAAATTCAACCAATTGAACAATCATTACACAGGGACCAAACCATAAGAAACAAGAACTCGGAACAATTCAAATTCAGCACCCAACAGTCAAGTGTTTCGGAACAGAGAACCCTATACTGGAACGGCCGTTTTGAAACAAGGATGACCGTTTCAATACGCGGGGGCGTTCGGAAACCCCAAGAAACCTGTTTTGATACGTTGGTTCACATTGGCGAAATGTTCCGAAACGTGCCTTCCTGTTCCGAAACACCATGGTCATTATAGGCCTCCGTTCCGAAATAGTTAAGGGTGTTCCAAAACACCTTGGCCTGCAACTTCCCAAATTGCTAGTTTTAAACAAGTTTTCATCTCTGGAACCATTCTGACACTTGTCCCAACACACATACAACATGGGTAAACATCAAGGACTACCAATACGAAGCACAAGCTGTATATTAGCATCACTCTTGCAAGCTCTAGGACAATAGGCATGCTTCCTAGATGTCATAACAACAAAAAAGCTAAAAACCATATCCAAGCTCAAACCAATACTCAAAGGCCATTTACAAAACTGAATAAGCAAACCAAACATGCTCAAGGTGTTTAACATCACCAAATATAACCAAGAGTAGAAATCCCTCCCATTGCCTCTTATTACACTAAGGTAAAACAACATACATTGCTTAGTCAAAGATACTTGGAATCCACTTGCTTTCTCGCTGCCTCAATTGCTTAATTCTCTGCATTGATGAAACAAATGAGCGTAAGCATAAAGCTTAGTGAGGATCATCGTACCAGGGTGTAGTGGAGGTCGTCATGGCAGCCAGAGGTTCTGCTGTAACAGCTATGGTATATGCTGCTTGGGCGGTTATGAGGTCTATTACTGAGGTGGCTAGGATCTACTTATTTGGGAAGTTTTCCTGAATTTCAGTCGTGTCTGTGGGTCTTCCCTCTAGTCGTGACAGATGGTCAGCCACTTGGTTCTCTATCCCTTTTCTGTCCTTGATTTCTACGTCGAATTCTTGTTGGAGAAGAATCCAGCGTATCAATCTTGATTTTGCATCTTTCTTGGAGAAAATGTATCTTATGGCTGAATGGTCTGTGTGCATTGTCACCTTTTTTCTGATGAGATAGGCTCGAAACTTATGAAAAGCAAAAATTACTGCCAACAGCTCCTTCTCAATGGTGGTATAATTAAATTAGGCCACGTTGAGCATTTTGTTGGCATAGTAGATAACATGGAGGATTTTGTTTTTCCTCTACACTAGCACTGCCTCGACGGCGTAGTCACTGGCATCACACAATATCTCAAAGGGCAGCATCTAGTCCGGTGGTACTACAATGGGAGCGGCTACAAGTTTCTTCTTCAGGGTTTCAAATGCCTCGGTGCATTTGTCATCAAAGTTAAAGGGTTTATCATGTTCAAGCAAAGAACACAATGGTTTAGTTATTTTCGAAAAGTTTTCAATGAAATGTCTATAAAAACCAGCGTGTCTCAAAAAACTCTTGATCCCTTTAACAGTGGTAGGTGGCGACAGTTTTTCGATAACATCAATTTTGGCTCTTTCAACCTCAATGTCGTAGCAGGAGATTTTATGGCCCAACACAATGCCCTCGTCTACCATAAAGTGGCATTTCTCCTAGTTTAAGACCAGGTTAGATTCTTCACATCTTTCGTGTACTTTTTCCAGGTTGTCGGGGCATATGTCAAAGCTGTCTCCAAAAACTGAAAAATCTTCTACCATGAATATTTCCTGGAAATCTTCTACCATATTAGAGAAAATGGCCATCATACATCTTTGGAAGGTTGTTGGTGCATTGCAAAGTCCAAACGGCATCCTTCTGAATGCGTATGTTCCATACGGGCAGGTGAAGGTAGTTTTCTCTTGGTTCTCTGGAGGGATTGCAATCTGATTGTAACTTGAGTAACCGTCAAGAAAACAATAGTAAGGTTTTTCGGCAAATTTATATAACATTTGATCAAAGAAAGTTAAGGGGAAGTGGTCCTTTCGAGTTGCTTTATTCAGCTTTCGATAGTCCATACAAACCCTCCAACCGGTCACAGTTCGGGATGGGATTAACTCGTTGTTTTCATTTGTGATGTCTGTCATCCCTCCTTTCTTAGGCACACATTGGACCGATCTTACCCATGTGTTGTTGGATATGGGGTAAATAATATCGGCATCAAGCCACTTGATTACTTCTTTTCTCACTACATCCTTCATGGCCTTATTTAGCCGCCTTTGAGCATTGACTGTCGGCTTATGATTATCCTCTAGGAGGATCTTATGCATACAAATTGCCAGACTCATTCCTTTTAGATCATCAATAGTCCATCCAATGGCTTGTTTGTGCTGCTCGAGCATCTCAACCAACTTTTGTTCCTATTCCTGCGTCAACTTGTAAGAAATAATTACGGGCAAAGTGTCATTCTATACAAGAAAAATGTATTTAAGCTGCTCGGGCAGTGGTTTAACTTCCAGTTTAGGTGGCTGCTCAATAGATGGATTTTCAATGGTACTCTCTTTTTTTGTGTATTTAAGAGGTTCGAAATATTTATCTGGATGAGTACTAGTCCAGTTTACCTCTTCAGGCTGGCTGCCAAGGCAAGTGACTAGGCAGTCGTCTAAGTAGCTGTCGAGGCAATGCCCAGAATCTCTGCTCGGGCAGTGGCTGCTGAGGCAGGGGGCATTCGGTGTGAGATTTACTTTCGTGGTTTCCTGGATCAGCTAGCATTCCTCTTTTTATCAGCTTGCTTGAGTGTATGAGTACATTTAGCTTTATGTGTTGGTCGTTTACCCTCATTGTTAATTCTCCCTTCTCCACGTCAATTAGAGTTCTACATGTGGTTAGGAATGGTCTCCCTAGTATGATTAGTGTATGCTCATCTACCTCAATCCAAAAAAAAGAAGTCTTTAGGGAATATAAACTTATCCACTCTTACCAAGATGTCTTTGATTTTTCCTTGAGGGTGTACGTAAGAGCAGTCAGCCAGCTGGAGCATGACAGTGGTGGGTCAAGCTTTCCCAATGCCCAGATTTTTGAATATTGATTTCGTCATTAAGTTGATACTTGCCCCAATATCGCATAAAGCCTTCCCCACATAATGATTTCCAATGGCACATAGAATGAGGAAGCTGCCTAGGTCTTTTAGCTTAGGTGGTGCTTTGTGCAGCATTTGCATGCAACCTTCTGTCATGGACACAGTTTCGAATTCCCCTATCCTTGCTCGTTTTGATACCATGTCCTTGAGAAACTTAGCATAGTTTGGCATTTTCTCTATGGACTCAACAAGGGGTATGTTTATGTGTACTTATTTAAGAATATCTAAGAACTTCTTAAATTGGTACTTCTACTTCAGCCGTTGTGGAAATGGATGGGGCGGCTGGATATTTTCTATACCCTCTTTGCATTGAAACTTGATCTTAGGGAGAGTAAGATGTTCAGTTTTGTCTACTTTTTCATTAATTCTGTTAGGGGTATCAGCAGGTTTGGTTGCCGAAACAGTGGGCCCTGGTTCTGCCGAGGCAGTAGCATCAGCGTGTGCCGAGGTGGCTGGCTCCCTTGGTTGTTTCTCTTTTGGTTCATCGGCACCGATTTCTTCAAGTTGTTTCCCATTTTTAGTTGTGATTGCTTTGCACTTCTCATGAGTGGGTCTCCTTAAGACTTCAGTATCACTGGGTGGTCCACCTGTTGGTCGAGTGTTCAATCGTTGTGCAAACTACCCCACCTGAGTTTCTAGTAACTTTAGAGTCGCCTCATTGTTTTGCATCCTCATCTCTGTCCTGTCCATGAAAGCATCGGTTTTTTAACAAATGAATCCATGTTAGACATATATGTACCAATCTGAGACATAAAAGCATTTAAAGTATTTTCTAGAGAACTGGGTGTTGCAAGTTGCTGTTGCGGCAGATTCTGCTGGAATCCTTGGGGTTGATTCGTCTAGTTGGACGGATTCAAGGCATTATTGGGGTTGCTCTAAGAAAAGTTCAGATGCCTCTTCCAACCAGGATTGTATGCGTTTGATGTCGTGTTATTGCTTCTATTGTAGTTTCCTACAAAGTAGCTAGTTTCTTGGAATTGATGGCATTCTGGGGAGTCACGGTCTCCCTCACATTGTTCGCAAAAGGTATCAATGGCTTTAACGTGTTGGGTTTTGTTCTGCCTTTGCACTGCTTACACCATTTTTGTTAGATGAACCAACTATGTTGTGACTACGTCGGATGTTCCTTGCTCATTGGCAGTGGCTTCTCGCCTTACTCCGCCTCGGCGAGCGGTAGGGAACTAGTAGTCATTTTTTGCCGTCATGTTTAATATTTGAATTGCTTCTGTAGGATCTTTATCAAGAAATGTGCCTTTTGCTGAGGCATCCAGCATCATTCTTGTTGGAGTGTTGACACCATTGTAGAACATCATAACTTGAGTCCACTCCGGGAATCCTTGGAACGGGCATTTGTTTAGAAAATCGTGAAATCGTTCTCATGCCTCATACATCGGTTCATCATCAGCCTCTCGAAAAGTAGTGATTTCAGTTTGCAATTTATCATTCAAATTAACATGATTAAATCTGGCTAGAAAATCACGACATAATTCCGTCAAAGACTCAATGGACTCGGATGGTAGACTATTAAACCAAGATTTTGCCCTATCCCTCAGTAATCAGAAATAGTATGAGGCTCAGCACATCTAGTTGAACTCCATGTATCTTGAAGGATTTACAAATGTCTAGGAAGGATTTCATATGCTATCGAGCATCCTCAGTGGCGGATCCTCCAAATTGTCCAAATGTGTTAAGCATGTTGAACATGATAGGTTTGAGTTCAAAATGGTCCACATCTATCTCAGGATCGAAAACATCGGTGTTCAACTTCCTAAGGTCATCTTCCAAATAATCACAAACTTTCGGTCAGGAGGCAAGTGGATTTTCTCCATTGTCGTCGGGCGGCTGAATGCCTTCAGCGGGTTGGTTGCTGCGGGCATTACCTTCTCCAAGCTGCTCCATTATTCTGATCATTCCTTATAGAAGTCTGTGTGCGGTCCTTTCGATTTCATGATCAAGTTCTCGTAGTGGTGATGTTGGGTTCGCTCTGGTCATAAATCAAAGAAAACCACGAGATTAAAAAAAATTAAAATTCAAGAAAATGAAAATAAAAGATATTTAACGCCAATCTCGAGCAACGGCGCCAAAAACTTGAAGGTTGTCGAATAGTCCCGCTTTAAGTGCAAGTGTACATTGATGCCTAGTTGTAATATAAAAGATATCGTCTCCACAGGAATTGGGAAACCCTTCAAAATTTATCTTCCTGCACAAGTAAAAATAAAAACACAAGTAAATTGAGGTTTTGTTTGAATTGATTAAACTAAAAGCAATTAAAATAAATAGTTGAGAAATCAGATTGGGAAAATGGGTCGGTATTGGTATGCGCTGTAGTGTGGATTTTGAATGCTCCGTCTCGGTAAAGTATTACAGAATCGTCTTAACAGTCTGGACAGTTCAAAGTTCGGAAATTCAAAGTTCGACAAGGCTTCATTTAGTGACTCCTTCTTATCCCTAAGTCGAAGTGTTATTGGCGAACACGTCTTGATAATACCTCATGGCGTGAATCAAAAGATGAACACCAACCAATTCTAAGCCTCATTTAGCCGTTGAACTTCAACTTATTCCTAAGCCAAAGTAGTTTTACCCTAGATTGGATAAAACTGTGTTTACTCGTTTCTTGAGTTCAACTCTCCCAAAATTGAACAAATAGATAAATTGCAACTTCCTCTCCCAATTTGATTGAAGACAATTGAAAACCAAGAGTAAACAAACTTTGAATTTTGTTGCAATAACTTAAACCTAAACGAATACAAGCAATCTCTCACAACTACTCAACAAAACCAACCCTTATCCCTAGGAGAAGTTTAGAACATGATGGACGAATGGAAGCTCTAGGATTTCTAAAAAATCACTCGATCTCCCCCTCTTTGTCAGCTAGGGTATGTATATATAGGGCTTGGCCTAGATCAAAGTTGGCCTAGGGTAGGCGTACTAGTTAGAATCAAATTACAACTTATTAAAAGAACAAATCTCTATCATTAATTCTTCCTATATTCATGTTTAACGTTTTCCACCATAACTTTGACTGTGGCTTTTCTTGAGCTTTTGGGCTCCGATCCTCATACAAGTGGTCTCTAAAAATCAGGCTTGATGTGTTCTTTCAATCGCATACCACTTTGCATTTTTCCAGTTTTCTTGGGTTGCTGCCTCGGCGGCATATAGTCTGCTGCCTCGGCGGCATACAGTCTGCTGCCTCGGTAGAGGTCTGTGTTGGTGTGAGTAACTCAACATGGCTCCTTACTCTGGGCTTATCCTATGTGGCATAGTCTGATCAGCTCTTTATCGGGTTCATCAGCATCTTCAATCGATTGTTCAGCTCCTTCCTTTTGACCTCCTTGCTACCTCAGCATTGTCTGTCTGGGCAGGTACCTACGCACAGTAAAACACATACATGAGCAGTATCTTTTATAGAAAAAAATAGTGAAATTCTTCAAACATGGAAGATTATCTAATCTATGCAATTTTATGTATGGTTACCTAATAAATGAAACTAAAACATGCTTAAGTGCAACAATAATTGAGATAAAATAGGGCTAAAATGTAGGACTTTTACACACTTAGCAGGTCCACTAAGAGAGGTGTATGCTTAAGCTTGGTGGAGAAGATGACAATGGAGGTGCTTACTTATTTTCTTCATTCAAAGGGTGGGATCTTTTTCGGTGGAATTAAAACAAAAGGAAGAAGCTTTCTTATTCATTTTAAGGATGCTTTATCCTCTAATCATTTCCCACCTCTTCAACCACCAATAAAAAGATTCCCTCTATAAAAGGGTAAGCTTTAAACTAACAATTTCTATCATTTCTTTATCTTTTCTAATATTAGACATATAGATGACTATTAGTCATCTTTTCTAATCATACTCACATGGGGGTCGCAACCATGTAGGTGAGTCATCACCAGTTTTCCCTTATCTTTCGATTTAGTCACAAAACAGATTTTAATAGGGGACTCGTATCGATACGCCTTATTAACGTATCGATGCGGCTAGCTCCAATTTGGTAAGTTAGTTAGGAAATAGTTGGACCGTACCGATACAATATCTACCGTATCGATACACTTAACTCAGATTCAATAGTTAGGGTATTCAATAAGGTTCTTACTCACGTATTAGACTTAACCAACGTCTAATATCAATAGAATAGATCACATATTCAATATCGATGCAATACTTAAGCTTTTCAGTGTAGGATTTTCGATCGTCAGAACCAAATTCTGACTAGACCGGTTTTTGGGCTGTTACAACTTTCCCATAGTTTCCTCTTACAGATTTCTTTGGACTTTAGGCGACGTGGTACTTGGAGAATCTCACATTTTATTCGTTAATTTTACTATTCAGTACGAAATTATTTTTAGTTATTCAAATCATTATCTATTATTTTGAAAACTTGATGTAATTTCAGACTTTGGGGCTATTTATGTTTTGAGATTATTTTTAACATTCATCGATTGTTATTTTCATTCAAAAAAATTATTAAATATTCGAATGTTATTTATGGCATTCGTGATTTATTTATTATAATTCATTTCTTAAATTTGTTATATATGTATATATTAAATTAAAGTATAGTTTTCAAAATTAATTTATTGAGGGGTAAGTTTTCAACGCGACTTCCTAAATTTGGCTCATTTCTTCTAAGTCGGGTTTAGAGGGGTTACATGGACAGTGCCAGGCCTAATAACAACCTACGGATTGGTTGGCACAGATAAGTCCAACTTTTAATAATCAAGCTCTACAATTTGGTCACGTGGGTGGAGTGTTGTAGCCTCTAACAGTGTATGTTCTCAAGACCGTGCAGGCCTCCAGTTTCATCGCCTCCGGTATTGCTAGGCTATAGGGGATCCCTCTAGAGTTACACAGTGCGGAGACGCTGAGGGTTATCTCGGGATGCGAAGATATATAGTATAACAAGTATATTAAACTTAAGGTTAAATTATGCTCTAAGTCCTTGTAATGTTTGTACATTTGAATATCAATCCTACTTTTATTTCCAAAATTATGTCTATTTACTTTTCAAATTAAAAATTTTAGTTCTAATTGTTAATATCATTAAAGTTTTTCTATTAAATTTTCTAATGTAACTTTTTTGAAATAGAAAATATTAACTTGACAATCATGCAACAGAAAAATGACATTATAGTGGACCTAAATTTATTATATTAGTTTTAGAGAAATTTGTACAATCATATTTATTTTAATCTTAAATTTAAGATACTAAACCTCAAAATCTAAACTCTAAATATTACATCCTAAACCTTAAAATAAACAAATTTATGTAAACTTTACGTAGTGTTTATTGAATAACTTTTCTTAATTTTAAAGGTATTAAAAATAGGATTTGATTTTTTTTTCAAGTAGAGATATATTTGTAGAAAATAAAAGAGGGTTCGGAGACATCGGTGTGGGGTTTGTGGTGCGGCATCAGAAATTATAGACTATCTTCTTCGATTTTGCTCGATTGCTCTTGCTACTTGATGTTATTTTGTTAAACCATTTAGGTGGGGGAGTTCATCTCCCTAAATCTTCATGATTGGTTGGTAGCCAATCTTACTTCATCCGACTCTACGGCACACGATTCAGAATATTGGAACTTATTATTTGGTGATGTAAATTGATTTTTAAATCAGAAGCCTGCCTCTGGATAGAGCTTTCAGGCACGACTACTGTTTGTCGCCCCGGGAAGAGTTTATGGTCTCTTTGTTTTCTCCAGTATCGTTCTGGTTTCGTCGTTTTTGAAAACACGATCCACGGCTTGGCCGTTAGAAGTGTCTATCATGGTGCTCCAGTTTGTTTTCCGATCTGCTGTGGTGGGATGTCCGCGAGGTCTGTTGTTTTCCTTTGTTGGTTGCTGATGTATGATACATGGCTGATGGCGGTTTGGTTTTCCTTTGTGTTTTTTTATGTTTGGTGTTTGGCCTTGCATGGCTCTTCATGATGTTGTTTATGTTGAGCTCTTCCTCGTCCAAGGTTGCTTCCGAAATGTTCTCGGAGTTAGGGTTGTCTTTGTTTTCGCTTTTCTGGCCACCCTTAAGGTGGCTGGTCTGATCGGTCTGCTGTTGATGACGCTGCTGGTTGACATTGCAAGGCCTATGCGTGGTTTGCATGGGTTTGTGCATGTCTGGCACGTTTTTTCTTTGTTTTCATCCTTGTTGTTTTTGTATGGTTTTCTTTGATCCAATGAAAGTTATGTTTGAACAAAAAAAAACTAGTCTTAGACACACAAAATGTTGGGCGTGAATCTATCCTTGTGTCTAGCAGAAGGCTGGTTTTGGAAAGCAAGAATGCGATAGCATTGGCAGCACCTCCCATCCAAGTGTGTCGTCCACCTAGGCGATCTCTGAGTCACTGGTAACCCCTGGCAGCTGGTTTCTTCGTAATAAGTCTGAAATTTGGATCGAAGGATTCTCTAAATCCATTGGTGTGTGTTTAGTTTTAGATGCTTAGATTTGGGGTGCGTTCGAAGGTCTGCAGCTTGCATGGAATATGTGGGTGCGAAGGGTTTGCGTTGAACTGGATAGTACCACAGTTGTTGCAATGCTACAGAGTCGAACTATGGATAGCTCGGTTCCGTCACTAGTGCATCATATTTTCCAGGTGTTGGATCAGGACTGAGAAGTGAAGTTTGCACATGTCTTCAGGAAGCTAACATGGTTGCGAATAATTTGACAGATATGGAAAGGAGGCTGACCAAGTCGGTTGGATTTTTCTTTGCCCTCCAAATGTAGTTCTTTCCCTTCTTCACGAAGATATGGTTAAACCTAATTTATTTAGGCTAAATCACTTTCTTCTGTTATAAAAAAAAGCCCCTAAATTTCTAATGTATAAAAAATATTGGAATTTTAATTATATTTTAACCTAAAATTACATGTATTTTTTTATAGTTTTTTTCGATTCTAAGAGTTTTGTCCAAAACTAAATGTAAATACGATAAATATTAAATTACGTTGCATATCTTTCAAAACTACATTTTCATCATTATTTAACATTACAAGTTGTAGATAAACAATATCTTAATATAACTTATTGTAATTGTTTTATATTACATGGCATAAAGTATACTACTAAATAAATAAAAAGAAATGGAGTTAATCGAATATCTTTGTAAAGTATACTACTAAATAAATATAAAGAAATGGAGTTAATTGAATATCTTTGAATAATAATTAAGTACATTTTTGTTAAATTAATTAAAGGGTAAATACACGTGCAACACATATTATCTAAAAAGAACTAGTATATCTAAAGTTAGAGATAATTAAGTCACCTACAATCATATATATACACATACATGTATAAAAAGATTACTTATATAACTTAAATATATGAGATATATCTAATTTTATGGTGATCAAAAAGCCATGGATACAGTGCAAAATGAGGGAAAGGGATGATAATAAACAACACAAGGGAGCACCTCTGAGGAAACGAAAGATGGACCAACCTAATAACACTCTGTGCAAAATTCACCGTAAGTTGATTAGCCAAAACACGTTCTCTGACAAAGTGAAGATCAATTTCCACATGCTTGACACGAGCATGATGAGTTGGATTAGCTGCCATTGATACAGCAGATGTGTTGTCACACCAAATGGTGGGTTGTCGTACTAACTTAACACCAATCTCCCGAAGAAGCTGTTCAAGCCACACTATTTCAGAGACAGAGTTGGCCAAGCTTCGATATTCAGCCTCGGATGATGACCGAGACACAACAGCCTGTTTCTTAGATGACCAAGCAACAGGATTGGGACCAAGATAAATGCAGTAACCTGTTGTGGAACGTCGGTCCTCAACAGATGCAGCCCAGTCAGCATCAGAATACCCAATTAAGTCAAAACTACCAGAGGAAGAGTACACAAGACCAAAATCAATGGTACCCTTGAGATAACGAAGAACACGTTTGACTGCCTTCCAGTGAACTTCAGTAGGAGAGTTCATGTACTGACTGACTTTGTTGACAGCAAAGGCAATGTCAGGTCGGGTCAAACATACATACTGAAGACCACCAACTATACTGCGATAGAGGTGAATATCTGAAAAAGGAGGACCATAAAAAGCACACAGCTTAGGAGACACAATCATAGGAGTAGGAGTAAAATTGCAATCCTGCATTTGAGCCTTTTCTAATAAGTCAGTGACATATTTCTTTTGATTCAGAGTGAGACCACCAGAAAAGGAGTGAATCTCCATCCCAAGAAAAAACTCAAGATGTCCAAGATCTTTAAGTAAAAATTCAGCCGCAATTTGATGCACAACCATATCCACAGCATCAGAAACACTTCCAGTGATTACTATATCATCAACATAAACCATCAATAGTAATCTATGACCAGCAGAGTCAGTCTTGACAAACAAGGAAGAATCAGCCTTGGAAGACACAAAATCAAGCTTATCTATAAGGAATTTCTTAAGTGTTGTGTACCAGGCCCTAGGTGCCTGCTTTAAGCCATACAGAGCTTTCTTGAGATGACAGACTAATTCTTGTCCATCAGAACTTTGTTGCACAAAACCAGGGGGCTGACTCATATAAATCTCTTCTTCAAGTTCCCCATTCAAAAATGCATTGTTTATATCAATCTGACGAATAACCCAATGCTCAAGAACAGCAGTAGCTAACACAGCTCGAATTGTGGCAGCACGTACGACTGGGCTAAAAGTCTCTCGAAAATCACTACCAATAGTTTGAGAGTATCCTTTGGCAACAAGACGAGCCTTAAATCGATCAACAGAACCATCTGATTTATATTTGACTTTAAAAAGCCATTTACACCCAACAGGCCGGCGAGAGGAAGGCAAGGGCTGCAAATCCCACGTACCATTCCGCAGCAGAGCATTATACTCAGCAAAGATAGCTGCACGCCATTCAGGGTGTTGAAGAGCCTTAAAAATAGTGGCAGGCTCAGAGATAGAACCCTCAGCAAGATAAGCTTTCGGTTTAAAAACACCATCCTTGCCTCTAGTAATCATAGGATGGGTGTTGACCACAGGAGGCCTAACCATTGCAACAGAGCTGGGAACAGTGACTGATGGAAGAGAGGGGGATGAAGATGAAGGGAAAGTGGAGGATGAAGAGGAAGTGGAAGATGCAGGTGACTGAATGGAAGTAGGTAATGCAGTGGTCAATGGAGTAGATTGGAATGATGCAGGTGAAGTAGAATTTTCAGGAACCAAAGAGTGTCCAGATGCTGGTGACTGTATGGAAGTAGGAGATGCAGTGGTCAATGGGGTAGAGTGAAATGATGCAGGTGGAGTGAAATTTTCAGGAACCAAAGGCTGCCCAGATGCTGGTGACTGTATGGAAGTAGGAGATGCAATGATCAATGGAGTAGAGTGAAATGATGCAGGTGGAGTAGATTTTCCAGAAACCAAAGGGTGTCCAGATGCTGGGGACTGTATGGAAGTAGGAGATGCAGTGGGCAATGGGATCGATTGGAATGATGCAGATGGAGTAGAATTTTCAGGAACCAAGGAATGAACAGATGCTGGTGAAGGAATTGAATTAGAGGGTGCAGTGGATAATGGAGTAGAGTGAAATGATGAAGGATGAAGAGAAACACGTGGAGAAGAAACAAGAGAAGGATGAGAAGAAGTAAGCACACCTTCTTTAGGAGCAAGAGAAGACACAGGAATGAAGGCTTTAGGAGAAGAACTTGGAGAAGACACAGCAAGAGTTTTGGGAACTGAACAATTAGATCCAGAAGGCATTTGTATGGGTATAGGACAGAAACCAGATTGGCCTTTAGAAATAGAAGGAGAGCCAGAAGTAAAAGAAGACAAAGTCTGAAATGAGTCAAAATCCAACTGAGTAATTAATTGACCAGACTCAAAACACTCAGAACTTTTAGACTTGACAGCAAAAGGAAAGACACCTTCATCAAATTTAACATGACGAGACAAATAAACACGACCAGTAGGTGCTAAACACCTGAATCCCTTATGCATTGTTGAATAGCCAAGAAACACACATGACATAGATCTAAATTGCAACTTATGAGAATTAAAAGGTCGTAGCAAAGGAAAGCATAAACAACCAAATGTACGGAAAAAGGAATAATCAGGTTGAGATTTAAACAAACACTCATATGGTGAAATGTTACCTGACAGAACTGGTGTAGGTAGCCTATTGATAAGAAATATGGCATGAGAAAAGGCATCATTCCAAAATTTGATAGGCATAGCAGCATGTGCTAGAAGTGTAAGTCCAACCTCAACAATCTGTCGATGTCTACGCTCCACTAAACCATTCTGCTCAGACGTGTACGGGCAAGATAGTCTGTGAGAAATCCCATGACTTTTGAGATAAGCTTGTAGTGCCAAGAATTCGCCCCCACCATCAGTTTGTAACGCATTAAGTTTTACTCCTAACTGACGTTCAGCTGCAAGATGAAATTGAACAAACACTTCATGAACCTGAGACTTAAGTTTTAGAAAATAAATCCATGTAAACCTAGAATATGCATCAGTGAAAGCCACGTAATACTTAAAACCATTTGAGAGAAAAGGAGCAGGGCCCCAAACATCAGCTACAACCAATTCAAGTGGACTAGTGTAAGTAGTGACAGAACTAGGGAAAGGTAATTTGTGGGACTTACCCATCTGACATGCAGAACAAACAGAATCAAAAGAGTCATTTTATTAATAGAAACAGAAGGATTACAAGAAGACAAAACCTTCATCAAGACTCTTGATGAAGGATGACCTAATCTATTGTGCCAAACATCAAGAGACATAGGCTTATTTATAGCTAAATGACACAAGGACTGAACAGAATTATCAGCAGAAGCAGAAGCATCACTGGGAGTAACAGACACACAAGTATTACTAGTACTAGTAGAAACACAAGTATTATTGGAATCAAGCACATCAACCCCACTGAAACAATTAACCGGAGCAGCTAAATGCCCTGAATCATGCAAACCAGCTGTGTTAGAAACATTTTTATGTAAATCCAACTTATATAAACCCCCAGTCTCAGACCCAGAAAGAAGCACTTGCCTGGTCTTCAAGTCTCTAACCAAACAGTAGCTAGGATAGAACTCAAGGCAAACCTGATTATCCTGAGTAAACTTAGAAATAGAAAGTAAGTTCTTTGTAATTGAAGGAACAAATAACAACTGTTTTAAACAAAATTTCCTAGAAGCAGTTAAGAATGAAGACTGTCCAGAACATTTAATAGGCAAATTTTGACCATTACCAACTTGAACACTACCTGAACTGGGATACACAGCTGTGGTCTGAAGATTACTCAGATCATTTGTAAGGTGGTGTGTGGCACCAGAGTCTGGAAACCAGGTATTATCATCAGAAACTTCCGTGGTGGTGAGATGAACTTGAGGACTAAACTGAACAGTGGAACCAGTAGTAGGCAGAGAAGCATATTGAGGCTGAACAAAAACAGAGCCAGAAGGTAGCATGGAACCAGATCCAGGAGGCAAAACAGGAGCAGCTGAAGGAGATTGAATTTGAATGGGAGTAGAAGTAGGTAAGACAGTATTAGGTGCAACAGAAAATACAGGTCTAGGAACAGCAGCAGAAGATTGAACAAAACCAGCATGAAAAGGTGTGTAGCTAGCAGCAGGAGAAGAAGTCACAATAGAACTAACAGGATTATAATACAAGGGATTATAGAAACCACTAGGGGACTGAAAAGTGGAAAGATTAGCTTGCGAGGAGATAACAGGTCTAGGAGCAAAACTAGTCCTCTGATCAGGAAACCTTGGATTCATATCAAAACGAAAGTAGCACCTATCAGCAAGATGCCCAAGCTTCCCACAAATTTGACACTGAGGCCTGTTATTGAAGTTATTAAAGTTTCTGCCACGGCCCCTACCTCTACCAAAGCCATAGTTAGACTGATCAACCTGAGGAAAAGAATACTGAGTTGTAGGGACCATAGTATTCTGAGCAGTAGAATACTGAGGAGAAAATGTAGAACTAGAAGGTTCAGAATACTGAGGAGAAGAGAGAGCACTCAGAGAAGGTTGACCAGAGTTCTGATGTACAGCAGTAAACACATAGGGAGTATATTGAGAAGACATAGTACTAGTAGACTGAGAAACAGAAGATGAAGACATAGAGGAACCAGTAGTTACAGTAGAAGCAGAAGAGGTAGACACAGAACCAGCATTCTGAGTAACAAGATGAGCTGAAGCATTGATAGTACTAGAGGTAGAACCTAACAAATTTGCCTCTCTAACATCAGCATCAAGTAAAACAGTACTAACAAAGGTTAAATCAGAAGCAAAAGGACTAGCAGCAATAACAGTTATAACAGGACCATACTCAGGTGGTAAACCATTCAACACAGCAGTAACATGCTCATGCTCTGAAATCTTTTCCCCACAATTAGCAAGATTATCACAGATAGACTTAATTTTCATCAAGAACTCATGCATACTCATATCACCCTTCTTCTGATTATGCAACATACGTCTATAGGACATCAACCTAGATGTAGTTTTACTACTATATCGTCTATGCAAAGCATTCCAAATGTGAGAAGCAGTACTCAAACCAATGAGATTAGGCAAAACACTCTCACTAACAGTAGATAACAACCAAGTGGCCAATGCCCCATCTTGCTCTTCAAAAATTTCAAACTCAGGATTAATGCAGACAACTCCATTCACAGTGATATACTTAACAAGCGGCTCAACATTAGAATCAATAAACCGCAATAACCTCTGAGTTTTAATAGTCAGATAGACTTGTTGCTGCCACAGCAAGTAATTATTATCATCAAGAGTAACATTTATCTTTTTAGTAGAGAAAACTTTAGTAACAACAACAGATCCAGGAACAGAATTAGATCCAGACATCACATTATTACCCAACTGAGGATTAACAGTTCCAGTATTATTAGGATCATTCATGTGAACATTTTCATTCCCAGTATCACCAGGCATACCAGATGCGTTTTCATGACAAGAGTGTGCAGGATTATCAGACGTAACACCATCATCCTCACCCATAGCAGACAAACACAGAAACACCACACAAAAAAAATCAACACTCACAGATCCAGATTAAAATAACCACAACACCTCAGCAGAGCAAATCACCAGATCAGATCTAGATCAAAGAAACTCAAACAGATCCACAACCAAGATTTAACAGCCAATACGATCCAAATAGAAGCAGATCAACACAAATAGAAGACTGCGATAAAGCAGAACAACAGAAGACAATCAGATCTGAAAAGGGAACAATCTCACCAAAATCATCAGAACGCAGCAACATCTCGATCTGACGGAATGACGACGGCAGCAACATCTCTGCTCAGCAACATCACCATCGCAGCAACGACGAACTCCTAGAACGCATCGGTTTCACTCACAAATCCATCAACAAGAAACAATGAAAACACTCAATCTGACGGAATGACGACGACAGTTACTCCGACGACATCAGAGGAGGCTCTGATACCATGTTAGATTCTACTCAGAAAGGAGATAGAATCGGAAAAGTGAACGGTGAGGAAGAAAGCAGTGAGGAAGAAAGCCTGTTGGTGATTAGGGTAAACGAAAAGAATAGAAAAGGGAAAAAGGAAAATAGAAAAGAGAGAGATATTGTTATTAATTGAATCAGAGAAAAATACAAAATCCATGACCTTACAAAGCCCAATACACGTGCTATTTATAGCCCAATACAACTACCCTTAACAGCTAAGAATAACTGGCCCACATTCTAACAGACTAACCAACTCTTAACAAATCCATAACAGAATCAACGAGCTAAGAGAGAGCTCAGCATATTATACTCTAATACACCACCACCCTCTTTGTCAATCTCCCGCCTTCAGATAATAAACATGGCATCCAACCGATATTCAGTTGCGATAGAAGTCTGAGTAAAAGGACCAAAGGGTTCTTCAGAAAGCCTGGAATGCTATTCTGGGTGCTACAGGATCTGAACACTCCTTTTATGCTAGAAACTGCATAAACAAAATTATAAACTTATTTATATGACAATGCCTTATTACTCGTGTTAGCAATATTCTCTTCCGCACTCTCGTCATCTTACAAATTAGTTGAGACTGTCAACTCTGTCAATAACATCAAATGCTTTGTCCTTGTACATGAGAAAACCAACAATGGGAACCTTAGAAGGAAACCTTTTCGTGGTGGCATTTTCCTTGCTTTCTCTTGGAGGAGAGTGAGTGCTCTTGCTCAGGCGATCATGCTTTCTCAATTTCCTCCTCTCATAGTCAAAATCCAGACTTCTGCTAACCCATCGAATTCCTACTTTCTTAGTTAAATCCTGCAACAACTTCTCTTCTTCTGGCGTTTGAGCGGTGATATTCTCAGCTTTGGGCTGCTCGTTCTTCTGTGCGGGTGTAATTTGGGTTTTGATAGATGTCTTCAAGCCAAGAGCGACACTTTCTTAGCCAATAGTTGTTCAAGAATGTAGGTTTCTGTTTTCTCTTTATCGGCATAGTGGAGAGTTTCTATCCGGATCACATCAGCTGGCCAGTTGAAGGCTTTCTGTTGAGCTCAGAACTTTGTTAAAAAAGAATAGAAAAGTCAATACCTCCTCTACTATGACATATTTTGCTGGTTTCTAATCAAGAGAATAAGGGGAAACCTATAGTTACTCACCCTGTGTTCGCCCATTCCCCTACCCAACCAAAACCATGATGGGCTCTGTAAGGGCAATGAAAGAAATAGATTTTTAAATTTTAGTTTTATTTTTTAAAATTGGCTCTATAATCATTCTCCCCTTTTTGTTAGATCAAACATGTGCACAAGGTAGGATAATAGCAACAATAATATTATTGAATTCAAATACAAACTTCAAATCTAAAGCAACAAAATAGTTTAAAGTAATAAATCTAAACTCAAATCCTAAAACATAAACAAAAGCATAGAGTTCTAAACATAGGTGCATAAACATTGAAACTAAATGACATGAGATGATATGCATAACTACGCATTCTCACCATCGTTATCTTCGTCCTCTTCATCCTCATCGTCTTAAGTAGGTTGATGCCTCCTAGATTGATTAAGCCAAGCATCATGGAATGTAGTGAGAGAAACATCTAACGATGTGAAGAGAGTATCAAGACCCTTGACTCGATCTTCCAAGGATGTGAATGGAGTGTCAATGGCTGCAAACCCGGCTTCCATGTTTGTGAATTTTTCATTAAGGAAAATCATGAGATTGTCTGTGGAGAAAGAAGCAATCGGAGCACCTTGAGAGCTTGAAGGAGCTTGTGGAGCATCAGCCGGAGCACCTTATTGAGGAGCTCGAGGGACACGAACCCATTCATTATCAACATAAGAGAAGTGAGCACAATAGAGGGGATGTTCATCAATAGGTTGGCTAAGGGGTTCGAGAAAATCACATGTGCAATCAATCTTAAGGGAATGGAATAGGTGACTCAACGCCGCAAAGAACATCTTGATCAATTTGAAAAGTTTTTCACATTAGATGTGACTCGATAGCAACATGTTCTCTATCTTCATCATGAATGCATATAGCATTAGAAAAGAAAATTGTGACCAAGTTTCGATAGACAATGGGAGGAAGGTTCAAAAAGCTTATAAATTTTCATTGTTGAATCAAATGAGGGTATTAAAATTTAAAATGTTCAGAGTTTAAAAACGAAATAGACACGACATGTTCTTCTCTAAGAGTGAAACCTTGAAAAAAATTATAACATGACATATCCGAAGAGGTTGGAAAACAATGTTGGATTATAGAAGGAAGATTTGGTTTAGGGTTGCCCTCTTCATCATCCATAGGATCGGAAGAAGTGGCAAGGTGACGTCTCACTTTCTTTTTCAGTGCCAAAACCCTGAAAACATCAAAACAATTTGAATATGTATGCAATTAACATCTCATTCGATCCAATAGATTCTAATAATGCAATGTATTTTGAAAAACAATTTTAATGTTAAAAATATACACATGTATAAAAAATTGGTTAATTTTTTTTTTCAAAAAATAGTTTAAAAAATATACGATATAAAGTTATATTCGAATGAAAAATTTTGGAATTTGAAAAGTTTTTGTAAAAACTTGAAAACACGTATTACAAATATATGTTTTATACAAAAATTAAGTTTAAACCACCACTAAAAACAAACGAAAAATTAAAAAGAAAATAAAAGAAAATTTATACCTTGATTTACTAGAATGGATGAATTAGTTGATGTGATTGCACAAGATTGTTGACAAAGCTTTGCTTTGATGTGTAGAAAAACCCTCAACGAATTTTAAGATTGATGTGAAAATTTTGAGGAATTGAGGGGGGATTTTATAAGGATGTGTGACTAGGGTTTGTAGAGAAAAAGAAAGTGTTTTTGACAAAATACAGCCCTAATTTAACTATTCGTTGAGATCGTGTCGGTACGCTTGTAGAGCATATCGATACGCACTTGTCCTAATTTTTAATTCAACTTTAATATCGTACCGATACGCGTGACCATACCGATACAATTTGACCTGTATCACTTCCCTTGACGAACCCATATCGATACGCGTGATCGTATCGATACAGCTTGACCTGTATCATTTCCCTTGATGAACTCGTATTGATACGCTTTTAGCCGTATCGATACGCCTTTACCAGATAAGGCATTTTGGCAGCTTTAAGTTCAAAAATCCAACTTTAAACGTCTCTAAATGCATGTGAATGACATATGAACAAGTTTTATTGGCTAAAATTAATGCATACTCCCCCTAGCAACATGCATTGAAGCAAAAAGAGGCAAATTAACACAAGCATGAATATCAATCAATTTCAAGCAAGTTTTTGAGCATTTGGGACCTAAAAGGGTCAAAAAAGGCTAGTTAAACCTAACTCTCTCCTAAGGGTCCAAAAACGCTCTTTATCTAAAGGTTTGGTAAATATATCCGCTAATTTGTTCAATGTATCAACATATTCTAGAACAACATCATTTTTCAACACATGAACTCTAAAAAAATGATGTCTAATTTCTATATGTTTGGTTCTAGAGTGCTGGATGTGATTCTTAATGAGACAAATGGCACTAGTGTTGTCACACCTAAGGGGTATGGTATCTACTTGAACACCATAATCTAAGAGTTGTTGCTTCATCCAAAGGACTTGAGCACAACAACTCCCTAAAGATATGTACTCCACTTCGGTGGTAGATAAGGCTACGCTATTTTATTTCTTAGAGAACCAAGATACAAGCATACTACCAAAGAATTAGCATGTCCCGGAAGTACTTTTCCTGTCTATCTTGCATTCCCATAATCCGCATCCGAATAAGCATAAAGGCTAAAGAAGATTCCTTAGGATACCAAAGACCTAAGTTAGGTGTGTCTCTAAGGTATCTAAAAATTTTCTTAATGGCTACTAACTGTGATTCTCTGGGACTAGCTTGGAACCTAGCACACAAGCAAACACTAAACAAGATATTCAGTCTACTTGTGGTAAGGTAAAACAAAGAACCTATCATGAATCTATAAAGCTTAGAATCAATACACTTACATCCTTCATCTTTGTCAAGCTTTATAGAAGAGCTCATAGAAGTGGCTTGAGGCTTTATGTAACCCCTCGTCCCGGCCTAGTCAACAGACCGAACCGAACAGGTTATACGGGGAAAACCGAAGCGAAACCCGTTAAGGCCTCACTCCGATTAGCAGCCTTATTTTTTCATTTTATTTATCTTGTCTAATTATCACTTTTAATCCTATGTGTGAAGGCAACATCGGAAAGTGAAAAGCGGAATACGAACCAATCAGAAGGCATACGATAACTTAAACTTACCAAGTAGCTTATTTGTAAAATTTCATGCTCACGAGCCAAAACCATCACAAAGGGGCACATATAAACTCAACTAGGAAGCATATGAGCATTAGGGACTAAAATATAACATTCGAGAAACCTTCAAAGATTCCAATTAACCGTTTTAACTACTTGCGTTTCGAAACAGGCATGCCCGTTCCGAAACGCGGGCTTCATTTAAAAAGTAACACCAAGACATTCCGGAACGGTCCCACATAGTTTCGGAACATGAGCCTCCAGTGGCCAAACGTACCGGAACGGCCCTACATGGTTCCGAAACAGGAACCTTTAGTGGCAAATCGTACCGAAATGAAATCTCCTCGTTCCGATACGGGTACCCCTAGAGCTCGACCGTTTAGAAATCATATCAGGCGTTCCGAAACACCTTGACACAGTTTGGCCCCAAAACACATTTTGGCATCTCCAAACTTACCCCAAAACATCACAAACCACATGCCAACTTATTATACAAACAATCTAAAGGAAAACACCGTAAACACGACTTCAAACATGCATAGACGCAAGAAAATGGATCTCAAACCCAAATCTCATAAGAACATATTAGCTCAAATACACCAACAAGTCAAAACACAAAGCAATTTACCCAAGACCATAACAAACCTCAACATAACATGATATCATCATTTAAAACATGCTAGCAACTTAAACAAAGCCAAACATAGGAGTTTGAACACCAACTCCTTAACATAAAAGTCTAGTATTCCCATTGTCTAAGCATTATTACAACTAGTAAAACCATACTTTGAGTTAGCAAAAACTCCAAGAATTCCTCCATTTCTCACTTGCCTCTCGGAGCCTCTAATGATCTGCATTGTTGGAAAAATAGAGTGTAAGCTTAAAAGCTTAGTGACCAGAGCTCTAAAACACAACCACTTGCCTCATGGAGCCTCTAACGAATTTACACTTGGGTTTATGTTAGCCCTTAAGGCTCCACCCAAACCCCCGAGAAAACCTCTTTGAATCATTTAAAGCTTCAAAACATTACCACTCACCGATAGAGCCCAAACGAAAGTCGAAACACCAATCTCAAGCCTCTGTAACACCCGGTATCACGCCCGAAGTACCCAAATCAATCTTCTCTGCTTCAAGACAACCCAAAACAGAATATTAGAATGCTAATATACTTGTAACCCATCAACAACCTGGAAATCCACTCCTTGCAACCAGAACACATTGATTCAAACCAAAATTTCACCCAAAACTTCACCAATTTCGTTATAGACAAACCCAAACTGAATCCATTAATTTCAACCATCAAAACATATCCAATATCATCTAGAAACATCCCCCAACATCAAAGGAACCACCAGCCACAATTTCAACCCAAAACTAAGCCAAAAACTCTACCTTTTCAACCCAAAAATCCCATTTTTAGACCCATTTCGGGTTTCCTACTATTAGCCACCATTTTAGCATTTTTATGACACCACAACATGATTAAAAACACCCTTAAACATGGCATAAAAAGACCCAAACCAAATTCCCATGAAAATACCCATTTCTCCAACCCAAAACCAAAAAATGCATTTTTAATGGGTTTAAAAGAAAGTTTTCAATGAGTACAAGTCAAATATGTAAGAATCTAAGCAAGAAATTACCTTGAAAAAATATTGCTTGGATGAAGAGTTGGGAGATATGGAATAGTGAAATAGGGATTAGGAGATGTTTTATGTGAAAATGGGGATTTTTGGAGAAGATGATGACTTTTCAAACTTTTTTTTCTTTGTTTCATTTACTCAAAATTCCCATTTGCCCCATTAAATAAAAGACCCTTTTTTGTATATTAAAAATGTTTTCTTTTAATTAAACTAACCCGAACTGGTTTAACCAAACCCGGTTATCTCCCGGGCCCCAAACCTCGGGCGTTACAACTCTCCCCCACTTAAGGAATTTCGTCCCCGAAATTACCTGACAGAAAAAGATACGGAAATTGTCTTTCCATGTCTTCCTTCCTCTCCCAAGTAGCCTCTTCTATACCTCGGTGTCTCCATAAAACTTTAACTTAATCGATAGATCTCCCATGTAACACTTTTCTACCCGTAGCAAGAATTTCAACTGACTCTTCATCATACGATAGGTCTGGGTTCAACTCAATCTCTTCCACTGGTATTACATGAGACGGATCCGATCTATACTTCTGAAGCATCGAAACGTAGAACACATCATGAATCTTTTCTAACTTTGTCGGCAGTCTCAATCTATAAGCAATGGGACCAATCCTCTCAACTACCTCGTAAGGACCAATGAATCTCGGACTCAACTTACCTTTCCTACCAAACCTCATCACCTTCTTCTAAGGTGAGACTTTCAAGAACACTTTTTCGCCCACGACATACCCTATCTCCTTTCTCTTCAAATCGGCACACGATTTCTGTCGGTCTGAAGCTGCTTTCAAGCGATCACATATCAGTTTCACCTTCTCGGTAGTTCCCTTAAGAAAGTCTGACATAGGTACAAGCTTTTGTCTGGCCTCAGCCCAACATATAGGTGTTCCACACTTCCTACCACACAGAGCTTCATACGGTTCCATCTGAATACTAGCCTGATAACTGTTGTTGTATACAAACTCTACTAACGATAGGTGCTTCTCCCAAGAAACCTAAAAGTTGATGATGCAACACCTCAACATGTCTTCTAATACCTGAATCACTCTCTCGGACTGGCCATCTAATTGTGGATGATACGAAGTGCTGAAGTTCATCCAAGTACCCAAAGCATGATGCAAACACTCCCAAAAATCTGGATGTAAACCTCAGATCTCGGTTTGATACAATCGACTTCGGTACCCCATGCAACCTCACCATCTCACTAATGTATAGATCAGCCAATTTATCTAAGGTGTAGGTAGTATGTACATGTATGAAATGGGCACACTTAGTAAATCTTTTGACTATCACCCACACTGAATTCTTCTTTGAAGGAGTCAACGGTAAACCCGATACAAAGTTCATGGTAATACGTTCCCACTTCCATTTTGGAATCTTCAACGGTTGTAACAAACCTGAAGGAAACTGATGTTCGGCCTTAACTCGCTGACATACCATACACTTACTCACAAACTCGGCCACATCCTTCTTTAACCCAATCCAATAGTACTCTTCCTTTAACCCACAGTACATCTTCGTACTACCCGGATGCATAGCAAAAGGACTATTATGAGCTTCATTCAAGATAATACGCCTCAACTCGGAATCTTCTGGAACAACTACCCTATCCTTGAAACATAAGATCTCATTCTCACCAAAGCAAAAATGTGTGGGTTTACCCTCGGCTATATCTTGCACGTGAGGTGCCAATGACCCGCCTCCCAACTATTTCTCTCGAATCAACTGAACCAATGAAAGTTTAACCTGTAGCTCAGCTATCAAATCGCCATCCCGTGACACACTCAATCTCGCAAACATAGCTCGCAACTCAACTGCCACTTATCTACTCAAAGCATCGACCACTACGTTTGCCTTACCCGAATGGTACTCTATCGTAAGGTCATAATTCTTAAAAAGCTCTATTCACCTACGTTGTCTAAGGTTCAGCTCTCTCTGAGTCATCAAGTATTTCAAACTCTTGTGGTCGGTATAGACTGTGCACTTCTCACCATAAAGGTGGTGTCTCCAAATCTTTAAAGCAAACACTACTACGGCTAACTGTATATCATGAGTGGGGTAGTTCTTCTCGTGAACCTTCAAAACCTTACCCTCTTGCATTAGCACACAACCTAAACCTACATACGATGCATCACTGTAAATCACAAACTATTTCCCCGATTCAGGCTGAATCAAAATAGGAGCTTCGTCAAAGCTTTCTTGAACTTCTCAAACACTTGTTGTCTTGCATCTGACCACTCATACATAACATTCTTTTGGAGTAATTTAGTCAAGGGTGCCGCAATCTTCGAAAATCCTTCGACAAATCTTCGATAATACCCCGCCAAGCCTAGGAAACTACAAATTTCTGTCACCGACTTCGGTTGTTTCCAACTCACTATGGCTTCTATTTTCTTGGGATTCACACTAATTCCATTGGCCGAGATCACATGACATGGGAAGACTACCTCCTTAATCCAGAACTCGCACTTAATCAACTTGGCATACAACTGATTTTCAAGCAAGGTCTGAAGCACTAGACGGAAGTGCTCATCATGCTCTTCTTCGGTCCTATAGTACACTAAGATATCATCTATGAACACTACCACAGGCTTATCCAAAAACTCGCGGAACACTTGATTCATCATATTCATAAATGCAACTGGTGCATTAGTCAACCCGAAAGGCATTACCAAGAACTCATAGTGCCCATAATGTGTACGGAAAGCGGTCTTCGGTATGTCCACAACTTTCACCTTTTACTGATAGTAATCGGATCTCAAATCATTTTTCGAAAACACTGAAGCACCTCTCGACTGATCAAGCAAATCATCTATCCACGGCAAAGGATACTTGTTCTTCATTGTTACCTTGTTCAAATGTCTATAGTCTATACACATCCTCATACTGCCGTTTTTTTTCTTCACAAACAAGACTAGAGCACCCTATAGAGAAATACTAGGCCTAATGAAACCTCTATCTGACAGTTCTTGAAGTTGCGTCTTCAACTTTTCCAACTCTTTCGGTGCCATTCTATACGGAGCAATAGACACGGATGCAAAATCCCTAACCATGTTTCGATCACCATACTTAAACCTTCAGTTATCCCTACCCGAACTCCGACCACCATGGTGCGAACTACGGCCACCATGCAGCGATTCCTAGCCGCCGTCTAAACCCTAAATACCCGAAAAAACATTGATTTCAACCCCAAACTAATTCAAGGCTCGATAGAGCCCACATTCTTCCTCAAATCTAAACCTAAACTACCTGAAACCCTATTTTTCAACTTCGACCACGCCTCAATGAACTCCAGTCGCCAGAAGACTTCTCCGATTTACTTTCCATTTTCGATTTTTGGTTCTTATAGATATATATATATATATATATATATATATATATATATATATATATATTCCATTGACTTCTTTTTCATTTTGCAGAGAAAAAAAGACAAATTGGAGAATGATTCACCTTCCGGCGGCGCGCTTCCCGACGGCTCCTCCACAACCAGTGTCGGTTCAATTCCTGGAGGTGATTCGAGATCTCGACAACAGTTTGAGTAGCTGGCGTCTCTCAATGACTCTTCAAATCCTTCGAAGTGACAAAAATAGCGTTCGAACGAACTCCCAGCAACGGCTACAACTCTGGTGACGGTTCAGATCTTCAGTTTAGCTCACGGGCCAATTTGGCTTCCACGACGACTGTTTATGCTCCGGCGACTGTTTGGATTTCCAGCTGTTCGGTTCCCAAGGGGGTAACCTTCTCTCTCTTTTTTTTTAATATAGTGAATATTTTTAATGGTTGTAATTATTTATTGGTCTTAATGAATCTGACATTCTCTCTCTTGCATTTATAGGAGTCAGACTGTTGACGTCATTGCTGACGTCAACAAGACCATAATTCGGGTGAAAGTACTTCTAACCAATGAGTAGCCGCCACGTGGCACAAATTGGGTGAGAATCTGAGAAAATCACTGGGTTTTGAGTTTCTTTGATTAAAATTGGCGAGAACCCGAATATAAAAGAATTTTGGGCTTTGTAATGGGCTTTTGAGCATTTAGAATGTAAAATGGACACTACTTTATTGGGCTTTTGTTATTGGGTTCACTATTTATTATTATTTGGTTTTATTTATAGAGATATATAGTGTATATATTTATATATAGGTATACTCGGATAAAATTAGTGTATTACACATGTAAATTAGCAAATCAGATAATTATACGAATATTCAAAAGACCTTATGCAGTTTCTAAAGTTCATACAAGTCTCGAATATTCTCAAACTCATCAAGCATCTCATAATTACCAAGTCTCGTAATACCAGTCTCAACACATGCTTATTTTTATCTACCTATTCTGCAAACACTAACAAGCAAGGCAATTATACTTATGATGCTCATGAAGCATTTCGGAGTTCAAGGTGTACTAACCTCAAGCCAAAGCGATAAATCCTCATCCAAGCTCCTTCAATCATCTCCTCCAATTTCTGCATCCACAAAAACCTCGGATAAAACAAACAAGACTCCATAAGAAAAATCGCATTATCGAGCTACTTTAGGGAATAAAACGCGTAAAAATAACTTACCAGTTTCAAATTTAAACAGACTACGACAACATATTAGAACTTCAAAAAAACCTCGGGTATGGTCCCAAAAAAGGCGACGGCGGTCAAGGTGCTGGTGATCCAATGCAGCACAGACCAAGGTAGCCACGGTGCACCCTAAGTGCGGGATCCGGTGAGGGCAGGTGTATATGTACTTAGAGAAAGTGATCCAGTGTGGTGCAGGAGAGAGCTGTGCACCTAGCCCTGGAGCTGGCACACACCCTCCGATTACTGGACAGCGATGAAAACCTCCAGATCCATACTTCTTTGGCCGTTAAGTCTAGTGATGGCATCAATTTTCAGTGGAAGACGACAAATCATGGGGTTTCAAGCTAAGCCGTTTCTTCTTTTCTCTCACTGCAATGAACGGTGGCGACTACATCAATGAGGCGACCATGGTCGAACTCATCTCGACGAGCCAAAGCTGATGGTGGCAGTGTTGGTCACAGACGACCGACCGACGACGAAGATAAGTTGAAAGCTCCTTATTCTCTCTAAAATCATTTCTTTCTGTCTCTCCTCAATTTCAAATATGATTTTTTCTCTCCTCCAACATGCCAAATCTGATCTTATTTATTGTCCATCAACCATCAATGGTAGACCATACCAAGGCCATCAAAATTTTCAAAACTTTACACCTTAGTCTCCAAAACCACTAAAATTTGACTTTAAGCTCCAACTCCCCATATTTAGCTCTCAAGCAACACAATTAAAATTCCATGTTAATATTTGAAACCCGAATCCATGATCCAAACTTTTGGCCCACTAATTGGGTCGTTACATCAAGGACAAAATCAATGCATTTGTTAATTGATTCAACGGAATTAGTATAAAGGCTCATTAATTCATAAGGTCATATTTCTACTTCTATTCTCAATTAATTTAATGTCTAACTCAGAACTAAAAGTTAGAAAAAGAAAAGGTAAACATAAATTAATTAAATATTTAATTATTCTATCCTTATTTATATTGCTACAATTGTAAGAGAAAGAACAAAAAGTCTTAAACTCTTAAAATCTTGCGGAATAAAATTTAAATAATAATTGAAATATACTTCTATATATTGAATAAATGAAGAGTTTAAAAATAATAAATTGCATACCTTCATTCTTGAGAGATTTAATAGCCTCGAACATAAAAAATTAAGAATTTACGCTTGAGGAAGAAAAACGTCAAAAGTATAGTAGAAGTTGCAGAACCCAAAAATATTTTTTTTTAGTGAGCTTCTTCTTCTCTTATGATTGGTTATTATTTTTTGAGTTTTTATGTATGACTGTAAATGAACTAAGCTCGAATGAATTATTTGTGGACTTCTAATAAAGAATGAGTTATTATTTATGGACATCTTTAGTTAGTATTTTATTATAATTTATATATGAGTGGTATAAATAAAATTTCAGAATAGGCACAAATAAAATTTTAGGGTGGAAACTATCAATAAAATAGATAATTAATAGGAGAAAATTTGAATTCTAAGGTGGGCACGTGGATTCGCCAGTGCAATTGAGTCGCCTATTTTGACAAAAAAATGATAGTTTGAACACCTAAAAAAACAAAAAACAAAAGTTTAAGTACCCAAAAAAAGATAATTTAAACATTTATTTTGATATTAAGCTTCGATTATAAGTCAATATACGTACATGTAATGTAAGAGATACGCAAATTCTATATGCATATATGTTAGAAATTTTTATGCGGACAAGAAAATATGCTAAACTATATGAACAATTATTTAATTATAAGATGAGTTTTATTTTAATCATCGATCTATTAATTTTATTAATCAAACTATTTAATTATTAAAATGTTATCAATTAAGTCAATTGTTTTTAAAATTTAATGGAAGAGATGATGTGACATTTAACATAAATTGATATAATTACACATTTGATCTATATTACTTGCTTATTCTATTAATTTAGCCACAATTGTAATTTAATTTAATAAATTCAATCCCTCGATCAGACGATGACACGTGTCAGATGATGACATGTGTCACGATCTTATTGGAAGATTTTATTCTTAATTTTAATTTATTTTACTCTATAATTTTTATACAATCGAATAATGACACATGTTATCGTAAAATAATAGTATATTTTTAGAAGAATGTTGTTGTCAATGTCATTGATAACAAAACCACTACTCGGCATTTGATATAACGATACAAATACAATAACGAAATTAATCAAACTTAAGGGAGTAAAGTAAGAAAAATAAATTTTGAAGTCTAAATCATTAATTATCTTTATATTTTTTAATAAAAAATATTTGGAGACAGTTGCTCCCCAAACTAGATATAGTTTCGTCCTTGATGATATATTAGTGTCAATAGTGACTTTTCTACTCCACTTATTAAATTCATAATTGACAAACTAAAGAATATAAAAAAATTATTAAAAACACAACATAAAAAATGAATATAATATGAATAGCTAAACCTTAATCGCATTTTTGTGACGCTTCGTTTGACTACTCCTTCACATGACTTTATCAAAATTAATTATGACACTTCGTTTGACAGCTCTATAGGCATGGCAGGTGTTGCTGCCATCTTTTAAAATAATCTTAGTGTTATTGTTGGCGGGGCGACAAAACTTTTTAGAGATACCTTAATAGGAGCGGATATGATCATATTCTGGTTGAATCTGATAATGAGAAGTTTATTTCTCGGTTAAATTTTAAATCCATCTTAAATTAGGACTCTGCTGTCGTGGATGGAGACATCCTCAACCTTTCTTCTTTGTTTGCTGTTTGTAATTTTTAGTTTGTGAAACGATCTTGTAACAAAGCTGCCGATGGAGTCGCAAGAGCGGCTCGATCACTTTCTTGCCCATCGAAATGGATAATCTCCCCCGACTGATCTTAGGCTTCTTCTGTAATTGTGTTGGTTTTTATGAATGAGCAGTTTTTATTTGTCAAAAAAAAATCCTAGCTGCGTATTTGGCACTAACTTTAGTGTTGGTTGTTGACCGCTAATATTTTTCTTATTTCATTCTATATTTTCTATTTTTTAACTTCATTAAATATGTTTTTGTGACACGCCTTCCTCTGCATTTTGGTACGTATACTCTGCCTTTTATCACATTTTTTTTACTTAATCGGTCGCTTAGCCGCTTTTTAATTTGTTTTTGTATCAAGATTGGATTAGACGTCGTCACGACTAATAAAGATTGTGCACTTTTGTTTATCCTGCTGATCTCCATGTTTTAGATCCTCGAACCGAATTTGGATATGAGCTCACACTCACCGCTTTTGATCGCGATTGAGTTGTGGCAATAAAAGTGTTGTCAATGTGTCTTATTATTGTACTATGCTTTTTTTAATGTTGTTTGTTGTTGGATTTTACCTTTCATCATCGAGCTTTGGTGATGTTTGTATCTTTTTATTTCGAGCCTTTGAGTTAGGGTTTTTCCCTTTTCTTTTATATGGTCATGTTTATGATTTAGAGACGTTAGTTTTCGAGTTTTCAAAAATATGTTTAGATCAATTTTGCTTACTTAAGTTGTAAACTCTCATTATATTTTTTTATTTCCCCTCCTTTAATAAAACCAACATACCCAGATTCAAAAAAATAATATAATATATGAATTTAATATATGCTATGTAACACTTTAAACCCGGCTTAAAAGAATAAACCGAAGATGGTTGTTTCAAAGACACACGAACATTATAATTAAACCAAAGATGTTTTACGTTCCCTAATCGAAATCGGAATAAATTAAAACTTCTTACTAGAAGTTTATCTCATTTGATCCACCATAGCTATAGCATCAATTAGCCCAATCCTTTTCATCTTACAATCAATCGTTTGATACTAAATAATAATCAATCCTACATTGTTCACTCGGTTGGACCAAAGTCAAAAAGTTCATCAAGTCAATTACTCATTCTTTAATTTAATCCATTAGTGATCATTTCATTTGATCTTTGGAAAGTAAAAAGCTGCCCTGCACCTACCTTGGTTTACCACTGGGGCTTCAAAAAATGACAAACAAATATGGTGGCCGATAGTGGAGAGGGTTAGAACTAAACTCGCTGGTTGGAAAGCCAAATCCTTATCGTTGGAAGGTAGAATTACCCTCGTCAAAGCGGTAATCTTAAATTTACCTATGTACTTTATCTCTATTTTTCCAATGCCGAAAGGAATTAACAAAGCACTGACCAATTTTGTATCCAAATTCATTTGGGGTGCTATTGATAAACGTGTGATTCACTAGGTCAATTGAGAGACTTTGTGTTTGCCAAAAAGCATATGGGGGACTGGGACTCGCAGATTTCAGCAGGAAAAATTGTGCTCTATTGTTAAAATGGGTCTGGAGATTCGGAACAGAAATTGATAGTTTTTGGAGGAGAATTATTACAGCAAGATACGAATTGAATGACGACAGTATTTTCCCGTTGAATCGTAAGACACAGGGGATGTCTTTGATATGGAAAAATATTATCGCGAACTTCAACAACATGGAGGATGAGTTCTTAAATAACATCCGTTATTGTGTGGGAGATGGGAAAAGAATTCAATTTTGGAATGAAACGTAGGTAGGACATCAACCTTTGAGGAGGGCGTTTCCTAGAATCTATGCCTTGGCAATAAACAAAGCTAGAGTAATAGCAGATTTTGGACATTGGGAGGGAAATAAATGGAAATGGAAAATCAGCCTGCGGAGGAATGTGTTTGATTGGGAAAGAAATTATTGATTTAACTTCAACCAACTATTGGAATCAGTAAAGCCAATTGTCGATGTAAAAGATACTATCAGATGGACAGCCACCTCTTGCGGAAACTTTAATGTAAAATCAGCTGTAATCTTAATTGCTCAAGTCAAAACGAAGCTAAAGAAATTTAGAAGTTGGTTTGGAAAGGAATCGCACCCCTAAAGTGGAAGCCTTCATGTGGAGAGCCATGCTGGGTGTAACACCCGAGTTTGGGGTCGGGTAAAAATAATACTAAAATAATGTTTCGGGTTTCGGTTTTATAACTAAAATAATAAAATATTATTTTGGGCTTCACATATTCAAAGCAAACATTTTATGTTGGACTTAAATTGAATTGAAACACAAATTTCATGGATTTTATAGTTAATGAGATTGCCATCTCATTAATGGAAAAAGAGTAAATAAGTAGACTTTTAATTTAAATCCCCTTTTTATTAAAAGTCCCTTTTGTCATCTTCTTCACTCTTTCATTTCCCATTTTCAACGACAAGAGAGCTCTCTCCTCTCCAAGTTACTTTTCCATCACTTTGCATCTTCATCTTAGGTGCTTTTCGAAAGGTAATCTTGTTTTTGAGTTGGCCTTGTCTTTCTCTTCATTTTGGTACCATTAATTTTCATTAAAGCTATGTATTTCATATTTTGGGTTTTTCAAGGTTTTTGCTAAAGGTTGTAACTTTATGAGATTTTAACAAAGCTTTTGATTTATTGTTGATAGATAAGTTATTTATGAACCATGAGGTCCAACATGTGTTAATTTTGAGGTGTTTTATAAAGATTTTCGGAAATGGGTTTTGTTGGGGTTTTAGAGAGGTTTTAGAGTTGGTTTAAAGGCTATTTTACGTGGGAAAATGTTTGGTTATGATAGTATGGTATATGAGGATCATTTTGGGTGTGTTTGAGGATCGTTTGGTTGTTTGAAATGGAAGATTTCAGTGGGTATAGAGGGCTGCTCAGGAATTTGGTTTTGAGCATGATCTTGGTTGCTAAATTGCTTGGAATGTTAATTCGAGTTGTTCCGACGACTAGTATTTGATTGTTGGTGTTTTGTTTGTGTTTGGATTTGGTTAGAATCAAGGTTTGGCATCGGTGAGACATCGGGAGTGAATCCGAAAGCTTGAAGGTCTTGGTTGCTTGGTTGTTGAGCTTGGAAGTGAAGGTGAGTGGTTAAATGTTTAAAACTGGTTTTCGAGTATTTGGTTCAAGCATGTGGACTAGGTTAGGCTTGGTAGACCCACCTAGAGTTGGGATTAGATTGGTAGTCTAATCCCAAGCTTAGTTAGAAACCCTTGTTGCACTCTAATTTGTGGTTATGCCTCTTGTTTGATTGTGTTTATGGTGGTTATGTATAATGTGTTATACATGTATGTTGATGCATGGTTGTGATGCATTGTGATATGCATGTGGATTGTGCATGATGTTAATCATGGTGAGTACGTGCCAAGCACGGAAGTGGTTATGAAATGATGTTGAGAATTGTGTTTTAATATTGGCACTAGTATGTTTGGGTACAAATGATCGATCATTAGGATGTTAGTGTGCACACGTGAGTCAAATGCGCGCGTGATCTTGGTGATGGTAGTCATCAAGATGGAGTACGGGTTCGCCCGAAAAACCTTCTTATATATATGTTAGTCGGTGATGAGTGTAATCCTATCGACGGGGCGTGAGGATGAGTGGAATCCCCTCCGCATGAACGGTGATGAGTGTAATCCCACCGTAAGGTAATGGTTGTTGTTGGATGTGAGTTCCAACGTGTTATCCGCATATTTGAGTCATAGCTAGGTGCCAATATGATATGAAATGTGATTCCTATATGGATTGATATATGTGCTTACATATGATGTGGTTATGGACTTGATGAGCATGGCATAATATGGAATATATGTTCATGCATCATGTACATATTGGCTCATGTGGATCGAAGGTAAGATCATACATTCTACCTTGGTTGTGCTCGTGCTTGGACCCTACATTGTCGAGGTTTGTTTTAATGAGCTTACCCTCACTAAGCTTTATGCTTACGCTCTCTTTTGTTTGACAATGCAGATCCGTAGTTCGTGGGTTGCTAGTGCAAGAGGAGGGCCTCCAAGTGTGCTCGTTGGCTTTTGAGTTTATCAAGTATGAATTTTAAGTTATGAACGTGTAATAGTCAAGCAATGGGATTTGTGCTTTTGATGGATATTGTTGGTTGTTTAGAAGCATGTTTAGACTCCTTATTATGTTGATTTTGGTGTGGCTCGTGGATGCCATGTTTGGATTGTAAAACCATGTTTAACTTGCTTACCATGAATGCTTTATGTATGGTTGTTAAAGTATGAACCTTGGAAGTGCTTTGTATGTCATCTTTTGGCAAATGCATGAATCCTTTGAATGAATGATGCTTGTTCGTGTTGGTTGCCTCGTATGCTTAGATGTTAGTTGTTAAGTGTCGCATGTATGATTGTATGTGGTTAGGGAAGTCTTAAAATTCATCTAGAGTCATGTTTTAGAGTCTTAGGCTGTAAAATTGAGCATTGCAGTGCAGGGCGTATCGGTACGCCCAAGGGCCGTATCGATACGGTCCTACACTCTAAGACTCAAGTTTGACCTAACGTACAGATACTCGAGGGCGTATCGATACGCCAAATCCTCACTGGAAATTCGAGTTATTGAGGAGATTTTGGCGTATCGATACGGGTCTAGGGTGTATCAATACGGTCTTGTATCGTTGACCGTGAGAAGTTGACCAGTTAGGGCGTATCGGTACGGTCAACCTGCGTACCGATACGGTCTCCCTGGTTTGACCTTGGGTTGTTGACCTAGTCAATGCGTACCGATACACTCTCTTAGTGTATCAATACGGCCTGCTTTTAAAAGGTAAAATGGGCTGTTTTATATCTCATGTTCGTTTGTTCGCCTTGATTGTTGCTTCCGTTGTGGCTTGTTCACATAGGATATATAATAAAGCATCTAGAGAAGATAATTAATGAAAAAAAATTCTTGGGTCGGTAACCGAAGTGGAGCCTTAAAGCGTTTCGCCTCGGTTATCCCCGTGTAACCCACTCGGGTCGGTTAAGCGTCCGGACCGGGACGAGGAGTTACACTGGGAAGATTACCTACTAAAGTAGAGCTATTAAAAAAGAGGTTGTGGTTCAACGGCTTCCAGTTTGTGCCCTTTTTGTAATGGAGCCTTAGAATCAATCAGCCATATTTTCATATACTGCCTAAAGTCTTGGTCAGTGTGGATGAGGTGGTGTAAGATATCGGACCTGAACTTGATTGTCTCAGAGAACCTAAAAGATTTTTTATATGTTTGGCCGCACTACAAGCCGCACTCTCTTCATGAAAAAGTATGGTTTATGAGTTTCTTCTGCTTATTATGGTCATTGTGGCTCTGTAGGAACAATCTGATTTTTAAAGATAAAACAACAGATTGGGATATTGTATATGATATATGCATAATGCAATTGAGTACGTGGTGTTTGGCCATATGGTCGAAGACATCAGTTTCAATAAGCGATCTGCTACTATCACCTTCCAAACTCGACATATTTGGGAAACAAGATCTAATGATTCAAAAGAATTGGAGGCCTTCTGCATCAAATACCGTTGTCTTTAACACAAATGGGGCGGTAATTCAAAGTTATGGTGAGGCTGGTATAGGTGGAGTTCTTCGTAATAACAAAGCAAATTGTCTTATCACCTTCTCAAAGAATATCGGGATCGTTGATGCCACCACTGCGGAAATTTTAGCGGTAAGGGAGGCATGTAAGCTTTTCAAGAACTCTAAATGGGTTAAATATGAGAGATTAAGGATTGAATGTGATAGTGCTCTAGTGGTGCAATGGATGTCGGATCCAATAAGCTGCCCTCAAAATTTTAAGAAGATCATACTTCAATGCAGGAAGGAATGTGAAACTTTTTCTTGGGAAATAGAGAAGATTGACAGAGAGTGCAATTGCATGGCTGATTCCCTAGCTAAAAGAGGCATCTGCAGATCGAATGATATGGTTCTTTTCAGTAATTAGATAGAAGGCAAAGTAGGAGTTCTGTTGGCAAATCGAATATGTGCGTGTGTAAGCGCTATCTTCATTTTTCTTTGAAAACGGTTCTATTATGTGTATGTATTTGACTACCACAATTGTTGCACTCTTTTTTCCCATTTAGATGTAGGGTTTTTTTAATGAGGCACGACTGTGGTATTATGCAAACCTTTACATTAATAAATTATTGTTAAAAAAAAAAGAAACCATATTTTAAAGCCACGCGATAATCAAGTCAATCGACTCCAACCTAAGAGTTACATCAAATCGCTAAATCTTAAATTCTAAAGCATCATTTCCAACAGTAAGGAACCAATTTAGTAAAATAAGGAAGACCATAAGAGGCTTCAAACATTCGATTAGTTACGATTTCTTGCTACAACCCTTTTTGAATATTACCACGAGCCAACTATACTATTCCCAGGATATCAATTCTTCAATTACTTACCAACATAATTAACAGTCTTAATAACCCGAGTAAAGCCCGAACTAATTCAATGAATATATCAGCATAGCGTTCTATATACTACAACTACAAGCCTACAATTGGCTTAGCCAAAAAGGTAATCAACCACTTATGAAGATTTCCCCAAATCTTGTCAATAATTATTTACTTATTTATAAACATACTAATATATCTTGTCAATTTCGGAATCAATTGATTAGCTTATTTAGCACAATTGTTCAATAAGAGCTCTTCGAATTACCGTATATTTACCATATAGCTTATAAATAAGTGTCAAGATCTTAATAAGTTCTTCAGTTTAAGTCACCAGTTAACTAATCGAAATCGTAATTATACCCCCACATGTCCAACAAACGAGCTTTCATGCTCCTCATATAGTGAGTACAAACATTTAATAAAATTATTAAAGGTTCATTTATCAACTGATATTTGACCCTTGGTCTTGACAATATTAAACTTTTCTCAACAATTTAATCAACTAGGCCATGATTCAATTAAAGGACATTACAGATTATTTAACTTTACCAAATCAACCATTCCAAAACATGGATAATTAACCAAACAACAACAACAATAACATGGAATCACGTCAACAAGGTTTATGTCTATAAGACTTTGGACTTTTCATGGCTTTAAACCGAACTTGATTTCCAAGTAATTTACATATAAATACATGTACCACCTCCCATTCCAACATCTTACAAGAGTCTAAATTACAATAAAAGCATTCAAATTATATCGTATAACTTAATCAACAATCACCAATCAATTCTATATTTGCATATCACCAACTCTAAGCATCCATATAGATTACAAATTGTCAATGTTGGTTACATGTAAGATAACTATGCTTTATACATGATTAGTAGTTCCACCATCCTAGGAGTATTAACTAACAAAGATCCAATCGCTACTTGAATTTTGAATAACAACTTGGAAACCGCGATGATTAACTTACACAAGCTTTAAATATCCTGCAATGCATGATAATGAATGTATTAGGCTTATATAGCCTAAGTGAGATAGTGACAACAAAGTAATAAACATTATGAATTACAAACTTTAATGATAGATACCAATTTGTTCAAGTCAATGTTAATACAAGAGTTTCCTTATAGCTTAAGTTATCTTGATCATGACTTAATTAATGGAAGTTTATTAAAAATTATGATTTCATGTCTTATTCAAGGGCTTCCATTTAGAATTTAAGCTTAAAGCATTAATGTGCTCACTACGAGTCTACCAAATCATATGCTCACCAATAGCCTTGTAACATTTATGCTCACCAAGAGCCTTATAACATTTATGCTCAGCAAAAGCCCCGTTTAACAATATGCTTGTTCAATATTCTCTTGATTTCCTATTCCATTTCTCACTGATATTCATGTCTTTTAACATGTATGCCTTGGATCACACTAGGTTATGAATAACATTGGTCCGTGTTCGTGTTTGAACATATAGGTTCAAGCGATACTTAGCTCAAAGCACATAGCAATGACTAATATCGAAACATATCAATCCTAACTTCTCATCTATCTAACCAAACTGTAGCCAATCTCCGTACAACTCCGTTGTTACCTCCTACCGTCGCCAATAACATATCACATATCAATGGGGCGTCCCCTGAGCCGTAGCTCATGGACTCTAGTCCCAATATACCAAGCATCAAACCAATGTATCTAAGAACTTCCATTGAAAAGGCAACTTAAATATTCTATCTTATAGAGAATTTGGGGTGTATCTTATTGTATAAGTAATCTTAATTATTTGATTAATGGCTTCAATATAAGGTTCAATAAATCTTATGGAAAGTGAGCTTTATGCTCCAATGTCAGTATTTACGTTATCTTATAGCATTAAAGATCCCCTTCGAATCATAGAAGTTAACTTTAAGGCTTGAGAACATCTCTTAGTGTCTTAAGATATAAAGAATTTAAGATTTAAAACAACATCAAGACATAGCTTCTTTAATTCAATTTAGCAATAACAATGTGTCATAACTTGATGTGCAATGCACTCATGATGCATATGCATGCTTGTCTTTAACCATGAAATCTACTGACAAGTCGTCGTTTAACCGGTCAAAAATAAATATATTAATTAACCTCTTTCAGCAATAAATAAAATAAAGAAATTAAATAAGTATAGGGAAAGAGGGTCGATCCGCAGGGAGATTAGCTAGAATTGTTGACTTGAATTTGTTGAATCCGAAATCCCAGGAATATCTGAAAAAGCAAAGAAATAAAAGGGGGGGTGATATGATATTGGATGAAGTAATGAAATAAAATGCACAAATTAAAAATAAGGGAAACCAAGTATGTGAAATAGCCTCGAGCTAGCCTTGTCAATTCCTTCGATCATTGAAATAGATTTTTACTCCGGGGATCATGTCGGTTACAGTCTGCGAGGCCCAACCCGTCGCAACTTGCTTCTCTCTCGAGTAACCAATCCTCCCAAGACTATCTTCGAAGGTTGATTCTTAAACAAATTAACCACGTCTATCGCCGTTAAAATATTTAGTTTTGAAAGCAGGAAAAGCCCGACTCAGAAATTGTCTTAAAAAAAAGAATCGCTTCTGATTTTATCTTTCCTTAGCGGACCGCCGCTAAGAGTGTTCACAGGAAGTCGAAATTGCCACAGGCCGATCCTTCCTCCCAACTATGTCTTTAAACGATTCCAGACCAACGAGCTCTTTTTGATTTGAAAAATGATTAAAAACTTTAGTAAGGCCGATTGCCAAACTATCTAAACAGAAAGATAAAAATGTATTCCCGAAGGAATTTAGGCAATGTTTAATTCTCACGATTAGAATTGATTTGGCTAACTCTTGGCTCAAGAAATTTAGCTAAGCATGATATTAATTATCATACTTAACTTAATTTTAGAAAAACAATTAAATAACATAAAAAATGAAAACAAGAAATTAAAGGAAAATGAACTTAAATTAAAACTAAAAAGAGTTTACAAAGATAAAAACTAAAATGAATGATTGAAATGATCTAAGCCTTTACCAAGGGTGGTATTTATAGGCTTAGATTTACAAAGATAAAGTGATAATATAATTTAAAATAATAAACAAAAGATAAAACAATTCAAATGTTTTAAAATTTAAATGCATGAATCTAATCGGATAAGCTGATAACATCTTCCAGAACGTTCCAGAAGCTTCTAGAAGTCGCCTCGTCATTGCCACGTCACTTCCACGTCAGACGCGTCGTGCCCGGTGTCGTGCCCATGATGCCAGTCATGACAGAATTATAATAAAAACTGCAGAAATGCCTCATTTTCACTGTTATTTCCAGAATTGGGTCCCTGCACAAAATATAACGAAAACAACATGGATTAAGCAGCAAGAAGTCCCAATAGCTAGAAAAATAACAAATGAAATGTGTCATAATTGAGAACTCATCAAATTCCCCCTCACTTGTCTCATACTTGTCCTCAAGTATGTCCGAAAAAATCATAAACCCAAGAATGCATTTCTCAACCATTACAAGCATCAAACATAATCATAAGAGTTCTAGCACGAAAGGAGGTTCATGAAAGAAACATAATTAAAACCAAATAGATACAAGCAAAGAGCAGCCATTGTCCTTTTCAATTACCTAACAAGCATTAATCAAATCTTAGCCTAGTCTTAATCCTCACCAAGATACACTCAAGAGCACTCAAAGTGTTTTAAAGGTAAATTTGAAGCAGAAACACTCAAAGTCAATCATGAATAAAGGTTTCCATATGCTTGTAACAAGTTCAATTCTCCACTACTTATTAGAATCAAGGTGCAAAAATCATTAGGTCTTTTATTCAAGGTGTAATGTGGGTATAGAGAAAAAAAAGTAGAAAGATGGAAAGAAAAGGCAAAAGAAGATGATCAATGCGAGATATTTCAAACATAAGCAGTGAAGACATTAAAAAGGAGCTAAAAATGGTCAAGCCAACACAAATTTTTCTTTTCTTTTTTTATTCTTTTCGAAACTGTTTTTCTCTTTTTTTTCTCTTTTTTTTTCTTTTATTTTCCGAAGCAATTGCTTCCTTTTATTCTGTTTTTTTCTAGGAAAATTTCTGCCCTTATTTGAAAAGTATCTCCTTCATGTCTAATAAAGATTCTAGCATTTGATCAATTGAAATGGTTTAGTCAAAGAAATGGGGTTTAAGGCTAACAAAGGCTCACTAGGCGATGAGAAAGGGAAAAATAGAGTGAGAGGGAAAAAAAATGGTTAAAGCCTAATGCCTAAATCATTTTAAAGCACCTCGTTCTTAGTGTAGTCTCGAATTGTAAGCAAGCCACAAGTTCTAGATTCCTAAGTTCAAGATGACACTCTCAAGCAAGGAAACGAGCATAATATGAAGAATGCATGCTCAAGGCTAAAATCTTACCAAAATTGGGCTAATTTGATTAAGCTAGGCGAGAACTTTAATTAACACTATCAAGAGTAATTAAAAGAGATGTTAAACTGCATATTACCCATATCATTTGATTATCAAAATGCTCCAATTCAATCATTCCTAAGCACTAGAACAAGTATAATATGCTAGATAACATGTAATGGCAAGAAAAGTTCATCTCAAGTTTAATCAAAGTCAAAACATATTATCAAACAAGCAGACAAGTGGTAATTTATTACCTTCCCCCTCACTTAAGTGAATTGCCCCAATTCAGAAAAAATTAAGGAAATAAATAGAAAACAAGGGCAAAAGATACTCCCCGTGGATGTAGAGTGAGTCGATGGGAAAGGTGCACTGTGAGTGGCTCGGATCAGCGGCGGCAGATGGCTTTGAACGGAGCTGCCAGATGTGCGAAAGAGGGTGCAGCGAAGGGTGGTTCAGCATTTTTGTTGGCACCCGTCGAATGGTTGCTGGTCGTCGGCCACCACCGTAGGGAGAGGTGTGGGGACTGGTCGGAATCACTGGGCACCCCCTACGAAGGTCGTCGACGCAACGAATCATCACCTAGAACGGTGCGTGGGTAGAGGCTCGACCCGGTCTTGGCGTTATATGCGGACCATTGGTGGTGGTGCGGTTTTGGTGGGGCTCGATTTTGTGGTGATGACGTGAAGAAGATGATGCGGGAATGATAAAGGAAGGAGACGAAATGGGGGGATTTAGGGAAAAATAAATAAATAAAAGAAATGGGTTGATTGGCTGCGGGAGATATTTGGGTGGTCAAAGGGTAAAGGCTAAAGGGTTTGGCTAAAATGCACTGCAGACCATGGGTTTTGCTAACGTGCATCGTTTAATGAAACAGTGCACTCCAATGCTTATGGTCGAAATGTGCTGCTGTGAAGGGCGTGGCTTGGCTTGCTGTGTGCGAAAAGAAACCTGCAGAGGGAAAGAAAAATTTATTAAGGCAACAAAAGAAAATGAAAAATAAAGAAGCATAAATTAAATAAAAAAAGGAAGTAAAAATTGACGAAAAATAAATCAATGGGTTGCCTCCCATTTAGCGCTTTGTTTAACGTCGTTTAGCTCGACGACCTTTGCTAAATTTTCGGCTCTTCAAAATAAAGGTCTTCAAACAATCGATAATGTCCATCGCTCGTCGTTTTAACGTCTTCCTTCATCTTTCTTTTTGTGCGCAAAACAACAACTCTACCTCCTTCCCAAGACAACTTACTCAAGATGATGTTTGGCAAAGTTTGGTTGTCGCCTAAAAATATATAATCAAACCATTCCAACCTTGGCTTTGGTTCCTGCAAAATTGATGGAAAATGTTTAGTTCGAAATGGAATTAATCGAAAATCAGAAAGGGAAGAAAGATTTGAAATGATTTCGCCTTTGTTTTTATCGTCGAGATCTGCGAATTCCCTACAAAATTCATAACACAAATTAGTTTCGATCAAATCATCAGCTAACGGATCTATAATATCAACGAAATTTAAACTTGCGACCGAATCAGGATACTTCATAGCTTTGTACATATCAAATTTAACTACTTCCCCATCAAATTCCATAGTTAAGATGTCGTCGCGGACATCAATCTTTGTATGCGCAGTTGATAGGAAAGGTCGGCCAAGCAAGATTTCGGATCCGTTATTGCTGCGATCATTTTCCATGTCAATAATGTAAAAATCAGCAGGAAAAATGAGATTTTTTACCTGTACCAACACGTTTTCTAGTACTCCCTCGGGGTAGATGATTGATCGATCAGCTAATTGAACCGTCACTCGCGTTTCTTTCAATGGTTCAGTCGAAATTTTTTTGTAAACGCTTAACGGCATGACGTTGATAGATGCGCCTAAATCGCACATCGCCCTTTTTATCCCAACATTCCCAATTTTACAAGGAACCACAAACATACCTTGATCCTTGTACTTTGGCGGCAATGGTCTTTGAAGAATAGCCGAAACGTTCTCACCAAGGTTAACTCTTTCATTCCCAGACAATCGCCTTCGGTTTGTGCATAGATCTTTTAGGAACCTTGCATATTTGGGCACTTTTCGAATAACATCAAGAAGTGGAATATTAATTTCCACTTTCTTGAATACATCCAAAATTTCCTTTTCTTCCTCCTTTTTATCACGTTTCGCCAATCTACCTGGAAAAGGAGGAACAGGATCGTAAGTAGAAACAGAAATATTAGATTTAGAGTTACCTGCAGTGGGTGGAGATTTTTTGTTCTGGTCCTTCGAAGAATTGCCTTGCTCGTCGGATTTTTGCTCATCTTGCTTGGGCGGTTTAGGCGTTATCACTGTTCCACTACGCAAAGTTATCGCACTAACGTTTTCCCTTGGGTTGGTTTCGGTTTGGGATGGTAGCTTTCCCTGGGATTCTATACGGCTAACGGCTTGAGCTAGTTGGCTTATTTGCTTGTCGATTTGTTGGAGGTGGGATTGTGTTTGGGTTTGGAATTTTTCCTGCGAAACTGCCAATCTCTCAACAATAGACTCAAGCAAGGATTTTTGGTTTTGGTAGGGAGGTTGTTGCCTAGGTTGGTAATTTGGGTTCTGATTACCGTAGCTCAAGTTTGGGTGATCTCTCCAACCGGGATTGTATGTATTGCTATGTGGGTTATAAGGTCTTTGGGGAGGTCCGGGAAAGTTGTGAATGGCGTTAACTTGGGCACCAGACGTATCTCGCAACAATGGGCATAAGTCGGTTGCATGATCTGACATAGTGCATATTCCGCATACCTTAGCAGCTTTTATCTCCCCTGAAACAAGAGAATACACAATATTAGTCAAATTATCAATTTTATTCTCTAATGAAATTGTGCTTACTGTGTGAACCCGTCGGCTGGGTTCACTTGTAGAACCAAATTGCTGCGAGTTTGCAGCCATCGTGGAGATTAATGTTCTCGCCGCAGTAGGAGTCATGTTAACGAGCGCGCCACCGCTTGCTGCATCTACCATCTTTTTGTCCATTGGTAACATTCCTTCATAAAGGTATTGAAGGAGTGTTTGCTCGGATAGGCCATGTTGCGGACAACTGGCGCACAGCTTCTTGAACCTTTCCCAATAATCATATAGGGATTCGTCGTGCATTTGTTGGATACTCAATATGCTTCGCCTAAGTTCAGTCGCTTTTGCTGCAGGGAAATACCTGTCAAGGAAAACACGAGAAAGATCAGTCCATGTATTAATAGAATTCGGAGGTAAATAAAATAACCACTCTTTAGCCTTTCCGGCTAAGGAAAAAGGAAAAGCCCTTAGTTTTATCTGATCCTCTGAAACTCCTTGCGGTTTCATGCTGCTGCACACCATGTGAAATTCGGCAAGGTGTTTATGTGGGCTTTCAGTAGGTAAACCGTTAAAGGTAGGGAGTAGATGAATTAATCCCGTTTTGAGCTGAAAGGGAGTGTCGCCTTGAGGAAAAGCGATGCAAAGGGGTTGTTGCACAGTAGGAGCTGCGTTCAGCTCTCGAATTGATTGATCTGCCATCGGTTCTGGTTCTTGTGTAGGTTCGTCGATTGGTGTGGTCTCGGAAGTGGATTCCTGTTCGGATTGTCGTGTGCTTTGTTGCTTCTTTCGTCGAAGTGTTTCGTCGTGAGTTCTACGAGCGCTTGCTTCAATTTCCGGGTTGTATGGAGCTAAAATACCCGGATTCTTCCTGGTCATAAAAATAAAACCAAATCAGTCAAAAATTGCCGAAATTAAATCTCCCCGACAACGGCGCCAATTTTGACAAGTCGTCGTTTAACCGGTCAAAAATAAATATATTAATTAACCTCTTTCAGCAATAAATAAAATAAAGAAATTAAATAAGTATAGGGAAAGAGGGTCGATCCGCAGGGAGATTAGCTGGAATTGTTGACTTGAATTTGTTGAATCCGAAATCCCAGGAATATCTGAAAAAGCAAAGAAATAAAAGGGGGGGTGATATGATATTGGATGAAGTAATGAAATAAAATGCACAAATTAAAAATAAGGGAAACCAAGTATGTGAAATAGCCTCGAGCTAGCCTTGTCAATTCCTTCGATCATTGAAATAGATTTTTACTCCAGGGATCATGTCGGTTACAGTCTGCGAGGCCCAACCCGTCGCAACTTGCTTCTCTCTCGAGTAACCAATCCTCCCAAGACTATCTTCGAAGGTTGATTCTTAAACAAATTAACCACGTCTATCGCCGTTAAAATATTTAGTTTTGAAAGCAGGAAAAGCCCGACTCAGAAATTGTCTTAAAAAAAAGAATCGCTTCTGATTTTATCTTTCCTTAGCGGACCGCCGCTAAGAGTGTTCACAGGAAGTCGAAATTGCCACAGGCCGATCCTTCCTCCCAACTATGTCTTTAAACGATTCCAGACCAACGAGCTCTTTTTGATTTGAAAAATGATTAAAAACTTTAGTAAGGCCGATTGCCAAACTATCTAAACAGAAAGATAAAAATGTATTCCCGAAGGAATTTAGGCAATGTTTAATTCTCACGATTAGAATTGATTTGGCTAACTCTTGGCTCAAGAAATTTAGCTAAGCATGATATTAATTATCATACTTAACTTAATTTTAGAAAAACAATTAAATAACATAAAAAATGAAAACAAGAAATTAAAGGAAAATGAACTTAAATTAAAACTAAAAAGAGTTTACAAAGATAAAAACTAAAATGAATGATTGAAATGATCTAAGCCTTTACCAAGGGTGGTATTTATAGGCTTAGATTTACAAAGATAAAGTGATAATATAATTTAAAATAATAAACAAAAGATAAAACAATTCAAATGTTTTAAAATTTAAATGCATGAATCTAATCGGATAAGCTGATAACATCTTCCAGAACGTTCCAGAAGCTTCTAGAAGTCGCCTCGTCATTGCCACGTCACTGCCACGTCAGACGCGTCGTGCCCGGTGTCGTGCCCATGATGCCAGTCATGACAGAATTATAATAAAAACTGCAGAAATGCCTCATTTTCACTGTTATTTCCAGAATTGGGTCCCTGCACAAAATATAACGAAAACAACATGGATTAAGCAGCAAGAAGTCCCAATAGCTAGAAAAATAACAAATGAAATGTGTCATAATTGAGAACTCATCATCTACTTATATGGTGCCATGACATGTTGGATTCAATGTTCTCTAAATGAGCCAATGCTTTCATGAATATGAACTTTAACATAACATTCAATAAAACAAGAATCAAGATGACACCGTGTCACCTTGAATGTATAAACTACACTCACCTTATATTCTAAAGTTATGGAATACCTGAACCACAATTATCCCTAGCTTCCAATTAACCCTCTTCTTCTATTCATCCCTCTCATATTGTATGCCTCATGCAAATTAACAATCCATTAGAGATCAATATCTCTATTAAGATTACAATTATCAAACACATTAATCAAGCAATCTATTTACCAATCCCTACTTATACAAACTGCCCAAACAAGCTAGCACATAAAATTACACAACAAAACAGTTTCACATGACCTTGTTGGCCCTTTATAATCACAAAACAATCCTTATACTTTCACTTTTAATTTAACCATCAAGGAATATCTCAATTTTTCCCGATACACATTACTTTAGTGCACAAACCACCTTTCTTTGATTGCCAAACAACGCCCAATTTTTCATACAATTCATTGTTCAAAAATTTCTCACACATTACAAGTTAAAACTGTCTTTATTTTTAAATTGTTGCTAGGTCATTTTCAGGACTGTTTTTACACAATTCTGCAGAGTTTACAGTATTAAACTGCACCTATTTACACACAAGATTGCACTGCGCAAACATTCAAGACTGCACTGTTTTTAATATTCGATTCTGCATTTTTTTAATCACATTTCTGCACTGTTTACACTAAAACTGCATGCTGTACTTCAATTTCAACTATGTTTCTGCAGTTCCACATGATTAAACTGTAATTCTGCATTCATTAACCTGCATTTCTACTGTCCAAAAATCTGGATTTCTGTAGTTCTCAAAACTGCCTTTTATAAACAATTCAAGACTGCATTTTACAAAATTTTATACATCCCTCAATGTATGTGTGCACAATATACATATCATAACAATATACCAGAATTTATACAAGTGCAGAACAGATTCTTCTTTAGACGATCCATGTCTAACTCAGCTTTCGATTTCATGAAACATATTTTATCTAGATAATCTCTTATTTACTCGACAATCGAACAGATTCCATGCCATCATTTTAACATAACACTCGACCATACAATCACCCTTAACCATCTTTTAATTTAATTCAAACAATGTTTTCCTCAATATATGTTTAAACCCGTTTCACAAGCTATTAAACCTTATACGAATAATCCCCAAAACATTATTCATTTTCCTTGAGGAATTACACTTATCTAACTACAATTTCTCAAATTACATAAATTCCATTCAATTAAATTCCTAACCTTCTAACATTCTCATTCTAGTCTACATGCATGTCTACTAACAAATCATCATTTCTTTGCTTGTATATAAAATAATAGCAAGATATGTATACCTTGATATCAAGGTACGTTCCAACAAGAGTAACAATTTAAGCTAGAAATATTCTTCATGGCTTCGAGTTCTCTCCCCCTCTTTCTACCTTGTTTCCTTTTTCTTATCTTCCATTATCTTCACAAAACACATGTTTTGTTATGAACATTACACCTAATGGGGTCGTCATCTTTATTTTAATTTACATGCAAGTTCCTAACCATTACAAATCTATAGAAATGGTCCTTCTAAATCAACTAATGAGCTAAAAAAAATCTAATCGGGTCCATGAATTCTTTCCTTTGATGCTGCTAAAAACATATTTATTAGTTAATTAAATCACAACCCGGTTTGTACATACTTCTACGTCACTTTTCGGGGTATTACATGCTATCAATGTATTAAAATGTGTATAAATATATGCTATGTTACAATTGTTGATGCCAAGAAGATTGGGCACCAGACCGAAAGGTGGAGACGGTGGTAAAGATGGGTAGGAAGACGGTGGTTGACGATGATTAGTGGTGGTTTACCCATTCCAATGTGGGCGGAGAGCCATTGAAGATGATGAGAGACAAGGAGCGACGGTCTCGAATATATCATGATGGTTGTCTCATTCCTCTATGGTCAAGGGTATTTATAAGTGAGAGGCATTGTTCGATGGGACTGAGCTAAGTCTAGTGATGGCTATTGATGGGTCGTCAAGATGAGAATTGGTCTTCAACCAGTGGACTTTTCAGTGTAGTCTTAAGTTGTCATGTCGATGGCAGGGTACTCCTAAGGAGGGAGACTCTAGACCAAGTCACAAAGCTTTACTTGCTGAGGTGTAATGCGAACGCTGTGTATTTTAAGGATATCTTTTCAGAGGTTACTGATTTCGAAAGTTTGAGCGAGTATAATATATATGGAATGTGATTAATTTCTAGCTCGTGCCTACACCTTTTGCATTTATTTATTGTCATACTTTTTTTCCAAAGTTATTTTTCTAAAGTTTGTTTTTTTCAAAGTTAAAAGAGCATAAAAAGGGACAATACTCTATTTTTAAAAGTTTTATTTTTTTTAAATGAAAAAGAGACTAAAGTCATTGCATTATATAGCCCTCACAAGTAAATGTGTTAAGTATGGTGAAATTGTGTATCTCAATACATATAATATTGTAAAAGTTCAAGAACAAATTCAAATATAATCAAAGATTCATATGAGGAGCTTGTAGCTTTGGCCATAACATTTGTAATCATATTTAGTTCACCAGTTGAATATTTAGCGATTATGTCATTTCTCAAAGTCTAACAGCAGTAAAATTAGTTTAATATTGCATCCAAAAAATATTTTTAAATCTATATCACTGCTTGAATTATTTTCAAATCTATTATATTTTCTACAATATTTTTGAAGTTAAATTACTTTCAATCCGTCTTCATAAAAAAATAATAAAAAAATAAAGTAGTATGCTTTCACTCCATCTTCAACAAAAAGAAGAAAAAAAATTGTCTGCTATAGACTGAAAGCATTTTATTATTATTGTTGTTGTTGTTGTTGTTGTTGTTGTTGTTGTTGTTGTTGTTGTTGTTGTTGTTGTTGTTGTTGTTGTTGTTGTTGTTGTTGTTGTTGTTGTTGTTGTTGTTGTTGTTGTTGTTGTTGTTGTTGTTGTTGTTGTTGTTGTTGTTGTTGTTGTTGTTGTTGTTGTTGTTGTTGTTGTTGTTGTTGTTGTTGTTGTTGTTGTTGTTGTTGTTGTTGTTGTTGTTGTTGTTGTTGTTGTTGTTGTTGTTGTTGTTGTTGTTGTTGTTGTTGTTGTTGTTGTTGTTGTTGTTGTTGTTGTTGTTGTTGTTGTTGTTGTTGTTGTTGTTGTTGTTGTTGTTGTTGTTGTTGTTGTTGTTGTTGTTGTTGTTGTTGTTGTTGTTGTTGTTGAATTTTGCCGTTACAACCATCCGAACTAATTAGTAGAAACTAAAAAAAAAGCAAAAAGAATGAGTTTTCACAAGGTTTTAAAATTGATTTTATACGAATTAAATGTTAAATTTTATAAAATTATAATTTAAATACTAATAACACACGTGGCACGTTTGTATTTGACCAGATAAATTTTAAGACAAAATGGAAGGGGTTATAATTTAAATATTAAAATAGATAAAACTTAAACTCTTAAATCTAAACCTTAAATTAAATGATTAGATCCTAAAATAATGACGTTTGTGAAAACAAAAAAATTTCACTAGTGTATGAAATATTTTTCTAAAAAACAATCATAATTATTATATAAGAAAAATGAAGAAAAGATGTCATAATTATTATACAAGTATTCCAATACAAGAACAATACAAGTGGGATTCTCATTCTCTCAAGTCTCAACTCACCTTCCAATTTGAAATCCAATACCCGACCAAAACATGAAACGAAATCAATGCTTATATTATTACTATAATATTCTATTCTTTTTTTTTGATCGAGACTATAATATTCTATTCTGTGAGCGTGTGTGTCATTCAACAAAATATATTCTAATTCTATATTCCACATTATATTTACCCGGCTCTTGTCACTTGTCAGAATTTCTTTTGCTTTTGCTTTGTTTTTAATTGTTTAATCAAATAAGTGCTGCTTTATGGGGACCGACCCTGCACTAAAAACATTGCCTCCATTTTCACATGATCTTCATTCATCATCTGCTCGGCTTCTTCTTCTTGTCATCTTCTGCACTTTTGTTTGTTTGTTTTATTTTCCATGGTTTCCTGGTTTTACTACAACATCCATGGCTTCCAAATCAGGTATGTACTTAATATGTACCCCCTTCTTCCTTTCTAAGATGCTGGTTTGATTCCCGTTGAAGTATGTCTGGTTTAGATGTCTGAAAATACGTGTTTTGACATTTAAACAAACAGTTGGTGTACTGTTTTAGCTCAAAAGGCATGTTTCTAATCTTAATTAGTGATTTACTCTGAATCCAAGAGTCCCACGGCAAATCGAACCTAAAGTTGGTAAAACCAATTAAAAAAAAAATCAGTTATTCGATTAAAAATTATTTAAATATTTTATAACTATTAAATATAATAATTAGTTAATAGAATTATGTGTTTCTTCTTATAATATGATTAAGATATTAATGGCTGAAATCTCATTACTTAAAAAATCGATAATATGTTACAAAAATAATTTAATATAATTACAAAAAAACATTTTTTACAATTTAATCTCGTTTTTAATGATATTTTACTAATAACTAATTTGATTTTCTACTGGTTGATTGAATCTTAATTTTATAAATTTAAATATGTATATTAGATCGAATGAAATAATTTTCGATTAAATCGATTTATGTAATTGATCTGATCACACTAATAAAAAACAACTTATATTTTTTTATATAAACTTTCTATTGGTCCTATTAAAATTTTTAGAGAATAAAAGGTATTTTATTTTTCTTAAAAAGTGAAAAATATTGAAGAAAATGTGTTTGATTGTAAAATTAGAAAATAAAATAAAAAATAGGTAAAAATTTGAAAACATAAAAAAATGTTTCCATCATTTTTATTGAAAATATATTTAAAAAGTGAACAAATGAAAATAATGATATTTTAAGTTTAGCTTTATTTAACTTGGGTTTTAATCCTTCTAATGTTAATTTTTTATTAATTTTAAAACACTAGTTTATTAGGTCATATTTTTTATTATTATATTTTTCTAATAAATATAATTTCTATTTAATTATTTAAGAATTAAATTTTCATTTCTATTTTGAAAAATTATTTAACAAACATATTTATACTATTTTCATTTAAAAATAAGTTTACATTTTTATTAACCAAACGTGTTCTTTAATTTTTAAAAAATTGAAATTGAAAATTATTTTTTGAAAATAAAAAATATTTTCTAGAACCAAACATGCCTTAACTATTTTAAAAATTCAAATGTTAAGATTTAAATTGGTATTTGATTTTTTAATTTAAATTGATACTTAGATTAAACTTGTTAGATTAAATTAGTTAAAAAAGCACAAGTATCAATTTTTTAATAATGAAACATACAACAAAACACACCTTAAATCATGGAGAAATTTAGTTATTATGTTTAGGGGTGATAATAAAAAATTGTGGGATCCGAACCGACGAGATGAACATGTTATTATAACTCTTCTAATTTTATTTTTCAATCATTTTAATTAATTCCTTTTACTACGTTCTAATCACATTTAAAATGATAAAATATGTTGTTTTAATTGGGACCGAACCAATGTTATTGCAAGTGTATGAGTTTGAGTTTGAGCGTGCATGTATAAAATGCGTTCAATCAAATTTGGTATCGTCTAGCCCTAAAACTAAAATCACCATTCACCAACATTTGCTACATGAAGCACTAGCTTGGGAAGAAGTGATCAGAATTGTTTTTTCTTTGCTTTGTAATTTGTACAATAAAAGTTGATCATTAGACAATGGCACCAAGAGAATGAGAGAGTTGAGCTTGATATGAATTACTAACTTGTTTTCCTTTTTTGGTTTTTGACACTAGTTTGTGTAACAAAAATTAGCTTATTTTCTTTGTAACATGGTGTTGACAGGTTGTTGGGTCCATTTTCCTGGGAGAATAAAGGGAAAAGTTGTAGCTTTGAAGCTTTTCCCAGATGCCACCCTCTGAAGCTTATTACAATCTGGCTCCTACTGCTTTTCATTGGAACCAGTTATCCATCCAAGCAACCAGATTTTGAGGGTATGGCCACCATAAACTCAAAGTCTTTTTATTTTGTTTTTCCTGGTTTCTGTTTATTGTGAATTCTCCATGCCCTTTTCTTTTGGACTTTTATGGCTTCCAATGCTAATGGAGTTTATATAGCTACTTAGTGCCCTAACCAGTAATTTGAGTTTCTCACATACACAGAGCAAGCATTTTAGTGTAGTAGATTATTCATTAGTGGAATTCAGATTTGGGAATGAATCCATGTCTGGTATATATTTCTGATCTTATTTATGAAAATTCATGGAAAGAAAGAATATGGGAACAGGTCTCCTTTAGAGACATGCAAATTGTTTCTATGGAAACTTTATCCACAGGATAGAATGCCTACTCACAGAAGAAAATGATTGCACTTCAAGTTCTTCTTGAACACACATGACCCCGGGATGGACCTAGGGGGAGTGGTGGCACCCCGTAGGTCCATCCCGGGGTCATGTGTCTTTGTATTTTCTATTGATGATCTAATTTCGTACCCCCTAACTTTCATGTTTAATGCTTGGGTTTTATGTTTCTGCAAATGCTCAGGAAATGCTTTGATTGAGTTTCTCAAGGCTCTCAATGATTCCAGTGGCCGAATAACTGATTGGAACAATAATCTTGTCAGTCCATGCTTTAGCTGGTCTCATGTCAACTGTAGGAATGGGAATGTCATATCCTTGTAAGTTCACCATTATGAATGAAAACTGAACTGTGGTTAGTTTATAATCAAAGGCTTTCTTATTTGTCAATAACGTCTGAATGTACTAATTGGCAGGAACCTGGCTTCAAATGGATTTTCAGGAACTCTTTCGCCTTCGATTAAGAAACTGAAGTTTCTGGTTAACTTGTAAGTCATAGTAATGCTGTATGATGGTACTGAATTCATCAGCATTCATTGAATTGTCTTTATCTTCCCGTGGTGGTGAGTGAGAGTCTTAAAAGCATTGGTCTACTTTTGCAGGGATTTACAGAACAATAATCTAACTGGTTTGTTGCCTGATTTCCTCGGCGATATGCTGCACCTAGAAGTTCTGAATCTTGCAAATAATAAATTCAGTTGTTCCATTCCAGAAAATTGGGGTCAATTATCTAATTTAAAGAATCTGTAAGATTGCTCCCCCCCCCCCCCCCCCCCCCCCCTTTCTCATAACCAAATGGATAATACTAGCTCTATTTTGTTACTTTTACTACTGCCTTTTCATAGATAGGAGCACTTTTTATGAGCAGGATTTGATAATATTATGTCACTTGAACTCTTCAATTTCCTTGAAGTACTTGTGTAGGACACCTGTATCCTACACATATTCGAACATGAGTATGGGGTATACTTATATTGAGCATACGTGTGTTGGATGCATACTTATGTTGGACACTCACCCCTAAATCCGATTAAGATATTAGTTTTGTCACACTCACAATTCCTTTTACTTGGCAGGGATCTTTCATCCAACAATTTAACTGGAAGGGTTCCAAGGAATTTATTCCTGATTCCAAGAATCAAGTAAACTTCATAAGAAATTCTATCTCCTTTAAATTCTAGCTATTAGGAATTTTTTTCGAGTATGCAATTAAGTTATAGCTTAAGATTAGACAACTTCTACTTGCTACTCTTATTGACGACATTATTTTGTCAGCTTCAATGGAACACATCTTGCTTGTGGCTCTAGCTTGGAACAGCCTTGTGTTTCACCCACTACACTCCCTGGTTTGTTTTCTATACCAAAGTTTTTATTATATTCGATTCATGTGTTATATATGGGCTTAAAAGTATGTGCTGTTTTTCGCAGTTTCAACCAATAGGTCCAAAATTAGAATTGTTGTAACCTCTGCAAGTTGTGCTGCTCTCATACTTCTATCACTTGGGGCTCTCTTTGTGTCCCGGTATTATCATGTTCTGCAACTTAAGCGTGATGTTTTTTTCGATGTCACAGGTAATTTTCTGTGTTTTTCGTATAACATTTTAGGACACGCGAAGTGTTGATATAATGAGTTAAAAGTCCTGCAGAAGTCTGTTTGATTTCTTTAGTCTGTAGATGTTAACACTTGCAACTTTTGAACTTCAGGTGAAGATGACCTAACAATTTCCTTTGGCCAACTAAGGCGATTCTCATGGCGTGAAATCCAACTCGCCACCAACAATTTCAACGAGGGCAATGTAATCGGACAAGGAGGGTTCGGAAGAGTTTATAAAGGTGTCCTCTCTGACAACACCAAGGTCGCCGTGAAACGCCTTGCAGATTATTATAGTCCCGGTGGTGAAGCTGCATTCCAGAGGGAAGTCCAGCTCATAAGCGTTGCCGTTCACAAGAATCTTCTACGGCTCATCGGGTTCTGCACAACATCATCTGAAAGAATCCTTGTTTATCCCTTCATGCAAAATTTAAGTGTGGCATATCAACTGAGAGGTACATGTTAACTAAATGTAATGCCTAGTTAAACTTGTGGCAGTCATATGCTATTTTTACAATAGTTTACATCTGAAATTTTCTATAGATAGAAAACCTGGAGATAAGGGCTTGGACTGGCCGATGAGGAAACGTATAGCTTTTGGAGCAGCCCATGGTTTGGAGTATCTACATGAACACTGCAATCCTAAGATAATACACCGTGATTTAAAAGCTGCAAACATCCTTTTAGACGACAATTTCGAAGCTGTCCTCGGCGATTTCGGGCTAGCAAAGCTTGTTGATACTAAGTTGACTCATGTTACCACCCAAGTGCGAGGTACCATGGGTCACATAGCCCCAGAATATTTGTCCACTGGAAAATCTTCTGAAAAAACAGATGTCTTTGGATATGGTATAATGCTTCTGGAGCTAGTTACCGGTCAGCGCGCTATAGATTTTGCTCGTTTAGAAGAGGAAGAGGACGTTCTTCTACTTGATCATGTAAGATTTAAGGAGAATGTAATATTGAACTTGTAGCTTATTTGAATACTTTATAGGCTGATGGAAATTTAATATTATCAGATCAAAAAGCTGCTGAGAGAAAACAGGGTTGATGACATTGTTGATGGTAACTTGAAGATTTATGACCCGAAAGAAGTCGAGACGATAGTACGAGTTGCGCTGCTTTGCACACAAGGCTCGCCCGAAGACAGACCGACAATGGCAGAAGTGGTGAAAATGCTGGATGGAGTGGGTCTGGCCGTGAGATGGGCAGAATGGGAGGAGCTTGAAGAAGTAAGGAACCGAGAGTTCATGCTTTTCTCTCACCAGTTCACTTGGGGTGAAGATTCAACTGTAGACCAAGAAGCCATACAATTGTCCAGAGCCAGGTAATCCACACAACACATATAATCAGTTTTCAGCTAAACATTCAGGGTCAGTCAGAATTTGTACATTTAATGCCAGAAGCTTTAGAATTATCTAAACTTTGTGCTTATTGTCTAATTACAATGCTCTACATTTACTGCTTGTAAAGAGGTATGGTATGGTACGTAAAATGTAAGTAATTTTTAGGCTTAATAGTGAAATAAGTGCCCAAACTATTTCCCCACGATTATTTTTCCCAACCACCCCTCGTCGATAACCGACGGTAGGTGTGCCGATTAACTTTTTTTCTCGAGTTCAGCTTCTTTCGACGTTGACACACCTATCGTCGGTTATCGGCGATGGGTGGCTGGGGTAAATAGTCGTGGTGGTCTGGAAAAAGATATGGTGGGTGAAGGCGTGACTATCCGCGGCGGAATCAGCTGGGGAAGTGGATTTCAAATTTGAGGTCATTTTGTAGGTTTTAGAAAATTTAAGATTTTTTAAAAATTAAATTAAAAAATAAAATAAAATAAATATATATTTTTTTTAAAAAGTAAACAATAGTTAACGGTCAGACACCTAAAATGACGGAAATAAAACTTTAGACACCTATTTCGAGCGAAAAATAGTTCAAGTACAAAATTGAACAACAAGTATAATTTGAGCACTTATTTGGCTATTAAGCCTAATTGTTACTCCAAACTCACTCAACTTTGGTATTTGGATTAATATTTTTTTTTTGAAATTCTAGGGTAAAACACCTTTAGGGTGCAACTAAAATGAAGTAAATTTACACAAATATTTACTTAATTGGTAATAATTTGTGTAATTACACAATTTTTATCATTTTTTAAGAATTTAGGTTAGTTACATAAATTCTAGCCCAACTGATAAGAATTTATGTAATTACACAAATTCTTATCTAGCTGATAAAATTTGTTGTACTTACACAAATTCTTACACAATACTACATAAATTTTTTATCATTTTTAATAAAAATTTATACAACGCCTCATTTTAGCCTCACCTAACATTACCTTAAAATTTCATAATAGCCTAACAGTGAATTTAGTCGGTTAAACCATTGTTTCTTCCGGAGATAAAAGGATCCAATGGAATAACTGGGTCTTCCATTTGACGATAATGACCTCTATTTTTACTTTTCATTCCATTTGTCCAGGTTTTTATTGTTTTATTCTTTTACGCTATCGTTTAGTTTCGAAATTATTCTCTTTTTATTTTTTATCGATTATAGAATTTGTAAATGAAACATCAGATAATTTTAAGAAAGCGTTATGTAATTTTTTATATAATTTATATATTAAAATATAATTTTTATTAAAAAATATTTTAATATACAAATTGGGTAGAATTTACATAAAACTATCAATTTTAGGAGTTAATGGTTTAGTATTTTAAGGTTTAGACCTAGGGGCATTATATATATTAAATAGTTATTTACGAAAATGACCTCGACCAATGTTATTTAAAAAATTGACCCCCAAATTTTCCATGTACACCGACCTCTCGTTTTGGAAAAAGTGAGCAATGACCTCGCGTTCTGCATATTATAGCGAGGTTCGTCCGATGTGAGCCGAATTTCATATTTCGTAATTTAAAACTACTGGATAAGACCTCGCGTTGTCCAAAGCGCGAAATCCTCGAGATATTGAAGAGGCACATTAACATATCGCGGTAATTACTCTAGGGTGTAATAGGGTTTTTTTTCTTCTAAAAAACCAAAAACTCTTAAGTGTTTCGTTTTTTTTAAATTGGTTTATTAAAAGGGGAAAATTTTGAATTTTGGAAAACAGTAAAAATTTGGAGTCGCCACCGGCCACTAAGGTAGGCCGGACACAACAAAACTAGAGATTCGCTTTAAAACGGGTTCGGGAGTTGATTATGTGTGGGAAGGGTTAGCACCCCCATCGCGCCCGAAAATCGGTACCAAATTACTTGTTGCCTTTTAATCGATAGAAATTATTTAAAAACCAAAGTGAATTTAATGAAGTGTTCTTAAGTGAAAATGTGACTTAAATAGCGCGAGCTTTTTCAAATTGTGACTTTGGAATTAATTAAGCATTTAATTAAAAAGGATGACGGTACACCATACCATAGACTAAACCGACATCATATAAGACTGACTATCGTGTTAGTTTAGGGTTCGGATCCCGTACGTCACCTTTATGCATGATGCAAGCAAGTAAATCATGATGTCGTGATATTTCCATTTTTATGTTTCTGCTTATCTAGAGACGGTGAAAATTAACCCAAATATTCGGTCGACATTCATTAAGCATGGACTGTCTTGACACGAATACCGGAGTTAATTGATACCTCCCTTTGGTATATTTTAAATTCAGTTGACATGCTAAATTATTAATGGTCCCATGAATGACAAGTATAGGATGCATGCCATAAAAGAGCTTGGAAATAAACATACAAAAGCCCACCTAAGGCCCTAACTTAAAAGCTCGAATTATGGAAGCTTGATTGGTGATCTAATTATTTATTAGACGATTCTAGTATTAAATTCTAAATTATTTAAGTCTTAAATAACTGGGGACTCAAATAATTATGGATTATCTTGTTTTATCCCATCTAAAGTGACATTATTTTTATCTAAAAAGGTGAGAGCGGCTAAACCGACTTAACAAACTTAATATTCATCCTAATAAAGACAATGATAAATTTAAGTTAATTAAACCAATTAGAGCCCTAAACTTAATTTAAGCTCTAAACCTAAACCGACCTAATTGTGCGAACCGTGCCCCTATGAGGCCGGCACACGACCAAGAACAATTAAATCGATTAAACTAAACTAAAAAAACACTAAACTAACTAGCCCGAGCCTGTAACCCCCTCGTCCCGGTCTGGCCGGATGACCAGTCCGAGTGAGCCACACAAGGAAAACCGAAGCGAAACCCAAAGGATTCCCCCTCGGTTAGCAACCCTATTTTTTCTTTTTATTTTAATCTTGTCTAGAGGATGGTTAAACCCTAAGTGATTCACAACAGCGGAAACATACAAGGAAAACACATTCGAACCCCGGCGATGCATAAACAGTCTATTTTTAAGTTTACAGGCAGACAGTATCGATACCCTTGCCAGGGGTATCGATACCCCCTTTCTAGGTCAACCCAAGAAGTCAACCACGAGAAGACCGTATCGATACCCTTACCAGGGGTATCGATACCCCCTTTCTCGGTCAACCCTCCTTGGTCAACAGAGTAGACCCGTATCGATACTCGGGAACCCCGTATCGATACGGTCTACTCTCACTCAAAACTCCAAATTCCAGTAACTTTGGAGGGTATCGATACCCTTAGGGTATCGATACCCCAGGCAAAATCTGAGTCATTTGGGCAAGACAGTATCGATACCCTAGCTAGGGGTATCGATACCCCCTGCACTGCAACTCCTCAATTTCAACTTAAACGACCCCAACACGACTCTAAATGCATTTCTCGACTCACCTAAGCATACACGAACATGCAAGCACACATATTTAAGCCAAGGGTGTCATTCAAACATGGATTAAAGCATTCATACATAGAATTCTAATTAAAGAGCAATTTAGGCAATATTATGCATACATAAAAGCTCAAATGGTCACAAAGCCACAAGTCAATCAAAAGAGGTTTGCACTCAGCATAAGGCAACCTAAAACATCCTAAAGCATGCCATCATACACACCAACATTCATCAAAGTATAACATGCTTACAATGTAACGCCCCGGTTTTGGGCTTAGAAGTTTTGGGCTTGGACCGGTTCGGTCAAAGTGCTGTTCGAATATAAAAAGGTGAAATTAGGAAAGCCTAGTTCGGGTTGCATTAAAAATATGGAAAAATGTTCTAAAATTCTCTTTTAATCTATATAAGTGAACTGTGAAATCAATTTTACAAAATGAGGTTGGGAAGGGTGACATTTTGGCTAGTGACCAAAATGTAATTTTTGAAAACTGCGTGACTGTTTTAAAAAGGATTGAAACTTTGAATCTTTAAGGAGCTATTTACCCAAAGGGAGTTTCTCCAGATTTTTCTAAGATATTTAATGATTTAATTCTGGTTTTTAAACAAAAGAAAAGTGGAGGGAAGTTATTTCAAACTAATTTTTCCTAAAATCTCATTTCCATTTTCTCTCATTTTTCTCTCAAGCCAAACATCTTTTCTCCAGAGCTTTTTTCTCTGATTTTGTCACCTAAACATCTCTTTTCAATTCTGTTTTGATTGCTAATCATCTCATCAACAAAACCTCACCATTTGCTAATTGGATTTTCAAGATTTTGATTCCAAAAAGGGAGAAAACTCAAGTTTGGAGGTAAGAACGTCCTTCTCCTCTAAACTCTCAGTTCTTTATTGAAATTCCTAAGTTCTCAATCCTTAATTGATGATTTATAAATGGTTTTGAAGTTGTGTAATGGATCTTGGCTTTAAATGCAAGATTTGGTGATTTTTGATGGATTTCGAATGATCTGATTGGGCTGTGTTTTAATGTGTTAATTTGATGTTAGATGAATGTTAAAATGAAGAGGAATTGAGTTTTAATTAATGCAATCCCGGATAGGTTGAATTTCCTAAGTTTAGCTTGTGATTCTTGGTTGTTTTGGAGTGATCTTGTGGATCTGTTGTTGCTGGAGATATAAGGATGTTGTTAGGTCCTTTTTAGATGTTAAATGATGTTTAAAGATGTTTAGTTTTGATGGATCTTGGCTGGGCAATGTTGAGGAGTTGTTTGGATGCATTTTCGGTTTTGTTTGGTGGCCGAAAATGGACTGTGGATGAGAGCAGCGGGTTTAGGTGCTTTCATTAAAGTTATTAATGCATGATGATGCATTAATCCTCTGCTTTGATGTGTTTAAAACATGGGAGTCATCTTTGGATCCAATTGATGGTGATCCGGAAGCTTGATTTGTGTTTCGGCAAGAGGCGAAACGGAATCAGTGAGTGGAATTTGGTTTTCGGCTTTGAAACCAGTGTTTTGAAGGTTTGGGAGCTTAGTTTAAGTCTAAGCAACTTAGCTAAGCTCAAGAGTAAGTTTTCGGAAAAACTCTCTTGGTGATGGCCATGGTTTTGGTTGTATGCAATGTGTTGTTTGCATGTTTTTAAATCTGTTTTGAAAGCATATCTAGCATGTTTATTTGCTGGGATTTTAAGCCATGTGTTGAAGGAAGCTCAAGGTAAGAGTTCCTTGTTTTTGAACATTGTTTTAATGTGGTTTGATGCTTAAAAATGCATGATGTTTATGGCTTGGTTAAATGCTTTAAAATAGTGGATTATTGATGATAATGATACATATTGGCAAGTGATGGTTAAGGTCACAAAGGTGGTTAAAAGTCCTTGTGTGAGCCTTGTATATTTAAGAACATCAAGGTGGTTAAAAGTCCTTGGATGGTTCTTGGTTAAGATCACAAAGGTGGTTAAAAGTCCTTGTGTGAATCTTGTGAATTTTAAGAACAACATGGTGTTTAAAAGTCCATGGTTGGTTCTTGGTTAAGGCTCAAGGTGGTTAAAAGTCCTTGTGTAAGCCTTGGTTACTTAAGAACTCCAAGGTGTTTAAAAGTCCTTGGGAGATTCTTGTTAAGGACACAAAGGTGGTTAAAAGTCCTTGTGTGGTCCTTTCCATGGTGTTTAAAAGTCCATGGGCCATGGTGTTTAAAAGTCCATGGGGATAAGATCACAATGGTGTTTAAAAGTCCATGTGTGGATCTTATGTGAAATGTATCACTTGTTGCCAATATGACTTGTTATGAACTTGAAGCATGAGATGCTTGTTTTAAATGTTTCTGAGCATGTGTAAATGTTGCTTGAAGTATGGTTTATAAATGAGTTTTATAAATGCATTATTGTATGGTTTTAAATGAGCATTCCTCACTAAGCTTTTGCTTACGCTCTCTCTCTTTTCTTAAACCAATAATGCAGAGCATTAGAGTGCATTGAGGGCAGCAAGGAAGGCAAGCAATCAAGTGGAAACTAAGCTCAAGTATGGGAAGGTTTCTTAAACATTTTTAGCTTTTGGCATTTGGCAATGGGGGACCTATGTGGATGTTTTGGGAGATGTTTTGAACTCCCTAAGTTTGTTTAATGTTGTTAATAATGCTGGAACATGTAATTGGCCATTATGTGGTTGGTTTGGACATTTAATGCATGAATGGTTTGCTAAGTAGGAAGCATGCCTTTAGATTTGGGGCTTTTCATATTTGATGCTATGATGATGATTGATTGATGCAATTACGTTCCTTGCATGTTGTATGTCTTGCTGGTAAAGTTTGGTTGCATTTGGAGCATGATTGGTTGGTCAATTGTGTGTTTTAGCAGCCATTTCTCTACTTTCTATGCAGGCCGTATCGGAACGGGAGCTACCGTTTCGGAACGGGTGCCCTGTATTAGCCCAAGCGTCCGAAACGGAAGACACCGTTCCGAAACGGAAAGGCCTCTGCCAGCCCTCGTTTCGAAACCCGTTGCGGAACGGTCCCGCGTTTCGAAACAGGTTCTCCCTGTTTCGGAACACCTGACCGTTGGGGGCTGACATTGGCAGTTATATGTTTTGAAATGTATGCGTTTTGGTCCTGAATCTTGTTTGTGCAATTGTATGAGTTTGGGATGTCCGTTTGAGCTGAAATTTTACAGAGAGGCAAGAAACCTGATTAATATTAAGTTGGTAACTTTAATTTGAGTTAAGACCTTATAATTTACAGAATTTACAATTTGGTCTCTAAAGTTGTAAAATGTTCAATTGGGTCCCTTTTTGATCTCTGATGTTTATGATCTTTGAGCATGCTGTTTGAATGTTCATAACTAGGGTTAATGTGCATCTAGGCAAGTTTAAAAAAGAAAAAAAAGGGTTGTTAATCAAGGTTGACTTTCGGGTTGACTTTGGTTTTCCCCGTGTAACTTTCTTAATTCGGGTCAACCGTCTAGGCCGGGTTAAGGGGGTTACATTCGGTGGTATCAGAGCTGAGTTCTCGAGTAATTGGGAATGAATGTGTGCGAGATTGAAGTATGTATGTTGTGTATGCTTGTTGAGTGAAAGCATGATGAGTGGTTTGTGAATCTGATGCAATTGAGTTGTATGCTGTGATGAAGCATGTTGTGGGTACCCATTGCCAAATCAAAGCTAATGAAATGATGTTGTGTTTTAAGTGAAATGAGCTTGAGTACTTGGATTGCTTACCTTGCTGGGCCTGACTTTGTTTGTTTGCATTGTGATTGCATTGTTAGAGTATGGCACCTCGTAGAGAGTTGAGGTGTAATATGCGAGCTACGGCTCAGAATGAGAATGAGAATGAGGAGAATGCGGGAAGTGCGGTGTTACCTCCTCCACCTGGTGGTGGTGGTGCTGAGGGTGAAAGAGCTGAAGCTGCAGCTGGTGCTGGGGTCGCTGGACCTGAAGCTGGTCAGGGGCAAGCTATGCCTGACATGACAATGTTGGTGCAAGCTATTGCTGGTGCTTTTCGAGCGGCAGTAGCTGGAGCTCAAGGAGCTGGGCATCAGGGTGATGCTGGAGTTAGACTACCCTTGGAACGTCTACGCAGTCTTGGTGGGACTGAGTTCAGGGGTTTGTCTGCAGAAGGTTCTGAATCCTGGATGGAGAGTACCAAGAGGATCTTGGGTAAGATGGGTTGCACTGATGTGTAGAAGCTGGGTTGTGTAGTATCTTTACTACAGGATGATGCTTATACGTGGTGGACAACCACTATCGCTGGGATGGCTGATGCTGATGTAACTTGGAAATTCTTCCAGAATGTGTTCAAGAGAAGGTATCTAGGGGTGAGGTACCTAGATGAAAAGAAGAGGGATTTCATGTCTCTTACCCAAGGGAGCATGACTGTGGCTGAGTATGAAGTGCAGTTTGTTCGACTCAGTCAATATGCGCCTGAGTTAGTCCCTGATGAGCGGGCGAGGTGCGAAAGATTCCGTTATGGTTTGGTGACGGATGTGAAGATGTATGTGCTGGCTACCGAGTATGATGATTTTGATGTGCTGGTGGGCTGAGCCAAGGATATTGAGATGAACTTGGGTTTATCTGCTAAAAGTGCTGGTTCTAGTGCTGGAAAGCGAGCTGCTGGATATAGTTCCGGTGGTGGACGGAACAAGAGGGGACGTGATCAGAAGTATCAGTCCTCAGCTAAGCGAGGTGGTGGAGTATCTGCTCGGGGAGGCAATGCCAGAGCTGATCCGAGTGCGTGTTGGATTTGTGGTTCACGTGGTCATATGAAGCGTGATTGTCCTCGTGCTGTGAGGGAGGTGCAAGCTCCTGTTGCGGCAGCTGGTAACGGGTGCTGGAATTGTGGATCTGCGGATCATATGAGGCGAGAGTGTCCTATGTTGGTTGGTGGCCAAGTGCGTGCTCCTGTTGCTGTTGCACCGCAGAGAGGTCATGGGCGCGGCCGTGGTAACTTCCAGCGGAGAGAGGAAGGTGGTCGAGGAGTGGCCCATGTTGTGGCTATTCAGCCCGAGGGTGGAGGTCAAGCTAGGGTGTATGCTCAGCGTGAGGGGAGGAATGACGCGGATGTGATTGCAGGTACCTTTACTTTGCAATCCTTGTCATTACTTTCCTTGATAGATTCTGGATCTACGCATTCATACATTTTGCGTGAGCATGCTGAATTGCTTGGTTTGCCTGTTGAGTCTTTAGAAGTTGGTGTTCGTGTCACTAGTTCTTTTGGTGAGACTGTTGTTACTCGGAAGCTTTATAGAAGGTGTCCTTTGGTTGTTCAAGAACATGTTTTTCATGTTGATCTTATGGAGTTGCCTTTCTATGGTTTTGATGTAATCCTTGGTATGGATTGGCTTGCTGAGCATCGTGCTGTTGTGGATTGTGAAAATAAGCGAGTTTCGTTGAGGCTCGCGGATGATTATGAAGTTGTTGTGGTTGGTGAGAATGTGAAATTTCTTGCCAATGTGGTGTCTACCTTGGAGGCGAGCAGGATGCTGAGGCAAGGTTGTGAAGCTTACCTAGCTTTTGTGATGAATCCTAGCTCTAAGAAGTTGCGGGTGCAAGATATCAGGGTTGTGCGAGAGTTTCCTGGTGTGTTTCCTGAGGAGTTGCCTGGTTTACCTCCTAATCGCGAGGTGGAGTTTGGAATTGAGCTGTATGAGAATACAACTCCTGTGTCCATTACCCCTTATAGAATGGCACCTAAGGAGCTGAAGGAGCTGAAGACGCAATTGCAAGAGTTGCTTGATCGTGGTTTCATTCGGCCAAGTGTGTCACCTTGGGGTGCACCGGTCTTGTTTGTGAAGAAGAAGTATGGCACTATGAGAATGTGCATTGATTACCTTCAGCTGAACAAGTTGACTATCAAGAATCAGTATCCTTTGCCGAGAATTGATGATCTCTTTGATCAATTTCGGGGAGCAGCTGTGTTCTCTAAGATTGACTTGAGGTTAGGGTATTACTAGTTGAAGGTGAAGGATGTGGATGTGCCTAAGACAACTTTCAGGACAAGGTATGGGCATTATGGGTTCCTTGTGATGCCGTTTGGTTTGACAAATGCTCATGCTGCTTTCATGGACATGATGAATCGTGTGTTTCATGAATACCTGGATAAGTTTGTTGTGGTGTTCATTGATGATATCCTCGTGTACTCGCGTACTGAGGAGGAGCATGAAGAGCATTTGAGGATTGTGCTGCAAGCTTTGTTGGAGAATCAGCTTTATGCTAAGCTGAGCAAGTGTGAGTTTTGGCTTAAGGAGGTGGTGTTTCTTGGGCATGTAGTTTCTGCTGAGGGGATTCGTGTTGATCCTCAGAAGATTGAGGCGGTGATGAATTGGAAGGTCCCTAAGTCTGTTCACGAGGTTCGTAGTTTCCTTGGTTTGGCGGGATACTATCGGAGGTTTGTGGATGGGTTTTCTAAGATTGCTGCACCTTTGACGAAGCTGTTGCAAAAGGATGTTAAGTATGAATGGACGGAGGCGAGACAGCAGGCTTTTGAGAAGCTTAAGGCGGCTTTGACGCAAGCTCCTATCTTGGTTCAGCCTGAATCGGGGAAAGAGTTTGTGGTCTATAGTGATGCGTCCTATGTTGGTTTGGGATGTGTGCTGATGCAAGAGGGTAAGGTGGTGGCTTATGCATCGCGGCAGTTGAAGGTGTATGAGCGCAATTATCCTACGCATGACATTGAGTTGGTTGCAGTGGTTTTTGCTCTGAAGATCTGGAGACATTACCTGTATGGTGAGAAGTGTACTGTGTACACGGATCACAAGAGTTTGAGGTATCTGATGTCTCAGAAGGAGTTGAATCTCAGGCAGCGGCGTTGGTTGGAGTTGCTCAAGGATTATGATTTGACGATTGAGTACCATCCTGGAAAAGCTAATGTTGTTGCGGATGCCTTGAGTAGGAAGGTAGCTGTTGAGCTGAGGGCTTTGTTTGCCAGTTTGAGTATTTCGCGTGATGGTGATCTTGTGGCTGAGTTGCAAGTGAAACCATCTTTGGTTCAGTTGATCAAGGAAAAGCAGTTGCTGGATGATTCCTTGGTGTCTCATGTTCAGGATATCGCGGAGGGTAGGCCTTCGGATTTCTGCTTTAATGATGATGGTGTGTTTTGTTTTGGGAGTCGAATAGTAGTGCCCAATGATGCTGAGTTGAGGCGTGCTATTCTGACTGAAGGTCATAGTAGTCCTTTTGCTATGCACCCTGGTAGTACTAAGATGTATCGTGATCTTCGTGATGAGTACTATTGGGTGGGTTTAAAAAGGGATGTTGCAGAGTTTGTGAGTAAGTGCATGGTGTGTCAGCGAGTTAAGGCTGAGCATCAGGTTCCTTCAGGTTTGTTGCAACCGTTGAGAATCCCTGAATGGAAGTGGGAAAGGGTTACCATGGATTTTGTGTCTGGTTTACCCTTGTCACCATCGAAGAAGAATTCGATGTGGGTGATTGTGGATCGCCTGACGAAGTGTGCACATTTCTTGCCTGTGCATACTACCTTTTCTTTGGGTAAGCTTGCGGAGCTGTACATTGCTGAGATTGTGCGGCTGCATGCTGTGCCTAAGTCGATTGTGTCGGATAGGGATCCGAGGTTTACATCGCGTTTCTGGCAGTGTTTGCATCAAGCGTTGGGTACAAGGTTGAATTTCAGTACATCCTATCATCCTCAGTCGGATGGTCAGTCTGAGCGGGTTATCCAGATTTTGGAGGATATGTTGAGGTGCTGCGTGATTGAGTTCCAAGGTTCTTGGGAGAAGCTTTTGCCTTTGGTGGAGTTTGCTTATAACAATAGTTATCAGGCAAGTATACAAATGGCACCTTATGAGGCTTTGTACGGGAGAAAGTGTAGGACTCCTCTTTGTTGGGCTGAAACGGGTCAAAAGTTGGTTTCGATGCCGACTTTGTTGAAAGGAACCACCGAGAAGGTGAAGCTCATTTGTGAGCGGTTGAAGGCAGCTTCTGATCGACAGAAGTCTTTTGCGGATTTGAAGCGCAAAGAGGTTGAGTATGCGGTGGGTGACCGTGTGTTTTTGAAGGTTTCGCCTTGGAAAAAGGTGATGAGGTTTGGCCGGAAGGGTAAGTTGAGCCCTGGTACATTGGACCATATGAGGTGATTGAGCGTGTGGGTCCTGTTGCGTACAAGTTGAGGCTACCTCGAGAGTTGGAGAAGATTCATGATGTGTTTCATGTTTCTATGCTCCGGAAGTACAGATCTGATCCTTCGCATGTGATGCCTGTGGAGGAAGTGGAATTGAATCCGAATTTGACCTATGATGAGGAACCGGTGAAGGTTCTGGATTCGGATAGCAAGGTTCTTCGTGGCAAGACCATTGAGTTGGTAAAGGTGTTGTGGAATCACCGTGGTGTTGAGGAAGCCACGTGGGAGCGGAAGGATGACATGCTGAAGCAGTTTCCTTATCTCTTTCCTTCAGGTAAATTTCGAGGACGAAATTTCTTAAGGGGGGAGAGTTGTAACGCCCCGGTTTTGGGCTTAGAAGTTTTTGGCTTGGACCGGTTCGGTCAAAGTGCTGTTCGAATATAAAAAGGTGAAATTAGGAAAGCCTAGTTCGGGTTGCATTAAAAATATGGAATAATGTTCTAAAATTATCTTTTAATCTATATAAGTGAACTGTGAAATCAATTTTACAAAATGAGGTTGGGAAGGGTGACATTTTGGCTAGTGACCAAAATGTAATTTTTGAAAACTGCGTGACTGTTTTGAAAAGGATTGAAACTTTGAATCTTTAAGGAGCTATTTACCCAAAGGGAGTTTCTCCAGATTTTTCTAAGATATTTAATGATTTAATTCTGGTTTTTAAACAAAAGAAAAGTGGAGGGAAGTTATTTCAAACTAATTTTTCCTAAAATCTCATTTCCATTTTCTCTCATTTTTCTCTCAAGCCAAACATCTTTTCTCCAGAGCTTTTTTCTCTGATTTTGTCACCTAAACATCTCTTTTCAATTCTCTTTTGATTGCTAATCATCTCATCAACAAAACCTCACCATTTGCTAATTGGATTTTCAAGATTTTGATTCCAAAAAGAGAGAAAACTCAAGTTTGGAGGTAAGAACGTCCTTCTCCTCTAAACTCTCAGTTCTTTACTGAAATTCCTAAGTTCTCAATCCTTAATTGATGATTTATAAATGGTTTTGAAGTTGTGTAATGGATCTTGGCTTTAAATGCAAGATTTGGTGATTTTTGATGGATTTTCGTATGATCTGATTGGGCTGTGTTTTAATGTGTTAATTTGATGTTAAATGAATGTTAAAATGAAGAGGAATTGAGTTTTAATTAATGCAATCCCGGATAGGTTGAATTTTCTAAGTTTAGCTTGTGATTCTTGGTTGTTTTGGAGTGATCTTGTGGATCTGTTGTTGCTGGAGATATAAGGATGTTGTTAGGTCCTTTTTAGATGTTAAATGATGTTTAAAGATGTTTAGTTTTGATGGATCTTGGCTGGGCAATGGTGATGAGTTGTTTGGATGCATTTTCTATTGTGTTTGGTGGCCGAAAATGGACTGTGGATGAGAGCAGCGGGTTTAGGTGCTTTCATTGAAGCTATTAATGCATGATGATGCATTAATCCTCTGCTTTGATGTGTTTAAAATAGGGGAGTCATCTTTGGATCCAATTAGTGGTGATCCGAAGCTTGATTTGTGTTTCGGCAAGAGGCGAAACGGAATCGGTGAGTGGAATTTGGTTTTCGGCTTTGAAACCAGTGTTTTGAAGGTTTGGGAGCTTAGTTTAAGTCTAAGCAACTTAGCTAAGCTCAAGAGTAAGTTTTCAGAAAAACTCTCTTGGTGATGGCCATGGTTTTGGTTGTATGCAATGTGTTGTTTGCATGTTTTTAAATCTGTTTTGAAAGCATATCTAGCATGTTTATTTGCTGGGATTTTAAGCCATGTGTTGAAGGAAGCTCAAGGTAAGAGTTCCTTGTTTTTGAACATTGTTTTAATGTGGTTTGATGCTTAAAAATTCATGATGTTTATGGCTTGGTTAAATGCTTTAAAACAGTCGATTATTGATGATAATGATACATATTGGCAAGTGATGGTTAAGGTCACAAAGGTGGTTAAAAGTCCTTGTGTGAGCCTTGTATATTTAAGAACATCAAGGTGGTTAAAAGTCCTTGGATGGTTCTTGGTTAAGATCACAAAGGTGGTTAAAAGTCCTTGTGTGAATCTTGTGAATTTTAAGAACAACATGGTGTTTAAAAGTCCATGGTTGGTTCTTGGTTAAGGCTCAAGGTGGTTAAAAGTCCTTGTGTAAGCCTTGGTTACTTAAGAACTCCAAGGTGTTTAAAAGTCCTTGGGAGATTCTTGTTAAGGACACAAAGGTGGTTAAAAGTCCTTGTGTGGTCCTTGCCATGGTGTTTAAAAGTCCATGGGCCATGGTGTTTAAAAGTTCATGGGGATAAGATCACAATGGTGTTTAAAAGTCCACGTGTGGATCTTATGTGAAATGTATCACTTGTTGCCAATATGACTTGTTATGAACTTGAAGCATGAGATGCTTGTTTTAAATGTTTATGAGCATGTGTAAATGTTGCTTGAAGTATGGTTTATAAATGAGTTTTATAAATGCATTATTGTATGGTTTTAAATGAGCATTCTTCACTAAGCTTTTGCTTACGCTCTCTCTCTTTTCTTAAACCAATAATGCAGAGCATTAGAGTGCATTGAGGGCAGCAAGGAAGGCAAGCAATCAAGTGGAAACTAAGCTCAAGTATGGGAAGGTTTCTTAAACATTTTTAGCTTTTGGCATTTGGCAATGGCGGACCTATGTGGATGTTTTGGGAGATGTTTTGAACTCCCTAAGTTTGTTTAATGTTGTTAATAATGCTGGAACATGTAATTGGCCATTATGTGGTTGGTTTGGACATTTAATGCATGAATGGTTTGCTAAGTAGGAAGCAATCCTTTAGATTTGGGGCTTTTCATATTTGATGCTATGATGATGATTGGTTGATGCAATTACGTTACTTGCATGTTGTATGTCTTGCTGGTAAAGTTTGGTTGCATTTGGAGCATGATTGGTTGGTCAATTGTGTGTTTTAGCAGCCATTTCTCTACATTCTGTGCAGGCCGTATCGGAACGGGAGCTACCGTTTCGGAACGGGTGCCCTGTATTAGCCCAGGCGTCCGAAACGGAAGACACCGTTCCGAAACGGAAAGGCCTCTGCCAGCCCTCGTTTCGAAACCCGTTGCGGAACGGTCCCGCGTTTCGAAACAGGTTCTCCCTGTTTCGGAACACCTGACCGTTGGGGGCTGACATTGGCAGTTATATGTTTTGAAATGTATGCGTTTTGGTCCTGAATCTTGTTTGTGCAATTGTATGAGTTTGGGATGTCCGTTTGAGCCGAAATTTTGCAGAGAGGCATGAAACCTTATTAATATTAAGTTGGTCACTTTAATTTGAGTTAAGACCTTATAATTTACAGAATTTACAATTTGGTCCCTAAAGTTGTAAAATGTTCAATTGGGTCCCTTTTTGATCTCTGATGTTTATGATCTTTGAGCATGTTGTTTGAATGTTCATAACTAGGGTTAATGTGCATCTAGGCAAGTTTAAAAAAGAAAAAAAAGGGTTGTTAATCAAGGTTGACTTTCGGGTTGACTTTGGTTTTCCCCGTGTGACTTTCTTAATTCGGGTCAACCGTCTAGGCCGGGTTAAGGGGGTTACATACAATCCATAATCAATCAAAAACAACATCATTTGAAAGAGTCATACAAGGCTCATACAAACACACCCTATTGCCACATTGCTTAACTACTACAAAATTAACCATACTTGAGCAACAACGTGGAAAGCCCTTCTTGCCTTGCCTCGAGCTAACACCACGCTAATGATCTGCATTGTCGAACATAGAGAGCGTACGCTATAAGCTTAGTGAGGGTGCTCTAAAGCGAAAAACATCAACAATGCAGGGTTCAAGCATGTTAATCCTAGTCTCACATATAACAAGCATATGCATACAATCAAGTAGACCTAGCTAGTCTTTCAAGTGGCATATATGGTCTCTCAATCCTAACAAGCTCAAACATCAATATCAACATCAAGTAGCAACACGTATAACACAACCATATATCACCATCATATATCACATTACATGAGCAAGTTTAATTGTCTACTTTAATTACCCCGATTGTGCGGATATAAACCTCAACATCACTTTACCTCGGTGGGATTTCACTCATCACCGGACCTTGCATGTGCGGGATTCCACTCATCGCCACATGCCCTACGGATGGGATTCCACTCATCATCCCGTAGAAATAAATAAAAGCTTCCGGTGGAATGTTACATCACCGTACTCCTCCTTGATGACTTAACGCCATCAAGGCCACGTACGTTTTGACTCAATTTGTGTTCACACTATCATAATGATCGATCATTTACAACCGGTAATTATTTAGTGCCAATTATCATCATCAATCACATATCATCAACCACACTCATGCTCATCACATATATCCACATCATGATATATATACATGCACCATATAATCACAAGTACAAGAGCATAGTCATTAAGCACATTGGCATTTAAGGAAAACAAGACTAAATTAACTACTTGGGTTATAAGGAAGTGGCCTACCAAGCACACTTTACACACACACTCTACTCATGCTCGAACCAAACTTTAAAACAAGTTAAGACCACTCACCGCCCTTCCTTAGCAATTCGAACCAATCCTCCTACGAACCCGGATTCGGTCCCAAAGCCTCTTCAACGTTTCCTCTTGCTTCTAACCAACTAAAAACACAACCGATAACCAAAATCAATGCTAATATTCAACCAACAACTTACTTTACAAGCACAATTCAAAAATCCACAAATTCTCAAACCATTTAATGTCCAAAAATCCAATTTTGGTCCTCCCCTAAAGCCTTACTGAAATCTCAATTTCCAAACACCCAAATGACCTCCAAAACATCCGAAATCACCCTCTTAACATAGGTAGACCATCAGCCCTTCAATTTCAACATAAAACCCACCAAAAACCCAAGTTTTAATACCTCAAAAATTGCCCTAAGAACCCACTACGAATTTTCATCCAAAATCAACCAAATTAATATATATTGTGTATTTCATTATGCTTAAACAAAACCCCAACACAATTTATCAAAACAAATTGAAAAACCCCCTTAAAAACCCAAACCTTGATATAAACCCTAATTTCCAAAACCCCATATTTTTGAAATCCAAGACCATAGTTAGGTAGAGGGTAAAGAGGAGGTTAAGAAAACGTAATTACCTTTGAAAAACACCTTTAATTGAAGGAGATAATGGATGGAATAGTAACCAAGGTTTGAAGAAGCTTTGAAAATGGTGGGAGGGCTTCCAACATTTGGAAGAAAGGAAATGGGAAAAGGGAAGACAACTTTTCCCATAAAGTGGTCTTGCTTTTTAAATTTGGGTCAAATTGCAACATAGGTCCCTCCCTTCTTATTAAAGCTCAATTAGGTCATTATTTGAAGTTGGATTGTTTTAATTAAATTTTATTTGACTCGAACTATAACCCGGTTAACTCCTAGGCCCAAAACACGGGTGTTACAACTCTCTCCCACTTAAGGAATTTTGTCCCCGAAATTACCTGACTGAAAGAGATACAAAAACTGCTTTTCCATATCCTCCTTCCTCTCCCAAGTGGCCTCGTCCACACCTCTACGTTGCCACCGCACCTTTACTAACTCAATCGATCTACCCCTCAACACTTTACTGTCAGAAGCTAAGATCTCCACTGGCTCTTCTTCATAAGTCAAATCCGGATTCAATTCAATTTCTTCCACGGGCATAACATGTGATGGATCGGACCTATACTTGCGAAGCATCGAAACATGAAACACATCGTGTATCTTCTCAAGCTCGGATGGCAAACGCAACTGATAAGCAACGGGACCAACCCTCTTCACAATCTCATACGGTCCTATGTACCTCGGACTCAACTTTCCTTTTCGGCCAAATCTCATCACTTTCTTCCACGGAGACACCTTCAAGAATACCTTCTCACCCACTGGGAACTCAACTTCCTTCCTCTTCAGATCGGCATAGGACTTCTGCCTATCCGCAGCAGCCTTCAAACGATCACAAATCAATTTTACCTTGTCGGTTGTCCCCTTGAGCAAATCTGGCATAGGTAACAATTTCTGTCCTACCTCGGCCCAACACACTGGAGTTCTACACTTCCGGCCATACAAGGCCTCATACGGAGCCATCTGAATGCTCGACTGAAAACTGTTATTGTGCGCAAACTCTACTAGAGGCAAATGCTTCTCCCAAGTACCCTGAAAGTCAATGATACAACAACGCAGCATATCCTCTAAGATCTGAATAACTCTCTCTGACTGCCCATCTGACTGAGGATGATAAGAAGTGCTGAAGTTCAAATGGGTACCCAAAGCTGTATGCAGACACTCCCAAAATCTAGAAGTAAATCGCAGATCTCTATCTAATACAATGGACTTCGGCACACCATGCAGCCTAACTATCTCACCGATGTACAAATCGGCTAATCTATCTAAAGTGTAAGTAGTGTTGACTGCCAAGAAGTGAGCACACTTCGTAAAACGATCTACTATCACCCAAACTGAGTTCTTCTTCGTAAGAGTCAAAGGCAAACCCGAAAAAAAATCCATGGTGATGTTCTTCCACTTCCATTCCGGAATTCTCAACGGCTGTAACAAACCTGAGGGAACCTGATGTTCCGCCTTCACTCTCTGACACACTAAGCACTTACTCACAAAGTCGGCTACATCTCTCTTCAAGCCAACCCAAAAGTACTCATTCTTCAAATCACGGTACATCTTCGTACTTCCAGGATGCATAACAAACGGACTACTGTGAGCTTCAGTCAAGATCGTACGTTTCAAATCACTGTCTTCTGGCACAACTATTCTGTCTTTGAAACACAAAACCCCATCAGTGCTGAAACTGTAGTCTGAAGATCTACCCTCGGCTATATCTTGCACGTGAGGTGCCAAAGATCTATCTAGAAGCTGTTTCTCTCGAATCAACTGACCTAGAGTAGGTCTAACCTGAAGCTCGCCTACTAAGCCGCAATCTCCGGACAAACTCAATCTAGCAAACATAGCTCTCAAGTCCACGACCACCTTCCTACTCAATGCATCGGCCACTACATTGGCCTTACCCGGATGGTACTCAATAGTAAGATCGTAGTCTTTTAGCAGCTCTAACCATCTACGCTGTCTGAGATTCAAATCTCGCTGAGTCATAATGTACTTCAAACTCTTGTGGTCAGTGTATACTGTGCATTTCTCACCATACAAATAATGCCTCCAAATCTTCAGAGCAAACACAACTGCAGCTAACTCTATGTCATGGGTCGGATAGTTGCGCTCATGGGTCTTCAACTGTCTTGAGGCATAAGCCACCACTCTCTTGTCTTGCATCAGAACACATCCTAACCCTACATAAGAAGCATCATTGTAGACTACATAGTCCTTCCCGAACTCAGGCTGAATCAAAATCGGAGCTTGGGTCAAAGCTTCTTTCAATTTCTCAAAGGCTCTCTGTCTTGCATCTGTCCACTCAAACTGAACACTCTTCTGAAGTAATTGTGTCAATGGAGCGGCTAATTTAGAGAAACCCTCTACAAACCTCCTATAGTATCCGGCTAAGCCTAGGAAGCTACGTACCTCTGTCACAGACTTCGGTTGCTTCCACTCAACAATGGCTTCAATCTTCTTCGGATCAACTCTAATCCCATCGGCTGACACCACATGTCCTAAGAAGACTACCTATCGGATCCAGAATTCACACTTGCTGAGCTTCGCATATAACTGGTGATCTAGCAAAGTCTTCAAAACAAGTCTCAAGTGTCGGTCATGGTCTTCTTCAGTTTGAGAGTATACCAATATGTCATCAATAAATACAACCACAAACTGATCTAGATACTGATGAAAAATCCTATTCATCATGTCCATGAAAGCTGCCGGTGCATTAGTCAACCCAAATGGCATGACTAAAAACTCATAGTGACCATATCTAGTCCTAAAGGCCGTCTTCGGTACATCAACCTCTCTAACCTTTAGCTGGTAGTAACCTGATCTCAAATCAATCTTCGAAAAGACAGATGCTCCTCTAAACTGATCAAACAAGTCATCGATTCTAGGCAATGGATATTTGTTCTTCACTGTCAACCGATTTAACTGCATATAATCTATACACATTCTCATACTTCCATCTTTCTTCTTCACAAATAAAACTGGTGCACCCCAAGGTGAAGAACTAGGTCGAATAAAACCTCTATCTGTCAATTCTTGCAACTGAGTCTTCAACTCTTTCAATTCTTTCGGTGCCATACGATACGGAGCAATCGAAATAGGAGCTGAATCAGAATAAGTCTCAATGCTGAACTCTACCTCTCTGTCCGGTGGTAACCCTGGCAATTCTTCGGGAAACACACTAGGAAAATCACATACTGTCCGGATGTCCTGAGGTCTAACCTCACTCATGTTGGGGTTCATCACATACGCTAAGTATGTTTCACACCCCAACTCAACTAACCTCTTAGCCTCTAACACTGAAACCACATTGGACAAGAACTTCACGTTCTCACCCACCACTACAATCTCATAATCATCTGTGAGCTTCAAAGAAATCCGCTTAGTTTCAAAATCTATCCTAGCTCTATGCTCCGTGAGTCAATCCATACCCAGAATCACATCAAAACCATAGAAGGGAAGTTCCATCATATCCACTGGAAACACATGCCCCTGAACCATCAACGGACACCTTCGGTACATCTTCCTAACTACTACCGTGTCCCCAAAGGAACTAGTAACACTAACTCCTACCTCTAACATTTCACAAGGCAAATTCAAAGACCGTGCATGCTCACTCAATATGTAGGAATGTGTAGACCCAGAGTCAATCAAAGAAAGCAAACCCAAAGACTGTATCGAGAAGTTACCTGCGATCACATCGGTGTCATACTGATCTCCCCGCTGAGCATAAACTCTGGCCTGACCTCCGCCCTCTGGCTGAACTGCAACTACATGTGCTATGTTCCTCTGACCATCATTCCTCGGCTGGAAGTTTCCTCTACCGCGCCCGCGGCCTCTCTGAAAGTCATTGGCTCGAGCAGGAGCCTGAGCTGGTGTCTGCCCCACCTGATGTGGACAGTCACGCCTAATGTGGTCCCTAGCACCACAACTCCAACAAGAAAGGTAATTTCCCCAACACTCACCGGTGTGGTTCCTCCCGCAAGTAGCACATGTGGGCAACTTCCCACCAGCTCTCTGACCCTGATGGCCCCTACCGTGGTTACCGCCACCACGCCTATGATCATACTGATGTCTGTTGTCCCGATGCCTCTTGGCATCACCTCTATCAAAGTTGCTGGACCTCTTACCCGAACTAGATCCAACTAACCGCCTGGTCAAACTCAAACTGTGCTCTAAGTCCTTGGCCCTCGCGACCAATACATCAAAATCGGTGTAATCTGAAGCTAGAGTATAAGTATTGATCTCCTCACTCAACCCATATCGGAAGCGGTTACAACGCTCCACCTCAGTAGGTACAAGCTCAGGTGCATACTGACTCAATCTGACAAATCGGATCTCATAATCGATCACGGACATACTCCCCTAAAGAAATGCCATAAACTCCCTCTTCCTCTCATCGAGGTATCGCGGACCCAAATACTTCTTCCGGAAAGCTGTCTCAAAGAACTCCCAAGTGATCTCGGTCTCATCCATCCCCGAAGTAACGGTGACCCACCAGATGTAGGCATCACCCTGAAGCAGAGACTCAACACATCCCAAATTGCGCTCACCAGTACATCCCATCTGAGCAAGAATACGGACGGTCTTCTCAAACCACAACTCTGACCTCTCCGGAGTAGCACCTCTAAACTCTTCGGCCCCAAGGCCCCGAAGTTTCTCTAATGGCAATCCGGTGCCCTCACCCTGATGATGAGCTGCCTGGCCTCCAGCTACTGCAGCCTGGAATGCTCCGGCTATTGCCTGAACCAACGGAGCTAAGTCGATCCCGGCCGGTCCTTGGCCACCTTGACCTCCTTGTGGTCCCTCTCCTTCGGCCCCGACCTCACCTCCCACTCCCGGTGGAGGAGGTGGTGGTGGTGGAGGTGGTGGAGGAGCTCCAACTCTAACCACTGGCTCTCCCACTTGAGCCTCAACTCTCACAACTGACTCAACTCTCGGAGCCTCTGCCCGTGGTTCCGGTCGAACCATCCTAGGCCTCCCACGTGGTCTCATGCTTTAGCTAGCAAGGTTTAAACTACAACAACAAACAAATAGGATTACGTTAGCCAAAGCAAGGGTCCAATAGTGCTCAAGTATTCCTCTTTCCAAAAATCTTTTTAAATTAAGTAATAGCAGCAATGGGCACCCACTCTACACCAGACACAACAGTTCATGCATTCAAAACATCATACGATCAAGCAAGCATCAAGGGTTCATGGCAAAACATGCATCGAACAACATAAGCATTTAACACCTTAAGCTTACCTCACTTACCTGCCCGAGGTCTCGGTAACCTCAGGCTCTGATACCAACAAATGTAACCCCCTCGTCCCGGTCTAGCCGGATGACCGGTCCGAGTGAGCCACACGGGGAAAACCGAAGCGAAACCCAAAGGATTCCCCCCGGTTAGCAACCCTATTTTTTTTCTTTTTATTTTAGTCTTGTCTAGAGGATGGTTAAACACTAAGTGATTCACAACAGTGGAAACATACAAGGAAAACACATTCGAACACCGTGTAACCCCCTCGTCCCGGTCTGGTCGGATGACCGGTCCTAGTGGGCCACATGGGGAAAACCGAAGCGAAACCCGTTAAGGTTCCTCCTCGGTTAACGACCCAGAAAAATTCCTTTTAACTTTATCTTGTCTATAGGCATGATTAATTCCTATGTGAAGCACAACAGCGGAAAATACAAACAATTCAACATCGACCAACCAAGACAACACTTTAAACAACTCATTTTAACCCTTTATAGCAGGCCGTATCGAAACGCCCTTAGGGTGTTTCGATACGCCTTGACTTAGTCAACAGGCCAGGGTCAACCATAGGGTGACCGTTTCGAAACGGGGGTGACCCGTATCGAAACGACCCTAACGGTCAACTTCTCGTGGTCAACGATATTTGACCGTTTCGAAACATCAAAGGCCCGTTTCGGAACGCCTTTATCTCGTCAATTTCTCAAAATTCCAGTAGCAAAAATGTTCCGAAACGACCCTCATTCGTTTCGAAACGGCAGGCCAAATGCAATGGAACCGTTCCGAAATAGGGTGGCCCGTATCGAAACGCCCCCTGTCTGTAGACTGGTTTTTTGGTGGTTTAAGGCACAAAGGTGTCCCAAAACCCCACTAAAACCTCCAACAACACACTAACAACAATTCTAAAGGCCAACCAACATACAAGCATGCTTGAGCATCATCGTAACAAGACTAAACACCAAGGCACAACATCACATTGCCACACAACCATACATGTCATTATAGATATTAAGCTTTAACATATCCAACACTTAGGCAATTCTAGATAGCAAAATACTAACATGATTTCAAGCAAGGCATACAACCCAAAAGCCAAATTAACAAACGCATTTGAGGAGTCTAACATGCTCCTAAACAACAACAACAACAATATATTCCAAAAGCATTATAACACGACACCTGACCCATTGCTTTACTATTACAATCTTTAAATTTAAACATCATACTTGAGTTAACCATAAGCAACACTTGGAGGCCTTTCCTTGCCCTTGCCACCCACAAGCCATTGATCTGCATTGTCGAACAATAGAGAGCGTAAGCATAAAAGCTTAATGAGGTTAAGCTCATAAAACAAACCTTCGACAATGCAGGGTCCAAGCACGAGCTACAACTAAGATAAAATGCATGATCTTACCTCCGATCCACGCGAGCCATAAATATAGATGATGCATGAACATATATTCAATATCATGTCATGCTCAACATGTTTAAATCCACAACATATGAAATCACATATATTAAACCATGTTAGCAACACATCCCAAATCACATTGGCTCACAATTAACCGCATATTGGCAACATAAACTACAATCTGTATTGGCACCTAGCTATGACTCGAATACGCGGATAACCGTTGGAACTCACATCCAACAACTCAACCATTACCTGACGGTGGGATTACACTCATCACCGTTCACACGGAGGGGATTCCACTCATCCTCACGCCTCATTTCACGCGGAAGGGATTCCACTCATCCTCACGCCCGTCGATGGGATTCCACTCATCACCGACTAATATATATATATGAAGATTTCCGGGAGAACCCGTACTCCATCTTGATAACTACCATCATCAAGACCACGCGCGCATTTTGACTCACGTGTGCACACTAGACATCCTAATGATCGATCATTTGTACCCAAGCATACTAGTGCCAATACTACACATTTCATTTATCTATCACAATATCAATCCATAACAACTTCCGTGCTTAGCACGTACTCACCATGACTCACCGTTATGCACGAACCACATTTCCATGCCTAGCATGTACTCACCATGATCCTCGGATCATACATTCACTTCATAACATCATTACACATGTCAACACTACATGCATCTCAATAACACAAATATCACATCATATTTCATACATATGTATATCTCTATCACATTTATCATCAACATGCATGTAACAATGCATTAAGCCATACCTCCACATACATGTATACAACATATACATAATCAACACCATCACAATTTAACACGAGACATATACAACCATTAAAAAGTGCAACCAAAGTCTCTAATCAAAGCTTGGGATTAGGCTACCACTCTAATCCCAACTCTAGGTGGGTTTTCCAAGCACATCCTAGGTTCACATGCTTGAACCAAATACTCGAAACCATTTTAAAAATATTTAACCACTCACCTAAGCTTCCAAGCTCCAAGCCAAGCAAGCAACCTCCCTCAAATTTCCGGATTTCTTCCCGAAGATTCCCCAACACAAATTCCCGCTTCTAAACAACCTCAAACACATTTCAAACAATTCCAAATCAGCCCAACATCAAAATACCAACCTGGAATACAATTCAAGTGCAATTTATCATGTTGCAAACCATGAACAAATCCCATTTTTAGCAAATTCGGCCAGCCCCTAAACCATGTCCAAAAACCATGTTTCCAACATCCATAGCACCCACAAACAATCCCAAATCAACCCCTAACCTAGTACTACCATTGGGCTATCAATTTCCACCTAAAACAACCCCCAAAACTCACCCAAAACCCTCCAAAAACCCCATTTATACCCAAATTCGGGAATTCATTTAAAATACTCTAAAAATCATATATGTTGGACTATTTGATTCACAAACATCATATCTAACCATTATAAATCAAAAGCTTTAGTACAAACCCATAAAGCTCCATCCTTTAACCTAAACTTTCAACAACCCAATTTCTAAAACATTGATGAAAATGAAATCTATTTGTACTTCCAAGTAGAGGAAGATGAGAGCAAGTCGGAAATGTAATTACCTTTCAAAAAGCTCTAAAGATGAAGATGCTAGGTGATGGAATAGTGTAAAGGAGAGAAGAGCTCTCTAATGTCGTTGGAATGGAAATGGATGGGTGAAGAAGATGACAAAAGGGATATTTTAATAAAAAGGCGGGGGATTTAAATTAGAAGTCCATTATTTACCCTTTTGCCATTAATGAAGATAGCCATTTAAGTTTTTCCAATTCCATGGAATTGAGCTTTAAAACCAAAACATGCCCAACATAATTTATTTGTTTAAAAACCCGGGCCCAAAATAGTATTTTATTATTTTAAATTGTAAAACTGAAACCCGAACCATTATTTAAATATTATTTTCTTCCGGTCCCCAAACCCGGGTGTTACAACTCTTCCCCACTTAAGGAAATTTCGTCCCCAAAATTTATCGGACAGGAAGAATCATAGAAGTTGTCTCTCCACACTTCCTTCTCACCACAACATACTAACCAACTCAGGAGACTTACCCCACAACAATAGCTATCTAATGCTAAGATCTCAATTGGTTCCTTCACGGCATGTCAATTTAAAACTCAACTCAATCTCTTCTACAACATAGCACGGAACAGATCTGACTCACACTCCCGAATTATAGATACACAGACACATCACAAACTTCTTCCTAACTCTGGTGGTAACCGTGACAAACGAACAACGGAACTAGTCTGACTCACAATCTCATGCAGCACTGTGTGAATACTTGGCTCATAACCTTCTCTAACTGAACATCTGCCTTCAACAGATAACCATACACTATACAAACGTCTTCAAAATAATCTAGCAGAAATTTCGGATCTCTATTACCCACTTCCATTAAGAACCTTCCACGGATGTAACAACTAGAAGTAAACTGGTACTCGGTCTTGACACGCTGGCAATTTACACACTTACCCTCATACTGAACCACATTATTTATCAACTCAATCTAGAAGTACTCATCTTCAACCCACAATACGTCTTCATACTACTTGGATGCAATATAAATGAACTACCGTGTGCTTCGGCCAAAACAATACGTCTCAAAACACTATGTCAATCGGTACAACTATTCTGTCTCTGAAGTGCAAAACTCTATCATCTCTGAAACTGTATTCTGAAGGTCTTCCTTCTAATCTGCCTCGCACGTGAGGTGCCAAGAATCTGTCTAGCAACTGTTTCTTTTCAAACATTTTGACTCAAAGTAGGTTTAACATGTAACTCGGCCACAAGATTACCATCATTTGGTAAACTGAATCCGGCAATTACAACTCACAACTCAACTACTAATCTAACAACAAATACAACTCGAAGCATTGGTTACTACGTTGACTCTCTTCAGATGGTACTCAATCTTATTATTACAGTCTTCAAGCAGTTCTAACACTTTATGCTGTTCAAGTTTCAACCCTTCCTAAGTCTTCAAATATTTCAAGCTCTGATGATACGTACATATACACAGTGCATTTCTTACTATACAAGCTTTGTCTCTAAGTCTTCGAAGCAAATACAATTGTAATTTAACTCTACGTCTTGTGTCGGATAACTCTTCTCTCGGTCTTTCAACATTCTCGATGAATAAGCTACAGTCTTCTGTCTTGCATAAGCACACAACCTAACTCTACATGTAACGCACCACTATGGTTCACAAACTCTTCCGCTGATATAGGCTGAATCAAGGTCAAAGTTCTCTTCAAGGTTTCTTTCAGTTTCTCAAGGGCTCATTGTCTTGCATCTGATCACACAACTGTCACAGTCTTCAATTTCTTCCAACTCACGTCCTCTTTTGCCTACTTGGGATTTTCTCTAACACACTCAGCTTAACTACATGTCCTAGGAGAACATCTTCATTAACTTGGAGTTTGCGTTTGCTCAACTTGGCGTACAACTGATTCTCTAATAGAATCTACAATACTAACTCCAAAGCTCGTCATGGTCTTCTTCGGTACTTGAATATATCCATGTATCATCTATGAGAACTACTACAAACTGATCAAGAAACTTAGGAAGATATTCTGTTCAACATCTCTATAAAAGTAACTAACACACTAGTCAAACAAAACAGCATAACTCGGAACTCAAAATGGTCACACCTTGCCTCAAAAGTTGTCTTCAATACTTTAACTTCTCTCACTCCCAACTAGAAATAAATGAATCTCAATTAATCTTCAATTGGACTGAAGCACACACTAACTGATCAACAAATCACTGACACACGGAAACGGATACTAATCATTCACTGTCACTTGTTTCAACTGTCTGAAATCTAAATACATTCTCGTACTGTCACTCTTTCTTCGACACAAATTTCACTGTAGAACTCTAAGATGATGCACTGGGCCTAATGAATCTAAGGTCTAACAAGTCTCGAAGTTAATTCTTCAACATTCTCAATTCTTCCGGGATTCACAAGTTACAGAGCAAACAAAATAGAAGCAACCTCGAAAACGGTCTCAATAACAAACTCTTCTCCTCTAACAAGAGGTAAACCGACAATTCTTCCAAATAATTCTAGGAAAAGAAAACACAAACTATCCTAACACTCTGCGGTCTAATCTTCATTCAAAAATCAAATCCATCACACTTGCTAAGCAAGCCTGTCAACTAAACTAAATCAATCTTTGACCTCTAAATCTGGATCAACATTCAACAAGAAGTTCACCTCCTCACCTACCACTACAGTCACACATAAATCTGCAACTTCAAGTCAACTCTTTCTTTGTCTCAACGTATACACTAACTCTTTGCTCTTCAAGCCGAGCCTTGTCAAAATGCACACCGAAACTGTAGGAAGACAATCACTTCACATCTACCAGAAACTAGTAACTCTGAACCACCAACAAACATCTTCTGTACATCTTTATGACCACTACTATCTCCCAAAAGGTCTAGTCACATGCGTCCCTACGTCTAAAATCTCAACAGAGATACATCAAAATCCTTTGCACGCTCACACAAACGGACGATTCTACAAAAATTGCAACTTCACAAGTACACAGTTGTTAGTCTTCGGCCCTCTTGTCTTCAGGCTGGTCCTTCAACAAAATCTAACTCTACTAAATCATTCTTAGAGCATTGCGAAACCTCAAAACTCAATTCTGATTACACACAAACTATCATGCTGGAACCAGTTCTATAACATCAGTCCCGACGACTCAAACATCCCATTACCAAACAATCTGAAGTTAAAGCTCAAGACTTCTTTCTCGGCTCCACTATATCGGAAGCGACTTCATCTCTCCCTCTTGCTAGAAGACAACTCAGACGTACACTAGCCCCATCACACAAATCGATTTCCACTCACGGATACTGACTGACTGTCTTGTATGAAAACCATAGGTTGAATCCTAACGATCACCAACTAGCATTTCTGAACTTCAGCTTACTCACACGAGACCCTTACCTTGATCTCGCTAGAAGAACTAAGGTGCTCATACCTACCTCTAACACCTCATCGGGCACATTCAAACTTGCATGCTTGTTAACAACATACGGAAGTACGGACTCAGAACCAATCAGAAGAGACAAACTCAGAATTGTACCAAGGGCTTATCTACTATAACATCGATATCACTCTGACTCCCACTCATAGGTCTTCACTTCTTTTCACTAACTAATACCAGAATCGGTCCCATCGTCCCTCACCAACAAGAATCAACTCACATACACACGGACTCGAGCAAACAAATTGTACCTCAACTCCGGTACAACCATACTCCCCTAACTATAGCAAAGAACTTCCTCCACATCATCCACATTTTCAAAACCACAACTTCCACTTACCGATTCACGGCCCACACACTGGCCCCAAACTTACTAAAAGCAATAAATCAATCAACAATTTAACATACAAGTTGGGTTAGCAAGGAAAGGTCCAAGTGGCTCAAGTATGATTTCCCTCAATTAAAATCCTTTTTCCGATGTAATAGAAGCAATAAGACTCTACTAAACATGTTTCAACCAAATCAACACACATACATGCTCAACCAAGCATATAGCAAGGCTTACTTGCTAAACAAGCAAACATATGCGTACGATCAAACAACATACATTCTCAATCAAACAATCACACATCAAAGCATACACGGGTAACGAGCAACATGCTTTTAAACAAACAATCAACATACTTGTCATACAATCAATCATACTTACAAAGCAAGCAAACACCGTGCATATCAATTCAAAAACTTTAACTTACCTCACTTACCTGCCCAAGGTCTCGGTAACCTTAGGCTCTGATACCAACAAATGTAACCCCCTCGTCCCGGTCTGGTCGGATGACTGGTCTGAGTGGGCCACACGGGGAAAACCAAAGCGAAACCTGTTAAGGTTCCTCCTCGGTTAACGACCCAGAAAAATTCCTTTTAACTTTATCTTATCTATAGGCATGATTAATTCCTATGTGAAGCACAACAGCGGAAAATACAAACAATTCAACATCGACCAACCAAGACAACACTTTAAACAACTCATTTTAACCCTTTACAGCAGGCCGTATCGAAACGCCCTTAGGGTGTTTCGATACGCCTTGACTTAGTCAACAGGCCAGGGTCAACCATAGGGTGACCGTTTCGAAACGGGGGTGACCCGTATCGAAACGACCCTAACGGTCAACTTCTCGTGGTCAACGATATTTGACCGTTTCGAAACATCAAAGGCCCGTTTCGGAACGCCTTTATCTCGTCAATTTCTCAAAATTCCAGTAGCAAAAATGTTCCGAAACGACTCCCATTCGTTTCGAAACGACAGGCCAAATGCAAAGGAACCATTCCGAAACAGGGTGGCTCGTATCGAAACGCCCCCTGTCTACAGACTGGTTTTTTGGTGGTTTAAGGCACAAGGGTGTCCCAAAACCCCACTAAAACCTCCAACAACACACTAACAACAATTCTAAAGGCCAACCAACATACAAGCATGCTTGAGCATCATTGATGAGTTCTCAAAAGTGACATATTTCACTTGCTAATTTTCTAAGTTTTGTGACTTCTTGCTGCTTAATACATATTGTTTCCATTATATTTTGTGCAAGGGTCCAACTCTGGAAATAGCAGTGAAAATAGAGCGTTTTTGCAGTTTTTTTTATTATTATCCTGTCATGACTGGCATCATGGGCACGACACCGGGCACGACGCATCTGACGTGGCAGTGACGTGGCAATGACGTGGCAACTTCTAGAAGCTCCTGGAATGTTCCGGAAGATGAATCCGATCAGACTTATCAGCTTTTATCATATTAGTTTTATTTTTGAATTTTAATTAAACATTTGAATTTGAATTATTATCTCTTATCTCTTATCTTTGTAAATCTAAGCCTATAAATACCAACCTTTGGTGAAGGCTTAAGATCATCTTCTAGCTTTTGAATCTTTTCATCCTTGTAAACATTTTAGCTTTAATCGAAATTCATTTTCATTTATTTTCTTGTTTCGTTTATTTTATGTTTTTCAATTGCTTTTCCAAAAACAAGTTAAGTATGATAATCAATATCATGCTTAGCTAAATTTCTTAAGCCAAGAACCAACCAAGTCAATTCGATTCGTGAGAATTGAACTTGCTTAATTACTTTTGGGGAAATCATTTTTATCTTTCTTCTTAGATAGTTTGGCAATCGGCCTTACTAAAGTTTTTTAAACGTTTTTCATATCAAAAGGGCCCTTTGGTCTGAATTCGCTTAAAATCATAGTTGGGAGGAAGGATCGGCCTGTGGCAAATTTCGACTTCCTGTGAACACTCTTAGCGGCGGTCCGCTAAGGAAAGATGAAATCAGAAGTGATTCTATTTTTTAGACAATTTCTGAGTCGGGTTTTTCCTGCTTTATTCTAAATACTTTAACGGCGATAGTCGTGGTTGATTTATTTAAGAACCGTCTTTCGAAAATAGACTTGGGAGGATTGGTTACTTGAGAGAAGAACAAGTTACGACGGGTTGGGCCTCGTAGACTGTAACCGACATGATCCCCAAAATAAAAATCTATTTCAATGATCGAAAGAATTGAAGGAGCTGGTTCGAGGCTGATTTACATCCTTGGTTTTCCTTACTATCTTTAGTTCTTTTTTTCTCTATTTTTTTATTACTTCATCACAAATCATATCACCCCCTTCTTTTATTTATTTGTTCTTTCAGATATTCCTGGGATTTCAGATTCAACGAATTCAAGTAACAATTCCAGCTAATCTCCCTGCGGATCGACCCTCTTTCCCTATACTTATTCAATTTCTTTATTTTTGAAAGAGGATTTATTTATATTTATTTTGACCGGTTAACGAAGACTTGTCAAAATTGGCACCGTTGCCGGGGAGATTTATTTTCGGCAATTATTGACTGATTTTGTTTTATTTTATGACCAGGAAGAATCCGGGTACTTTAGCTCCATATAACCCAGAAATTGAAGCAAGCGTTCGTAGAACTCACGGCGAAACACTGCGACGAAAGAAACAACAAAGCGCACGACGACCCAAACAAGAATCCACTTCCGAACCAACACCAATCGAAGAACCTACACAAGAACCAGAAACAATGGCGGACCAAACGATTCGAGAACTGAACGCAGCTCCTACTGTGCAACAACCCCTTTGCATCGCTTTTCCTCAAGGCGACACTCCCTTTCAGCTCAAAACGGGATTAATTCATTTACTCCCTACCTTTAACGGTTTACCTACCGAAAGTCCGCACAAACATCTAGCCGAATTCCATATGGTGTGCAGCAGCATGAAACCACAAGGGGTCTCGGAGGACCAAATAAAACTAAGGTCTTTTCCTTTTTCCTTAGCCGGAACGGCTAAAGAATGGTTATTTTATTTACCTCCGAATTCAATTAATACATGGTCTGACCTTTCTCGTGTTTTTCTGGATAGGTATTTCCCTGCAGCCAAAGCAACAGAAATTAGGCGAAACATATTGAGCATCCAACAAATGCATGAAGAATCCTTATATGATTATTGGGAAAGGTTCAAGAAGCTATGTGCAAGCTGTCCGCAACATGGCTTATCCGAGCAGACTCTCCTTCAGTATCTTTACGAAGGAATGTTACCGATGGACAAAAAAATGGTAGATGCCGCAAGCGGCGGCGCACTCGTCAACATGACTCCTACTACAGCAAGAACATTAATTTCCACCATGGCTGCGAATTCACAACAATTTGGTTCTACAAGTGAACCCAGTCGACGGGTTCATTCAGTAAGCACAATTACATTAGAAAATAAGATTGATAATTTGACTAATATTGTGCATTCACTTGTTTCAGGGGAAATAGGAGTTGCTAAGGCATGTGGGATTTGTACTATGCACGATCACGCCACCGATCTATGCCCAATGTTGAGGGAAACGACCAATGCCCAAGTCAACGCCTTGAACAATTTTCCCGGACCTCCCCAAAGACCCTACAATCCGCAAAGCAACACATTCAACCCTGGGTGGAGAGATCATCCTAACCTTAGCTATGGTAATAGGAATCCAAATTTTCAAGCTAGACAACCTCCCTACCAAACCCCCCAGAAATCTTCCCTTGAATCTATTGTTGAAAGATTAGCCGTTTCACAAGAAAAGTTCCAAAACCAAACGCAATCTCACCTTCAGGAACTAGACAAACAAGTCAGTCAGCTAGCACAAACAATAGGGCGACTAGAATCTCAAGGAAAATTACCATCGCAAACCGAAGTCAATCCAAGGGAAAATGTGAGCGGAATCACTTTACGAAGTGGAACCGTGATAGCACCTGAACCACCGAAAAAGGGCGAGCAAAAATCCGAGAGCTCCTTGGAACACCAAAAGGACAAGCCTCCTTCCACTTCAGGTAACATCAATTCTAAAATTCCTATTTCTACTTACGAACCCGTTCCACCTTTTTCAGGAAGACTAGCGAAAAAGGACAAGAAGGAGGAAGAAAAGGAAATAATGGAAGTGTTCAAAAAGGTAGAAATTAACATTCCACTCTTGGATGTTATTAGGAAGATTCCCAAATATGCAAAGTTTTTGAAAGATCTTTGTACAAACCGAAGAAAATTATCGGGGAATGAAAGGGTTAACCTTGGCGAGAACGTTTCGGCTATTCTTCAAAGACCTTTGCCGCCAAAGTACAAAGATCAAGGTATGTTTGCAATTCCTTGTAAAATTGGGAATGTTGGGATAAAAAGAGCGATGTGCGATCTAGGCGCATCTATCAACGTCATGCCGTTAAGCGTCTACAACAAAATTTCGACTGAACCTTTGAAAGAAACGCGAGTAACGGTTCAACTAGCTGATCGTTCGGTTATCTACCCCGAGGGAGTACTAGAAAACGTGTTGGTACAGGTAAAAGATCTTATTTTCCCTGCTGATTTTTATATAATTGACATGGAAAATGATCGCAGTAACAACGGATCCGAAATCTTGCTTGGCCGGCCTTTCCTATCAACTGCGCATACAAAGATCGGTGTCCGCGACGACATCTTAACTATGGAATTTGATGGGGAAGTGGTTAAATTTGATATGTATAAAGCTATGAAATATCCCGATTCTGTCGAAAGCCTTAATTTTATTGATATTATAGATCCTCTGGCTAATGACATTATCAGAACTGATTTGTTTCATGATTTTTGTATGGAATTGGAAGATCTCAATGATGACGACTTAGGCGAAACAATTTCTACCCTCTCTTTAATTTCTGAAATTCGATTAACTCCTTCACAATCTAAACTGCTTCCCTCAATTTTGCAGGCACCTCAGTTAGAATTGAAACAACTCCCACCACACTTGAAGTATGCATACTTGGGCGACAAAGAAACTCTACCCGTCATCATATCAAACGGATTGTCGTCTCAGCAAGAGGAGGAGTTAATTGCTACGCTAATCATCCATAGAGAAGCAATCGGATGGACATTAGCCGATATCAAAGGCTTGAGTCCTTCCACGTGCATGCACAAAATAAAATTGGAGGATGGCGCAAAACCTATCCGAGAGGGGCAACGTCGACTAAACCAACCAATGAAGGATGTGGTAAGACAAGAAATACAAAAATTGTTAGATGCCGACATCATCTATGCAATTTCTGACAGTAAGTGGGTTAGTCCAATTCATGTTGTACCTAAGAAAACGGGAATAACTGTTGTCGAAAATGATGAAGGTGAGAAGGTTCCAAAAAGAGTTCAAAACGGATGGCGAATGTGTATCGATTACAAGAAACTTAATTCCCAAACTCGAAAAGACCATTTCCCTTTACCATTCATCGATCAAATGATCGAAAGACTTGCTGGAAAAACACATTATTGCTGTCTTGACGGATTCTCTGGATTTTTTCAGGTACCGGTAGCACCCGAAGATCAAGAAAAAACCACATTTACTTGTCCATTTGGCACATTTGCATATAGGCGAATGCCTTTCGGGCTATGCAACGCTCCAGCCACTTTCCAACGCTGTATGCTAAGCATCTTCTCTGATCACATCAAGCGAGGTATAGAGGTATTTATGGATGATTTCACCGTTTACGGCAATTCGTTTTCTAAATGTCTCTCTAATCTTTCATATGTGCTTAATCGATGCATTGAGTATAATTTGGTTCTAAATTATGAGAAGTGTCATTTTATGGTAAGTAAGGGATTAGTTCTCGGCCATGTGGTTTCGGCCCAAGGAATAGCCGTTGATAAAGCTAAAGTAGATGTTATTCGCTCACTTCCATACCCCACTTCGGTGAGGGAAGTTCGAAGTTTTCTTGGTCATGCAGGGTTCTATCGACGCTTCATAAAGGATTTTTCTAAGCTCGCACAACCACTTTGTCGCCTATTACAAAAAGATGCACCATTCGATATGGACAAAGCTTGTAAAGAATCATTTGATGAACTAAAAGCACGACTTATTTCCGCTCCAATAGTGCAACCTCTGGATTGGTCGCTGCCCTTCGAAATCATGTGCGATGCCTCCGATCTAAGTGTAGGCGCAGTGCTTGGACAAAGATCCAAAGACGGACCGCATGTTATCGCTTATGCCTCTCGAACTCTTGATTCGGCACAACGAAATTATTCTACAACGGAAAAGGAGTTTTTTGCCGTCATTTTTGCATTAGATAAGTTTCGTCCTTATTTATTAGGAACTAAAATTCTCATTTTTTCTGATCATGCAGCATTGAAGTATTTGATCAACAAAAAAGACGCGAAACCTCGTTTGATTAGATGGATACTCTTGTTACAAGAGTTTGACATCCAAATCAAAGACAAGAAAGGCATCGAGAATTTGGTGGCGGATCACCTAAGCCGTTTAGCAACATCACCAACCGAACTCCCTCTACGAGATGAATTCCCGGATGAATCGCTAATGGAAGTTAAGGTAACATTCCCTTGGTTTGCCGATTTGGCGAATTTCTTAGCCACTGGTAAGGTTCCTAACAATTTGTCTCAATCCGCGATTAAACGTATTAAAAGAGATGTTAGATATTATATATGGGATGATCCATATTTGTGGAAATTGTGTTCTGATCAAATAATTCGTCGTTGCGTAAGTAATAGCGAGGTAACCTCTATACTTAAATTTTTTCATTCTTACGCTTGTGGCGGACATTTTGGCCCTAAGAGAACTGCGCACAAAATTCTCGAGTGCGGATTCTTTTGGCCTACCTTATTTAAAGATACTTACAATTTTTGCAAATCATGTGACAGATGCCAACGGGTTGGGAACCTAAGCCGCCGAAGCGAAATGCCGTTAAATCCAATCCATATATGCGAAGTATTCGACGTGTGGGGACTCGACTATATGGGACCTTTTGTTTCATCCTATGGAAATCTTTATATTATTCTAGTAGTCGATTACGTTTCGAAATGGGTTGAGGCGAAAGCCACCCGTGAGAATGATGCGAGAACAACGACTAATTTCTTGCGTGAATTTATTTTTTCCAGATTCGGAACTCCAAGGGCGATTATTTGTGATAGGGGAACGCATTTTGTCAATCGAATCATCGAGGCCTTGATGAGGAAATATGGCGTGACGCAGCGAATATCAACGACTTATCATCCGCAAACTAACGGACAAGCGGAAGTTTCAAATAGGGAGATTAAGTCAATCCTAGAGAAAATTGTAAAACCCAATCGAAAGGATTGGAGCTTGAAGTTGGTCGACGCATTATGGGCATATCGGACCGCCTACAAAGGACCTATCGGCATGTCACCTTACCGCCTTGTCTTTGGTAAACCTTGTCATCTCCCGGTCGAACTTGAACATAGAGCGTTTTGGGCGGTGAAAGAATGTAATATGGAAATGAGCGCTGTTGGCAAAACACGGAAACTTCATATCCAAGAACTAGAGGAGATTCGCCGAAACGCTTACGATAGCGCACAGCGTTACAAAGAACAAACTAAAGCATTTCATGACAAACACATTTCATTTAAATCCTTTTCAATTGGACAAAAGGTTCTCCTATTTAACTCGAAATTGAAAATTTTGCAGGAAAACTTAAGTCTAAGTGGAGCGGACCATTTATCGTAGTCGATACCTTCCCTCATGGAGCCGTAGAAATCGAAGATAGCTCGGGTGCACGATTTAAAGTAAATGGACAGCGGCTCAAACCATTCTTCGAAAGCGCACCCATCGAACACATTGAGGAAATAATCCTCGAAGAACCGAGACCCTGAACATCGAATTGGTCGAGCTTAACGACAATAAACAAAGCGCTAAATGGGAGGCAACCCATTAGTTTTTTTTATTATTTTTCATTTTTTTATTTTCTTAATTTTTTTTCTCTTTGTTCCAGTATACTGATCGAATTTTTTTTCCCATTGCAGGTTCTTTTCTATCGGCCAAGAGCAGGGCAATTCATTCCCCCACCAAAGTGCACCGTTTCATTAAACGCAGTGCATTTTAGCATGCGTAATGAACGGTGCACGTTAGCCTCTCCCCATCATTCAGCTTTCCCTAATTTCCCCCCCCCCCCGCCTCCTTTTCTTTCCCTTCCGTATAGACCAACTAAACCCTAGAAAAACTCACCTCACCACACAAAACAAACCCCAACCGGATTTTTCAAGCCCCCACCGCCGTCGACCCAAAATGCCTCGCACAAGGCAACAAGCCCGCCGCCTACCCCAAGAACCACCGATGGTTATCGGCGGACGGCGCCGTTTTCAACCGCCTCAGTTCATGGAAATAAGCAGCGAGTCCGAGCCCTCCGCCGCACCTCCTCCTCGCCGCGGAGGCCGTCATCAACAAGCCACCACTCCGCCGGCTGAAAACCATATTCCCCAGACGACCGCGATTTCTCCGCCTCATTCCCCATCCGTCAGCCACCGTTCGCACCATTCCAATAGCATTGCCGGCCCGAGCACCAGCCACCGTCCGCCATCCCCACGATCTCCGTCGCCGTCATTTTATTCACTGCCCACTATGGACTCTCCCACACCCTCTCGGCACCGTTCGTTCCATTCCCAACAGAGGGAATCCACAAACCCCTCCATTTCCATGCCCTCTGCCGAACCAGAGCAACATCCTGAGGTAAATTCTACCCCAATTTTTACTCAGCCGTTGCTAATGTACCATCCTTCTTTTGGATACACAGAGGACTTCTCGGCTGGATTCAGTTTCCATCAAGATCACCAGACCTCGGCAAATTATGGCGAACACTCTAGTGCTTCATCCTTCCCCTCTCCGCCCATAGGAGGCACCGAAAATCCTGAAAGAAACAGACGGGGGCGTAATTATGCCGTACCAGTAGAAGAAGTGCTCAAGGGATACCTCGTCTTTTCTGCCGATCAGCTCGACCAATTTCAGAGTATCCGACATAGGCCTTTTCGGGTTTGCAAATTCATTCCCCATCATACTATTGTCAAATTGAATATCTCTGATTCTGTTGCACATTATTTTGATGCTATAGGATGGACTGCTTTCTCTGAAATTAAATGTGGAACGTTTTATGAGTTGGTCTTTGAATTCTATTCCACATTTTCTTTTGTTGAAACTAGTTATATTACGCCCGACTCCCCTGCTGTTATCATATTTCGGTTATGTGGTCAAAATTTTGCTATGTCTGTTAATGAGTTTAATTTAGCTATGGGTTTTTTGACTAACGTCACAAACTCCGATTATCTAACAGCATTGTTTGAGATTCCTGCAGATTTCGATGAGAATGCTGCTTATTTTGAGTTATCCGGACAAACAGACATAGCCTTCGACCCTCGATCTACTAAGGCTATTGCGCTTCAAGACCCTGGGCTCCGTTATGTTCATCGTTTCCTTGCTTACAATTTTTCTGGGCGTAACGATGCTTCTGCCACCTTAAGTAAGATTGAACTATTCTTCCTTTGGTGTATGCATTCAGGTAAGAAGGTTAACCTAGGATTTTGGTTAGCCCGCCAGTTCAAAGTCGTCATCCGGTACAATCGTCCTTTAATCCTTGGTCCATTAATTACTCACCTTGCATCTCGAATAGCTAATTTCGACATTGAGCATTTCACTTACGCTTTTTCTATGGATGCTTTAGATGAGCGTTGCTTGGACTCCATGGGATTACTCGATGGAACACCGGATGCACCCTTCTTCAATCCACCGGGCATTTTAACGCCAAGGACAAGGAGGGTTTTCTCTCGCCGAAACGCATCACGTGCCCCTCATTCCCCTCCTCCCCAAGAGCAGCCTTCTCACGATGTTCCGGATTTTGCTGCCCGTCTTCACACATTAGAAGACAACATCTCTGAAATCGTCTCTTACCTTCGTCCTGGGCGCGGTCGCGGACGTGGCCGCAATCGTCGTTGATAACGGGGAGTTTCCCTTACCCCTCTTTGCTTTAATTTTTCCTATTTTATTTTGAATTGGGGCAATTCATTTAAGTGAGGGGGAGGGTACGACAACACTTGTCCTATGCTTGTTTGATAATATGTCTGACTTTGACTGAACTTGAGTTGAACTTCTCTTGCCATTTCATGATTATCTAGCATATTATACTTGCTCTAGTACTTAGGAGTGACTGACTTGGAGCATTTTTGATAATCAAGTGATGTGGGTAATTTGCAGTTTGGCATTCTCTTTTAATTACTCTGGATTGTGTTGATTAGATTTCTCGCCTAGCTTAATCAAAATTAGCCCAACTTGTGAGACTTTGAGCCTTGAGCATGCATTCTTCATATTATGCTCGTTTCTTTTGCTTGAGAGTGTCATCCTGAACTTTAGGAATCTAGAACTTGTGGCTTGCTTAGAATTCGAGACTACACTAAGAACGAGGTGCTTTAAAATGATTTAGGCATTAGGCTTTAAACCTTTTCCTTCCCTTTCATTTTAATTTACCCTTTCTCATCGCCTAGTGAGCCTTTGTTAGCCTTACACCCCATTTCCTTGCTTAACCACTTTTTGATTGATCAAATGCTAGAAACTATATTACTAGGCAAATAAGGAGCTGCAATTCGAATAAAGGGCATAATTCTTCGGAAAAAAAAAAACAGAATAAAGAAAGCAATTGCTTCAAAAAGAAAATAAAAAAAGAAGAAAAAAAAGAAAAACAGTTTCGAAAAGAATAAAAAAGAAAAAAGAAGAAAAAAGAAAGAAAGAAAAAATGTGTGTTTTTGCTTGCCCATTTTTAGCTCCTTTTTATTGTCTTCGTTGCTTATTGTTTGAAACTTCTTGCATTGATCATCTTATTTTGCCTTTTCTTTCCATCTTTCTATCTAGACCCACATTACACCTTGAACAAAGACCTAATGATTTTTTCACCTCGATTCTAATAAGTAGTGGAGATTTGAACTTGTTACAAGCTTATGGAAACCTTTATTCATGCATGACTTTGAGTGTTTCTGCTTCAAGTTTTACCCTTAAAAACACTTTGAGTGCTCTTGAGTGTATCTTGGTGAGGATTAAGACTAGGCTACGATTCGATCAATGCTTGATAGGAAATTAAAAGGAACAAGGGCTGCTCTTTGCTTGTATTTATTTGGTGTTAATTGTGTTTCTGTCAAGAACCTCCTTACGTGCTAGAGCCTTTATAATTCTGTTTGATGCTTGTAATGGTTTGTGATTTGCATTCTCGGGCTTAAGTTATTTCGGACATACTTGAGGACAAGTATGAGTCAAGTGAGGGGGAAATTGATGAGTTCTCAAAAGTGACATATTTCACTTGCTAATTTTCTAAGTTTTGTGACTTCTTGCTGCTTAATACATATTGTTTCCATTATATTTTGTGCAAGGGTCCAACTCTGGAAATAGCAGTGAAAATAGAGCGTTTTTGCAGTTTTTTTTATTATTATCCTGTCATGACTGGCATCATGGGCACGACACCGGGCACGACGCATCTGACGTGGCAGTGACGTGGCAATGACGTGGCAACTTCTAGAAGCTCCTGGAATGTTCCGGAAGACGAATCCGATCAGACTTATCAGCTTTTATCATATTAGTTTTATTTTTGAATTTTAATTAAACATTTGAATTTGAATTATTATCTCTTATCTCTTATCTTTGTAAATCTAAGCCTATAAATACCAACCTTTGGTGAAGGCTTAAGATCATCTTCTAGCTTTTGAATCTTTTCATCCTTGTAAACATTTTAGCTTTAATCGAAATTCATTTTCATTTATTTTCTTGTTTCGTTTATTTTATGTTTTTCAATTGCTTTTCCAAAAACAAGTTAAGTATGATAATCAATATCATGCTTAGCTAAATTTCTTAAGCCAAGAACCAACCAAGTCAATTCGATTCGTGAGAATTGAACTTGCTTAATTACTTTTGGGGAAATCATTTTTATCTTTCTTCTTAGATAGTTTGGCAATCGGCCTTACTAAAGTTTTTTAAACGTTTTTCATATCAAAAGGGCCCTTTGGTCTGAATTCGCTTAAAATCATAGTTGGGAGGAAGGATCGGCCTGTGGCAAATTTCGACTTCCTGTGAACACTCTTAGCGGCGGTCCGCTAAGGAAAGATGAAATCAGAAGCGATTCTATTTTTTAGACAATTTCTGAGTCGGGTTTTTCCTGTTTTATTCTAAATACTTTAACAGCGATAGTCGTGGTTGATTTATTTAAGAACTGTCTTTCGAAAATACACTTGGGAGGATTGGTTACTTGAGAGAAGAACAAGTTACGACGGGTTGGGCCTCGTAGACTGTAACCGACATGATCCCCGAAATAAAAATCTATTTCAATGATCGAAAGAATTGAAGGAGCTGGTTCGAGGCTGATTTACATCCTTGGTTTTCCTTACTATCTTTAGTTCTTTTTTTCTCTATTTTTTTATTACTTCATCACAAATCATATCACCCCCTTATTTTATTTATTTGTTTATTCAGATATTCCTGGGATTTCAGATTCAACGAATTCAAGTCAACAATTCCAGCTAATCTCCCTGTGGATCGACCCTCTTTCCCTATACTTATTCAATTTCTTTATTTTTGAAAGAGGATTTATTTATATTTATTTTGACCGGTTAACGACGACTTGTCAATCATCGTAACAAGACTAAACACCAAGGCACAACATCACATTGCCACACAACCATACATGTCATTATAGATATTAAGCTTTAACATATCCAACACTTAGGCAATTCTAGATAGCAAAATACTAACATGATTTCAAGCAAGGCATACAACCCAAAAGCCAAATTAACAAACGCATTTGAGGAGTCTAACATGCTCCTAAACAACAACAACAACAATATATTCCAAAAGCATTATAACACGACACCTAACCCATTGCTTTACTATTACAATCTTTAAATTTAAACATCATACTTGAGTTAACCATAAGCAACACTTGGAGGCCTTTCCTTGCCCTTGCCACCCACAAGCCATTGATCTGCATTGTCGAACAATAGAGAGCGTAAGCATAAAAGCTTAGTGAGGTTAAGCTCATAAAACAAACCTTCGACAATGCAGGGTCCAAGCACGAGCTACAACCAAGATAAAATGTATGATCTTACCTCCGATCCACACGAGCCATAAATATAGATGATGCATGAACATATATTCAATATCATGTCATGCTCAACATGTTTAAATCCACAACATATGAAATCACATATATTAAACTATGTTAGCAACACATCCCAAATCACATTGGCTCACAATTAACCGCATATTGGCAACATAAACTACAATCTGTATTGGCACCTAGCTATGACTCGAATACGCGGATAACCGTTGGAACTCACATCCAACAACTCAACCATTACCTGACGGTGGGATTACACTCATCACCGTTCACGCGGAGGGGATTCCACTCATCCTCACGCCTCATTTCATGCGGAGGGGATTCCACTCATCCTCACGCCTGTCGATGGGATTCCACTCATCACCGACTAATATATATATGAAGATTTCCGGGCGAACCTTATACTCTATCTTGATAACTACCATCATCAAGACCACGCGCGCATTTTGACTCACGTGTGCACACTAGACATCCTAATGATCGATCATTTGTACCCAAGCATACTAGTGCCAATACTACACATTTCATTAATCTATCACAATATCAATCCATAACAACTTCCGTGCTTAGCACGTACTCACCATGACTCACCGTTATGCACGAACCACATTTCCATGCCTAGCATGTACTCACCATGATCCTCGGATCATACAATCACTTCATAACATCATTACACATGTCAACACTACATGCATCTCAATAACACAAATATCACATCATATTTCATACATATGTATATCTCTATCACATTTATCATCAACATGCATGTAACAATGCATTAAGCCATACCTCCACATACATGTATACAACATATACATAATCAACACCATCACAATTTAACACGAGACATATACAACCATTAAAAAGTGCAACCAAAGTCTCTAATCAAAGCTTGGGATTAGGCTACCACTCTAATCTCAACTCTAGGTGGGTTTACCAAGCCCATCCTAGGTTCACATGCTTGAACCAAATACTCGAAACCATTTTAAAAATATTTAACCACTCACCTAAGCTTCCAAGCTCCAAGCCAAGCAAGCAACCTCCCTCAAATTTCCGGATTTCTTCCCGAAGATTCCCCAACACAAATTCCCGCTTCTAAACAACCTCAAACACATTTCAAACAATTCCAAATCAGCCCAACATCAAAATACCAACCCGGAATACAATTCAAATGCAATTTATCATGTTGCAAACCATGAACAAATCCCATTTTTAGCAAATTCGGGCAGCCCCTAAACCATGTCCAAAAACCATGTTTCCAACATCCATAGCACCCACAAACAATCCCAAATCAACCCCTAACCATAGTACTACCATTGGGCTATCAATTTCCACCTAAAACAACCCCCAAAACTCACCCAAAACCCTCCAAAAACCCATTTATACCCAAATTCGGGAATTCATTTAAAATACTCTAAAAATCATATATGTTGGACTATTTGATTCACAAACATCATATCTAACCATTATAAATCAAAAGCTTTAGTACAAACCCATAAAGCTCCATCCTTTAACCTAAACTTTCAAAAACCCAATTTCTAAAACATTGATGAAAATGAAATCTATTTGTACTTCCAAGTAGAGGAAGATGAGAGCAAGTCGGAAATGTAATTACCTTTCAAAAAGCTCTAAAGATGAAGATGCTAGGTGATGGAATAGTGTAAAGGAGAGAAGAGCTCTCTAATGTCGTTGGAATGAAAATGGATGGGTGAAGAAGATGACAAAAGGGATATTTTAATAAAAAGGTGGGGGATTTAAATTAGAAGTCCATTATTTACCCTTTTGCCATTAATGAAGATAGCCATTTAAGTTTTTCCAATTCCATGGAATTGGGCTTTAAAACCAAAACATGCCCAACGTAATTTATTTGTTTAAAAACTCGGGCCCAAAATAGTATTTTATTATTTTAAATTGTAAAACCGAAACCCGAACCATTATTTAAATATTATTTTCTTCCGATCCCCAAACTCGGGTGTTACACACCGGCCATGCATAAACAGTCCATTTTTAAGCTTACAGGCAGACAATATCGATACCCTTGCCAGGGGTATCGATACCCCCTTTCTAGGTCAACCCAAGAAGTCAACCACGAGAAGACCGTATCGATACCCTTACCAGGGGTATCGATACCCCCTTTCTCGGTCAACCCTCCTTGGTCAACAGAGTAGACCCGTATCGATACTCGGGAACCTCGTATCGATACGCTCTACTCTCACTCAAAACTCCAAATTCCAGTAACTTTGGAGGGTATCGATACCCTAGGCAAAATTTGAGGCCTTTGGGCAAGACAGTATCGATACCCTAGCTAAGGGGTATCGATACCCCCTGCACTGCAATTCTTCAATTTCAACTTAAACGACCCCAACACGACTCTAAATGCATTTCTCGACTCACCTAAGCATACACGAACATGCAAGCACACATATTTAAGCCAAGGGTGTCATTCAAACATGGATTAAAGCATTCATACATAGCATTCTAATTAAAGAGCAATTTAGGCAATATTATGCATACATAAAAGCTCAAATGGTCACAAAGCCACAAGTCAATCAAAAGAGGTTTGCACTCAGCATAAGGCAACCTAAAACATCCTAAAGCATGCCATCATACACACCAACATTCATCAAAGTATAACATTCTTACAATCCATAATCAATCCAAAACAACATCATTTGAAAGAGTCATACAAGGCTCATACAAACACACCCTATTGCCACATTGCTTAACTACTACAAAATTAACCATACTTGAGCAACAACTTGGAAAGCCCTTCTTGCCTTGCCTCGAGCTAACACCACGCTAATGATCTGCATTGTCGAACATAGAGAGCGTAAGCTATAAGCTTAGTAAGGGTGCTCTAAAGTGAAAAACATCAACAATGCAGGGTTCAAGCATGTTAATCCTAGTCTCACATACAACAAGCATATGCATACAATCAAGTAGACCTAGCTAGTCTTTCAAGTGGCATATATGGTCTCTCAATCCTAACAAGCTCAAACATCAATATCAACATCAAGTAGCAACACGTATAACACAACCATATATCACCATCATATATCACATTACATGAGCAAGTTTAATTGGCCACTTTAATTACCCCGATTGTGCGGATATAAACCTCAACATCACTTTACCTCGGTGGGATTTCACTCATCACCGGACCTTGCATGTGCGGGATTCCACTCATCGCCACATGCCCTACGGATGGGATTCCACTCATCATCCCGTAGAAATAAATAAAAGCTTCCGGTGGAATGTTACATCACCGTACTCCTCCTTGATGACTTAACGCCATCAAGGCCACGTACGTTTTGACTCAATTTGTGTTCACACTATCATAATGATCGATCATTTACAACCGGTAATTATATAGTGCCAATTATCATCGTCAATCACATATCATCAACCACACTCATGCTCATCACATATATCCACATCATGATATATATACATGCACCATATAATCACAAGTACAAGAGCATAGTCATTAAGCACATTGGCATTTAAGGAAAACAAGACTAAATTAACTACTTGGGTTATAAGGAAGTGGCCTACCAAGCACACTTTACACACACACTCTACTCATGCTCGAACCAAACTTTAAAACAAGTTAAGACCACTCACCGCCCTTCCTTAGCAATTCGAACCAATCCTCCTACGAACCCGGATTCGGTCCCAAAGCCTCTTCAACGTTTCCTCTTGCTTCTAGCCAACCAAAAACACAATCGATAACCAAAATCAATGCTAATATTCAACCAACAACTTACTTTACAAGCACAATTCAAAAATCCACAAATTCTCAAACCACTTAATGTCCAAAAATCCAATTTTCGTGCTCCCCTAAAGCCTTGCTGAAATCTCAATTTCCAAACACCCAAATGACCTCCAAAACATCCCAAATCACCCTCCTAACATAGGTAGACCATCAGCCCTTCAATTTCAACATAAAACCCACCAAAAACCCAAGTTTTAATACCTCAAAAATTGCCCTAAGAACCCACTACGAATTTTCATCCAAAATCAACCAAATTAATATATATTGTGTATTTCATTATGCTTAAACAAAACCCCAACACAATTTATCAAAACAAATTGAAAAAACCCCTTAAAAACCCAAACCTTGATATAAACCCTAATTTCCAAAACCCCATATTTTTGAAATCCAAGACCATAGTTAGGTAGAGGGTAAAGAGGAGGTTAAGAAAACGTAATTACCTTTGAAAAACACCTTTAATTGAAGGAGATAATGGATGGAATAATAACCAAGGTTTGAAGATGCTTTGAAAATGGTGGGAGGGCTTCCAACGTTTGGAAGAAAGGAAATGGGAAAAGGGAAGACAACTTTTCCCATAAAGTGGTCTTGCTTTTTAAATTTGGGTCAAATTGCAACATAGGTCCCTCTCTTCTTCTTAAAGCTCAATTAGGTCATTATTTGAAGTTGGATTGTTTTAATTAAATTTTATTTGACTCGAACTATAACCCGGTTAACTCCTAGGCCCAAAACACGGGTGTTACAGAGCCCACTTAAGCTAAAAAGTCCCAAAAGAACCTAAACCTATCCACTCAAAGCCTAAGGCCCAAAAACCCCAAACTAAAGGAGATTAAGACAAACCTTATTACAAAGGCCCAAAATTAACACCACTTGAATCATACATTATCTTTTTGAGCAAATTGACTTTTTTTATCACATTTCTTATAAACAAGCTCCTAAACATTTCTATACGTCAAAATTGAAAACACCACTAATAAATTAAATTATGTTAAACATTTTAAAAGATCACATTTTCTCATATTTTACATTAAACCTTAGATTACGTATGACAAGTTAAGTAAATTTTTACATTAAATCTTACAAGACCCACCACAACACCCTTAACATAAAATACAAAGATCATGGCCACAAATAACATACATGTTCTATTCATACAAACATACTACTAAAAAGGAAAAATACATTAAAAAAACACCAAAAGGCATACATTCAACATATATCTCAAAAATAAAAGCAAATACATGACTAAATTGAAAGAAAATAAAAAAAATAGTGACCAAAGTAGAAGAGTGCATGAAAATAAACAAAACTATAAAAGAGGACCAAATTGCAACAAATGTAAAACATTAGGGAAGGGATGGACGACTAAACCACGGGTAACAAGACACAGGGTAAAATTGAAAGGGGAAACAAAATCTAAGGGACCTAGTGAGCTATTTAGAAAGACGGAAACCCCTAACCTGTAAAAGACTCGACATTGAGGGACTAGATGTGAATTTACCCCTAAACTAAAACCTAAAACCACTATAAAACCTAACCTAAACTAAGCAGAGACCCCTTTTCACTCTCTGAAACCCTAGCCACCTAAGAGACCTCTCCCCTCGACCCTCTAAACGCCGGCCGGTGTTACCCACCGTCCGGAGACCTCGAGACAAACTAGAAAAGAAAAGAAAAAACCTACCTTTTGTACTTGTAACCCGAAACAACACCAAAATCATAAAACAACCCCCCTTCCGATGAAAAAGCCTATACAACTAACCCCAAACAAACCATTTGTTTTATGGAAAAGAGGAACCTGAAACCCATTTTGTTTGAAACTCGAAAGAAACGATGCAAAGCAAAAAAGAAGGCCTTTGCACTTTCCTCGGTCGAGTCACCATTCAAGGCTGCTGACGGGCTAGGCTTGTTCTCGACGAAGGAGTGAGGGCGGTTTCGAAGAAGGGAAGACGACAGGGTAAAAAAAGCTTTTTGTTTTCTTTTTTTTTTACTCATGCAATGCAAAATTTGGGATTACCTTTGAATGCTTTTGCTGGTATCGTTCTTCGTGCTTTTGGGAGATCACGAATCCCTTTTACATTTGGTTTGCCTTTGGCTTTATAGCTGAATATTCTGCATTTTACATTTGATTTTGGAGCATAAATTGTCCATTGGATCATACACTTTTGGTCGGATTCATGTGTGGCTTTGCTTTGATTCTCTGCCATTTCGATCTTTTGCTTTTCATTTCGTTTGTTTTTCCTTCATTTTGCCGATTCTAACCCTTTGTCTCTTGTGTGCATGGTTCGTACGGAGGGGACGAGAGGCGGACGTGGATGCTGAGTCGGTCTCGGGCGTGGTCGTCATCGTATGGGAACAGGGACGTGACAACAGGCTTTTGGCTCTCGAGAGAATTTGAAAGGGCAGATGAATGCATGGCACGCGTGCGTGGGACGACTAAGAACGACGCGCGTGGACGCGTTGGAAGAGGAGAGGTCTTTGTTGCATCTGAGCCGTTAGATCACGTCTTGATCTAACGGTTCAGATTTGGGCGGCGCGATGCCAACAGACGGACATTAGGGTTATCACTGGAGAAGTGATTTGGGCCGTTGATGCCTGCTCGATCTAACGTCTGTGATTCGTGCGACGCAGAACCATCCAAGGCTCCTCTAGAGTTTCCTCTCCATGCACAAGCCAAAAGGGTTAATGTTATGGTTTCAGATTGTATTTGTTTGGGCCAAGTGGGCCTTGTAATTTTAATTCCATGGATTGTTATATTTATTTAAATTTGGGCTTTAATTTATTAATTTGGGCTGTTTTTTATTTAACCCATCTCTTTTTTTGTGTTTAGTATAATAATAATTATAACAATTATAACAGTGATAATAAAAATAGTAACAACAACAACAACAACAACAATAATAATAATAATAATATATAAACCTTGATATAAAAAATAATGATATCAATAATAATAATAATAATGATACGGCTAGTAATAGTATTAATAATAGCATATAGTAACAAATCAAAGTATACTTAGGGGTTAAATAATACACATATATACATCACTTTATAATGGTATTGTATTTAAGCAAAGCCCACTACATATATATAACCTATAATAAAAAGGCCCCTTATTTATATAAAATTAAAACAAACCACCCCGGACAAAATTAGTGATTACATAGGGACCTCACGCTTTACACATAGTGAGGCCCCATTAATCGTTTGAAACCCTAAACCCTAATAAATGTATTTAAAAGGTTATAATTATTTGACTTAAAATAGGTATCTAACTTAATTAAAATATAATATTTAAATATTATTATTTGACTTAATTAAAATAGGTATCTAACTTAATTATTTGACTTAATTAAAATATAATATTTAAATTTTATTAGTATTTAATATCTTGTATTAGTTATCCCAATTTAAAAAATGTTTGATTTTTTAATTACAATAAGAAAGCAAAATCTAATCGAATCATCAAACAAGGATAAAAAATAGGATGAGTCTACCACGTGCGACGAACATTGATGAACACCACTTACGATGAACACCATTAATTTTTTAAAATTTTAAAAATTTAAAGGACTAAAATTATAATTAAAATTATCTGTTAAAAAGTAAAAATCAAATTTAATAATTACTTTATAATATTTTTTTAATAGGTTAAAATCAAATATACCAAATTCTCCTAAACCCTAACAAAATCAATTTCTTAAAAAAATAGAAATCAATTTATAATTTTTTTATAGATTAAAATCAAATTTAACAATTATACGCTCAAAACCAAAATTCAAAATTAATTCAAGGTCGGTGAAAATCGCCTAGAGTCCTGCTTGAAGCACGTCGACAAACTCAACTTTTTTTTAGAATAACCCGAGATGGAAGCACCTGTTGAATCACGGAAGAGACCTCTGAAATTTTTGAAACATATATTTCATATTGACTTCTGCATTAATATTAAAACTTTGAAATACACAAAAATCATAAAACATCAAAATTATTTATTTACAGATTTAAACTTAATTAGCTATTCAATGCTTACGAACAAAATGATTGATTCTTTTAAGAAAAAATGTTTAAATTTTAATTGTATCATATAGTAGAATTATAATTTTGTATCTTAAAAATACATTCTCATTTTAATCCATTAAATAATTATAAATTGATTTCTATTTTTTTAAGAGATTGATTTTGTTAGGATTTAGGAGAATTGAGTATATTTGATTCTAACCTATTAAAAAATATTATAAAGTAACTATTAAATTTGATTTTTAATTTTCTAAGAGATAATTTTAATTATAATTTTAGTCCTTTAGATTTTTAATTTTTTAAAAAAAAAAATTAATGGTGTTCATTGATGTTCATCGTTAGTGGTGTTCATCAATGTTCGTCGCCCGTTTTAAAATTTTCTTAAAAAATAAATTAAAAAACCTATGGAACTCGCTATTTTAAAAAATATGGTATTTAAATTTTATTAGTATTTAATATGTTGCATCAATAAATAATTATCCCAATTAAAATATTATTTATTTTTTAATTACAGTAAGAAATCAAAATCTTATTCAAATCAGGAATTAAAATATGATATTTAAATTGTATTACTTTTTTATATTTTGTATTAGATAAATATCAAAATTTTATTCAAATCACCAAATAAAGATAAAAATGATAAAATTAAAAACCTTTGGAACTCGCTATCTACAGAAAGCGAGTTCTAGTCAAATAGTTGGATTTCATTGAAACATTTGGATTCCGTCCGAACTGAATCGTCGCGGATTTTCAACAGACCTCGCGTTTTGTAGAGCGCGAGGTCAATTGATATCGCTTCGTATGGGGTGCGAGGACTCCTATAAATAGGACCCATTCTTTCAACTTTTATCATATCAAATTCACTTCTCTTGTTTTTCAATTACTTACTAGTCTCCATTGTTTTTACTTTTAAAATCTTCGAATTTTAAGTACTATGGCGAGATTGTTGAGGCTCGACGATAGACACGTGTGAAATTTTTGGCACGGAAACACTGATGTAAGTTTTTTAATTTAAATTTTGTTTATTATATTTTAATTGTTAATATTTTATTTAGTAATTTATGAATTTTAAATTTTATTTTGAAGGGGTATGAACGTGCCTTGTGTTGTTACATCAATCGCACGGGACCACCACATCCGAATATTGTCGGTTATTTGCATGAATTCGATTTTGGCTATGTTTCCCACCTATTTGGCGGTCCGAAGTTGAACCGTTTGATGATTAATGCATTGCTAGAGAGGTAGAAGCCCGAGACACGAGCATTTCATCTTCCCTGCGGTGAGACAACTATTACCTTGCAAGATGTTGTATTTATTCTCGGTTTGCCCATCAACGTTGAGGTTATCATCGGGATTGTGGAGGTAGACTGGTCGGGCGTGTGTAAAGCCTTGCTTGGAGTGAGGCCGGAGGAGGACGATTTCGATGGTGGCAAACTGAAAATAGTATTCTTGGACAACAATTTGACCAACCTACCCCAGACGATGATGAAGTAACAAAGATGGTATAATTTATTTTTATTTTTTATTATTATTTATTCATTTATTTATTGTGAAAATCTATTTGTATAGAAAAACAATTTAATTTTGAAAAAATTGTTTTGTAGCGGTTTGCTCGTGCCCATATTCTACGAGGTATTGGGGGAGTCTTGATGACAAACAAATCTTGCAACAAGGTCCATTTGATGTGGTTGCCTCGTCTGGCGGATACTATGAAATCCAAAAACAAATGTTTGGAGGGGCTGTGTTGGCATATCCATTTCGGGAGTTATGCAGAACCGTCGACCTGTAAAGACGTGTCATTGGCGGGTGTCTTTTGTTGCTATAGTCTTGGGCATGAATTCGTATGTCATTTTTAATCCCGACGCCTCGAAACCTAGCCCCAATCCAATTCTCACTTGTTCGGAGGTTCTAATAAATATTAATTTTATTATTATTTTTTTAAATTAGAATACTTAGAATTGTTTTTTGAATTGTAGGTAGTTGGGTCAATTAACACACGTGGTACTACCGACCACCTAGCAGGATTAACGACTGTTGATCGATAAGATGGATAGGGTAAAATATGAGGTTCAAAATTTAGCTAACTGAATTTTGCTAAATCTGAGTTCTTGTGGACACCGTACGCGGATCTTAATATTCGGGCTTGCATTATGCCTGAAAATAATACTGAGTGAAGGCGTTTGGATTCTGATGGTTCCGCTCATACACTACGAGATATTTGAGTGGCAACCTACCGACCGCGTACTACGACAATTCTACTATGTCCAAGGGATTCCGGATATGTTACCCAATTTGGACGCATTGCACAGGTTAACGCGACAAGGCAAGACAGAAGTCCATTGGGGCCATCATCACATGGACTAGATGCAGCAGTGGATAAGGCGTTTTAATAGGCGGCCACATTTTTTGGAACCCATTGGGGACTACAGCGTTACCTATGAGTATATGTTGTGGTACTATCAAAATAGGAAGCCACATCTATAAACCTCGGAGGAGCGAGAATGAGAAATATATGTGCCTCCTCAAAATCGTCCACCGACGTAGCGTCCTCCAACGTAACGTGGTACATGTACGAGGAAGGTGACCAGAGAAAAAACATATGCTCTCGGGGCATCATAGTCGGGAATAGCGCAGGCACCTGCCCAGTCAGTCGCCCAGCCAACCGCCCAGCTAGAGACATTGGTGCCAGCACCTGCATTCTACTAGTCCCCTTTCTCGGCATTTCACCCCACATGTAGTAGTCTATTGTTTCAGCAAATAGGGAGTCCGTCGGAAGGTTTTTTCACAGACGTGTTTCGCCTGCTTATGGTGGTGGTTCCCCAATCTACTATTCGACATTACCTTCTACAATTGTTCCTCTAGTCTCGATACAATTCTGATCTGATATTATTGATCAGACACCGCCGCAGAGCCTACTCTTCACTGACCCAATGCGAGTGGTGGGAATCGTATTTCATTTGGGGATGATGATGACATTAAAGATCATGATAATGGTGGTGGTGGCAGTGCCATTGATCGAAGGAATCCACGTCGGGATCGTCATCCACAACGGTGCGGTACGAGTGGACATAGGCGTCATTAAAATGGATATGTTATTTTTTTATTTACGTAAAACTACTTTGTTATCATTTTATCCAAAAAAAACTATATTATATTGCGGTAGATCTTGTTACTTTTATATAACTACTACAAAATAAATTTTTGAGGACAAAAATCCCCCCAAAAAATAAAAACAAAATTAATAAAAGGACTTCGCTATCTGCATAACACAAGGTCCAATGACATGTCAGGAATCTCTGTCACTAATCTTTGTCAAGAATATCTATGTAACGTGCGGTTTGCATAGCGCGAGTTCTGGCCTATATAAAATGCATGCTTACCAACAATTGCTTGCCGCCATATCTGAAGAAAAAATTGAGTTACAGCTAGTAATAAGAACAAACAACGCGAGTTTCAAATGTATCTGTTATTCATGGGTTGGCAGTTTTCGTGATACGGGTGTTCCACGTTATTGTTCAAGATGAACGACATATCACAATATCATGGAAAATATGGTCTTTATAGAGTGTCGGCTAGGTGAAGACCATAATATGTAACCGTAGTCAAAGCCCCAACCATTTCGGATGATGATGAAAGTGGGTAACAGTTGCAACCTTCGGTGGAACCTTAAAATCCTCGATTGTTCCACTTCAACAAAGCAAGCATGTTTAGGGGTACAATTGACCGGTTACAATGTCTCATACGTGCCAGTATCAGCCTCAAAAGTTGGGATGGAAAGAGGACCTTCGCACGGTAGGGGTTGGATTCGACGACTATGGCGAGACCTCAACATCCGTACATGTTTAGGGGAGTGATGTACAAGATTCCCTCTTTGGCCGGGGTAAGGATTGCAGATGAAAACTTCTCCTCAAATTACGATGCAAAGTGGGTACCAAGGCAAGTTAAGGAACTGAATAATCACTAAGGCCCTCATATCAATTAATTTACTATGACACCATTTGTCTAAATCATGTTTAAGGGTATAATTGACCAGTTGAAACGTCGTTGACCTCACCCCGGTTATGTACAAGATGCCATATTTGACTGGGATCAACGACCTAACTATCATAATCTATTTTCTTCATTTTATGTATTTGTTTGAAATGTAATAAACTTACATTGTTATTCTTAGCCTAAAAAAGCTTCGAAACCATTTTTCACGAGCTTGTTACACCTGGTAATTATAATTACTGATAAATTATAATTGCAATTGCTTACCATCTAAAGATTACATCTACAACTTAAGATTTCAATCATAATATAAAAAATAGACCTCGCGCTCTGTATATAGCGAGGTCCATTAACATGACACTATGTACTTGTCTTGCCACATTAGGAATCTCTGCATACCTTGCATTCTGCAGAGCGCGAGGTGCATTTAAAATGTGACTGAATACCTCGCATTTCGGAGAACACGAATGTTTGTAACACCCCAAAATCCGGTCTAGTCGGAATTGGGTTCCAATGATCGGAAATTTTACATCGATAAAGTCTAAATATAGAATTGGCTAGCTAATTATTGATATTGGATTCTAATTGAGCTAGAATTTTGTCATTGGATTCTATCGAATAATATTGAAACCTATTTAATGGCTAAATTGACAAAAATTGTAAGTTGGAGGGCAAGACCAAAAGTGTAGTTAGACTTGAGGGACTAACCTTGCGATTAGCCCCTCCTCAATAACTAATGTCCTAGCGTGGGACAATCTGGTAAAGTTACTTCACCTAAAGGAAAGTAAAATCAATAGAATACATATGTTTTACATAAACAAAGGAAAAAGGAATAGAGAGACTTACCCGAGATATTGAAGCAAGAACCTCCATCTTCATCATCTTCTTCCTTGAAGCATACATCTCCATTGAGATAGGTTTAAGCTTTGTTTTTTCTTCGTTTTATTGATATCAAATCATTGCTATCGATCGAGTAAGCTATATTCCTCAATCGGTTATTGGATTTCATGGATGAGTTGAGCTAAATCTTAAGCTAGGGTTTTGACCATCCATGGATATCTAATTGTTGTCATCTATATTGAAATCGAATATCGATTTTGATATCGTTGTATTGATTTTGATATCGTATTATCGATCCTAATAATCTCCTTATTGATTTCCTAGCTCAAGATAACGAAAAGGAAAATCCATCAAATTCACTGAAGGCTAGGAACAAGGGAGTTGTTATCCAAGAGCCGTAAGAGCATCGAATTAGTAAGGTGAGTGTAGTCAGAGTCTCGGGATTAGGCAAAAAGCCTTCATGAATCTTTTATTGTTGTTTTCGATCATACCGCTATCAATGTCATTGAAGAAGTTGCATTGGATTGTTAATCGGATTCATTGGTAAGTGTCGGTAAGTTGTTATTGAATATCGGACAAAGTTATTGGCATCACTATTATGCATTGTCATCGATATGATTAATGTTATTAAAATATTGTAAAGAAACCATCAGATATTGTTATTGACATTGAAACATGGCATTTTGTTAATGAAACATGTTTACTATTGATACTTTTGAAGCCACTAGTCATCGAAATTCTCATTGAATGTTGAGGATGGATACGGACATTGAAACCTTGGATTTGAATGGACAATGGATACAATTGGAATGCCATAGAATTCATGAGTTCAATGTACGGGTGGACTACGGTCCTAAGGCTACGACCTATATTGATTTGGCAAGGCGGAAGAATGTGTATTGATATTGGTCATATTGGCGAGGCGGAGGGACTAGACCAATCATTGATTTGGCGAGGCGTATGAATTCGTATATCCACTATCTTGATTCAATCCAAGGGTTAATGATGAAATTAATATGTTAAACATTGTACATTGATGCATAGTATTGAAATTGATGAGCATGAGAACATATATTTAAATATTTGCTACATTGTTGTTCATATTGTTTATGACTACCTTACTAGGAAATGTATGCCTAACGTGTACCATCTCATGCATTTCAGTTTGAAAGGCCATTGCGATTGAAGATCGGATAGTAAAGGCAAGACAAGTCACTACAAGCCCTCAAGTAATGTATTTTGACCTTATGATTTCCTAGAATGGTGGCAAAGTAGTCGAACTATTCGTTTATGCCCATTTTGATATGTTGTGAGATGCATGTGTTGTAATGCGGTTAATGGCTCTAAATGGCCTTTTGTTTTGGCTTAAAGTGGTCTAAAGTTGCATATTTAGCTCATAAAGGTCAAAACATAGTAAACGTATTCGTATGATCATGAAATTTGGTATGCTAATAGTTTATAACGTTGAAATGTTGTGTGTAAAGTTTCATTGCATTTGAACATCGTTTGGTAAGTCAAATTGAATAAAAACTAGCAAAAATTTGTCATTACAGGTAGGGATGTAAAAACAAGTCAGAACCTGGAAACCCGACTGAAACCTGCTCGAGTCAGAACCTGATTTGACTCGAGGTTTTGATGACCCGAACCCGATCTGTAACTGACTGTTGTTGACCCGAACCCGAATTTAACCTGTTACTGTAGTAACCGAACCCGATCTGCGTCCGACTGAAAACGACCCGAACCCGAATTGGACCTGTTAATGTGGACCTGAAACCCGACCTACGTCCGACTGAAACAAACCCGAACCCGACCTGGCAAATAACCGAATTTACTCGACTGAATTGACATGATATCCGATTTTACCCGACCTAAAATGAACCCGACCTGAAATGGACCCGACCTGAAACGGACCCGACCTGAAAATGGACCCGACCTGTTAAGTGGCCCGGCATGTTGTTGACTTGAACTGAAATTAACCTGAAATCTATGACATGATGAATTATAAACTTTTAGAAGTTGATATATCATATACATATATAATGTATATACATATACACCTACATATATTGATGTACATGATGTATATGCGCGCATATATATATATATAAAGTACTAAAGTTGAAAAAAATAAGTAATTGATAATTTATAAACTATAAAAATTTAATGAAGAGTTGTTTTTGATTTTTATGTTTTCTCATTAACTTGAATAAAATTGTAGACTTACAAATTATAAAAAAATAAATAACAGTTGTATAAATTTTTACCGTTAATTTATGAACTACAAAAATTTACTAAAGTTATATATGCATTTGTAGTTCATAAAATTTACTTAAGTTATAAAAAAAATTGTAAGTCTACAAATGTTATACATAAGTAATAACATATTCAAGTTCATAAAATTTACTAAAAATTGTAGACTTAAGTAAATTAACGTTATAAAAAAATTTCGTATAAGTCTTATTACAATTTTTGTAGTTCAAAAATTTACTAAAACTATATAAGTCTTGGGATATAGTCATGTAGACAATTCACCTTTTTTTATATTTCTTCTCCTTCCTTTTGTGTAATAAGAATCCATACGAAAACATTTGAAATAACCAATAACATAGCAATATCGGATATTGTTTTTTTGCACCTCAATATATCTATCCAATTATACAGTGTTCTGTATCAAACATGATCTAGCAAATAATCTGAGATACAAGCAAAGTTCTGTAGTACTATATGGAGTACAAACTAATAGAGAGAATGAAGAAGAAAAAAAAACAGAAACATTTCCTTTCATCTCTCAAGGTTGGAACAGATTATATTTGTGTTTTTAGGGGAAGATCCTTGTGGCTGTAAACAACCCCTTTGTCACCATTCACCACTTGCCCACTCCCTCTCAAAACCCTACATTTTTAACCGTCATGTACTTGTTAGAACATCTACTTTACACAATATATTGTATTCATAAAGAACACCAAGTTAGTGGAATTAGAGATCAATACCATCGAGTTGTTAGTCCTTCAACTCCGACCGGACCTCAAGCATGGATTCTGCTTGTACTTACTCCAACCTGTTAAAATTCATGCATCATAATAGAATCAGTTCAGAAAATCGACCGTGTTGTCCAAAGCAAGAAATTTTAGGAGATTACCTACATTTATCAGAATAAGTTTCATGACCATGTAAGAACAATGTCATGAAAACCACCAAACCAATCTAATTAGCATATTTAAAAACTGTAAAGTGATGTATAAATTGAATGCATTAGATTAGTAAGAAAGCCATTCATATAAGCATACCTTCACGTCGGAGTTCCGCAAGAAGCTCATTGAGCAAATCAGTGCTTGACAAATCTTGATGTATTAGAAGCGTTTCCTGAAGACAACATAGTTAAGAAACTTTAAAAACAAACTAAATTGAGAAATAAGAGAAGTGTGTAGGATAAAATTATAGTATGAAACAAATGGGCATATGCATGAAATATGCTATGCTAACTACAGGAACAATAGCACAAATTTATGTAAAAATGAAATTACCATATTTATTTAGATTAAGTAGTCTTTCTTTTCTTACATTCTTTTACATAAATTTATTTTTCTTTACTTTCACGTTAAGTTTACTGTTTTTTATTTTACCCTATTTATTTCTTATTACCATAAGAAATAAAAAAATTAATGAGTTTGATATACAAACTCTACCGATGGAATAAACAAATCACTTCACACAAATGTGTAAAAGATGCTAGTCGTAAAGCTTATAAAATAATCCAAAAAATAAATAGTAATAAATGAATACATAAATGATAAATAGAGAAGACTTGAACCTTGAGAACAATATTAGCACCGAACCATAGATCACCACTCACGCTAAGGCTGTCCAGATCAATGATGCTTGGGATTGACTTGAACCGGCTTAAGAAGTTGCTAACATGTTGAGAAAATTAAGAAACATCGAGGTCGTTATGGAAATAGCATAGTACTAAAGTGCATGATCAACACGAAAAGTACTAACCTTCTTGAATTCAGGCCCCAATTCAATGAATGGATTTTTCGAATTTGCTCTAGCACTATTGCGGCTAATGTATCCGTCAGCTAAGGTGTAAAGGTCAGACTGCAAAAGAAAATATGAGTATGTGCTAAAGAAGCTTCTAATTACTACTATCCAGGGTGCAGTGTAAGAGGAAGAAGAAAATAACCTGGACAAGAAGTAAATCTGAAGATGCCTTCACCAGAAGGAATCGTGATCGAGGTACATTGATACTGATAGCATGATCAAAGAACTTGTTCACACATGGGAATAACACAGTTAGGCCACTTTTTAAGATTTTGATGCATCATAAGAGTAAACAAACAGTACAATTTATACCCTAATTGTTGCACCAGCTGCAGTTTCCAGTTGAAGAACTTTGACTCCCTCGACTTCCTACAGCCAATATTATTATTTGGAAATAAGAATTCGACCATACGAAACATGGTAATGAAAAAAAACAAAGATAGAAACCTTTGGGTTTGGAATGATCTCCATCTTGAGTGCATCAGCTTCCACAAGCCTCTTTATAGCATTCAGGTTCACCCACCTGTGAATTAATAAATCATTAGTGCTAAACCAATAAGCAGTTGCAATATTTTAAGGAAGGGCAACTTACAAATTGTTTGTGTTGAAAATTTTAAATTTCTCAATGGACTTGAATTCATTGACATGATACAAAGAAAATCACATCAGCCATAAACATGGCAGATGATTACTTTGCCAGTGTTTCAGCGTATGACAGTGGAGCAGAACAAACTATTTTCAAATGAAAAAAACTTGAGAAAGAATTAAAATTTCAACAACAACAAAAAATTCAAAGGAAAACTAACATTTTTGTTCTAAGAATAATTTAATAATAGAAATGTTACATTTTAAAAATTAAAATTCAAATCTGAACAAAAAACACTCACGGTACCACATGTTTAAAGGAAAATCAATCAAATAACTAAAAATATGCAATGAACCCGAGAGAAAAATTCGGACATGAATCACAATGAAAGGGAAACGAAGCTTAAAACACAAAAGTAAGCAAAAGAAGGACACAACGGCAAAAGAAGGGTCAGCGCAAAGACCGAGGCCGCCGGAGAAAAGCTCCCCGAGAACAAACCGAACGAGGAGCACCAAAACACCGAACAAACAGAAAATAAACATAAAATATATAGTCTTGAATTTTTGTGAATCACAATTTTCCTTTCCCCCTTTTCCATAATAAGCACAAATTGTAGTAACAAACTCAGTGCCCTTTTTATTGGTTCAGTTCCAATCATCAATTACTAGAACTAATATAAGCCATTACGACATAATATCTAACTCCTGATGTAACTCCCTTAACCCGGCCCAGACGGATGAACCAAATTAAGAAGTTTACACGGGGAAAACCAAAGTCAACCCGAAAGTCAACCTTGATTAACGACCCTTTTTTTTTCTTTTTACTCTTGTCTAGATGCACGTTAGCCCTAGATATGTTCACAAGATCATCATATTCAAACATCATAACAATCAAAGAACATTTAGGGGCTCAATTGCACAAATTACAACTTTAGGGACCAAATTGTAATTTTAATAAATTCCAGGGACTTAACCCAATTAAGAGTTACCAACTTGAAATTAATGATCTTTCATGCTTCTCTACCAAATTTCAGCTCAAACGGACATCTCGAACTCATACAATTGCAATAACAAGATTCGGGACCAAAACGCAAACATTTCAAAACATATAACCATCAAATTCAGAGCCCAACGGTCAAGTGTTCCGAAACAGGGAAGACCTGTTCCGAAACGCGGGACCGTTCCGCAACGGGTTCCGAAACAGTGCCTAGCAGTGGCATATCCGTTCCGAAACGTTGCCTCCCGTTTCGGAACGCCTAAGCCATTCCAGGCCCCTGTTCCGAAACGGTAGCACCCGTTCCGATACGGCCTGCCCAGATTGCAGAAAATTAGCTGGTTTAACACATAATTGACCTATCAAACATGCTCCAAATGCAACCAAATTATACCAGCAAGTAATTCAATATACAAGGAACATAATTGCATCAACCAAACATCAACATGGCATCAATTATGAAAATCCCCAATTCTATAGGCATGCATCCTACTTAGCAACCATTCAAGCATCAAAAATACCAAAACCACTTCATAAAGGCCAATTACAAGCTCAAACGTTAATAGCAACATTAAGCCAACTTAGGGAGTCCAAAACATCTCCCAAAACAACAACATAGGTCCCCCATTGCCAAATACCCAAAAGCTAATAGTTTGAGAAAATGTTCACCATAAATGAGCTTTGTTCACCACTTGGATTCTTTACCACCTTGCTGCCCTCAAATGCACTTTATTGCTCTGCATTATTGGTTTAAGAAAAGAGAGAGAGCGTAAGCTAATAGCTTAGTGAGGAATGCTCATTTAAAACCACACAATAATGCATTTATAAAACACCTTTATAAACTATACTTCAAAACAACAATTATACATGCTCATAAGCATTTAAAACAAGCAATTCATGCTTCAAATCATAACATGTCATATTGGCCACAAGTGATAATCATCATCTTTTCAAAAATACGATCAACATAAGATTCACACATGGACTTTTAAACACCATTGTGATCTTATAATTCACAAGGACCACACAAGGACTTTTAACCACCTTTGTGTCCTTAACAAGTATCATCCATGGACTTTTAAACACCATGACAAGGACCACACAAGGACTTTTAACCACCTTTGTGTCCTTAACAAGAATCACCCAAGGACTTTTAAACACCTTGGTGTTCTTAAATAACAAGGCTCACTCAAGGACTTTTAACCACCTTAGTGACCTTAACAAGAATCACTCATGGACTTTTAACCACCATGAAGTTCTTAGAATCCACAAGGCTCACACAAGGAATTTTAACCACCTTTGTGACCTTCAAGGCTCACCTAAGGACTTTTAACCACCTTAGTGACCTTAACAAGAATCAACCATGGACTTTTAACCACCATGTTGTTCTTAAACCTTTTTCAAAACATCACTTGCCAATATGCATCATTTATCACCAATATTCCACTGTTTTAAAGCATTTAACAAAGCCATAAACATCATGCATATTTAAGCATCAAACCACATTAAAACAATGTTCAAAAAAAAGGAACTCTTACCTTGAGCTTCCTTCAACACATGGCTTATAATCTCAGCAAATAAACATGCTAGATATTCTTTAAAAACAGAATTTAAAACATGCAAACAATCACATTGCACCCAACCATCTCATGGTTCCTCAACAAGAGAGTTTTTCCGAAAACTTACTCTTGAGCTTAGCAAAGTTGTTTAGACTTAAACTAAGCTCCCAAACCTTCAAAACATTGGTTTCAAAGCCGAACACCAAAATCCACTCACCGATTCCGTTCCGCCACTTGCCGAAACACCAATCAAGCTTCCGGATCACCACCACTAGGATCCAAAGATGACTCCCCTGTTTTAAACACATCAAAGCAGAGGATTAATGCATCATCATGCATTAATATCTTCAATGAAAGCACCTAAACTCGCTGCTCTCGTCCACACTCCATTTTCGGCTACCAAACACAACCGACAATGCATCCAAACCACTCCACAACATTACCCAGCCAAGATCCATAAAATCTAAACATCTTTAAACATCAATTAACATTCAAAAAGGATCTAACCACACACTTATACCTCCAGCTACAACAGATCATCAAGATCACTCCAAAATCAACCAAGAACTCAAGCTAAACTTAGGAAATTCAACCTATTCGAGATTGCATTGATTAAACCTCAATTCCTTATCAATTTAACATTCATTTAACATCAAATTGACACCTCAAAACACTGCCCAAACAGATCATACGAAATTCCATCAAAATCAAGCAAATCTTGCATTTAAAAGCCAAGATCAAGAACACTTCTATAAAACCTTTTATAAAACATAAATTAAGGATTGAGAACTTGGGAATTTCAGTAAAGAACTGAGAGTTTAGAGGAGAAGGACGTTCTTACCTCCAAACTTGAGTTTCTCCCTTTTTAGAACCAAAATCTTAAAAATCCAATTAGCAAATGGTGAGGTTTTGTTGAAGAGATGCTTAGAGATCAAAAGAGGATTAAAATCTCATGTTTGGATATCAAAATCTGAAGGAAATGCTCTGGAGAAAAGTGTTTGATTTGAGATAAAACATGAGAGAAAAATGGAAATGAAATTTTAGGAAGTTAGTTGGAAAATGCCAAAATATCTTCCCTCCTTTTTAGTTTTATTTAAAACCATTAATAAATCATTTAATATCTTAGAAAAATCTGGAGAAACTCCCATTGGGTAAATAGCTCCTTAAATATTCAAAGTTTCAATCCTTTTTTAAAACAGTCTCACAGTTTTCGAAAATTACATTTTGGTCACTAACCAAAATGTCACCCTTCCAAACCTCATTTTGCAAAATTGATTCCACCATTCTCTTATATATATTAAAAGAGGATTTTAAGACATTTTTCCATATTTTTAATGCAATCCGAACTAGGCTTTCCTAAATTCACCTTTATATATTCGAACCGCGAACCCGACCAGTCCGGCCCAAACCCTAAACTTCCAAGCCCAAAATTGAGGCGTTACAACTCTCCCCCCCTTAAGAAATTTCGTCCTCGAAATTTACCTGAAGGAAAGAGATACGGAAACTGCTTCAGCATGTCATCCTTCCGTTCCCACGTGGCTTCTTCAACACCACGATGCTTCCACAACACCTTTACCAACTCAATGGTCTTGCCTCGAAGAACCTTACTATCTGAATCCAGAACCCTCACCGGTTCCTCATCATAGGTCAAATCCGGATTCAATTCCACTTCTTCCACAGGCATCACATGTGAAGGATCCGATCTATACCTCCGAAGCATAGAAACATGAAACACATCATGAATCTTCTCCAACTCTTGAGGTAGCCTCAACTTGTACGCAACAGGACCCACACGCTCAATCACCTCATATGGTCCAATATACCTAGGGCTCAACTTACCCTTACGGCCAAACCTCATCACCTTTTTCCAAGGCGAAACCTTCAAAAACACACGGTCACCCACCGCATACTCAATCTCCTTACGCTTCAAATCCGCGTAAGACTTTTGCCGATCAGAAGCTGCCTTCAAACGCTCACAAATGAGCTTCACCTTCTCGGTGGTTCCTTTCAACAAAACCGGCATCGAAACCAACTTCTGACCCGTTTCAGCCCAACAAAGAGGAGTCCTACACTTCCTCCCGTACAAAGCCTCATAAGGTGCCATTTGAATACTTGCCTGATAACTATTGTTATAGGCAAACTCCACCAAAGGCAAATGCTTCTCCCAAGAGCCCTGAAACTCAATCACGCAGCACCTCAACATATCCTCCGAAACCTGGATAACACGCTCGGACTGACCATCCGACTCAGGATGATAAACGTACTAAAATTCAACCGTGTACCCAAAGCTTGATGCAAACACTGCCAGAAACGCGATGTAAACCTCGGATCCTTATCCGACCCAATGGACTTAGGCACACCATGCAGCCGCACAATCTCAGCAATGTACAGCTCCGCAAGCTTATCCAAAGAATACGTAGTATGCACAGGCAAGAAATGTGCACACTTCGTCAGGCGATCCACAATCACCCACATTGAATTCTTCTTCGATGGTGACAAAGGTAAACCAGATACAAAATCCATGGTAATCTTTTCCCACTTCCATTCAGGGATTCTCAACGGTTGCAACAACCCTGAAGGAACCTGATGCTCAGCCTTAACTCGCTGACACACCATGCACTTGCTCACAAACTCTGCAACATCCTTCTTTAAACCCACCCAATGGTACTCATCACGAAGATCACGATACATCTTAGTACTACCTGGGTGCATGGCAAAAGGACTACTATGACCTTCAGTCAGAATAGCACGCCTCAACTCAGCATCATTGGGCACTACTATCCGACTCCCAAAACACAACACACCATCATCATTAAAGCAGAAATCCGAAGGCCTACCCTCCGCGATATCCTGAACATGAGGTACCAAGGAATCATCCAGCAACTGCTTTTCCTTGATCGACTGAACCAAAGATGGTTTCACCTGCAACTCAGCCACAAGACCACCATCACGCGAAATACTCAAACTGGAAAACATAGCCCTCAGCTCCACAGCTACCTTCCAACTCAAGGCATCCACTACAACATTAGCCTTTCCAGGGTGATACTCAATCGTCAAATCATAATCCTTGAGCAACTCCACCCAACGTCACTGCCTAAGATTCAACTCCTTCTGAGACATCAGATACTTCAAACTCTTGTGATCCTGTACACAATACACTTCTCACCATACAGGTAATGTCTTTAGATCTTCAAAGCAAAAACCACTGCAGCCAACTCAATGTCATGCGTAGGATAATTGCACTCATGCACTTTCAACTGCCGCGATGCATAAGCCACCACCTTACCCTCTTGCATCAACACACAGCCCAAACCAACGTAGGACACATCACTATACACCACAAACTCTTTCCCTGATTCAGGTTGAACCAAGATAGGAGCTTGTGTCAAAGCTGCCTTAAGCTTCTCAAAAGCCTGCTGCCTCGCCTCCGTCCACTCATACTTAACATCCTTTTGCAACAACTTCGTCAAAGGTGCAGCAATCTTAGAAAACCCATCCACAAACCTTCGGTAGTATCCCGCCAAACCAAGGAAACTACGAACCTCATGAACAGACTTAGGAACCTTCCAATTCATCACCGCCTCAATCTTTTGAGGATCAACACAAATCCCCTCGGAAGAAACCATATGCCCAAGAAACACCACTTCACTTAACCAAAACTCACACTTGCTCAGCTTAGCATAAAGCTGATTCTCCAACAAAGCTTGCAACACAATCCTCAAATGCTCTTCATGCTCCTCCTCAGTACGCGAGTACACGAGGATATCATCGATGAACACCACAACAAACTTATCCAGGTATTCATGAAATACACGATTCATCATGTCCATGAAAGCAGCAGGAGCATTTGTCAAACCAAACGGCATCACAAGGAACTCATAATGCCCATACCTCGTCCTGAAAGCTGTCTTAGGCACATCCACATCCTTCACCTTCAACTGGTAATACCCTGACCTCAAGTCAATCTTAGAGAACACAGCTGCTCCCCGAAATTGATCAAAGAGATCATCGATTCTCGGCAAAGGATACCGATTCTTGATAGTCAACTTGTTCAGCTGACGATAATCAATGCACATTCTCATAGTGCAATCCTTCTTCTTCACAAACAAGACCGGTGCACCCCAAGGTGACACACTCGGCCGAATGAAACCACGATCAAGCAACTCTTGCAACTGCGTCTTCAGCTCTTTCAGCTCCTTAGGTGCCATTCGATAAGGGGTAATGGACACAGGAGTTGTATTCTCATACAGCTCAATTCCAAACTCCACCTCGCGATTAGGAGGTAATCCAGGCAACTCCTCAGGAAACACACCAGGAAACTCCCGCACAATCCTGATATCTTGCACACGCAACTCCTTAGAGCTAGGATTCATCACAAAAGCTAGATAAGCTTCACAACCTTGCCTCAGCATCCGGCTCGCCTCCAACGTAGACACCACATTGGCAAGAAACTTCACATTCTCACCAACCACAACTACCTCATAATCATCCGCAAGCTTCAGCGAAACCCGCTTATTCTCACAATCCACAACAGCTCGATGCTCAGCAAGCCAATCCATACCAAAGATTACATCAAAACCATAGAAAGGCAACTCCATAAGATCAACAGAGAAAACATGATCTTGCACAACCAAAGGACACCTTCTATAAAGCTTTCGAGTCACAACAGTCTCACCAAAAGAACTAGTGACACGCATACCAACATCCAAAGACTCAACAGGAAAACCAAGCAATTCAGCATGCTCACGCAATATGTATGAGTGCGTAGATCCAGAATCAATCAAGGAAAGTAATGACAAGGATTGCAAAGTGAAAATACCTGCGATCACATCCGCGTCATTCCTTCCCTCCCGCTGAGCATACACCCTGGCTTGGCCACCACCCTCAGGCTGAATAGCCACAACATGAGCCACACCCCGACCACCTTCCTCTCTCCGCTGGAAATTACCACGGCCGCGCCCATGACCTCTATGTGGTGTAGCAACAACAGGTGCACGCACTTGGCTAACAGCCAACATAGGGCACTCTATCCTCATGTGATCCGTAGATCCACAGTTCCAGCACGCATTACCAGCTGCCACAACAGGAGCTTGCACCTCCCTCACAGCACGAGGACAATCACGCTTCATATGGCCACGCGAACCACATGTCCAACATGCACTCGGATCAACTCTAGCGTTGCCTCCCCGAGCAGGTGCACAACTACCTCGCTTAACTGAGGACTGATACTTCTGATCACGTCCCCTCTTGTTCCGTCCACCACCGGAACTATATTCGGCTGCTCGCTTACCAGCACTTGACCCAGCACTTTTAGAAAATAAACCCAAGTTCATCTCAATATCCTTTGCTCAGCCCACCAGCACATCAAAATCATCATACTCGGTAGCCAGCACATACATCTTTACATCCATCACTAAACCATAACGGAACCTTTCACACCTCTCCCGCTCATCCGGAACAAGCTCAGGTGCATACTGACTGAGTCGAACAAACTGTACTTCATACTCAGCCACAGACATGCTCCCCTGGGTAAGAGACATGAATTCCCTCTTCTTTTTATCTAGGTACCTCACACCTAGATACCTTATCTTGAACGCATTCTGAAAGAACGTCCAAGTTACATCAGCTTCCGCCATCCCAGCTGTAGTGGTTGTCCACCACGTGTAAGCATCATTCTGTAGCAAGGATACTACACAGCCCAGCTTCTGCACATCAGTGCAACTCATCTGACCCAAGATTCTCTTGGTACTCTCCAACCAAGCCTCAGAACCTTCAGCAGACAAACCCCTGAACTCAGTCCCTCCCAGACTACGCAAACGTTCCAAGGGTAGTCTAACTCCAGCATCTCCCTGATGCCCAGCTCCTTGAGCTCCAGCTACTGCTGCTTGAAAAGCTCCAGCAATAGCTTGTATCAACACTGTCATGTCAGGAACAGCTTGCCCCTGACCAGCCTCAGGTCCAGCGACCCCAGCACCAGCTGCAGCTCCAGCTCCTTCACCCCCAGCACCACCACCACCAGGTGGAGGAGGTAAATCCACCGCACTTTCAACATTATCCTCATTCTCATTCTCATTCTGAGCCGTAGCTCGCACATTACTCCTTAACTCTCTACGAGGTGCCATACTCTAACAATGCAATCACAATGCAAATAAACAAAGTCAGGCCCAGCAAGGTAAGAAATCCAAGTACTCAAGATCATTTCCAATTCAAAACAACATCATTTCATTAGCTTTGATTTGGCAATGGGTACCCACAACATGCTTCATCACAGCATACACCTCAATTGCAACATACATGCAATTCACTCAACATGCTTTCACTCAACAAGCATACAAAGCATACATACTTTAAACATTCACATAATCATTCCCAATTACTCGAGAACTCAGCTCTGATACCACCAAATGTAACCCCCTTAACCCGGCCCAGACGGATGAACCGAATTAAGAAGTTTACACGGGGAAAACCAAAGTCAACCCGAAAGTCAACCTTGATTAACGACCCTTTTTTTTCTTTTTTCTCTTGTCTAGATGCACATTAGCCCTAGATATGTTCACAAGATCATCATATTCAAACATCATAACAATCAAAGAACATTCAGGGGCTCAACTGCACAAATTATAACTTTAGGGACCAAATTGTAATTTTAATAAATTCCAGGGACTTAACCCAATTAAGAGTTAACAACTTGAAATTAATCATCTTTCATGCTTCTCTGCCAAATTTCAGCTCAAACGGACATCTCGAACTCATACAATTGCAATAACAAGATTCAGGACCAAAACGCAAACATTTCAAAACATATAACCATCAAATTCAGAGCCCAACGGTCAAGTGTTCCGAAACAGGGAAGACCTGTTCCGAAACGCGGGACCGTTCCGCAACGGGTTTCGAAACAGTGCCTGGCAGTGGCATATCCGTTTCGAAACGTTGCCTCCCGTTTCGGAACGCCTAGGCCATTCCAGGCCCCTGTTTCGAAACGGTAGCACCCGTTCCAATACGGCATGCCCATATTGCAGAAAATTAGCTGGTTTAACACATAATTGACCTATCAAACATGCTCCAAATGCAACCAAATTATACTAGCAAGTCATTCAATATACAAGGAACATAATTGCATCAACCAAACATCAACATGGCATCAATTATGAAAATCCCCAATTCTATAGGCATGCATCCTACTTAGCAACCATTCAAGCATCAAAATACCAAAACCACTTCATAAAGGCCAATTACAAGCTCAAACGTTAATAGCAACATTAAGCCAACTTAGGGAGTCCAAAACATCTCCCAAAACAACAATATAGGCCCCCCATTGCCAAATACCCAAAAGCTAATAGTTTGAGAAAATGTTCACCATAAATGAGCTTTGTTCACCACTTAGATTCTTTACCACCTTGCTGCCCTCAAATGCACTTTAATGCTCTGCATTATTGGTTTAAGAAAAGAGAGAGAGCGTAAGCTAATAGCTTAGTGAGGAATGCTCATTTAAAACCACACAATAATGCATTTATAAAACACCTTTATAAACCATACTTCAAAACAACAATTATACATGCTCATAAGCATTTAAAACAAGCAATTCATGCTTCAAATCATAACATGTCATATTGGCCACAAGTGATAATCATCATCTTTTCAAAAATACGATCAACATAAGATTCACACATGGACTTTTAAACACCATTGTGATCTTATAATTCACAAGGACCACACAAGGACTTTTAACCACCTTTGTGTCCTTAACAAGTATCATCCATGGACTTTTAAACACCATGACAAGGACCACACAAGGACTTTTAACCACCTTTGTGTCCTTAACAAGAATCACCCAAGGACTTTTAAACACCTTGGTGTTCTTAAATAACAAGGCTCACTCAAGGACTTTTAACCACCTTAGTGACCTTAACAAGAATCACTCATGGACTTTTAACCACCATGAAGTTCTTAGAATCCACAAGGCTCACACAAGGAATTTTAACCACCTTTGTGACCTTCAAGGCTCACCTAAGGACTTTTAACCACCTTAGTGACCTTAACAAGAATCAACCATGGACTTTTAATCACCATGTTGTTCTTAAACCTTTTTCAAAACATCACTTGCCAATATGCATCATTTATCACCAATATTCCATTGTTTTAAAGCATTTAACAAAGCCATAAACATCATGCATCTTTAAGCATCAAACCACATTAAAACAATGTTCAAAAACAAGGAACTCTTACCTTGAGCTTCCTTCAACACATGGCTTATAATCTCAGCAAATAAACATGCTAGATATGCTTTAAAAACAGAATTTAAAACATGCAAACAATCACATTGCACCCAACCATCTCATGGTTCCTCAACAAGAGAGTTTTTCTGAAAACTTACTCTTGAGCTTAGCAAAGTTGTTTAGACTTAAACTAAGCCCCCAAACCTTCAAAACATTGGTTTCAAAGCCGAAAACCAAAATCCACTCACCGATTCCGTTCCGCCACTTGCCGAAACACCAATCAAGCTTCCGGATCACCACCACTAGGATCCAAAGATGACTCCCCTGTTTTAAACACATCAAAGCAGAGGATTAATGCATCATCATGCATTAATATCTTCAATGAAAGCACCTAAACTCGCTGCTCTCATCCACACTCCATTTTCGGCTACCAAACACAACCGAAAATGCATCCAAAACACTCCACAACATTACCCAGCCAAGATCCATCAAATCTAAACATCTTTAAACATCAATTAACATTCAAAAAGGATCTAACCACGCACTTATACCTCCAGCTACAACAGATCATCAAGATCACTCCAAAATCAACCAAGAACTCAAGCTAAACTTAGGAAATTCAACATATTCGGGATTGCATTGATTAAACCTCAATTCCTTATCAATTTAACATTCATTTAACATCAAATTGACACCTCAAAACACTGCCCAAATAGATCATACGAAATTCCATCAAAATCAAGCAAATCTTGCATTTAAAAGCCAAGATCAAGAACACTTCTATAAAACCTTTTATAAAACATAAATTAAGGATTGAGAACTTGGGAATTTCAGTAAAGAACTGAGAGTTTAGAGGAGAAGGACGTTCTTACCTCCAAACTTGAGTTTCTCCCTTTTTAGAACCAAAATCTTGAAAATCCAATTAGCAAATGGTGAGGTTTTGTTGAAGAGATGCTTAGAGATCAAAAGAGGATTAAAATATCATGTTTGGATATCGAAATCTGAAGGAAATGCTCTGGAGAAAAGTGTTTGGTTTGAGAGAAAAGATGAGAGAAAAATGTAAATGAAATTTTAGGAAGTTAGTCGGAAAATGCCATAATATCTTCCCTCCTTTTTAGTTTTATTTAAAACCATTAATAAATCATTTAATATCTTAGAAAAATCTGGAGAAACTCCCATTGGGTAAATAGCTCCTTAAAGATTCAAAGTTTCAATCCTTTTTAAAACAGTCTCACAGTTTTCGAAAATTACATTTTGGTCACTAACCAAAATGTCACCCTTCCAAACCTCATTTTGCAAAATTGATTCCACCATTCTCTTATATATATTAAAAGACGATTTTAAGACATTTTTCCATATTTTTAATGCAATCCGAACTAGGCTTTCCTAAATTCACCTTTATATATTCGAACCGCGAACCCGACCGGTCCGGCCCAAACCCTAAACTTCCAAGCCCAAAATTGGGGCGTTACACCTGAACTAATATAAAATTGATGTGCAAGTATTTTTGTCTTTCTAGACTAAGAGGATTGGACTTTTTTCACATGCATTAATGTTACAGTCTTACATGACTCATTCAGTCTAAAATTTCAGATCAATTCAGTGTAAAATCTATGGTCCTAAGACAAAAGAAAGAACTAATACATCATATTCTATGCAGAGAAAATCAAAGGAAGTTATTCTGAAAGTACTAACAAATATGAAATACTAATAAAACTCCTCACCTCAAAAAGAAAAACCCCAAGGCTATATATATTTGATGAAAATGTGAGGCTTCTTCCATTGAGCTCCCCTGGGCAAGCATACCACCTCTCTTCCACTTGTATAGCTGCTGAAGGAGATTGCGCAACAGATGCTGTAGCATATTGGAAAAATGGATACTGGTTGACAAAAGGCTTAGAATGTTGCTTACTAGATCATATGATCTCGGGTATGTTGCTTAGTGGAAAAATAAAGAAACGTGAAAGGCAGAAGAAAAGAGAACGAAAAAAAAAGAAAAGAAAAAGGCAGGGGAGGGGAGGCCAGCCGCCAGAGAGAAGAGAAAAAGAAATCCCTAAAACGTTTTAAGGGTGAAAATACAATTTAGAGGAGCAAAAAAAATCTTCTAAATTGAAGCAGCACACAATTTGGATTTGGTGGGAAAGTGTCCGCCATTTTTTCAGTTTAGGGAAAATTATTGCTATAGTCCTCCTATGCTTTGGTACTTTACGTTTAGGACCTAATTTTGACCTTTAGGTTTCAATTTAACTCGTTATAACTTTAAATTATTAGTGAATATTGATTGTAAGATTTAGGGGTTGAGATTAAGGAATTAGTCTTGCACTCTAATTATAAGTAAATAGTAGTTGTAAGATTTAGGGATTTGTGTTTGAGGTTTATGGGTAAATGTGTCAAGTGAAGTGTTTAGGGTTATGTGATTAGTTTAGGGAGTTGTGGATTAGAGTTGCACACTAATTAATAATTATTAGTGAGTAGTGATTGTAAGATTTAAGGATTTATGTTTAGGTTTTAGGGTAAATGTGTCCAGTGGAGTGTTTAGGGTAATGGAATTAATTTAGGGTTTAGTAGTTTATGGGATTATTTTAGGGATTAGATGTTTAATGGTTAAGGTTTGAGGTTTATGGGTATAGTTTAGGGGTTTATGGGTATAGTTTAGGGGTATACATACATATATACATAGTTTAGGGGTTTATGGGTATAGTTTAGGGGTATACATACATATATACATAGTTTAGGGGTAAAGGTAATACATACATACATACATACATACATACATACATACATACATACATACATACATACATACATACATACATACATACATACATACATACATACATACATACATACATACATACATACATACATACATACATACATACATACATACATACATACATACATACATACATACATACATACATACATACATACATACATACATACATACATACATACATACATACATACATACATACATACATACATACATACATACATACATACATACATACATACATACATACATACATACATACATACATACATACATACATACATACATACATACATACATACATACATACATACATACATACATACATACATACATACATACATACATACATACATACATACATACATACATACATACATACATACATACATACATACATACATACATACATACATACATACATACATACATACATACATACATACATACATACATACATACATACATACATACATACATACATACATACATACATACATACATACATACATACATACATACATACATACATACATACATACATACATACATACATACATACATACATACATACATACATACATACATACATACATACATACATACATACATACATACATACATACATACATACATACATACATACATACATACATACATACATACATACATACATACATACATACATACATACATACATACATACATACATACATACATACATACATACATACATACATACATACATACATACATACATACATACAAACGAATATATATTTATATGTACATACGTATACATATATATATATATATATACCTATACATACTAAACCATAAACCATAATACGTACATACGGCATATACATACATATACAAATATGTGTATATACATATACATACTAAACCCTAAACTCTAATACATACATATACATATACATATACATACACATATACATATACATATACATATACATATACATATACATATACATATACATATACATATACATATACATATACATATACATATACATATACATATACATATACATATACATATACATATACATATACATATACATACTCTAAATTGACCTCTACTTATTGTTTTTTTTTAATTACTCTAATTTTTATACTTTTAATATTATATTTTGTTCACTATAGTCCTCAAAACTTTATTTTTATTCTAAATTGACCCCTTTTTCATTGTTTTCTTTTAAATTTGCCTAATATTTTATAATTTTAATTTGATATTTTTGTTCATTATAATCTGTGAAACTTTATTTTTAATCCAAATTGACCCCTTTTCAGTCCAAATTGACCTATTTTCATTATTTTTTTAATTACTCCAATGTTTATAATTTTAATTTGATATGACTTTAAATAATTAACTCCAAATCAATGACGATTAACGAAGGTCAACCTAAAGTCTATCGACTACTTATACGGTTGTACGACCGAACTCAAACTGAATACGAATTCCAATCCCGAAAATACCCCGACCTGAAACTACCCGACTTGAAATTACCCGACCTGAAATGCACCTGACCTGAAATGCAACCGACCTAAAATGAACCCGACCTGAAATGAACCCGACCTGAAATAGACCTGACCTGAAACGGACCCGACCTGAAACGAACCCGACCTGAAATAGACCCGAACTGAAATGGACCCGACCTGAAGTGTATCCGAACCCGAATTAACCTGCCAATTATCTACTTCGGACCCGACCCGTTTTAACCAGACCTGAAATGGACCTGACCTGAAATGGACCCGACCTGAAATTGACCCGACCTGAAATGGACCCGCACCCGACCCGAGTCGAGTCAAAACAGAAAAATGACATGAAATGACCTGTATCCGATTTTACCCGACCTGACAGTACCCGACCTGAAACCCGTCCGATGACCTGTTTTTACATCCCTAATTACAGGTCAGGCCATATCGATACGGGTGATGGCGTATCGATATGGGTAAGCATAAATGAACATAAGGAACATGGCGTACTGATACAATCTATAGCCGTATCAGAACATTTTGCTACTGGAATCCACTGTTTCGATACAGATATATAGCTTATCGAAACGGGTCAAAGTCAAAGGAAGTCAACCCGTACTGATACAGGGTTTGCCTGTATCAATACAATCTAAAGGATAAAGTCAACATGGGTTGACCATCGTACACCTGTTTCGAAACAGCCCTAAGGTGTTTCGATATAAAGTTAGTTAAGTTAGTTAAAGGCATGATTTGAGAGTTTGCAATGTTCACAGATTAGTCACCGAATTGAAAGATTAAATTAAATGAGTAAATGAACTCCGAATTGTATGCAATTTTATAGGCTTGTTAATATTGTAGTGAATTTCAATTTAGTATAATAAATTGCATCGAAGGACCCCTAATTTATCGAATTTATAGTTTGGTCCCTAAAACTGTAATAGTTCAGAATTAGCCCTAATTGATTAATTATTGCTTCATATGGACCAATTGGACTAAGATACATTGTGGTAATGTGTTATTGTATCTTGTTGTTTTAAATGTTGACAATAAAATGAAATTTTATTGCACCGATCACTGTATTGATCATCGATATCACCTTTCGACCCGGTTCTCGACCAGACTGGGAAGATGGTGTTACATTTGTGGTATCAGAGCTAGAGTTTAGTCGATTCTAGGACTAAACCGAAGCTTGTTGCATTGTTATTGAGTTACTTTTCCACCTATGAGTTATATATATTGTGTATATTGTGACTTGTCGTCTAATCTGATCTTTCATATAGATATGTCTAAAACTAACGAAGCTTACATTAACGAGCTTGCCACCGGCTCCTCGATTCATGGCGAGGAGATTAGAGGAGGAAGTCCTCCGAATCCACCGCACCCGCAGGATCCTCCTGCTCAGGGTACCGAGCCTGTAGCACCTACTGCTCAGGCTAAATGTTTCAAGAACATGGCTGATATGTTCAAGCAGTTTATGACTGCTATGAGGGCTAAACAAGTCATGCAACCTATAGCTCCTGATGTCCAACACGCTCGAGCACCCATTGATAAGCTCTCACAGTATTGAGCTTACACCTTTACTGGACAAGATGACGACAACCTTGAATTTGCCAAATATTAGTTGGACAACACTTTGCGGATTTCGGATAAGTAACTTCAATGCTCGGACGAGCATAAATTTGAGTGTTCCATCGTGTTTCTGGCTGATGAGGCACTTCACTGGTGGGAAGCTACCATTTTTACAGTCACTGAAGACACTGTGACTTGGGAGTTCTTCCTTAAGAAATTCCACAAGAAATATATCAGTGAGTTTTACCTTGCTGAAAGGCAAAATATCTTCCTCCACCTCAAACAAGATGGGTGACCGATCGAACAATACATCCATGATTTCTGTAAGTATTGTAGGTATGGTGCTGAGTATATAAAGAAGGGGGAAGAGAAGTGCCGAATGTTCATTACAGGGCTTAATGATGAACTATGCCCTATGTTTACTGCGCTAAGCATTTCTAATTTCCAAGACCTTGTGAATCAAGTTAAGGCCACTGAAGCTGCACAGAAAGCTCAACGAGCTGGTGGGTTTGGAAAGTCAGAGAAGAGGTTTAGGGATGATTCTCGACCTCCGAGATGGAATAAGAAAGTGAGATATCAAGGCTCCAAGCAGAATGTCTATCCACAGCCTTCCCGTTATGGGAACATTGAGAGGTCTCAGTTTGTGATGCAGTCCTTTGCTAAGGTAGTGTCCGTTGATAGTATTAGAGGTTCAAATCGAGGCAACTAACATCCAGTTTGCATTTATTGTTAGAATAGGCACCTAGCGGGTCAATGTCGTAACCAAACTGGAGCATGTTATTACTGTGGTGAGCAGGGTCACTTTATACATGATTGCCCTTTAAATGCAACCAAATCTACTGCTACACCAACTATTGTTGCAGCTTCTGCTCAATCCTTTCGAGGTAAAGGATCGAAGCAAGGATCATTGGGAACTTATGGACGATTGAGTGGTCTGGGGAAATCATTCAATAAGCAAGATTCTAAAGCCTCTGCCCAAATGTATCATGTGAGGAGCAGAGAAGAAGAGGATGAACCTGACGTTATCCCATGTACCATTGAACTATATTCACATCCTTTATATGCATTGATTGACCCTGGTTTTACTCACTCTTTTATAAGCACCCTTTTAGTTAAGAAGTATAATATGTCTTCCGAACCAATAGCACCAAGAATTTATGTAACCAATCTCTTAGGGGATTACATCACCGTAAGGGTAGTGTGCAAGAACTGCCTCTTAATAATCTAGGGGATTCATTTTCCAGCCAATTTGTTGGCTTTACTGATCTATGAGTTTGATGTCACCCTAGGTTTAGATTGGCATAGTGAGCATCAAGCCTGGGTAGACTACTGTAAAAGAAAGTTGTACGCTCGAGGTCTCGGCAAATAAAGTGTTGTTTTGATAAACGCGAGAAATCCTTCATTGTGTACATTGACATTAGAAGCTAAATGTGAATCACAATTGCGAGACATTGACACTATTTGTGAATTTCCCGATGTCTTCCCTGATGAACTTCCAGGATTTCCCCCAACCCGTGAAGTGGAGTTCGGCATCGAGGTGCAACCTGGGATTGCTCCAGTTTCCATTGCACCATATTGCATGGCAGTTGTGGAATTAAAAGAATTAAAGGCTCAAATTCAAGAATTATTGAACAAAGGTTTCATTCAACCGAGCTCTTCGCCTTGGGGAGCATCAGTTCTCTTTGTAAAGAAGAAAGATGGTTCTGTGTGATTGTGTATTGACTACCGACATTTGAATAAAGTAACCATCAAGAAAAAATATCCATTGCCTAGAATAGACGACCTGTTCAATCAACTAAAGGATGCCTCTATGTTTTCCAAGATCGGTTTATGGTCGGGCTATTATCAAATGAGAGTTAAGGAGTGTGATGTACCGAAGATTGCCTTCCGTACCAGATATGGACACTATGAATTCTTGGTGATGCCCTTTGGGTTAACCAATGTACCAGCAACCTTTATGGATTTGATGAATCGGGTTTTTAGACCCTATCTTGATAAATTCGTAGTGGTGTTTATAGATGACATATTGATTTACTCTAAGAATGAAGTGGAACACTGAGATCATCTTCGTATCGTGCTTTAGACCTTGAGAGAGAAGCAATTGTACGCGAAAATCTCTAAGTGTGAGTTTTGGCTCACCGAAGTTTCCTTTCTGGGACATATTGTGTCATCTTCGGGTATTCAAGTGGACCTGAAGAAAATCCAAGCTATTGTAGATTGGCACCCATCGAAGAACATTGGGGAAGTTAGAAACTTCCTTGGGTTTGCTGGCTATTATCGGATGTGAAAGGGTTTTCTATGATAGTCGCTTCTTTAACCAAGTTATTGAGGAAAGAAGCTCCTTTTGTTTGGACCAAGGTTCAACAACAGAGTTTCGATCAGTTAAAGCAAGTATTGACCCATGCACCTGTCCTAACCCAACCCGAGTCCAGAAAGGACTACACAGTTTACAGTGATGCATCGCACCTCGAGTTAGGATGTGTATTGATGCAAGAAGGCAAAGTCATCACTTATGCCTCGAGACTACTTAAGCCGCACGAAATGAATTATCCATCTCATGACGTAGAATTGGCTGCAGTTGTCTTTGTATTGAAAATCTGGAGACATTACCTCTACGGAGAAAAATGTTATCTCTTCATCGATCATAAAAGCCTTAAGTACCTATTGACTCAAAAGGAGTTGAACCTTCGGCAACGGAGGTGGATGAAACTTCTTAAAGATTACGATCTTGTCATTGATTACCATTCGGGCAAGGCCAACGTTGTAGCTGATTCATTCAGCCACAAATCTTTACCTGATAAGCATTGACAATAAATTTGGAGTTATTTGTATTGTATGGTTCATTAACTCATTGTAATATCGCTATATTGTAGCCCCTCGAGAAACTAACACTCACTTTCGACTTTGAAAGCATCATTGTCTTGTAGCTGAACTTCAAGTTCAGTGTACTATCATTTCGCAAATCAAGGATTTGCATGTGCAAGATCCTGAGCTTCAATCCATTGTCTCTAAGCTATCGGACAACCCCAACTTCAGAATTAATTCAGAAGGGCTCTTATGTTTTCATGACCGAGTCTGTGTACCTAATGATGAATCTCTTCACACAGATATTCTCTCTAAAGCTCATTCGAGCTCTTTTTCCGTTCACCCCAGGTCTGTGAAGATGTATAAGGACCTACGTGAACTCTATTGATTGCCATACATGAAGAAAGCCATAGTTGATTACATTTCTAAATGTCTCATATGCGAACATGTTTAGGCATAACATTGTGCTTCTACCGGATTATTGCAGCCTATCGATCCACCGAAATGGAAGTGGGAAAAGATCACTATGGATTTTGTTAGTGGTTTACTGTTAACTCTCACAAAGCATGATGTCATATGGGTCATAGTAGATCGTTTCACGAAGTCAGCTCATTTTATATCGGTTAGAAAGGACTACGGTCTCCCTAAATTATATGATTTGTACATCAAGGAAGTAATCCGACTTTACAGAGTACCCAAGTCTATTATCTCCGATCGAGATCCCCGATTTGCATCTCGGTTTTGGAGAACCTTACAAGGAGCTCTGGGCACCAGAGTTAATCTTAGCACAACCTTTCACCCTCAATCTGACTGCCAGTCAGAAAGGGTAATCCATGTAATTATCGAAAAACTTGTCCATTGAAACCTTAGAAATTTGCATTGTTATTGAACCTTCCTATACATATCTTGGAAGACATGCTTCGAGCATGCATCATAGACTTTGGTGGAACTTGGGAGAAATCCATACCCCTTGTTGAATTCTCCTACAATAATAGTTACCAGGCATCAATCCAAATGGCCCCATATGAAGCATTGTATGGTAGGCGATGTAGAACTCCATTGTGTTAGTCAGAGCTTGGCAAGGGGAAGATGTTAGGCCCTGGCTTGCTTCGAGAGACTGAAGAGTGGGTCACAATTATTCATGATCATTTAAAGGCCGCCTTTGATAGAAAAAAGGCTTATGCTGATCTCAAGAGAAGAGACATCAAGTACAAAGTTGGTGAAAAAGCCTTCCTCAAAGTATCACCCTGGGAAAAGGTTTTAAGGTTTGGCAAGAAGGGAAAATTGAGTCCCCGATTCATTGGACCCTTTGATGTCATTAAAAGAATTGGCCCCGTGGCATATCGATTGTTGTTACCCTCCGAATTGAGTATGATCCGTGATGTTTTTCATGTATCGATGCTTCGGAAGTATCGTTCTGATCCTTCACACATTGTGGAACCTGAATTTGTAGAAATCCAGCCAAATTTGTCTTACGAGGAAGAACCAATTCAAATTCTTGCAAGGGAGGTCAAAAGGCTTCGCAACAAAACTGTACCGTTAGTTAAAGTGCTCTAGAGGAGCCACACCGTTGAGGAAGCCGCTTGGGAACCTGAAGAGACCATGAAACAACAATATCCACATCCTTTCGGTTGAGGTAAAAATTTGAGGATGAATTTTTCTTAAGGGGGGGGAGTTGTAACACCCCAAAATTCGGTCTAGTCAGAATTGGGTTCTGATGATCAAAAATTTCACATCGATAAAATCTAAATATTGAATTGGCTAGCTAATTATTGATATCAGATTCTAATTGAGCTAAAATATTGTCATTGGACTCTATCGAATAATATTGAAACCTATTTAGTGGCTAAATTGAGAAAAATTGTAAGTTGGAGGGCAAGACCAAAAATGTAGTGAGAGTTGAGGGACTAACCTTGCAATTAGCCCCTCCCCAATCACTAATGTCCTAATGTGGGACAATCTTGTGAAGTTACTTCACCTAAAGGAAAGTTAAATCAATAGAATACATATATTTACATAAACAAAGGAAAAAAGAATAGAGAGACTTACTCGAGATATTGAAGCAAGCACCTCCATCTCCATCTTCTTCTTCCTTGAAGTATACACCTCAATTGGAGATAGTTTTAAACTTTGTTTTTTCTTCGTTTTATTGATATCAACTCATCGCTATCGATCGGGTAAGCTATATTCCTCAATCAGTTATTGGAATCCATAGATGAGTTGAGCTAAATCTTAAGCTAGGGTTTTGACCATCTATGGATATCTCATCATTGTCATCTATATTGAAATCGAATATCGATTTTGATATCATTGTATTGATTTTTATATCGTATTATTGATCACAATAATCTCTCTATTGATTTCGTAGCTCAAGATAACGAAAAGGAACATCCATCGTGAAGGCTACAAGAAGTCCACCTCATGTAACATTGTTGGTGACATCTGTGTTGTGGATGATGATGATTATCACGTACGCATAAAATCTACGAAGCTTTAGGGCTCCAAAAACTAGGACGAACTATGGCGCCATTTGTCTACATCAACAACACATCTCTCGACGGCCATACAACTCGGACAAACTATTGCACCTCTCATCTAAATCAATTCATATGTAATTTATTTTGTCTGCATGTTTAGGGGTACAATTGACTGTGTGTTTATGGGTACAATTGTAACGCCCCGGTTTTGGGACTAGATGTTTTAGGCACCGGTTTAAGTTGGTCGAACCTAGAGTTGGAGATTCGAGTCTTTAAGATTGGTTCAGGGAAATCATGATTCGGGATAAGGTAAAAATATGGTAAAATTTTCTAAAATCATCTAAAATCATATGGATGGGCTTGGTAAAATCAGTTTTACAAAATGAATTTTGGGACGTGTACATTTTGAGTAGTGACCAAAATGTTAAGATTTAAAATTGTGGAAAAAGTGTGATTTTCAAAGGAGAGTCAAATTCTTAGAATCTTTAGGGAGCTTTATGTTAATTAAGTCTTTTCTTTAATTGGCGTGTGATTTTAATGTTTTGATTAAAATGGAAAAGATAGATTTTATTAAAAGAGATAGTTTGTTAAATCATTTTGACGGAACTTTTCTATTTCTCCTTTTCTCTTCAGCCAAACATTCACTCTTTTCTCTCAATTTCCATAATTATTTTCATTCCTTTTGCTCCTTTGATCCACAACTCTTTTCTAAAGATTTTCTCAAAGATTTACAAGGATTTCTTAAAGCTTCTTGAGTTGGAAAACTTGCCAATTGGAAGAAAAGCAAAGATTGGAGGTAATTTCGAGCTACTCCTCAAATCATGGTTCTTTAATGAAATTCAAAAGTGTTTGACTCTTGATTTATGTTTTTAATTAAGGTTTTGATTTTGATTTGGTCAAAATACCGAAATCTTGCAAAAAGATGAGATTAAATGTGATTTTCATTTGAGCCATGTTTTGATTGATTTGAGAATGATTTTAAGGTTGATTTGTATGTTAAATGATGTGAATAATGAGCTTTGATCATAATAATCCCGAAATCATTGAGATCTCTAATTGTCTAGGTTGTTGGTTTTGGGTTTTTGGCTTAGAAATGTGAAATCTGAGTTGCTTGAGGTATAAGGATGATATTATGATGTTTTTGAATGTTGATTTATGGCTAAAATGGGATGGAAGTGTTTGTTGAGGGCTAGGTTGAGTTTGGTGATCAATCGAAGGTGATTTCGAACGGGTATTTTGGTGCCTTTGGTCAGAGCTACGGGTTTTTAGTGATTGCTAGTGGTTTTAATGCATTGAGATGCATTAATCTTCTGTTCTTGTGTTGTATAAATAGGGGATGATTCTTTGGAAGCATTTGGTGAAGTTCTGGGGACTTCGGACGCTTGGTTTTCGCGTCGGTGATTGAGGTTTTGGGAACTGAGATTTCCAGCTTTGAAACGCTTAAAAGGTGGTTTTGGGAACTTAATGTAAGCTTGAAATGCTTTGCTAAGTTTGGAAGTAAGTAAAGTGATTTTCTCTCTCGGATTGTGCTATTATGAGATTGTTGATGCATTTGTTTTAAAATGCCTATTGTCACTGTTAAAGCATGATTTGAGGTAAATGAATTGTTGTTTTCGATGATATAATGATGAAGGATGCACATGGTTAGTGATCCTTGTATGTATACGTTTATACTTGTGATTTTAAGCATGATTTGATGTTTGAGAATGAAGTTGGTAATTGATGCTTTGAATACAGTGAAATATGTGGTGAAATGTGGTTCATATTGGCAAGTGATGATATGAAAATACTTTTAAAAATGCTATCAGATATAGTTAGTCGGCTATAGGATTGAGTGCACTATAAACAAGTCGCCTTGGATGTTGAGGGGTTGAAATTGTACCGAATACTCCATCCATGTACCCTAACGATCGAGGAATGGTTAAGGTGTCGCAACAGTGGAGGATAGCTCTCACGTGTGAACCTTGTATAGCGTCTCATCTCTCGTTAGTGAGCTATACATCTACCGATGAGTGGTGTTGAGAGGTTATGATTGTACCGAATACTCCACCACGGGTGTCACAACGATGGAGGGTAACTCCCGTGTGTGAGCCTTGAGATGCCAGTAGAGTGTATGAAGTGTTTGGGACAACACTTGGTAATTCGTGTATCCGATGAGGTTTTTGAGAAATGATCTTCTTGCTAATCACTTGTGAGCCAATATAAGAAATGATGTAATTTAAAATGTGTTATGTTGCATACTAGTGAAAATGCATGTTTCTACTCTTTAAGCTTAGCATGTGTGGAAATGCTTGGGAAGGCTTAAATTGAGTTTAGCAAATGGGATTTGTTGTTGGTTGGCTAACACATGTTTCATGAGGATTTCATGATGAATTTGAATGAGAAAAGTGCATGGTTTTTGGATGGCATGATGGATTTTAAATGATACTTGTGTTAATTGAAATGAGATTTCAATGTAGTTTGGAAACCGATTTAAAAGCATTGATGTTGTTTTGGTTTTGAGCATTCATCACTAAGCCTTTTGTGCTTATGCTCTTTTTATTCATCAATGCAGACAACTAAAGTCTTGGAGGCATCACTAGCAAGGGATCGGTGAAAGACTTCGATTGAATGTATGTTTCGTTTTTGGAAAAGAGTAATAAGGGCAATGGGGGATCCATGGTTTATTTGGGAGATGTGTTGAAACTCCCTATTTGAGCACGTTTACTTACTGGTTTTAAGATTGTAAAAGGCCTCTATATGTTGGTTTAAGCTTTGGTTTGAGTTTTGACTTTTGGATGGTTTGATTTTCATAGGAAGAACGCCTTCAGAGCTCTTTGATGATTCTTACCATGTCTTTTTTGTTGAAATTGTTACATATACTTGAGGATTGATGTTTACTTGAGTTGTATGCATGTTAGAGGTAAGTTGGTATGCATAGGAATGGATTAAAGTGAGTTAAAATAGCTAAAATTGGCATTACAGGCCTCATGGTATCGATACCTTTGTAAGGGTATCAGTACAGCCTGTGTAAATTGGAAGGGGGTTGTTGAGCATTGGGGTGTTCTCTAAATATGAGTGCAAGTGCACACTCTTGTCAAGTTATAGTATAAAAGATATCATCACCCACGAGGAATGGACAGCTTATTCGAATTGCAATTCCTGCACAAGGGAAATTAAATGCACAAGTAAATTTTAGTTTATAAAAGAATAAAAAGTAAATAAACACAAGTAATTTGATAAAAGAGATCAGGGTGATAGAATGGGTCAGGTTATGCTGCTTTGTAGTGTGAAACTGCGTTGAATAGGTTAAGTTGCTTGCGCTGCCAGACTTTGCTGCCTCGGCGAAAGATGGCAGATTGGTGCTTCGACGCTTTCGCTGCCTCAATAGTGGAACAGATGGTTGGCTCGGCGGCAATATCGGTAGACCTTCAAGGCTCGACAGAATGCTTCAATGATGATTCAACTTATGTCTAAGTCAGAATGTTGTTGTTTCCCACTGCAGATGATACCCGTCAGCGTGAATCGTACAATGGACAACAACCTTTGGCTCGTCCCTTTTTAGTCATCTTAAACCCTAACCTATGTCAAGGATAGATTGATCATTACTTGGTATTGATGAGATTATGCTTCCTTCTTTCGTGAGTTTGAATCTCTCGATACGAAACAAATGGATTGCTCCCAATCGTTATCTTGACTCAATTGAAAACAATGAAGAACATAAAATAAGTAAACCTTGAATTTATTGCAAAAACAAACTTGAACCTAAAACAACCATTCTCACAACTACTTTACAACATAACCCAAACCCTAGAAAATTTAGAACATAGTGGTGGCAAAAAAACACAAGAGAAACCTAGGCTATGCCGACTATGAGTTGTCTAAAATACAAGATATGATCGGATATATATAGGGCATGGCCTAGGGTAAGTCCTCCTTGGAGTAGAAGTCTTCTTTATGATAAAGTAGCTTTTGCATTGAATGCATCCTTTAAATTTGACGTCTTTGACTTGAAGTTGGACTCCTTTTGGCACAAGTAAGCTTAAGCCGCCTTGGATGATTTCCTCTTGGGTGGCTCAGTCCGCTATTATTGGCATCAATAATTTGCATGGATGGGCTCATTGGACTCAAAAAATTCTGCTCTTCCAATCGCACTCCAATTCACCAATTCCTCTGGTTACTGCCCTGGGCGGAAGATATGGCGGCCGGCTACTCGATAGAGAAGGAAGATGAAGACTGAATGACAAGGCGGCGACTGGCAAATGTTCGGGCAGACTTGGCATGTGATATCTTTGTTGTCCATGGCGGATGGACTCTCTTGGGAGTGGGATGAGGAGCTTCACTTTGTTCCGATTCAGATTTTGACTCCTTCTCCTCTGGCTTGGCTGAGATTATATGCTGCTTTCTTTTCCTGCTTGGCTCCTCCGTTGGAGCTGCTGGTGGTTCCTCTATTTCCATTGGTGCTATTGTTGTTGTCGTCTGCTGCTGAGCATTGCTGGATGGGGAGGTGTCTGCCACTGTTTTCGCTGTGAAGGTTGGAGAGAATTGTTGTTGATGCCTCACTGGAGTGTCGGCCACCGTGTTAGAAGCAGGTGTGGCTGAGTAGGACGGGTATCGCATTGGAGGCGGCGTGGTGGGTAGCTGCTTCTGATGGTGTAGTCTCTCTGAGATCAGCTGTGGCGGCCAAGTCTTATGGGAATGTGGGCAGGGAGGGGCCGTCGTTGGGGAACTTCTGAAGAAGATAAGCCACAAAGGTCTATTGGACTTCCTCCACATATTTCATGAAGGTCAGCTGCTGCTTCTCTATTCTCTTATTGATGTCGATCAGTGTGCAGAGTAGCTGGATGACATTTGGTTGTTGGGCAGCCTCAGTACTACCTCAGGCTGCCGGGGCAGCGATGTTGTCAGTCGACGGCTGGGAAGGTGTGATCGGCTCTATCTCTGGTGCTTGCATCATCTGGAGCTGAACCTTCCTTGTCCAACCTTCCCTGGGTGGTGTCATCACATCTTTGGGGTCGGAGGGGACATTGAAGTTTGCACACAGGCCAGTGATGAGAGAGGGGAAATTGAGCATGCCTTTGGATTTCTGGTAGCAACTGTGGATCTCCTTGCAAATGATGTCGCCCACATTGATCGGCTAGTTGTTCATGATGGAGTGGATTAGAGCTATTCGGGGCCGGTCAACAGTTGTGTTGTGGGAGGTGTGCAATAGGCGTCTCTTGATAAAGGTATTCCATAACATCGCCTCCGGTAGTAGACGGCGGCGCTGGACATATCTGTTGTGCTTCCCCGCCAGCCATGGGGTGTTTGGTTCACACAGTCTGTCCTTCATTCGGTCGTAGTCCCCTACTTTCAGCTTCTGCCTCCACTATTCATAGGGGTTGTCATCCAACTCCAGCCCGTAAAACCTGTTGATTGTGGCAGGGTGGAGTTTTACTACCTCCCCTCTGACAAAGACGAAGGCAACTTCTGGGCGGGGTTGGTGGGCGTAGAATTCTCGAACGAGTGTGATTTTGGCCACCTCTGGCTGCTTAGCAAATATTTCCCATCCTTGGTTGTGGATCTTCTCGAAGAGGGCATGCTCGAGACCTAAGTCTCATGTTTGTGTGGAATAGTAGAACCATTGATCCTCTCATACTACCCTGTTGGCGAATTGCATCATGTGCCTTTCCTGGTCTAGCTTGGAGAAGAATCTTTTGAAGGCGGGTTTGGATTGTGATGCTGCCGTAGTTGTGAGTCGGTTGTAATCTGAGAGTACTAGAAAATAGAAAATAGTTGAGAAAACAAGAGAATGCGAAAGAGGTTTGAACAAGGAGATATAGTGAACAGAATGAATGAAATAGTGTGATATATATAGGGGTTTCCGAGAGATGTTGTGGCGGCATTAAATTCCAATGGGTAGATTTTTGCGGCGCGTGTTACGAGATTAAATGTCTGCTACGCTGTAGCCATTGGCAGCTAGCCCTTAGCGGTTTTCTAGCCGTTATGCATTTTTGCGGTAAGCTGCCTTCAGCTGTCTCGACGGCATGGTGGGCGGGCTCCTTGTTGAGCCTTCTTATCGGTCCTGCTTATTTATTCCTAAACTTGAAATAAAAATAATAATTAACTAAATAAAGAAAATTGAAATAAAAATACGTAAATAAAAATGTGGAAAATAAATTAAAATTTAATCCTAAAACATAAAAACAAAAAGAAAGAAATTAAAAATAAATTAAGTTATGTTGGGAGAGCATTGAGGTGCATCTCCCAGACATAACCACTTCCTGAGCTGGTTGTGATTCGCTTGTTGTCCAGGTGGGTTATCCAGCTCTTTGGGGTCTTTGTTGCTCTAACTGCTGCCCTGGCAGCTGCTGCCTTGACCTGTCTCTGGGTTGACCTTGGAGGTTTGTGTTTGTTGGCATATTTCTTTTCCCTTGGCTGACTTCGTGGGCTGCAGAAAATTTATCTTTATATTCTGATTGTCCACCCTCATTATGAGTTCCCCATTCTCCACATCTATCAATGTTCTGCCCGTGGCTAAGAATGGTCACCCAAGAATGATGGGGGCGCTCTCGTCTGCCTCACAGTCCAAGCTAAGAAAATCAGCTGGAAAAATGAAGATGCCCACTCGTACCAGGATATCCTCAACTTACCCTCCGGTTGCACAAAGGAATGGTCAGCAAGTTGTAGCATGATGGAGGTTGGTTTTGCTTGTCCAATTCCTAATTTGTTGAAGATAGCCTTAGGCATCAGATTTATACTTGCTTCTAGGTCACATAGAGCTCTCATGCCATGGTTGTTGCCTATCTTGCATGGAATGATGAAGCTGCCTGGATCTGTCCTCTTGGGTGGCACCTTATTATGCATCATTGCCATGCATTCTTCAGTGACGGCTACTGTCTCAAATTCCCCAATTCTCCTTCTCTTGGAAACAATGTCCTTCAGATACTTCACATAATTTGGCATGTTTTGTATGGCTTCCACGAGTGGGATGTTAATGTGCACCTGCTTAAGTATATCTAGGAATTTCTTGAACTGGTGCTCTTGTTTCTGCTGTTTAAGCCTTTGGGGGAAGGGCAGCGACAAACGGATGTCCTGGATGGGTTCCTTGCATGGAAATCTAATTTGTGGCGGTTCAGGTTCATCTATCTCAGGATTTCTGCCATCTGCCTGGGCATCAATTTGTTGTGTTGCCTAGTGGGTTGTTCATGTGCTACTGCAGCAGGCAGCTCGGGCTGCTTGTCCTTTGGCCGCTCAACTCTGGGCTCATCCAATTGTTTCCCACTTCTTGTAATTATCGCTTTACACTGCTCATACGTGGGTTTGCATGCGACTTCTGTGTTGCTGGATGATGCACCCATTGTTCTGTTGCTTATGATTTCAGTAAATTGCCTAAACCAAGTCTCCAAATTCTTTATTACAGCCAAATGGTTTTTCATCCGTATCTCAGTCCTGTCCATAAAAGACTCAGTCTTATCAATAAATTTATTAGTACGAACAATAAAATCACTAGTACGAGACATGAATGTATGTAAAGTAGATTCTAGTAAATTGTTGTTTGTATTCTGTTGTTGAGGTGGTTGTCTTGGCAGGTTCTGTTAGTATCCTCTTGGTTGCTGAGTTTGATTCGCAGCCGTGTTAGGGTTACTCCAGGAGAAATTCAGATGCTTCTTCCAGCCTTGGTTGTATGTGTTGGTGTTGGGCATGTTGTTCCTCTCATAGGTTCCCATAAAGTTGGCGGATTCACTGCATTTAGAGGAATCGTAGTTAACCCCACACTCATCACAAAATGGCTCCACAGCCTTGGCCTCATATGTTTTCCCTTTGGCCATACTCATTACCAAATGTGTCAGTTTATCCAGCAGGGCATTAACAGATTCAGTGGCCTCTACTTCATTCACAACAGTTGGCCGCCTTATGCCGCCGCGACGGGCTGTAGGGAACTTCTAGTCGTTCTTGGCAATTCTGTTCAGAATCTGAAGTGCCTCCTCAGGTGGTCTATCCAAGATGATTCCATTGGCAGAGGCGTCGAGCATCATTCGTATCGGTTGATTTACTCCATTATAGAACATCGACACTTGAGTCCAGGATGGGAAACCGTAAAGCGGGCAGTTGTTCAACATCTGTTGGTATCTCTCCCAAGCTTCATACATTGGTTCGTCGTCCCCTTGGCGGAAGGCAGTGATCTCGTTTCTCAATTTGTCGGTGACGTTTGAAGGCCTAAAACGATTGAGGAAGTCTTTACACAACTCCGTCCAAGTATTGAATGATCCCTTCGGTTGATTGTTCAACCACTGCTTTGCCCTATCCCTCAGTGAATAGGGAAATAATCTCAGCTTTAGCATATCTTGATGGACTCCATGTATCTTGAAGGCTCTGCAAATGTCTAGAAATCCCTTCAAGTGCTGTCGAGCATCTTCCGTGGCAGTTCCTCCAAATTTCCCCAATGTGTTTATCATATTGAACATCACGGGCTTCAGCTTGAAGTGATCTGCTTTGATTTCAGGCTCTGCAATAATAGGGTCAAATCCTTTGAAGTCGTGCTCAAAATAATCCTTGGTGGTGCACACATATTGTTGGGGGCTGCTGCCTAGATGGCAGATCTTGCTGCCCATCCCTGTCATTACGGGCATTGTTGGCAGGTTTTTGTCTTGGCCGTTATACATGGCTTCTTCTACTTTTCCTTCTTTCTTGGCTTTTCCCGAGGGCTTCTCTTGCTTCTTTCTTAAGTTCTCTTGCTCTTCGTTCGATCTCGTCTATGAAAACGATTTCTCCCGATGGATTTACTCTTGTCATGGACTAGACAACAAAATTGTAAAATTCTCTTCTTTTTTTCGAATAAAAATAATAAAAACTAAAATTAAATGCAAATAAAATAAAAGCGCAGAAAAATAAAAACGAATTTACTATTGCCAATCCCCGGAAATGGCGCCAAAAACTTGTAGGGCGTTGGGGTGTTCTCTAAATATGAGCGCAAGTGCACACTCTTGTCAAGTTATAGTATAAAAGATATCATCTCCCACAGGGATTGGACATCTTATTCGAATTGCAATTCCTGCAGAAGGGAAATTAAATGCACAAGTAAATTTTAGTTTATAAAAGAATAAAAAGTAAATAAACACATGTAATTTGATAAAAGAGATCAGGGAGATAGAATGGGTCAGGTTATGCTGCTTAGTAGTGTGAAACTGCGTTGAATAGGTTAAGTTGCTTTGCGCTGCCAGACTTTGCTGCCTCGGAGGAAGATGGTAGATTGGTGCTTCGACGCTTTCGCTGCCTCGACAGTGGAACAGACGGTTGGCTCAGCGGCAAACTCGGTAGACCTTCAAGGCTCGGCATAACGTTTCGATGATGATTCAGCTTATGTGTAAGCCAGAATGCTGTTGTTGCCCACGGCAGATGATACCTGTCGGCGTGAATCGTACAATGAACAAAAATCTTTGGCTCGTCCCTTTTTAGCCGCCTTAAACCCTAACCTATGTCTAGGCTGGATTGATCAACACCTGGTATTGATGAGATCATGCTTACTTCTTTCGTGAGTTTGACTCTCTCGATATCAAACAAATGGATTGCTCCCAATCGATATCTCGACTCAATTGAAAACAATGAAGAACATGAAATAAGCAAACCTTGAATTTATTGCAAAAACAAGCTTGAACCTAAAACAACCGTTCTCACAACTACTTTACAACATAACCCAAACCCTAGAGAATTTAGAACATAGTGGCGGCAAAAAAAGACAAGAGAAACCTAGGCTATGCCGACTATGAGTTGTCTAAAATACAAGGTATGATCGGATATACATAAAGCATGGCCTAGGGTAAGTCCTCATTAGAGTAGAAGTCTTCTTTATGATAAAGTAGCTTTTGCATTGAATGCATCCTATAAATCTGACTTCTTTGACTTGAAGTTGGACTCCTTGTGGCACAAGTAAGCTTAAGCCGCCTTGGCTGATTTCCTCTTGGGCGGCTCAGTCCGATGTTATCGGCATCAATAATTTGCGTGGATGGGCTCATTGCACTCAGAAAATTATGCTCTTCGAATCGCACTCCAATTCACCAATTCCTCTGGTTGCTGCTCTGGGCGGCAGATATGGTGGCGGCAGCTACTCGGTAGCGTTTCTCTCTGTGTTGAGCTGCTTCAGTACAGCTCCTTAGCTTGCTGCCTCAGCATCAGCTCCTCAGCTCCTCTCTCCATCTGACACCTTCTAGCACCTGAAACTAAAACTAAACTAAAACAATATCTTTTCTCACCAATTTAACGATATTCAATATAAACAAGGTAAAGCAAAGAATAATGTAAATAATGCATGCATGCACCTAATTATTCCTAAAATGTACTTGAGAATAGTAATAATATTAGATGGAATGCATAGAAAATATAGGACTTATGAGCACTTTACAGGGGTATCGATGCACGGGAGCGTATAGATATCGTTTTTTGCTACTGGTTTTACATGTATCGATACCAGCTTTAAGGGTATCAATACCATCTCTTTAGGGTATCGATACTGGCCTTGATGGTATCGATACCAGCTTGTTGAATGTGATTTTAGGGGTCTAGTCATTGAGAGAGTATTGATACCCTTGAAAGTATCTTTGAACGTATCGATACGAGTAAATTGGTTAAAAAGTATCTTTGAACGTTCTGAATCTTTACGTTTTGGTCCATGAATGTTGTGGATGCATTTAAGTGAGTTTGAATAATTATTTTGAGCTGAGTTTTGACAGAGATGCATGTAATATGATTAATTTAAAGATGGTAATCTAAATTTGGAGAAAACCCTTGAAATTTGATAAGTTTACACTTTGGTCCCTAAAAGCTATTTTGAATGCAATTGATGTTCGACTGATATTTTGTTCGTTCTGCTGCAACATAAAACACTTAGGTTTGTAACGAGCATCTAGACAAGATAATGGAAAAAAAGTAGGGTCGTTTATTGAGGTAAACCTTCCCAGTTTAATTCAATATTCCGTGTGTGACCCGTTCGGTTCGGTCGATCGCCTAGACTGGGTCGAGAGGGTTACAACAATTGTTTTTAAGATACAAAAAATAAAAATATAATTTACATATTATTTGGGACTCCGATAAAAATTTTATCATAAAAAAAACATTGCATACAACTCAAGCTCAAGAGCCCCGCCTAAAGAAACTGTAGGTGAGATTCCACCATCAATTTCACATTAGCGTTGTCCACAACATGGTATGATGAATACGTTAATGATGTCGGCAGTCAAAACTTCAACAGTTCCAACTTTTTCCCACGACCATGTGGAAATTTTTTCTTCATTTCCTTCATCAACTTCTTATATGATAAGTTCCTTGGCAGCGGAAGCAATACAATACTTGAGGACTGAAATACGACACCGAGAGATACATCATCGATTATCTGCCCATTCTAGTATACCAAAGCTATAATAGTCTCTTGTCTAGACATATTATATCGATCGAACTATTTACAAATAATATTTAATAGTAGACTAAGAAGAATAAGATCGAATATGAGTTACGAGAATATTCGGAGAGGATCTTCCTTTATTTATAGGCATAACAGGCCTTGCTATATGTAGAGCGCAAGGTACTATTAAAGAAAAATATGGACAAATTTGCCAACTTATTCTTAATTTTGGCATAATCATCAAAATAATTAGGGAATTAATTAAAACGTTCAAAATGACTTGCATTCTACAGCGAGTGAGGTCTCCTTTTTTGCTTTTTTTAAATATTACATGATTCTCAAGGATTACAAGAATGCGATGATTAAATTCTCGGATAAACCCATCAAATATAATTCTCGCGACATTTTACATTTTTATTCATGCCCAAAACCAAGCTTTGGAACCATTTTCAGGGCCATTTTTATACCGTTTAAAATGTTTGTTATGTGCCAATATCAGTCTCAAATGAAAGATAAGTTCCCATACTAAGCCTCTAACCTAAATATTACGAATATTATTCTAATAATAACCCAGGAAAACACCTCCAACATGCCGACCAAGCCATTTCAACTTCTTATTCTTGGACAAAAACTAGTGTTCGAACCATTTTCAACGCGCTTTTTATACAATGTGCAATGTCTCGTACATGCCAATATCAGTCTCAAATGGAAGATAAGTTCTAATAACGTCTCTAAGCTTAAAAAATACCAAAATTATCGAGCTAATGGCACGATAAAATGCCTTGAACATGCCTATTCACCCTTGTATTTCAGCCCGGATTTTGCAAACCTTGCTATGTGCACAACGCGAGGTCCCTACAGTAATTACCGTGATACATAAATGTGCCTCTTCAAAGCTCACGTTGGATGGACTTTGCTACGTGTACAACGCGAGGTCATGTTTCACGTTTCCCAGGACGTGAGGTTGCCTTACGTGGACGATTTGGAGGTCATTTTTTTAAAAAACATTAGATGTGGGTCATTTTTGTAAATAATTATTTAAAAAGGTTTTTCATATAATAATGTCGGCCTAGAGATTTAGATTTTGTAGTTTATATAGAAAAAAATACTAAACTTTACATAAACATCTCCATTTTAGGGTTTATGATTTTAGTTTAGAGAAAAACTTGGATACACAAATTTTTTACATATACTGTGTATGTTATATCAAAATATAACACTTCAGTTTAGAGCCGTGTGATTTGTTTGAATAAATAAATTGTTATGCTTTAGGGATTTAAAACCAAGTAAAAATTTGGAAGATTTAATGCCCAGTCAACAAGCCAAGAACAATACCTACTAAATTTTAGTATATATTGTTCAAAATATTATTTTATTTATGTGTGAAATGATATTTATTTTTATGACTTTTTATGATTATTAGTTTGAATATTATTATATTTTCCTACCTGAAAATTTGTTATATGCTTTATAAATGATAATATTAAATATTTTATCAAATAAATAAAGGAAAAAACTCAACAAAAGTTCACATAATCGAGATAAGGAGATTAGGCTAATCACACTAATGAATTATTTATCTTAAAGTCATCAAATAACAAATTTGAGTTGTTAAATGATGAAAATCTTATTAACCAACTTAAAAGAATAAAAGATGCATGCACCACTGTCAGAAGTGAAGAATAAGCATTATCAACACAAGCATAATAACATAGCATTGTCAGTTGACTTTATCACATCTCAAACATAACATACTTTAAAATGGTTACGGGCATTTGTCAATAGAAAAAAACCAGTTTGAGGATCTAAAATAGGTTTAGATCATCAAGATAACCATATAAACGCTAATCGGAAAAGTGATGGCAAATATAACTCTGATGGCAAAAGTAAAGATTTGTAAAAACAAGATAAAAATGTACTGCAAGAGCGGATGCAAACATTTATCATATAAAAAATAAATGAAACAAAACAAAAAATAAATTTGTAAAAAAAGGTAAAGAGATTAGAAAAAGAAAAATATGAAAAAAAAAGAAATGGAAAAAGTATAGTCATCAACAAAAAATTAGTTATATTGTTATTTTTATATAATATTTAAGTTCATATTATTTAAAGTGGTTGGAGCAGTTTTAAGGTAAAGCAAATTTAAAATAAAAATAAAAGATCGTTGATGCTTGAATCGTTCGGGCATCAAACAAGGAAGGTGGAGACTCTAGACCACCCAAGGACCAGGGTGGTTGTGGCAGTTACATGCGGTTTACCCTTTTCGATTTGGGCTGAGGGCCGTAGATGATGGTCGAAATTGGGAGTATAGAGAGAGAGATGGTATGAGAGAGCTTGTTTTTCCTCCCTATGTCAACATGTAATTATACATATATGTCTCTCTAACACCTTTACAATGGCGCGATCTTCGAGGTCTTTAATGACGGGAGGTTCTAGGCTTAGGGTTATGATGGCTATTGACGTGTTGGAAGGAGTAGGCTCGACTGATTAGACAATGGTCATGTCTGATTGCATGCCTGAAAAATCAAAGATTCAGAGACTGGGTTCTAGAGGAATATGAATCTCTTTAGAGGTAATGTCGGATTTAGTCCTAGAGGTTTTGAAGGCATGGACTTATTCTTGGAGATAATACCAGATTTAGGGTTGGTGTATTGGCGGAGGTATAGAAATTGGCCCCCTTAGTCGAATGAGTGTTATAAAGTGGCACGAGTTGAGACTTGAAATAAGGGATTGTGTTGTAACCATTGCGGTGATGGTGTATTTTTAAAGGAGATGTTTCTAGGATATAGACGCCATCATTGGAGTGAATATAGAAAATCTTAAAAACTTGTACGTATGGTGTTGCCTAAGTGGTCCGGAGCAAGGGATATAGATCCGTGACATGAGAGGGAGGTTGAAGTGAAGAGGGTTACGAGGCTTGACGCTGAGAGGCAGTTGTGAGAGAATGATAGTTATGCGGACAAGTATGAGCGCAACTTCGTGTGTGTCATCCAAGTGGTCGCGGGGCCACTCAATTTAAGCAATCTGGACCTTTGATTATATTGGAGGGTAGTAGAAGAGGGGGTAGATTTTGATGTCTATAATCCATCGGGAAAGTCCTGTGAAGATGACCGTGAAGGACTATTACCCTACGTTCAGTAAAGAGGTGGTTGGTAAGCCATCTACCCTCGCGAATGACCCTCTGAAGGCTAAAACAAGAAATCCTTTGCAAATGGATCCTCTGAAATCTTAACCTTTAAGGAGTTCTTGTAGGAATCCTTGTAATTTTTTTATATAATAATAAGATTGTGGTTGGTTAAGCGTATTTTGTATTTTATTCTTCCGAATTGTGGGTGCATTTCTTGGTCTGCGATGTTTTATTGTGATGTTACGCATATTCACATTCCTTGTGTCTTTTTCATATAAATAATATAATTTTGTCAAAAGATTTATCCCATATGACTTAGTTCCTTAGTTAGGGTTTCTATATCGTTAGAAAATCATACAATTTTCTCCGTCTAGCCATGCAAGTTATTCTAATACTCCATAAAAACTGGATAGAAGAGATGGACACATTTTGGAAATTTTTATAGTGGGCCATGCTCTCCTCCGGAAGTATCTCGCTTACAATCTAGAGGATGTTATGTCCATGCGTTTTGAGTGACGGTGGTAAGTGAAAGGAGAATAATTCACGTAAATTCTCGGAGTTATCTAAATGATTTTGAGCGATCATGAGTAATAGTCGTGTGTCAAGTGGAAACTTCTCAAAATAGTTGAAAAGGAATGGGAATATTTTACTTTTAATCATGCACAGATCGTCTCACGTAGTTGGAGAATAAAAAGTAAGTGGAGCAGGCGAATCTCAACACTCTTGGAGAAACATACATAAACTGAGTGAAGGCATCTCCGTGATCTTGGAGCATCAGTCCTAAGTAGCATAGAGACATCTCATACCCTTGGAGTAACAACTGTGAATGGGGTTGAGGCGTCTCAACACTCTTGGAGAAATAAGCGCAAAATTAAGTGGAGGTATCTTAACCCTACTGGAGAAACTAAAGCGGATTGAGTTGAGGCATCTTAATTTTAGAGAGTCAGTCCAAAATAGCATAGAGAAATCTCACACTGTTTGAGTAACAATCGTGAGTGAAGTTGAGACATCTCAACACTAGGAGAAGAAAATGCAAATTGAGTGGAGATGTCTCAACACTCTTGGAGAAATAAGCGCAAATTGAGTTGTGGTATCTCTGTGCGGAGGCATCTCATACCCTTGGACTGAAAATCGTGAGTGAGGTTAAGACATCTCAACACTTTTGGAGAAGCAAACGCAAATTGAGTAGAGGTTTTTTATATTCTCTTTGCTTGTCTTTGAGCACATTTAGATGCATTTAGTTGTTAATTGCATGCATTTGCGTAAGGAGTTTTGAATCTGGCTATGCCAGTGTGAAGGGTGGTTTATTGGCTTGATTGCAGGCACAATAGAGCATATTAGTTTAGGAAGAGAATGATGAGAATACCGGTAGCTATTGGCAGCGAAGAACCAAAAATTGTCGAAGCACCGATTAGTAGAGAAGACATATCTGATGCCAGGTCGAGTGGACGGTGAACCAATGATGAAGGTCAGCCCTAGGATTCAAACGAGGGATAAGATAAGCACATCCCTTATCCTTGCGTGTTCAAATTCAAATCCAAAGCTTATCATAGGTCATTCTCGTGTGCCTATTTAAAGGAACTCCAGCAAACACTTGAGGGGAGATCGGCAATCAGATTTAGAAGGCTGCACCAAGTAGACGTGGTTCGACCAAGCTTGACCGAGAGCCTAGATTTTGATGGGCTGCATCGAGAGACCCCTTCTCACCCATTCTCTTCGTTTAAGCTATTTTTATTTTTATTTAAAATGATGATGTTGAGATACAATTACAGATTTTGGTTGGAAACCCTCACCATGAACTAATTTAATAGTTGGTGAGGGATGGTAGTGTTGAACGTTATTTTCTATGTTTAGCTTTTAATAATCGAAAATGCGATGGCATTATTTTTCCTAACTAGCATGATCTTAATTGTTTTCACAATTACAATGCAAGCGAGAGCTGGCTTTGTTAGCTTATTGGACCTTAATATCTTAACCGACATGGGGGACAACGAACAAATGCTAGATACTAAGGTGAGAATCTTCGAGAGAGGTTTTTTATGTAACACCCCAGTTTTGGGCTTAGATGTTTTCGCGAGTTGGGTTGGGCTGGTGGAACCGGTGTCAGTTATTCGAACCATTTAAAAGGTGGTTTAGAGAAATCAAGGTTCGGGATGGGATAAAAATATGATAACAATTCTTAAAATCCTCTAAAATGGCGTTTAAGAGGTTGGTGAAACCAATTTTGCAAAACAGGTTTTCTAAATCATGCATTTTGGGTAGTGACCAAAATGTAAAGATTTAAAAGTTGGAAAAATGTGTTTTTCAAAAAGAGTAAAAAATCTTAGAATCTTTAGGGTTATACTTGGCAATTATGCCTTTTCCATAATCTGCCATGTGTTTTAAATGTTTCATAAATAATTAAAAAAAGGTTTTATTTAATTAATTAAGGAAAGATAGTTAATCGGTTAATAAAATTTTTGACGAGCTTGTCATTTCTCACTTTCACTACAGCCAAACAACCTTTCTTTTCTCTCAATTTTCCAAAAATTCTTTTCTCTCAAATCCTCTTTTGGTTTCTATCATTTCCTTATTGATTTCTTCCATTTTCCTTCAAGTTTCTTCAAGCAAATCTTGCCAAATTAGAGGAGAAGAAAGGATTGGATGTACTTTTGGTGCTAACCCTCTCATCTGGGTTTTTTAATGAAATTTAAAAGATATTTGACTCTTTAATACTGATTTTGATTGAGGTTTTGTTGTTAGATTGTTAAACTTTTGAAATCTTGATTGAAAAGTAAATTTTAAGGTGATTTTCGGAGTTTGATTTAAATTGATGGTTTGAGATTTTTTCTAAATGGTTATTGAAAGTTTTTTGGTGTTGAAGTGGAGTCTTAATCATATAGATCCTGAAATCCTTGAGATTCTTAGTTTTTGAAGTGCTTTTGGGTGAGTTTTTGAGGTGTTCTTGAGGAATTTGTGTTGCTGGAGGTATAAGAATGGTTTTAGGTTGTTTTTGGATGTTGATAAATGCCTAAAATGTGTTGGGTGAGTTGGGTAATGGCTAGGTTGAGGCTAGAGGTCAATCGATTGAGTTTTCGGTTGTTTTGGATGGGTGTTTTGATGCTTTAGAGCAGAGCTGCGGGATTTCTTGTGTGTGCTAGAGTTTTGGATGCATTTTAATGCATTGAATCTCTATTTTGATGTGTTGAAAACAGGGGATAATAATTCGGAAACAAACGAAGTGTTTTTAGAGGCTTCAGAATATCAGGAGTCGCTTCGGCAAGCGCGGTTTCGCGAGTCTGTGAGTGGAACTTGGTTTTCCAGAGTAGAAACGTTTTAGAAAAGGTTTTGGGAACTTAGTAAGATCTTGTAACGCTTTACTAAGTTCAGAAGTAAGTAAAGTGAATTTCTCTCTCGGATTGTGCTAGTTTTGAACCTTTGATTGGACTTGGTTTTAATTGCATTTAGCTACTATTTTAAAGCATGTTTTGAACATATGAAATATGGTTGATGATGCCATGTGGTTTAAGGATGCACTAGGTAAGTGATCCTTGTATGCGTGTGTTGATGCATGTGGTTTGAAGCATGGTTTAATGCTTGGTTTATGGCTTATCATGAATATTTGTAAAAACTGTGAGGTTTGCATGAGTTATGGATTATATTGGCAAGTGATGTTGTATAAGGTGTTTTATAAATGAAATCGGATATAGTTAGTCGGCTATAGGATTGAGTGCACTATAAACAAGTCGCCTTGGATGTAGAGGGGTTGTGATTGTACCGAATACTCTATCCAAGTACCCTAACGATTGAGGATTGTTTAAGGTTGCAACGGTTTAGGGTAGCTCCCGAGTGTGAACCTTGTGTTTGTCCCGTCTCTCCTTAGTGGGTTATACATCTACCGATGAGTGGTGTTGATGGGTTGTGATTGTGCTGAATACTCCACCACGGGTTTCACAACGATGGAGGGTCGCTCTCGTGTGTGAGCCTTGTAATGCCGATAGAGTGTATGAAGAGTGTGGGACAACCCTTAGTAATCCGTGCATCCGATATATGTTTTGAATTGTTGCTTATCACTTGTGAGCCAATATAATGAAATGAACATTGTGGAAAATGTTGTTAATGCATAATTTGAAAGATGCATGTTTTGGTTTAAGCTTAGCATAAATGTGATTATGCTTGGAAGGCTTGTATTATGAGTAGCAATGGTCTAATTGCTAGATTTATATGTATCATGTTGCATGATGATTATTACAAAGGTTTTGATGATAAAGTTCATGTTTTGTCAAAGAAAGCATGATGGTTTTGAAAAGAATGAAAAAAATGGTTTTGTGCATTGATGATGTTTTTGGTTTGAGCAATCCTCACTAAGCTTGTATGCTTATGCTCTCTTCGTTCATCAATGCAATCAATTTAAGCTTTGGAGGCAGCACTTGCAAGGGGATCAGCGGAAGACTTTGATTGAAGGTAAGCTTTGGTTTTGGACTTGTGTAATAAAGGCAACGGGGTGTCCAGTGTTATGCATGTGGGTTGTTTGGTATTTGCTGGTCTTGTACAAGTTTGAGATGCATATTTGGACATGTAAATGGCCTCTAAGTTTTGGTTTATGCATTAAATTGGATTTTGGCCTTTTGGTGTATTTAACTCAAATGAAGCATGCCTCTAGTCTTATTGCTATTCAGAATGATGCTATGATGTTGCCTATGCCTCGTGTAAGTCGTCTTTGATGTGTATTTAAGTTGTCTATATGATAGGGCAAGTGTCGGGATGGTTTCGGAGGGTAAAAATTGACTTAAACCAGCTTTTAGAATGTTGCAGGCCTAGGTGTTTCAAAACACCCTTGCCTGTTTCGAGATGGTGACTTGAAATGGCCTTGGTGTTTTAGAGCAGTGAGGCCTGTTACGGAATATTTTGCCTCTGTGAACCATCGTACCGAAATGTGTCTTGAGGAGTTTCGAAACGAACCCACGTATCAAAACGGACAGCCGTGTTTCGAAACGGCCGTTTCGATACGCGATATTCTGTTCTGAAATGTGTGACCATTGAACATGTTTTTGAATTATTCCGAGTTTTTGTTTCTTACGTTTTAGTCCTTGTTTGCCTTGTATTCAATTGGATGAGTTCTATATGTCATTTTGAGCTGAGATTTTACTGAGAAGCATGTAATGAACCTAATTAAAGATTGGTAACTTGAATTCGCTAATAACCCTTATAATTTATCAAATTTACAAAATGGTCTCTAAACCTTAATTGTCTATAATTAATAGGCGATTAGGTTGATGTTTTATCTGCTGCTTGTGTGCGTACACATAGGAACCTAAGTTGCATCTAGACAAGATAAAAAGAAAAAAAGGGTCGCTTATTGAGGTAAATTTTTCTGATTTACTTCAATATTCCCCGTGTGAACTATTCGGTTCGGTCTATCGACCAGGCCGGGTCGAGGGGGTTACATTTGGTGGTATCAGAGCCAGGTTACAAAAGGTTGGGATGGTGGTAAGTTGTTTGTAGGTGATTTGCGATGTGGTTATGTGTTTTGGTGATATTTGCTTTGTCTAGTGAATGTTTAAGCATGCTTAAGTGGAATGGGTGATAGTGATACTATACATGATGAATGAATATGGATGTGAATTGTTCTACGTTGATGTTTAGGCTGAATCTTGATGTTTGAGTCATATGATGGTTGAAGTGTGCATGTAGTATGCTTTGTGCTATGCTGGGGGGAAATTGGGATGCCCATTGCCTTATTACCTAGTGAAATGTTTTACTTGAAATCAAAGTCTTGGATCCTTGCTTGGAGCTGGCCTGAGCAATTTGTTTTGTTTGTTTTGTAAGTTGTTATCATGCATTAAAAATAATAGCACAATAACCCGAGGAGAGAGTAGCGATCTGGTATGATTTTTGTTGCTTTTGGGCAAGGAATATAGGAGTGTGCAAAGTCTCCTGGGGGGCTAGACGCCTCGATGTGCCTCGATGTAAGTACAACCGGTGTTGGTTGGGTAAGTGTTGGATTGTATGGTGCTATGAAAGTAGGCGATGTTTAGAGCTGGTGAAGCTATTAAAGTTGAAGTGCATGTGACTGCACTGGCTGGTGGATGTTTGTGAGCTGCGGTTAGAGCTTACGTGTATTAAGAGGAAGTTGAACTCAAGGGTTGTCATTGGGGGTATCCATAGAGTGGATGACCCGTAGGAAGGAGATTATGGAATAAATGGAGTGTAGTGATGCCCATAGTGTAAAGATGTGCGTATCTCGGTTATATAGAGATGTGTATAGTTGGTGAACAACCGTAGTTGTGGGCATAGAACCTGACGTAGTGTTCTGAGAGTTCTTTTGAACCATTTTAAAGGAGAAGTATATGGTGTTAGCTACTTGGGTGACGAGAAAAGTGAAAGTTTGTGGTTTAGGTTCGAAACTGAAAGTTGTACCTAAGTAAGGTGCAAATTGTTTAGTTGAGCATGAGTGCTCCTGGATTGGAATTAGATATGAGACATCGATGTGTTGGCACTATTATGGATTGGTGCATGATGTTGAACCATATCTGTTGATTTCTTTTGGCTATATTGCTCTGGACGTGTTGGTAACACGGGCAAGGTATTTGAGCAGAACCTGGGTTTAATAACTCGTGTGAGAGGTTCTAGCGCTAGGAAATGAGTTGTGAACTCTAGCTTAGTGGTAGCCAGTGTACGAATGGTCATGTTTAAAAGGGTGTCGTCGGGGTTAAGGCAAAGTTGTAGTAACGTTGGACAAGGATTTTATGGTCAGGGTGTCCGGGCTTGAGTAGCGTTTAATACCTATTAAGTAGGTGGACCGTATGACCATGTGAGGTGAGCTTGTCCACGTTTGATCGGTGAGGTATAGCTTATTTTGCATGTTGTTGCAAGTTGTTTTGGAAGTTGTGGCTTGAACGTTTGTTTCAGAAGTGTTAGATGTGGTAGTGTGGGTAGCTAGTTTCTTTGGTGAAATTGTTGTTACAAGAAAATAGTATAGGAGATGTCCTTTATCTGTTCATGGCCATGTGTTTCGATTGATTTAATGAAATTACCATTTTATGGTTTTGATGTGATTCTTGGAATGGACTGGTTGGTTGAGCATCGAGATGTAATGGATTTTGATGATTAAGCGAGTCACTTTGAAGCTTGCGGATGATTACGAGGTAGTAATCGTAGGCGAGAACGTGGGGTTCTTGTCTAACGCAATTTCGGCTCTTGGAGTGAGTCGGATGATGGAGTTGGGTTGTGCATCTTCCTTGGAATACATGAAAAATCTTGGTACGAAGGAAGTGAGGGTGTGAGACAAACGAACAATATGTGAGTTTGCGAGTGTTTCTCCGGGAGAGTTTCCTGGGTTTCCACTCAACTGAGAAGTTGAGTTTGGCATTGATTTGTGTGAGAATACGACCTCCGTGTCCATTGCTCCATAATGTATGGCACTTAAGGAGTTGAAAGAGTTGGAGACACAACTTTAGGGGTTGCTTGACAGAGGGTCATAAAGCCAGGTGTTTCACCTTAGGGTGCACATGTCTTATTTGTAAAGAAGAAGGATGATATGATATGTATGTGCATAGATTATCGATAACTTAACAAGTTGACGATCAAGAACAAGTGCCCTTTACCGAGGATCGATGATTTGTTTGACCAGTTTCGTGGTGCTTCAGTGTTTTCGAAGATAGATTTGAGGCATGGGTACTACCAGCTTAAGGTTAAAGATGTGGATGTACCTAAGACATCTTTTCGGACTAGGTACGACCATTATGAGTTCTTGTTGATGCCGTTTGGATTGACGAACACAACAACTGCATTCAAGGATATGATGAATAGGGTGTTCCATGAGTTCTGGATCAGTTTGTTGTGGTGTTTATCGATGGTATTCTCGTGTACTGAGGAGGATCATGATAGGCACTTGAGAATTGTGTTGCAAGTGCTGTTGGAGAGTCAGCTTTATGCCAAGTTGAGCAAGTGTGAGTTTTGGCTCAAGGAAGTGGTTTTATTTGGACATGTGGCATCAGCCGAAGGTATTCGGGTTGATCCACACAAGGTTGAGGCGGTGATGAGTTGGAGAACGTCTAAGTCGGTGACAGAGGGGCAGAGTTTCCTTGGGTTAGCTGGATATACCGAAGGATTGTTGAAGGTTTTTCTAAGGTTGCTGCTCCTTTGACCAAGTTGTTGCAAAAGAATGTTCGCTTTGAGTGGACGGATGTTAGATAACAAGCTTTCGAGGAGTTGAAGAAAGCTTTGACGTTAGTTCTTGTTTTGATTCAACCAGAATCTGGTAAGGAGTTGTAGTTTATAGTGATGCCTCGTATGTTGGTTTAGGTTGCGTTTTGATGCAATGAGGGAAGGTTGTGGCTTATGCATTTAGACGGTTGAAGGTGCATGAGCGCAACTATCCTACGCGTGATCTTGAGCACGCGGCAATGGTGTTTGCTTTGAAGGTTTGGAGACATTGCCTTTATGGTGAAAGGTGTGTGGTTTATACTGACCATAGGAGTTTGTAGTATCTTATGTCGCAGAGGGAGTTGAATCTTAGGCAACGAAGATGGTTATAGTTGCTTAAGGATTACGATCTGACCATCGAATATCATCCAGGAAGGGTCAATGTTGTGACCAATACTTTGAGTAGGAAGGTAGCTATTGAGTTGAGAACTATGCTTGATCGTTTAAGTATATCGTGTGATGGTGGCTTGATAGCCGAGTTGCAGGTGAAACCTTCTTTGATTCAGTTGATTAAGAAAAAGCAGTTGTTGGGTGATTCCTTGGTGCCTCATGTCCAGGACATAGCTGATGGTAAGGCTACGGGTTTCTGTTTTAATGATGATGGAGTTCTATGTTTCAAAAGTCGAATAGTGGTTCCGGGGGATGTTGAGTTGAAGCGCACTATTTTGACTGAGGCTCATAGCAGTCCTTTTGCTATGCACCTTGGTAGTACTAAAATGTATCGTGGCTTGAAGGATAAGTACTGTTGGGTGGGGTTGAAAAAGGACGTGGTCGATTTTGTAAGCAAGTGTATGGTTTGCCAACGGATAAAGGCTGAGCATCAGTTTCCTTCCGGTTTGTTACATCCTTTGAGGATACCGGAGTGGAAATGGGAAAGGATTACGATGTATTTCGTATCCGGGTTGCCTTTGACATCATCAAAGAATACCTCATTGTGGGTGATTGTGGATCGTAGCTGTGCATACCACGTATACGTTGGATAGATTGGCATAATTGTATATTGCTGAGATTGTGCGTTTTCACGGTGTGCCCAAGTCTATAGTGCCGGATAGAGATCCGAGGTTCACAGTGAGGTTTTGGGAATGTTTACATCAGGTGTTGGTTGCGCGGTTGAATTTTAGCATATCATATCATCCTCAGTCGGATGGGCAGTCGGAACGAGCTATCCAGGTGCTTGAGGATATGTTGCGATGCTATGTGATTGATTTATAAGGTTCTTGGGAAAAGCATCTGTCGTTTGTTGAGTTTGCTTGAGGATATGGCGTCATATGAGTCCTTGTATATGAGGAAGTGTAGAACGCCTCTCTGTTGGGCTGAGACAGGGAAAAGTTTCTTTCCTTACCGGATATGCTCAAGGGAACAACTGAAAAAGTTAAGCTCATATATGAGCAGTTGAAGGTTGTATCGGATTGCCAGAAGTCTTACGCGGATTTAAACTGTAAAGAGGTTGAGTTTGTGGTTGGGGATCGCATGTTCCTTAAGGTATCACCTTGGAAAAGGTGATGAGGTTCGAACGTAAGGGAAAGCTTAGTCCGAGGTTTATTGGACCCTATGAGGTTATGGAGCGAGTTGGTCATGTGGCTTATCGATTGATGTTACCTCCTGAGTTGTAAAAGATTCATGATGTGTTTCGTGTATCTATGTTGCGGAGATATAGATTGGACCCTTCGCATGTGATGCGAGTAGAGGAAATTGAGTTGAATCTGGATTTGTCCTATGATAAGGAGCCGGTGAAGATTCTGGATACGAGTAGCAAGGATCTTCATGGCAAGACGATTGAGCTTGTGAATGTGTTGTGGCGACACTGAGGAGTTGAGGAGGCCAAGTGGGAAAGCAAGGCGGATATGCTGAGGCAATTCCCGCATCGTTTTCCTTCAGGTAAAAATTTTGAGGACGAAATTTCCTAAGTGGGGGAGCATTTTAACGCCATGGTTTTGGGCTTAGATGTTGTGGTGAGTCGGGTTGGGCCGGTGGAACTGGTGTCGGTTGTTCGAACCATTTAAAAGGTGGTTTAGGGAAATCAAGGTTCAAGATGGGATAAAAATATGATAAAAATTCCTAAAATTGTCTAAAATGGTGTTTAAGAGGTTGGTCAAACCAATTTTACAAAACGGGTTTTCTAAAGCGTACATTTTGGGTAGTGACCAAAATGTAAAGATTTAAAAGTTGGAAAATGTATTTTTCAAGAAGAGTCAAAAATCTTAGAATATTTAGGGAGCTACTTGGAAATTATGCCTTTTCCCTAATTTGGCATGTGTTTTAAATGTTTATTAAATAATTAAAAAAGTTTTATTTAATTAATTAAGGAAAGTTAGTTAATCGGTTAATAAAATTTTTGATGAGCTTGTCATTTCTCACTTTCACTTCAGCCAAACACCCTTTCTTTTCTCTCAATTTTTCAGAAGTTCTTTTCTCTCAAATCCTCTTTTGGTTTCTATCATTTCCTTATTGATTTCTTCCATTTTCCTTCAAGCTTCTTCAAGCAAATCTTGCCAAATTAGAGGAGCAAGGATTGGAGGTAATTTTCGTGCTAACCCTCTAATCTAGGTTCTTTAATGAAATTCAAAAGATATTTAACTCTTTAATACTGCTTTTGATTGAAGTTTTGTTGTTAGATTGTTAAACTCTTGAAATCTTGATTGAAAAATAGATTTTAAGGCGATTTTCGAAGTTTGTTTTAAATGGCCGGTTTGAGATTGTTTCTAAATAAGTTTTGAAAGGTTTTTGGTGTTGAAGTGGAGTCTTAATCATATAGATCCTGAAATCCTTGAGATCCTTAGTTTTTGAAGTGCTTTTGAGGGAGTTCTTGAGGAATTTGTGTTGCTGGAGGTATAAGGATGGTTTTAGGTTAGTTTTGGATGTTGATAAATGCATAAAATGTGTTGGGTGAGTTGAATAATGGCTGGGCTGAGGCTAGAGGTCAATCGATTGAGTTTTCGGTTTGAGCAATCATCTGCAAACGGATTCTCCGAAAATTTAACCTTTAAGGAGTTCTTGTAGGAATCCTTGTAATTTTTTTATATTAATAAGATTGTGGTTGGTTAAGCGTATTTTGTATTTTATTCTTCCGAAATGTGGGTGCATTTCTCGTCTGTGATGTTATGCACATTCGCGTTCCTTGTGTCTTTTTCATATAAATAATATAATTTTGTCAAAAAATTTATCCCATATGCCTTATTGCCTTAGTTAGGGTTTCTATATCCTTAGAAAATCATACTATTTTCCCCGTCTAGCCATGCAAGTTATTCTAATACTCCATAAAAACTGGATAGAAGAGCTGGACACATTTTGGCCATTTTTATAGTGGGCCATGCTCTCCTCCGGAAGTATCTCGCTTGCGATCTGGAGGAGGTTATGTACATGCATTTTGAGTGACGGTGGTAAGTGAAAGGAGAATAATTCACGTAAATTCTCGGAGTTATCTAAATGATTTGGAGCGGTCATGAGTAATAGTCGTGTGTCAAGTGGAAACTTCTCAAAAGAGTTGAAAAGGAATGGGAATATTTTACGTTTAATCTTGCGGAGATCGTCTCACGCACATGGAGAATTAAAACCAATACAACAATGCATTTTTAGAAAAACACTTTCAACAAAGCTTTTAACCCACAAGCTCATTTCTTTCTCATGCTACCTTGCATCATTTTCAAGCATCTCACGCTTCTTACATTTAAATACATTATATTGGCTTTCAAGTGGTAGTTCATAACCATTTCAACACAAGACACAATCAGATACGCGGATTACAAGCGTTGTCCCACACGCTTCATACACACTACCGGACTACACAAGGTTCACACTCAAGAGCATTCCCTCTATTGATGTGACACCCGTGGTGGAGTATAACGGTATAATCTCAACCCTTCAACACCACTCATCGGTAGTTGTATAGTTCCACTAACGAGAGTAAGGGACACATGATACAAGATCCACACACGGAATTTACAACCACCGTTGTGATCTTACCTCAATCGTTAGGGTACTTGGATGGAGTTTACGGTACAATCACAACCCCTCAACATCTAAGCGACTTTACTTACGGTGCACCCAATTCTATAGTCGGCAAACTATATCTGATTCAAGTACTTAAAAACCATTTCATCACTTGCCAATATACATCAATTCATTGTTTTAAGCATTAATCAAAGCCACTTATAATCATGCATCTTCATGCATCATGACCAAATTAATAACATGTCAAACCAAGGATCTCTTACCTTGAGCATCCTTCAATACATGGCTTTCAAAACCAGCATTAATCATGCTAAAACATGCTTTCAAAGCATTAATTAAATATGCATTTCATAACTAATGCATCAAACCATAACTTAGCACATCCGAGAGAGTTTTTCCGAAAACTTACTCTTGAGCTTAGCTAAGTTGTTTAGACTTAAACTAAGCTCCCAAAACCTCCAAATAATCGTTTCAAAGCTGGAAAATCATCTCCACTCACCAATTACGTTTCGCCTTGCTCGCCGAAACTCTAACTATGCCTCCGATACTCCCGAACCAACACCAAAAGTGTCCGAAGGTGTCTCCCCTGTTTACAACATATAAGAGCAGAGGAATAATGCATCATCATGCAATAAAATCATCAGCCACTTCTCCTAAACTCGCTGCACCACCTAAACTCAACATTTCGGCTACCAAACACAACCGAAATCACCTCCAAACTCTTCCAAAACTTAACCCAGCCAAGATCCATCACTTCAAATCATTTCTAAACATCAATTAACATCTAAAACAAACCTAAACTCGTCCTTATACCTCCAGCTATAACAGAACACCAAAAACACCACAAAACCACCATTTTCATAATAAAAAACTTAGGAAACACAACCTATTCGAGATTAGATTCATAAAATCTCATTTCTAACATCATTTAACATCCAAAATACATTAAAGAACCATCTCAAAACAGATCCCAATCAACCACAACGAAAATCTTCAAGATCTCTTCCAAAATCTTGAGTTTTAAGCCAAAATCATGTTTCTAACATTAAAAACATTTTTAAAACTTTAATAAAGGATTGAAAAATTGGGAATTTCTGTAAAGAACTGAGTATTTAGAGGAGAAGAACAATCTTACCTCTAAATGATGATTTCTCCTTGATTTGGGTCAAATTCCATGAAAATGCAATGTAGAAATCAAAAGGATTTGATGCAAGATTGATTAGGAACCAATAGATGATGGAAATCTCATCAATTGGAGTGAAGATAAATGTGAATTTTTCTGGAGAAAATGTGTTTGGATGATGGGATTTTGAGAGAAAAAGGAATGAGAGAAAATTAGGAAAAGGTAGTTATGAAAGTCAAATTTTAGTTTTCACCTTTCTTTTATTCAATTAAAACATTAATTAAATCACCCAAATTAAGGAAAATCTGGAGAAAACCTTTTGGGTAAATTAGCTCCTTAAAGATTCAAAGTTTCAATCCTTTACAAAACAGTCACTACTAAACTTTGCAAAAATCGCATTTTGGTCACTACTCCGAAATGTATTATTTCCAAACCTTATTTTGTAAAATTGATTTCACCACTCTCTTATATATATTAAATGAGGATTTTTAGATATTTTTCTATATTTTTAAAGTATCCCGAACTAGGCTTCCCTAAAATCTCGTTTTATATTCGAACCATTTATCAGACTAGTCCGGTTCAGACCCTAAACTTCTAAGCCCAAAATTGGGGTGTTACATATTTTCCCTAATTTGGCATGTGTTTCAAATGTTTATTAAATAATTAAAAAAGGTTTTATTTATTTAATTAAGGAAAGTTAGTTAATCGGTTAATAAAATTTTGGATGAGCTTGTCATTTCTCACTTTCACTTCATCCAAACACCCTTCCTTTTCTCTCAATTTTCCAGAAATTCTTTTCTCTCAAATCCTCTTTTGGTTTCTATCATTTCCTTATTGATTTCTTCCTTTTTTCCTTCAAGTTTCTTCAAGCAAATCTTGCCAAATTTGAGGAGAAGCAAGGATTGGAGGTAATTTTCGTGCTAACGCTCTAATCTAGGTTATTTAATGAAATTCCAAAGATATTTGACTCTTTAATACTAATTTTGATTGGGGTTTTGTTGTTAGAATGTTAAACTCTTGAAATCTTGATTGAAAAATAGATTTTAAGGTGATTTTCGAAGTTTGATTTAAATGGTTGGTTTGAGATTGTTTCTAAATGAGTTTTGAATGGCTTTTGGTGTTGAAGTGGAGTCTTAATCATATAGATCCTGAAATCCTTGAGATCCTTAGTTTTTGAAGTGCTTTTGGGTGAGTTTTTTAGGTGTTCTTGAGGAATTTGTGTTGTTGGAGGTATAAGGATTGTTTTAGATTGTTTTTGGATGTTGATAAATGCCTAAAATGTGTTGGGTGAGTTGGGTAATGGCTAGGTTGAGGTTAGAGGTCAATCGATTGAGTTGTCGGTTGTTTCGGATGGGTGTTTTGATGCTTTAGAGTAGGGCTGCGGGATTTCTTGTGTGTGCCGATGTTTTGGATGCATTTTAATGCATTGAATCTCTGTTTTGATGTGTTGAAAACATGGGATAGTAATCCGAAAACAAACGAAGTGTTTTTGGAGGCTTTGAAAGATCGGTATTCGCGTTGGCAAGCGTGGTTTCGCGAGTCAGTGAGTGGAACTTGGTTTTCCAGCATAGAAACGTTTTAGAAAAGGTTTTGGGAACTTCGTAAGAGCTTGAAACACTTTACTAAGTTCAGAAGTAAGTAAAGTGAATTTCTCTCTCGGATTGTGCTAGTTTTGAATCTTTGATTGCAGTTGGTTTTAATTGTATTTACATACTGTTTTAAAGCATGTTTTGAACATATGAAATGAGGTTGATGATGCCATGTGGTTTAAGGATGCACTAGGTAAGTGATCCTTGTATGCATGTGTTGATTTATGAGATTTGAAGCATGGTTTAATGTTTGGTTTATGGCTTACCATGAATGCTTTGTAAAAACAGTGAGGTTTGCCTGAGCTATGAATTGTATTGGCAAGTGATGTTCTATAAGGTGTTTTATAAATGAAATTGGATACAATTATCCGACTATAGGATTGAATGCACTATAAACAAGTCGCCTTGGATGTAGAGGGTTGTGATTGTACCGAATACTCCATCCAAGTACCATAACGATTGAGGATTGTTTAAGGTTGCAACGGTTGAGGGTAGCTCCTGGGTGCGAACCTTGTGTGTGTTTCGTCTCTCGTTAGTGGGTTATACATCTATCGATGAGTGGTGTTGAGGGGTTGTGATTGTATCGAATACTCAACCACGGGTATCGCAACGATGGAGGGTCGCTCTCGTGTGTGGGCCTTGTAATGTCGGTAGAGTGTATGAAGGTTGTGGAACAACCCTTAGTAATCCGTGTATCAGATATATGTTTTGAATTGTTGCTTATCACTTGTGAGCCAATATAATGAAATGAACATTGTGGAAAATGTTGTTAATGCATAATTTGAAAGATGCATTTTTGGTTTAAGCTTAGCATAAAGGTGATTATGCTTGGAAGGCTTGTGTTATGAGTAGCAATGGTCTAATTGCTGGATTTATATGTATCATGTTGCATAATGATTATTACAAAGGTTTTGAGGATAAAGTGCATGTTTTGTCAAAGGAAGCATGATGGTTTTGAAAAGAATGAAAAAATGGTTTTGTGCATTGATGATGTTTTTTGTTTGACCAATCCTCACTAAGCTTGTATGCTTATGCTCTCTTCGTTCATCAATGCAGTCAATTTAAGCTTTGGAGGCAGCACTTGCAAGGGGATTGGATGAAGACTTTGACTGAAGGTAAGCTTTGGTTTTGGACTAGTGTAATAATGGCAATTGGGGTGTCTAGTGTTATGCATGTGGGTTGTTTGGTATTTGCTGGTCATGTACAAGTTTGAGATGCATATTTGGACATGTAAATGGCCTATTAGTTTTGGTTTATGCATTAAATTGGATTTTGGCCTTTTGGTGTCTTTAACCCTTAGGAAGCATGCCTCTAGTCTCATTTCTATTGAGAATGATGTTATGATGTTGCCTATGCCTCGTGTAAGTCGCCTTTGATGTGTATTTAAGTTGCATGTATGTTAGGGCATGTGTCGGGATGGTTTCGGAGGGTAAAAATTGACTTAAACTAGCTTTTAGAACGTTGCAAGTCCATGTGTTTTGAAACACCCTTGCATGTTTCAAAACGGTGGCTTGAAATGGCATTGGTGTTTCGGAACAGTGAGGTCTGTTTCGAAACATTTTGCCTCTGTGAATCATCGTACCGAAACGTGTCTTGAGGAGTTTCAAAATGTACCCGCGTATCGAAACGATCAGCCGTGTTTCGAAACGGCCGTTTCGATACGGAACATTCTGTTCTGAAACGTGTGACCGTTGAACCTATTTTTTAATTGTTCAGAGTTTTTGTTTCTTACATTTTAGTCCTTATTTGCCTTATATGCAATTAGATGAGTTCTAAATGTCATTTTGAGCTGAGATTTCCCCGAGAAGCATGTAACGAACCTAATTAAAATTGGTAACTCGAATTCGCTAATAACCCTTATAATTTATCAAATTTACAAAATGGTCCCTAAACCTTAATTGAATATAATTAATAGGCGATTGGGTTGATGTTTTATTTGTTGCTTGTGTGCGTACACATAGGAACCTAAGTTGCATCTAGACAAGATAAAAATAAAAAAAGGGTCATTTACTGAGGTAAACTTTTCTGGTTTACTTCAATATTCCCCATGTGATCCGTTCGGTTCGGTCTATCGGCCAGGCCGGGTGAGGGGGTTACAGTTTAAGTAGATGAACTCACTTTGGGAGTGAAATCTACCCCTTAGGAGCAAAAGATTGGGACTTAATCAAATTATTTCATGGAAAAGTTGATTTATAGAGATATAAAAGTTTTTGCATAGTTAATTCAGGGCATTGCCATTGAGAGAGGCAATGCCAACTTTGAATCTGCTAGGAAAACAATGCCAAGACAGAATTTACTAAAAGTTGGCATGGTGTGAATGGCATGAATACCAGGCATCCCTTGCCAACACACATCACATTTTAAAACTCTTCTTGTCAACGTTGTTGTCTTTTATTTCTCTTTTTTTCAACTTTCTTTCAAAACCACTTCAAAACAAACAAACTTTTCTTTAAAAAGTAAAACGAGTAAGCAATTAAACTCTTGACCAATCCTTGTGGGATCGATAACTCAGCTTACTGTTGTATTACTTGGAAGACCGTGTATACTTGCACTCAAAAGCCTCTTTCTTGGCATTGTTTATTCATTACCAACGCTCTTATACCCCTTTTGCCAAGCATTCTCACGAGTCCAACAAGTTTTTGGCATCGTTGTTGGGGGATTGCAACAATGCTTTATTGTGTTTTTACTTGTTTTTGTTTTATTTTACTTATCTGTTTTGTTTGGTGTATGACCATGAACTGCCCTACAGACTCTCAGCCATTTGACCCTGAAATTAAATGAACCTACTACAGATTGAAGAAGAAAATCAGAGAGATGGCTCAAAATGATAACGGATGAGTAGAAAGTGTCCCACAGAATCAAGGGAATCCACCTATACATGGAGGGAATCATGTCACATCTATAGTGGATGATGCCATAGAGAGACCAATATGAGAACACACAGAGCCAAATATTGATAACCCAATGCCAGGAGTTATTGGCGTCGAGGTAAATGCATCACATTCTAAACTTAAGCCGATAATGATTCAAACTCTTTTGAATGTAGGCCAATTTGATGGAGCACTTACTAGAGAACCAAGGAAACATTTGAAGCAATTCATGGAGATTTGCCAACTATTTTAGCAGCCTGGAGTATCAGTGGATACCATGAAGCTGAAATTATTCACTTTTTCCTTGAGTGATAGAGCCAAGACTTGGCTCAATTCTTTGCCACTAGGTTCAGTCACCTCATGGGGGACCTATGCCAGAAGTTTCTAACGTGTTTCCAACCGCTAACACTCACTACCAAACTACGTGGTGAGATTATTACATTCAAGAAGGTTGAGAATGAAACCTTATATGATGCTTGGGAAAGATTTAAAGATCTGTTGAGAAGGTGTTCTATGCATGGATTTCCAAATTGGACCCAAATACAAACTTTCTATAGCAGACTAAATGCACAAACAAGGATTGTTGTTGATGCTTCAGCAGCCAGTTCATTGCTTGAGAAGAACTATACGGAAGCTGTGAGTATCCTTGAGAGAATTTCAGTTAATGATTTCGAGTATCCCGTTGCTAGGTTAGGTACCAGAAATAAAAGCAGTGGGAAGTTGAAGGTTGATGAACTAATGTCTATCCATGTTGAGATTTCTAACCTCACTAGTATGGTGAAAACATTGCAAAAAACAATGAGCCTCAAGAAGTGAAGGCATTAGAACCATTCTGCACTATCTGTGGAGAGAGCCACCACGTGGATGATTGCCCTGCCAACCTTGAGTCAGTAGATTATGTTGGCAACATAAATCGCAATTTTAATCCTAACTCAAATACTGATAATGCAGGATGGAGGCAGCACTCGCACCTTGCTTGGGGAAATTAAGGATCCAACCAATACAATGCCCAACAACATAACAACAATGCCTAGCGTCAGAAAAATATCATGCCATGAGTCAATTAGAATGTTGTACATCGGTGACAAAATAATTTCCAAACAGGGTAATGAAACAACCAGGGGACTTTGACAGAATACATGGAGAGGAGTGATGCCACTGTCTAGAGTTTGGCAGCTTCGATACGGAACTTAGAGGTCTAGATTGAGAGATTGCTAATGCACTCAGCAACAGACCCCATGGAGCTTTTCCAAGTGACACAGAAGACGCCAGACAGAGGAACAATGAACAATGCAAAGCCGAAACACTTCGAAGTGGTAAGCAGTGCGAGGCTGAGACATCCAACAACCAGCCAGGTCATTGTCAAAAGGAAAAGAAAAGCCCAATAGATGTACCACAAGAGCCTGAGAAAAAATGTAACGCCCTGGTTTTGGGCCTAGATATTTTAGACATTGGATCGGGCCAGATGAAAACGGTTCGAATCGTATTAGGTGTTCAGGGAGATAAAGGTTCGGAATAAAATAAAAATATGACAAAAATTGCTAAAATCCTCTAAAATCATGTTTAAGAGGTTGGTCAAATCAATTTTACAAAATGAGTTTTGGATGCGGTACATTTTGGGTAGTGAGCAAAATGTAAAGTTTTAAAACTATGGGAAAATACAAATTTCAAAAGAGGAGTCAAAATCTTAGAATCTTTAGGGAGCTTTTGTGCAATTACACATTTTCTTAATTTGACATGTGTTTTAAATGAGTTTTAAAATAATGGATTTAAAGGGGATTTTATTTTAAATATTAAAATAGTAAAATTGGGAGGTTTTATTTTACGTAACTAACTTTTCAATCCTCATTTCAGCCAAACACATTTATAAAACCTTTTTCTTCAGATTTCTTTTCTCCGAAACACTCTCTCTTTGATTTCTTATCCCTCTCCAAGAATTCTCTTCAATTTCTTCAAGATTTGTGAAGCAAAAATCTGTCAAACATTAAGAAAAGCAAGGATTGGAGGTAAATTCCGTTCTCAACCTCTAATCAAGGTTCTTTATTGAAATTCCCAAGATTATTGACTCCTAATTGTTGTTTTTTACTGAGTTTTGATTATAGTTTTGATTTAATGTCAAAATCTTGCAAAATAAAGGTTTAATTCTTGATTTTCGGAGTGTTATTGATGAGCTCTGTTTTAGATGGATTATGATCAAGTTTTAAGTAGATCTTGATGTTGAAAAAGTGTTTTGATGATATAGATCCTGAAATCCTTGAGATCCTTGAGTTTTATGATAGTTTTAGTTGAGTTTTGTAGTGTTTTGATGGTGATATGTTTGCTGGAGGTATAAGGAAGGGTTTAGGTTGTATTTAGATGTGATGTGATGAATATTAATTGCTGGAAGTGATGATTGTTGTATGGGCTTGCTTTAGGAAGCAATCGAATGAGTTTTTGGTTGTTTCGGATGGGTTAATTGATGTGGTTTTGCTGGGCAACGAGTTTGTGTTTAGTTGCTGGTGTTGGAATGCATTTTAATGCATTGGATCTCTATTTTTGATGCTCTAAAAACAGGGGGCATTGATATGGAAGCAAGCGAAGTTTCATATATGGGTGAGTGGAAAAGAGTTTTCCAGCTTAGAAATATTTTGAACGTGGTTTTGGGAGCTTAGTGTACGTTTGAAACACTTAGCTAAGCTCAAGAGTAAGTAAAGCGAAAGTCTCTCTCGGATTGTGCTATGTTTTAGTTTAAAATACACTTGATTTAAATGTGGTTTGATTACTATTTTAAAGCATGTTTTAAGCAATGATGTTGCTGGTTTTAAATGCCATTTTGTTAAGGATGCACATGGTAAGTGATCCTTGAGTCTATATGATTTATGCAATAGGTTTTAAGCATGTTAATTCTTGTGAAAATGGAATTGTGGTTTATGCTTGAAAATAGTGAATTAATGATGATTGATGATTAAATTGGCAAGTGATGGTAAATGGTTTTGGTTACTTGAATCGGATATAGTTAGCCGGCTATAGGATTGGGTGCACCGTGAATAAAGTCGCCTTGGATGTTGAGGGTTGTGATTGTGCCATAAACTCCATCCAAGTACCCTAACGATCGAGGCTAAGATCACAACGGTGGATGGTTTAATCTCGTGTGTGAATCTTGTGGTTTGTGTCCCATGCTCTCGTTAGTGGGGTTATACAACTACCGATGAGTGATGTTGAGGGGTTGTGATTGTGTCATTATACTTCATCACGGGTGTTGAGGGGTTGTGATTGTGCCATTAAATTCCACCTTGTGAAGCCGGTAGTGTGTATGAAGCGTGTGTGACAACGCTTGTAATACGCGTATCCGATTGTGTCAATTGTGTTGTGTTTTGATGTGGATCTTGTTATTGATCACTTGCGAGCCAATATAATGATGATGATATAATAAACTAATGATGAACGTTTATTTTGAGAAAGCATGTGATGCTTGAGATTTATGCTAGAATGCATGTGATGCTTGGTTTAAGCATGAGCAAAGGTTTTTGCTTTTGTATTAAATGATGTTATAAGCATGTGGTTTCGAAAAAGGAAATGTGTTTGAAAGTGCATTGTTTTATGGAAGGCATATGTTATAAAGAATGTTGATTTGGTTTTAAAAATGCATTGATGAATGTTTGGTTTTAAAGCGGTCCTCACTAAGCTTTATGCTTATGCTCATTTGTTTCATCAATGCAGAGAATTGAGCATTTTCGGCAGCAAGCAAGCAAAGGTGTTGGGTTTTACGATGCTCAATTCCTTCAACCGTTCTTGCTCGCCAAGTGGTGGAGAAATGGAATTTTGGGTGCAAGTGGTGTGGAAGCTAAAAAGATAAGAACACAATGATTTTAGAGTGGTTCAACCTTCTAACCAAGGTCTACATCCACTACCTTAGCTTCCCACTAAGGATTTCCAATCAATCCACTATTGATTCGTCCCTTTTCTAGGCTTAGGAGGAAACCCTTATACACCGATCAAGCTTTCTACCCAAAGCCTTGATCAAAACCCTCTTTACAAGAGAAAAGATAAGCAAACTCAAATCCCTCTAATAGGTATTTTTTTGCACAATTTAGCTCTCACCCAAAACCTAAAACACTTGAGAAAATCTAACAATTTTGGCTCACTAGTGTTTGCCTATACAAAGAAATGACAAATAAGCACTAAGACAATTTCTTGATCATTTGTTGTTGACAATTGAATCATTAACCATTACTAGATGCTTGGATGTCCCTTTTATACTCCTTAATGAGTTTGTAGCCATTACTAGTCGTTGAGGTTGAATTGGAACCGTTGGAGACCTAATTTCCCACCATTAATGCAGTTTTGCAGTTCCCCGTTTCGAAACGCTCGAACCCGTTTCGAAACGCTTTTCAAGTAGAAAGAGTCGTTGCAGTCTGATGCAGTACCCGTATCGAAATGCCCTTGGCCGTATCGAAACGCTTATCACCGTATCGAAACGCTTATCACCGTATCGAAACGATCTGCATTTAAATGTTAGTTGGGAAATAGTCGTTGGGGATTTATGACCATTGAGGTCAATGCCACGTAGGTGTATCAAAACGGTATAGTCCGTATCGAAACGCTTGGCAAAATTCTCATCTAGAAGAGATCGTTTCGAAACCAGTTTCGAAGCACTTTGACACTGTAAGATCCCGTATCGAAACACCTAGGGGTGTTTCGAAACACCTAGATGGTTTTGTTGAATTTGGCTTTTGAAAACATATAAAAACCTTTAAAACATCCCTTAAACATAGTTTCAAGTTGTTTGGACTTTAGAAATAGTTTTGAGTTCTTTTTAACTTAGTCCAAAAACATTTTTCAATTATTATATCAAAACATTAGTTCTACAATCTCCCCCTTTTTGATATAATAAAACCAACTTGAAAATTTGTTTGGGATTCTCCCCCTTTAAGTTTGAAATTGTGAATAAGAGATGAAAAATTTGAAATCAATTAAAGCTCCCCCTTATTCATTTGAAATTTCAATTTTTCAAACCATTTATCCTCCAGTTTGCTATATCAAAAAGAATTCAAAAGACATTAAGTTCAAAATAACTTAGGAGGTTTCAAAAAATGACAAAATTGAGAATTTTGGTTTTAAAATGGCTCCCCCTTACTCAAAGCATCATAAGAATGTTAGTTCAACATATATGATCATCTAGTTGAAATTAAAAAAATAAATCAAATAAAGGCAAAAACAACTAGATTTTACCACACTTGAATCCAATGGAGGATGTGAAGCCTTCATTCTTCAAGTGTTCTTCCTTGTGTGCATGGAGCTCCCCTTCAATTTTTGACTTGTTGATCACTCTCCATCACACCTAGCAAAAGACAATCAAGTAATTTTTGGTATCCAAATTGCTTTGGATCCATAGACATTAGTGGCACAAAACTTAGTCCCCTTAGGGATCCATTTTTCAATTTCATCATTTTTAGTTGAAGTGGTTAGTCCTTTTGGGACCCAAACACTTCTAAAACATTTACCGTTTACAAATTTAAGGGCACTAGATTGTCTTACGTAAAAGTTTGATTTTCCAAAATTATTTTTCTTTTCAAGCTCTTTGGAAATCAAATCTTTTCCTTCTTGAAATTTATGAAGCAAATTTTGTAAATCAAAACATTTGTGTTCAAACTCTTCGAGCTTTGCTTCAAGTTCAAGTTTGGTTTTAGAAATCAAATCATTTTGAATTTTCAACTTTGAAATCATTTTATTGTTTTTCAAAATGCAGTTTTTAAACTCTAAAACCAAATCGTCATAGGCATCTTGTAATTCATCAAAAGAATAAGAACATGAAGTAGATGAATTAGAAGTTACCCTTGAATCTTCTTTGATAACCATAAGGCAAAGGTTGGCTTGTTCATCGTCAGTGGAGTCCTCATCACTCCAAGTAGCCACATATGCCTTCTTCTTATGACTTGAAGTGTTGGCCCTCTTCTTTTTCATAGAATCTCGTTCAAGCTCTCTCAAGGCTTTCTTCATGAAAGGGGCACACTTCTTGAAGAAATGAACTATCTCTTCTTCTTCATCCTCCTCTTCACTTGAATCAACATGATGGCATGTGGAGGATTTGAGAGCAACGACATTTACGTTGATGCCGAGCCCTTTGAGCTTCTTCTCCCCCATAGCTCTAATTGCTTACCTCTTCTTCTCATCTTCTTTGTTTTTCTTCATTATTTAATTAAGTGAGAAGTGACCTCATGAGTTCATTAAGCTTCAAGGTCTTCAAATTCTTGGCTTCGATGATGGCGGTCCTCTTTGAGTCCCATGACTCGGGAAGTGAGTAGATGAGCTTTCGAACAAGCTTCTCTTTTGGGATGGCTTCTCCATAGCCTTTGAGTCAATTGGTGATAGTGGAGAACCTATCAAACATCTTCTCGATGTTTTCTTCTAGATCCATCTTGAAGTTCTCATACGCTAGGTTGAGGAGGCCGATCTTGGTCTCCTTTACTTCATCGGTTCCTTCGTATGTGACTTCAAACTTGTCCCATACCTCCTTGGCACTCTCAAAAGAAGGCATCTTCTCATAGATGGTTGGGCCAAAAGCACAAAAGAGGATGTGCAAGGCTTTGCAATTAAGCTCCATCTTCTTGCGATCTTCGGCACTCCACTTCGCTTTACTTCGTTGAGGCACGAACAGACCATCTTCTACTATGTCTCATAGTTTGTAGTCCCTTGACTTTATGAAGAACTTCATATTTGTCTTCCAATGGGCATAGTGGGTTCCGTCGAAGAAGGGCGATTTGTCGATGGATTGTGCCATTGAGCCGGTTGTTTGAAATGATGATCGAGCTTGCCGGATCTTCTCAATAGGATGTTAATCCTCTTCAATTAAGCCAAGCTCTGATACCAATTGTTGGGTTTTACAGTGCTCGATTCCTTCAACCGTTCTTGCTCGCCGGTGGAGAAGTGGAATTTTGGGTGCAAGTGGTGTGGAAGCTAAAAAAGATAAGGACACAATGATTTTAGAGTGGTTCAACCTTCTAACCAAAGTCTACATCCACTACCTTAGCTTCCCACTAAGGATTTCCAATCAATCCACTATTGATTCGTCCCCTTTTCTAGACTTAGGAGAAAACCCTTATACACCGATCAAGCTTTCTACCCAAAGCCTTGATCAAAACCCTCTTTACAAGAGAAAATATAAGCAAACTCAAATCCCTCTAATAGGTATTTGTTTGCACAATTTAGCTCTCACCCAAAACCTAAAACACTTGAGCAAATCTAACAATTTTGGCTCACTAGTGTTTGTCTATACAAAGAAATGACAAATAAGCACTAAGACAATTTCTTGATCAATTGTTGTTGACAATTGAAGAATTAACCATTATAAGATGCTTGGAGGTCCCTTTTATACTCCTTAATGAGTTTGTAGCCGTTACTAGCCGTTGGGGTTGAATTGGAGTCGTTGGAGACTTAATTTCCCACCATTAATGCAGTTCTACAGCTCCCCGTTTCGAAATGCTTGAACCCGTTTAGAAACGCTCTTCAAGTAGAAAGAGTCGTTGCAGTCTGATGTAGCACCCTTATCGAAACGCCCTTGTCGTATCGAAATGATCTGCATTTAAATATTAGTTGGGAAATAGTCGTTGGGGGTTTATGACCGTTGAGGTCAATGCCACGTAGGCTTATCGAAACGATATAGTCCGTATCGAAACACTTGGCAAAATTCTCATCCAGAAGAGACCGTTTCGAAACCAGTTTCGAAACACTTTGACACTGTAAGATCCCGTATCGAAACACCTAGATGGTTTTGTTGAATTTGGCTTTTGAAAACATGTAAAAACCTTTAAAACATCTCTTAAACATAGTTTCAAGTTGTTTGGACTTTAGAAATAGTTTTGAATTCTTTTTAACTTAGTCCAAAAACATTTTTCAATTATTATATCAAAACATTAGTTCTACAAAAGGATATCCAAGAGTTTGACTAAGCAAAGTATGTGGTTTTACTTTAGTGTAATAAGAGGCAATGAGAGGGATTTTCACTCATGAATTGTTTGGTGATGTGAGTCAACTTAAAATCCATACTTGAGCTTAAGCTACGATCACCGGAGCCTTTTCATCGCCTTCCTTTCCTTCCCAGATCGCTAACGATATGCATTGTTGGAAAGGAGCGCGTAAGCATAAAAGCTTAGTGAGTGGTGCTCAAAACCACAACAACAACAATGCAGTTTTAACAAAGCTATTTAAGAGTTGAAAATAAAATCACAAGCATGATTTCCAACAATAAGATTATCAACATTCTAACATGTGCTTGGCATCTTAGATCAAGCAATGCAATGACATATAACATCATGGCATGACTCAACATCTACCAAGATATCAATCAATATTCCAACACAAGAGTATAATGGCAACTATGATTACGTTACTCGGATATGCGGATTGGACTCGATGGCATCTCACATCACCGAATCTAATAAGAACAACAAGACTCACGATGGCATCTTACATCATCGAGATCTAACAATAAAGCTTTCGGTGACATCTTACATCACCGTACTCCTCTCTAATGGCATCTTGCATCACTAGGGACACGTGAGAATTTACAAGTGCACTCTAATCCTATGGTTGACCAATTATACCCGGTAAGACCCTCATATTTGCCAATACTCAACATCATAAAAGCCATCATAACAATATGACACTCATTAGTCAAATACAAACATTCATCTCATCTCATATCAACAATACTTAACAAGAATTAAAAATAGAATTCAGGAAGAGTAAAACGTAAACTTTAAATACTTACTCTCGATCTTAGGTTGGCCTTTCAAGCTCAATCTAAACTCTCAAAACATTTCCACTCACCGGTAACACGCCACACTAGTCGAACTCCCTCTTAAGCTTTCATGACTTCTGGTAACACGTCTGAAATCCCCAAACTCGATTTCGCTGATTCAAACCAGACCAAAGAAGAAGATTAACACACTTTCCAATCACAAAAACCCACTGTTATCAATATAGCAAATGTCCCACAACACATTTTTCTCGATTCAAGCCTAGAAGTAGAAAAAATCCATCTCCAACGAAAAATCTAGCTATTACTAAATCAAATTATCATCCAAAACATACCTAAAAGCTTTAAAACCATCAACATACATCCACAAACCCGTTAGGAACCATTTCCAACCATAAACAACCCAAAACCCATATTTCCCTAATTCAAATTTTTACCCATTTATTCCATTTCGAGATTTTAGGTTTAGCCCACCATTTAAACACTTATGAACACCCAAAACTTAAGTTATAACCTACCCAAAACGTCATCTACCAAAAGCTTGCTTAAACCCTTCAAAAACCCATTTTACCCAAAATGAGGAATCTTGAGAAATCTTCAAAATTTTGAAAAGAAAATGTCAAAAACAAGATTGGAAAGAATGGGAGAATTAAAACCAAATTATTTACCTCTTAAAATCCTTCAAGATGGTGAAGATTGGTGGAAAATGATGATGGCTAGACTTAGGAGTTTTTGACGTGAAAATGAAATGAAAAGGGGAGAAGAGAGGGGATATCCTCTTTTTTAAAATATAAAATTTTACTTTCTTTTTATCTTAAAAACCCATTTTAACAAAAAATCCATTATTTTGCTTTATTACTCTTACTATCTATTTCCTAAAAATCCAATTTTGTTTAAAACTCCTTTGTGAAAACATTTTCATTTAAAATCAACATGAACCCCAAAACTCAATATCAAACCTTTCACGGGTCTCGGTCCGAACTCCCAGACCCTAAACCCAGGGCATTATAACTCTCCCACACTTAGAGAATTTCATTCTCGAAATTTACCTGGTGGAAAGAGGTACGAAAACTACTCTTTCATGTCCGCTTTTCTTTCCCAAGTGGCTTCTTCCACACCTCGATATCTCCACAAAACCTTGACTAACTCAATAGTCCTCTCACGCAAAACCTTACTATCTGTAGCAAGAATCTCGACTGGATCTTCATTATACGACAAATCTGGATTCAATTCAATATCTTCCACTGGCATAACATGAGACGAATTTGATCTATATTTCCGGAGCATCGAAACATGGAACACATCATGAATCTACTCATGCTCGGATGGCAATCTCAACTTATATGCAACATGACCAATCCTCTTAACTACCTCGTAAGGACCAATAAATCTCGGACTTAACTTTCCCTTCCTACCAAACCTCATTACCTTTTTCCACGGGGAAACCTTCAAGAAAAAATTTGTCGCCAATAGCATACTCAATCTCTTTTCTCTTCAAATTGGCATACGATTTTGGTCTGTCTGAAGCTGCCTTCAAGCGATCACAAATCAATTTTGCCTTCTCGTTAGTGCCCTTAAGCAAGTCTACATCGGTACAAGCTTCTGTCCGGCCTCGACCCAATAAACAGGTGTTCTACATTTCCGACCATACAGAGCTTCATACGGTGCCATCTGAATACTGGTCTGATAACTGTTATTGTACGCGAACTCTACTAGTGGTAGATGTTTCTCTCAAGAACCCTAAAAGTCGATGATGCAACACATCAACATGTCCTCTAACACCTGAATGACTCTCTCTGACTGATCATTTGACTGTGGGTGATACGAAGTACTGAAGTTCAACCAAGTTCCCAAGGCACGATGCAAATACTCCCAAAATCTAGCTGTAAACCTCGGATCTCTATCAGACACAATCGACTTCGGTACACCATGTAGTCTCACAATCTCATTGATATACAACTCAGCCAACTTGTCTAAGGTGTAAGCAGTATGAACAGGTATGAAATAGGCACACTTAGTGTATTTGTCAACTATTACCCATACTAAATTCTTCTTCGAAAAAGTCAACGGCAATCCCGACACAAAATCCATAGTAATCCGTTCCCACTTCCATTCCAAAACCTTCAACGGCTGCAACAAACCTGAGAGAAACTGATGCTCGACCTTGACTCACTGACAAACCATACACTTACTCCTATACTCGGCCACATCGTTCTTTAACCCAATCCAGAAGTACTCATCTTTCAATCCACGGTACATCTTCGTACTACCCAGATGCATAGCAAAAGGACTATTATGAGCTTCATTCAAAATAGTACGTCTCAACTCGGCATCTTTTGGAACAACTACTCTATTCTTAAAACATAAGATCTCATTTTCACCAAAGAAGAAATCTATGGGTCTACCCTCAGTTATATCTTACACATGAGGTGCCAAATATCTGTCTTGCAACTGTTTCTCTTGAATAAGATAAACTAATGAAGGTTTAACATGTATCTCGGCTATCAAACCACCATCTTGAGACACACTCAATCTAGCAAACATAGCTCACAACTCAACTGCCACTTTTCTACTCAAAGTATCGGCCACTATGTTTGCCTTACCCGGATGGTACTCTATCGTGAGGTCATAATCTTTAAGAAGCTCTAACCACCTACGTTGTCTAAGATTCAACTCTCTCTGAGTCATTAGATATTTCAAACTCTTGTGGTCGGTGTAGACTATGCATTTCTCACCATAAAGGTGGTGTCTCCAAATCTTCAAAGCAAAGACCACAGTCGCTAACTCTATGTCGTGGGTAGGGTAGTTCTTCTTGTGAACCTTCAATTGTCTCGGAGTATAGGCTACAACTCTTCCCTCTTGTATAAGCACACAACCTAAATCTACATATGGCGCGTCACTGTAGATCACGAACTCTTTCCCTGGTTCAGGTTGAATCAAGATAGAAGCTTCTGTCAATGCTTTCTTCAACTTATCAAACACTTGTTGCCTTGCATCTATCCACTCATACATAACATTTTTCTGTAACAGTTTAGTCAAAGGTGCAGCAATCTTCGAGAACCCCTCAACAAACCTTCGATAGTATCCGGCTAACCCTAGAAAACTATGGATTTCTGTCACTGTCTTCGGTTGTTTCCAACTCACTATTGCCTTTATCTTCTTGGGATCCACACTAATCCCATCGGCTGAGATCACATGACCTAGAAAGACTACTTCCCTAATCCAAAACTCGCATTTACTCAACTTGGCATAAACTGATTTTCAAGCAAAGTCTGTAGCACTAATCGCAAATGGTCATCATGTTCTTCCTCGGTCCTGGAGTACACTAAAATGTCATCTATGAACACTACTACAAACCTATCCAAAAACTCGTAAAACACTCGGTTCATAATGTCCATAAATGCAGCTGGGGCATTAGTCAAACCGAAGGGCATTACCAAGAACTCGTAGTGCCCATATCGTGTATGGAAAGCTATCTTCGGTATGTCCATATCCTTTACCTTCAACTGATAGTAGCTCGATCTCAAATTAATCTTCGAAAACACTAAAGCACCTCTCAACTGATCAAGCAAATCATCAATCTGCAGCAAAGGATATTTTTTATTCACTGTTACTTTGTTCAACTGCCTATAATCTATGCACATTCTCATATTGCCATCTTTCTTCTTCACAAACAAGACCGGAGCACCCCAAGGTGAAATACTAGGCCTAATAAAACTCTATCTGACAGTTCCTGAAGTTGTGTCTTCAACTCTTTCAACTCTTTTGGTGTCATTCTATACGGAGCAATCGATACGGGAGAAGAATCTGAATATGTCTCAATAGCAAACTCAACATCCCTATCTGGAGGCAAAGCATACAGTTCATATGGGAAAACACTCGGGAAATCACAAATTGTTCTAATATCTTGCGGTCTAACCTAATTCATATTCAGATTCATCATATAGGCCAAGTAAGCTTGACAACCCAAATCCATCATCCTCTGAGCTTCTAAAGGTGAAACAACAATAGACAAGAACTTAATGTTCTCGCCAACTACCACTACCTCGTAGTTATCCGAAAGCCTCAAAGAAACTCTTTTAGTCTCAAAATATATCCTAGCTCTATGCTCCACAAGCTAATTCATACCCAAAATCACATCGAACCCATAAAACGGCAGTTCCATCATGTCAACGGGAAATATGTGACCCTGAACCATCATAGGACATCTCCGGAACACCTTTCTAACTACAACTGTCTCACCAAAAGAACTCGTAACATGTATACCTATATCTAACAACTCAAAAGGCAAACCTAAAGATCTTGCATGCTCACCCAAAATGTATGAATGTGTCGAGCCAGAATCAATCAATGAAAGCAAAGATAAGGATTGTGGTCACATTTGTCTCATTCCCAGCCTCATGTTGTGCATAAACACTAGCCGGTCCACCTCCCTCGGGTTGTACCGCGACAACATGAGCCACATTCCTCTGACCATCATTCATAGGCTGGAAGTTACCTCAGCCGCACCCACGACCTCTTTGATACTCAACAGCTCTAGCAGGTGCCTGACCATCCCTACCCGGATGAGAACACTCACGCCTCAAATGGGCCTGAGATCTATAGTTCCAACGAGCACGAAAAGTACCCCCAACACTCTCTAGAATGGTTCCTCCCACATCTAGCACACTCGGGTGTGCGAGCAACAAAACCTCGACCATGTTGGCCTCGTCCCATGTTACCACCTCCACGCCTAAAGTCCGGTTGGTTCCTTCTATCCTTGTGCCTCTTGTTACGATCTCGCTCCCACTCGGCAAACCTTTTCCCTGAACTGGATCCACCCGATCGAGCAATCAAACTTAGACTTTACTCAATGTCCTTGGCCCTAGAGACCAAGACATCAAACTCGGTGTAGTCAGAAGCAAGCATGTAGGTCTTCACCTCCGTAACCAACCCGTAACGGAACCGCTCACACCTTTCCCTCTCAGTGGGAACCAACTCTGAAGCATACTGACTCAAGCGCACAAATTATACCTCATACTCGGATACGGACATACTGCCTTGCACTAAAGCTATAAATTCTCTCTTCTTCTCATCCTGATAACGAACACCAAGGTATTTCCTTTGGAACGCATTACGGAAGAACTCCAAAGTAATCTTGGCCTCGGGCATACCTGAGATAACTGTGGTTCACCAAGCATACGCATCTCCCTGAAGCAGCGAGACAATACAACCCAACTTACAAGTATCTGAGCACTCCATCTGACCCAAGATACGAGTAGTGCTCTCAAGTCATGCCTCTGAACCCTCGGAAAACATACCACGAAACTCGACTCCGCCTAAGCTACAAAGTCGCTCAAGGGGTAAACCTGTCCCCGCACCCTGAGGTGGTGCTGCAGCATGAATACCAGCAACTACCGTCTGAAAAGCTCCTGCAAAAGTCTAAAGTATTTGAGCCATGTCCACACCAGCCTAACCCTGGCCAACCTGAGGCCCATTATCATCACCTCTAACATTGGCACCCGCCTGAGGTGCATTACCTACGACATTCACCCCATTACCATCGGGAGCAGAAGAAGGAAGAGGCGCATCCCGGGTGTCTGGTCACCCGCTCTAGGTCGTCTTCTCGGTCTCACCATAACAATAAAACAATTTAAAACCACAAACACAAATCACGAGATAAACATTGGGTCAGCAAAGGCAGGGATTCGTGTGTTAAGCTCTTTTAATTCAAAACCACTTTTCCATAATAATACCTAACAATGAGAATGCTTAACCAACCTTCAAACATCAACAGAACACAAAGTCATGCTCACAAACACCATGTAAATCAGACAAACATACACAGAAACAACTTACCCGACTTACCTTCCCGGGGAACCTCGTAACTGAGGCTCTGATACCACCAAATGTAACCCTCTCGACCTGGTCTAGTCGCAAGACCGAATCGGGAGAGTCACACGGAGATAACCGGAGAAAAATTCGAGAATTTCCCTCCGATTAACAACCCTAAATTAAAAAATTATCTTGTCTAAATGCAATTTAACGCTCCTATGGTGTTAAGGGTTACAACGGAAGAACACCATCTCAATCAGACATCAATCGAATGTCTCATTGGAGCCAAACAATCACGAAGGACCATTTGCAAAATCATACCAAAACAAGATCAAACGGGTAATTTAAACCTTACCAAATAGTTTATTAGTCATCTTTCAAGCACACGATGCATGACTAGCACAAACGAGACATATAAACTCACTTAGGAAGCATACAAGCATTAGGGACTAAAACGTAACATTTGAGAACCTTCAAAGATGACTTTTAACCACTTTAACTGCATGTGTTTCGAAACAAGGGTTGCCCGTTTCGAAACGCGGGCTCTCAGCAAAAAGTAAAACTAGGCTGTTTCAAAATGGCTCCTCTTGGTTTCAAAACGGAAGTATCCAGAGGCAAAACGTACTAACACGATACCACTCATGTTCCGATACGAGTGCCCCAAAAGCCTGGTCGTTCCAAAACCATATCAGATGTTCCGAAACACCTGGGCACAGATTGGCCCGAAAATGCATTTTGCCATCCCCGAACATTCCCAAACTTATCCCGAAAGATCACAAACCACATGGCAACATATTACGCAAACATTCTAGAGGCAAAACACCCTAAAAGCAGGTTTCAAACAAGCACACACTCAAACATGAAAGCTCAGAAAAGACACTTAAACTCAAAAACACCAACAAGCCAAAACACAAGGCATTTAACCAAAAGCCAAAACAAGCCTCAACACAACATGGATTCAACATTTAAAACATGTAGCAATATGGTCAAACACATGGGAGTTTACAACCATCTCCCTAACCACAAAAACAAGTATTTCCACTGCTAAATCATTATTACAACTTAAAATCCATACTTGAGCTTAAGTTACGATCACCAGAGCCTTTCTCTCACTTTCCTTTGCTTCCCAGATCACTAACGATTTGCATTGTTGGAAAGGAGTGCGTAAGCATAAAAGCTTAGTGAGTGGTGCTCAAAACCACCACAACAACAAATGCAGTTTTAACAAAACCATTTAAGAGTTGAAAATAAAACTACAAGCATGATTTTCAACAATAAAATTATCAACATTCTAACATGTGGTTGGCATCTTACATCAAGCAATGCAACAACATATAACATCATGGCATGGCTCAACATATACCAAGATATCAATCAACCTTCCAACTCAAGAGTATAATGGCAACTATGATTACATTACTCGGATACACGGATTGGACTCGATGGCATCTCACATCACCGAATCTAATAAGAACAACAAGACTCACGATGGCATCTTACATCACCGAGGTCTAACAATAAAGCTTCATGTGGCATCTTACATCATCGTACTCCTCTCTAATGACATCTTACATCACTAGGGCCACGCGCGAATTTACAAGTGCACTCTAATCCTATGGTCGACCAATTATACCCGGTAAGACCCTCATATTTGCCAATACTCAACATCATAAAAGCCATCATAACAATATCACACTTATTAGTCAAATACACACATTCATCTTATCTCATATCAACAATACTTAACAAGAATTAAAAATAGAATTTTGGAAGAGTAAAACGTAAAGTTTAAATACTTACTCTCGAGCTTAGGTTGGCCTTTCAAGCTCGACCTAAACTAACAAAACATTTTCACTCACCGATAACACACCACACTAGTCGAACTCCCTCTTAAGCTTCCGTGACTTCCGATAACACGTCTGAAATCCTCAAACTCGATGCTGCTGATTCAAACCAGACCAAAGCAGAAGATTAACACGCTTTCCAATCATAAAAACCCACTGTTATCAATATAGCAAATGTCCCACAACACATATTTCCTGATTCAAGCCCCGAAGTAGACAAAATCCATCTTCAACGAAAAATCCAGCTATTACTAAATCAAATCATCATTCAAAACAAACCCGAAAGCTTTAAAACCATCAACATACATCCACAAACCCTTTAGGAACCATTTCCAACCATAAACAACCCAAAACCCATATTTCCCTAACTCAAATTTTTACCCATTTATTCCATTTCGAGATTTTAGGTTTAATCCACCATATAAACACTTATGAACACCCAAAACTTAGGTTATAACCTACCCAAAACGTCATCTACCAAAGGCTTGTTTAAACCCTTCAAAAAACCCATTTTACCCAAAATGAGAAATCTTGAGAAATCTTCAAGACTTTGAAAAGAAAATGTCAAAAATAAAATTGGAAAGAAAGGAAGAATAAAAACCAAGTTATTTACCTCTTAAAATCCTTTAATATGGTGAAGATTGTTGGAAAAAGGATGATGGCTAGACTTAGGAGTTTTTGACGTGAAAAGGAAATGAAAAGGGGAGAAGAAAGGGGATAACCTTTTTTTTAAAATATAAAATTTTACTTTCATTTTATCTTAAAAACCCCTTTTTAACCAAAAATCCATTATTTTGCTTTATTACTCTTACTATCTATTTCTTAAAAATCAAATTTTGTTTAAAACTCCTTTATGAAACCATTTTCATTTAAAATCAACCCGAACCCCAAAACTCGATATCAAACCTTTCCTATGTCCCGGTCTGAACTCCCAAACCCTAAACATGGGGCGTTACATTAGAACTCATCCATATTGATCGGGTTCTCTGGCACATGGTAGTGGTATTCGAATTGCCTGAGAACCCGATTGTTATAAAACAGCTCAACAATAGCAAAATTTAACGACATTATCGAACACCAATTTTCGACATCTTCGTAGGCATCGTTCGAAATCACCCGGTTAATATCATCATCTTCATCATATAGCATCCATCGAAACTACAATAATACGTACATAACCAAAAAATTAGATCAAAATAAATTGAACTTTCAAATTTTGATCAAAAGCAAATTTGCATTACCTACTCTTCGCAATACATGTCAATCTTCACTCTAACTTCGACGATTATTTTTACCTCCAACGCCTTCTTTTTGAATTTTTGGGCCCATCTACATAATACAAATATGAATATCATGCTTTCCATTAATAACATCTAAAATTATTATGTGACTGAACATTATTACCTTGAAGCGATTGGGAATTCAATCAGAGGATCACAAATATGTGCCAGGAATGGAAGCTTGTACCAGGCCCATGATTGTAGCAGCACCACCCACCCACCAATATTGGCGTGCTCGAATTGTCGTTGACGATTGTTTGGGTTGCTGCCTTGCACAACTCGTGATACATGAAACTTAATATTGCATATTCCCAGCTAATTTTTTTGCTCCCCACGACGTTTGCAAGAATAGAAGGTATTGCGTGTGCACGTGAGAACTCGATTTGTCTAACATTCGCATACCATCGAGAAGGAGCAATATATAGTCTCGAGCAGCGCAATCAATTTCTGCCGATGTGGAATTTCCATCCACTTGAAAATCACTCTTTAGCCATGTCAGCTTCACACGTTTACCACCAACATGTATCGGTGGTGTCTTCCCCAAATACTCATATCGATAATCATTAACAAAATACCTATTCTGAGCAATGATTGGACTACCTGAAATTGGGACACCGAGATGCATAGCAACATCTTCGAGGGTGATTTTGCACTCCCCGCACGACATGTGGAAGGTATGCGTCTCTGGTCTCCAACGCTTTACCAACTCATTAATCAACTCTGCCACGATTTCAAAGTCACAAATCTTTGATGCGTACCTAAAACCAGAATTCTCTAGAAATCCCCTTATATATTTGCTTGGCGGATTTCTCCATATCAAGCGATGCCAGAATTTTGAATCATCTTTCTACAAACACAAAATTTAAATTTAAGTAGTACTTTATCATTTAAAAACAATAAATTAAAAGTTTCAAAACCCCCTATAAATTCATACTAACAATTGCATGTTATTCGTGGTGTGAGAATCTTGAAGTCTTAACGTCATTTCCCCAATAATTATGTGCATTTAAATGCCTAAAACATCACAAATCAATCAAATTTAAAAAAATCAATTAAAATAATTACAACACAACACAATTTACTATTTGGATTAAGAAAAGTATGCATATATAAAAAAATCGAATAAAAAATCAATCATATTCAAAAAAATTAATCGTACTCTAAAAAAGTTAACAAACGTTACCTTTAATCTTCCGAATTATGCGTGAGCTTGCTTCTTTCGGTGTCGTCTAAGAAAATCTCACGGCTTGACGAACTCTTTTGCTTTGGTCCAATAAAAGAGGTTGAAAATTTGTGTGTGTTCTAAACCCTAAACAAAACTATCTATTTATAAGAAACTAAAAATCTTAATTTACAAAAACCCTAAAATAACCCGTTAGTTTTTCCGTAAAAAGCGTCACGACCGTTAAGTAAAAGGGAACTCATCGTTCCCATACTGCGAGTTCGTTTTGTGATTAGGTTAATCACGTGATTAACGTTTAAACTGGATATTAAAAAAAATTAATTTGAACTTGCCATGCGTCTAAGGTGAGTTTGAATAAAAAATAATATATTTTGAAACTCGTCATGCTAATGCGTCAAGTTCATTGTAAGGGTGCTAGTCCGGAAAATATAGAATTTTGGATCCTACTTTGATCAAAATAGGATCCAATGGTCCTACAAATGTCTTTAAGCATGTTTTTTAGAAGAGATCCATTAATTAGCCTAGTGTTTACACAATAAATGATCACTCCCATATAGTTTACACAATAAATAATCATTATTTTAGTTAAAACGTATTTGAGCAAGAATAGTACTAAGATGAAAGACGACATAAAAAAGTTCTTATGTTACATACATGCATTTATAAAGAGTTCTATTAACTAGTCTAGTCATCAAAGATACTTATGCTGAATTTTGACATTTGCGCTGATAATGTAATTATATTTTTTACTTGATAAAAAGAATAAATGATCACTGTTTACGAATCTATATGAAATTTCACCTTGGATTTTTTTTTCGTTAAAGGGTTATTTTGTCCCCGAATTTGACCTAAATTAGTAATGTTGCTCCTTACGCGAAAACACGTTCAATTAGGTCCTCCAGTTCGCACATTATAGCAAATTAGCCTCTTGGCCAACGTTGATCGTTACGATGCTGATGTGGCAGTTAACGTTGCTGACACGATAGTCAATTGTGCTGACGTTGCAGTCGACTATTCTGACGTGGTAGTCTATGATGCGGATGTGGCAGTGCATGTGTGATGATGGCGTGACAGAGAGACTGAATTGCTTTTTTTAAAACGAATTCGAGGCATAATTGATTATTTTTTTGCCGAGTTCAGGGGCATAATCCACTTTAACTGAAAATTTGATAACTTATTTAATATTTAAACTAAATAATAATAATTTAAGAAATTATTACAATTTTAAAATGATAAATAATTTGTTTAATTTCTAGGTTTATTTAATCTATTTATTTAGTTTTTGAATAAAATTAGATAAATAATTTGGTTTTTCAAATTGAACTTTTACAAATGGAATATACGAAAAATTGATTAACAAATTGATGTAAATATCGTTTGGGTTCCTAATAATTTTAAAATAAGCAAAGTGAGAACTTTCACATAAAATCAAAATATTCTTCAATTTAAAAAAATCCATAAACTTAATAAAAATAAATAAAATATTTAAAATTATTGAAAATAAAAACTATTATAAAAAATTAAAATGTATTTGAGATTAGAAATGATAAAATATAAATATTAAAATTAAAAAAATATTTATAAAGTATTAAAAACGAACTCTTTCATCGAAAAAGTCTTACCATTCGTTAAACAAATTTTCAGTAGAATCAACATTGTATTAAAGTAACAATAAAATTTAATTTTTTTCGCTTTTATACATCAAATTTATGCTCATTAATATTTGATGTAAAAAAACGAAAGAAATTTTTGATTTTTCTACTTTAACACAAGGATGATTTAATTGAAAATATGCTCAGGGAATATTAGTAGATTTAGCATGGCCAAAAACAGTTGAAGACTTTTCTGATGGTTTATAAATATTTTAAAATTTTGAGTTTTTATATTTATAAATTTTCATATTTTTAATTTTATGTTTTTACTTAATTTTTTAGATTCATTATAGTATTTTTATTTTTTAATATTTTATGAGTATTTAAATATTTTTAAATTTTTAGTAATTCATTATTTTCTAGCTTAAAGATTGAGTAAGTTATCGAACTTTCAATTAAAATGAATTATGCCCCTGAACTCGACAAAAAATTTTAATTATGCCCTCGAATTCGGTTTAAAAATCAATTCAACCCATCTGCCACATCATCATCACACATGCACTACCACGTCAGCATCATGGACTGCCATGTTAGCACAGTTGACTGCCACATCAGCACCGTTAACTGCCACAACAGCACCGTAACGGTCAACGTTGATAAATGGGCTGATTTACTGCAATGTGCGAATTGAATGACCTAATTGAACACGTTTTTGCACGAGGGACAACATTACTCATTTGGGTTGAACTCGAGAGCAAAATAACCCCTTTTGCCATTTTTTTGTCCTTTTCCAACCGAATAATTAAAAAAACCCGAGCCAATAAAAACTTACCTAATTGCTTTTATCCTTTTAAAGAAAAGAAATTGAAGGCGACGGTTGAAATGCAGGGGATAAGGGAATCGCGAAGCGGGGAAGCATTAATAGTGGAATCGACAGCGGTTAAAACAATTCACAGTTTGCGAGGCCACATCGCAATACCCTTTATATGTAACTGTAAGTTGCATCCCTAAATTACAGTTCTTGATTTTCTTCAATTCAAGAAGCAGTAAAGGGAAAACCTCTTTCAAAGGTATATTCTTGTAAGGCAAATCTCCTTAATTCTTTTTTCCGGGACCAATTTCCAGCCTAGAGCTTATTATCGTGGGATTCTCTTTTTGGCCTAGGTTAATTTTCAATGTTAAAATCTCTTTCTGTTTTCTTGCATGTGAACGAAGTTTCTATCGGTTTGTAGTTAATTTTAATGAGTTTGGGGATTTCGATACTAAATTTTGTTTCTTTCCCCGTTTATGTAGGTTCGGATTCGAATTCAAGTTGTGGTTAGTTTTTGGGAGAAAACGCCTATTCGTTCAGGATTAGGGATTCCGGAAGCATGGCATCAAGCACGGAGGGTGAGTTATCTAACCCTCGCTTTAGATGTAATTCTCCTCTAGTAACTTCAGGGAAGATTTAGGGGCAAAAAATGATAAATTATGTTTGGTCTCGGCAATATTTTTAGTTTTTTAAACTCTGCTACATTTTCAATCAATTAAATCATTCAATACCTAATACGGAATTTGCACTTTACTTTTCTTAATTCATCTAATAATCCATGTCTATTCTAATTATTTTGCTTAAAACTAGATTTGTTGACAAGGAAGCTTTTATTTAGTATAAAATTTTTATGCATGCAACTGTACTTTTATTTCATTATGAGAAATTCATTTATTGTTTGTGATATTTTTATCATATATAACATTTAAATTTAATATTTTCACTGAATTTGTTTACCTTAAATTCAGGCTATAAGCTTGGATAGCAAAAAAGCTTACTTCTCCAAAGCTCAATTAGCGTGAAATATTTTATAGCTTTAAATATAATTTTAAAATCTCCCATAACAATTTTTTTTTACTTTAAATATCTATACATATATGTATTTTTTGGTCCCCTTAATAATTCTTATGGCTTCATATGTGATTTACTCGAAAGACTAGCTCGTTGCTTTCCTTTTTTGCCATTTTGCGCAGTATAATGCTTCCTCCGGAACATATTTGAGCTTTTTCAACGTTACTTAGCAAGCACTTCAGTAAAATCATTGGGAAATTTTATGAGCACTTTGAAGATGACTTTAGGCTTTTGAATGAGGAATCTTCTTTTGTAAAGCTTTATTACATTTAGGAACATCCAACAAACAATTCTTGACTTCAATCATTCCATTTTATGCTAATGATATGTCAAAGTTAATATCTATGACAACCTAAACTTAGCTTTTGATTTACTTGAAATAGGATTTCATACTCATCTTTTTAGCAGGTGCAGAATTGAACTTCAAGTTAATGAGGATTATTGATAATTATAAACTTATGTTATTTTTATACTGCTTTAAATTTTCGCCACAGCATTGCTCCTTGAAGCCAAGAACCTTGAGATGCAAGGCTTAGAGAAGCATAAAATTGCTCTGGCTTCTGCTTCTAGTCTTGATGAAATGCTTAATGAGGTTTACACCAGTCGTTCACCAAAACCAATTGATTACGATAATCGGAGAGATTTGGTTCGCATCTTCAATGTCATGGCCAAGGAGATTTATGGTAATATTTATTCTCGAGGAACACTTTGTAGCTTCAATTTAGATACGAAATTTAAAAGACAAAGTTGTTTAAACCGTCACTGACTCATTTATATCAAGTGTGATCTTTTACATTTCCTTTGAGCAATTATTGAGGAAAAAATCAGAAAGCACATGTTAAAGGATCACTTGAATGGAGCCTATGTAAATTCCTGTACATTATATATATACATGTGCTAAACATTATCCTTTTGTGTAGTTCTTCAAATGCCCATATAAAATTATTGTACATTATATACATGTGCTGAACATTATCCTTTGTATAGTTCTTCAAATTATGGTAAGACCAGCTAAGGAATTTTTGTACTTTTTTAAATATGATAAACAATATAGTATTAGGTCAAATCTAATGCGGCTGTCCAAGATTATTTTTGCCATGTAATAAGTCAAATCTAATGTGAGTGTCCAAGATTATTTTTGCCATGCTTTGACAATTCTAAGGCTGTTCAGCATTGTTGAACATATGAATATAGTTTTTGGTTTCTTTCATTCCTAATTCTACTTCCTTTTTCGGTTATTTTATATCTTGATGATAATTTACCTTTTCTTTCAGGCAATTGTAATGGGTTTCCTATTGTGGAGGTATTTGGTTCTTGTGTAATGGGCATGTTCAATGATGAAAGTGATTTAGACTTATCTATCAATTTTACGAATAATGGGGCTACGATTTCTAGAGTGAATAAAATAAAGGCCCTTCGCAAGCTGGCAAGAAAGTTACAATCCATTAGAAGTAATTTTCAACACTCTTTAGCACCTTAATTCTTTACCACGGACTAATGATTTCAAATGCTAGTCATATTTTATGTTCTGACTAAGAAAGTTACAACTGTTAGTATTATCATGTATAACACGCTGGTAGATTAAATAAAGTCCACCTTATACTGACCAGGTTACTGAACTTTTGAGAATCAAGCACTAAATAGAAACTTAATGTCCTTCTGTGCTTATTTGGGTAATTGGTTGCTTAGGTTCTTGCTAAATAATGACAGAAATAAACTTTCAATCACACAATAAAATGAATCTGTTCAAAAAAAATATTCAACTTGAAAAGAATAATAAGCCATCATGTTCTGTGTTGAGGATTGATTTTAGGAATATTTAAAATTGACGCTTCATTTCATTCTATTATATGAGTAAATAATCTGGTTAAAAGACAAAAAAGAATGTTGTAAGTAGGGAATGTAGATACAGGTGTAGTTTTTAACATCGAACAGAAACAAAACGTAGTCTCGCAGTGTTCAAATTTGAGTAGCAAATGATTAAGACCTTAACGTAATGGAACCCCATGAGTAATTAAGAAAAAGGTCAATTTCTTTTTGTAGTAAGCACAAAAAATAGCAATAAATGAATGAGATTGTAGACATCGAAGTTCACCAAGTTTATATCTTTTTTGTTCTTATCATTAAAAAGAGGATGGATGCGACTAATGTGTTTCCGGCACATAGACTTGTATTTTAAGGTTTTTTTTTGTGTGTGTGTGTGCAGAATTACTACATCTGAAACTTTGCTTGCACATAAATGTCTAGAATTTTTGAAAGTATGATTGTTTGAGATGCTTTTGTTGCTGTAATTTGTTGCATCTCTTTGGAGCTTTTGTATACTAAAGTTCAGATTATCATTTATTTGGATATGAGAGATTGAAAACTATAGTGTTGCTGCTAGAAAGGAAGAAGTAAATCTTGTAATTTTATTTTGTACTGTTTTCATTGTATCATTCATATTGATGAAGGGCTTATTTCCTTAATCCTTATTGATATTCAAAATGGCTTTTTCTTTATTAAGGCATTCAATGCCAGTAACTAACATGCCTTCTTATCGCTGATGATTTACACTTCCTTGGATGAAAGAAAATGAGCTTTTAGTTCATTTTATCATATTATTGGAGATGAGCATTGTTGGTTTAGGTAATTAAAGATGACTGTGAAAGAGTTTTACTGATAAGTATGCTTTATTTGTTCTAGGGGAAGGTCATGTTAGTGACATTCAAAAAATCCTGACTGCTAGGGTGCCGATTGTTAAAGTCATTGATCGTGGAACTAGGATTGAATGTGATGTGTCGGTTGAGAATAGGGATGGTATTGTAAAATCCCTTATTATTCGTGCAATTTCTACAATCGATGAAAGGTTTCTAAAGCTTAGTTTCTTGGTGAGTGAAAATAGTTAAAACTTTTATCTCCCCCCTTTTCAATTTTCAGCTTCGTTTTGTGACACACACTCTCTCTCTCTCTCTGGGTATACGTTGACTTCGTTAAATTTTTTCTGCACTAGCAATTTATCTCATTTTTTTGCTTTCCTTAAGTTTCTCTACTGCCAAAGTTGCTGCATTACTTGCCGTGACTTCAAGAATGTGACTGTCCTTGAGTGGGGGAGTTAATTTTGTGCAATCCAACTTTCTCACCAAATCTTTTAGGACCCACTATCAAGGCCCTTAGGACGCATCTGCTACCTGGTATTTTGTTGGCACACTGTTAAGGAAAACTTGGACTCCACCTTCTCTTTGATTAATATCTATCTATTTCCATGTGTTTGGTTTGGTTGTGTTGGCATGGATTATGGGATACTGATATGGTAGCCTTATTGTCAAAATATAGCTAAATGAGCTCTGCAAAATTTATTTTTCGGATCCTTCAACATAATTCTCAGTGACAATAGTTCAGAAATCCTAATTGCTAGAGTTGGTCCCTTCTTCAACACTTCTAGCTACCACTTTAATAGTTGTCATGATTCATGTATGCCGTGATTCTTAAAGAACTGGCTTCTTCTGTGACTCATTATTTTCACCTCCATACTCCATTTCCCTATTTTTTTGTTAATTTAACATCCTCTTTCCCACCATTTTTTATCGAACATTTTCCCACCTTACTGTTAAATTTAATTTCTCTAGAGTTGCATAATATAGGAATGTTTGTACCCATCACACATAGGTAGAAAATTTATGATGTGTTCTTCCTTGTGCAGGTAAAAGCTTGGGCCAAAGCTCATGATATTAACAGTTCCAAGGATCACACTCTGAACTCTTTATCATTAATATTATTAGTTGCTTTTCATTTGCAGGTATTCATACTTTTCAGTTATGCTATCAGTATTGAACGACATCTTAGTTTTGGCTGGTGTTAATTCTCATTTTTGGATGTTCACGTTTGAGAGACAAAAAAGTGTTACACATTATATTACCTCCATATCTACTCAAAGAATTGGGAAAGGAAATAGCCTGTTAGGGTTAGCTTTTTATGGCACCTCCATGTTCAATTTGTATATTAATTAGTTTCACTACAATATAGGTTCAAAAGCCTAATTTGTGTCTACTGCATGTGATTGAGGCTCCTTTCTTAGCATAAGAATTGAATGATATCAATATCAGATATCAGATTCCTCCCTTTAGGATTGGCAGCCTGAACTAGTAGGTTCCTTTGGTGTTTGAATGTGTTCTATTTTAAGTAAAACTTGGAAATGTCAACAAAGATGTCATATATAATGGTCTATGTAAAAATGCAATAACTGGTATATTTTGCAAATTTCAAGTGTTTTCTCTTGATAATGGAGGCAAGGTGCTATAGACTGCCCCTGTTTTTATTTTGTTCAATTTTCTTATCTGTTTTTGGTCTTGCAGACTCGGGATCCTCCCATATTACCTACATTTTCTGCTTTATTCGAAGGTGATTCCCCTGTAGATTATAGATATGAGAAACATGTTTATCTTATATTTTTGGTATGTTGTTCATGACATAAACTAAATGTTGTTGCTTTCTTGTAAGAGAGTTATTGTGCTTCATCTAAACCATTCAGCAATATTTATTTGGTTCTCTTGTTTTGCATTTATGCATGGGTTCCACTTGTTTTGTTCTTGATCTGAAAATACTGCTCTACCTTCAGTAAAAGGAGGGGACTTTTCTGGCTTGGAAAACCCTAACTTTGAGGAATGGTGAAGTGGAAGTGTTTTCTATTGATAATGACTAAAAAGAATCCACAGGAACAAAGAGGAAGTTCTTACAGAGCAGCAAGATAAATAAGAAAATTCTGTTAGCCAATAAGCGATGCTATGAGTTACTGTAGTTATATCATTCAAGTCCATCTATATTGTCTGACTTTCTCATTGCTTTGTCATCTAACTGACCTTGGCATTGTTTCAGATGGAAATGATCCTGAAACTGTAGTGAAGATGGTCCAAAATTACTTGAATTATGGCAGAAGGAATAAAGAATCCTTAGCGGAGCTTTTCATTACTCTATTGGTTAAGGTAACGTCTATTCTAGTTATAAGATATGTGAGTCAAGAAGGGAAAGCAAAGCCTCTATGTCTGCTTCATATATTAAAACAGCACTTGCCATCAGATGGCACAAGAAATTTCCATTTCTCATAATACATTTAGCATTTCTTACCATTGCTGCAGCTTGCTTCTGTTGAACAACTTTGGCAGAAAGGGCTTTGTGTTAGCTTGTGTGAAGGATTCTGGATATCTAAAGCTTGGGATTCTGAGTTTTACACTATTCATGTAAGTCTTCAATTTTATCTTTGTTTGAATGACATGATGTATTTAAGTTGCTGAAATATAATGACTATTTTTTTATTGAAGGTTGAGGATTTCATAGATCAATCTCAAAATGTTGCAAGGGCAGTTGGAACGCTAGGTTTTGAAAAAATACATAGCTCCATCCATCGTTCACTTCACTATCTTGGGGCTTTCTCGGAAGGCCAGATGTTGGGTCCTAAGCTAAAAGAACTTTTGTTTGGTAGAGATACCAAGTCTAGTGTAGGGGATAGTGTTTCTCTAAATCTAGATAAAAGTACAACCAAGCTCTCTGTCCCCCATTACTCTAACCAAATAAAGAAGATCCAATTAACAGAAGGCCTAAAAGGAGCTGAAAACCAACCCAGTGTAGGGAATAGTGTTGCTATAAATCTGGATAAAAGTACAACCAAATTCTCTGTCCCCAGTAGCTCCAACCAAATAAAGAAGATTCAATTAACAGAAGACCTAAAAGGAGCAGAAAATCAAAGTAAGAAACAGCTAGTTGTTCAGCATGGCTCCCAGAAAACAAAGAAGAGACATTTTACTGGCCTAAATGAAACCAAGTGCGTTAAACGGTGGAAAGGAGCACATCTTGGGGACAAGAGGTCTGGAGTGCAGTTCAGAGAAGTGATTGAGGAACACCCTAAACCTCTACCTAGCATTCGATGGGAAGGGAAAGATCCGGAGGCTAAAAGTAGGGAATGGCAAAATTTTGGTGGAAATAGGGGTCATTTATCCACTCATTTCGTACCCCTTAAACCTCTGCCAAGCATTCCTTGGGAAGGGAAAGATCCGGAGAATATCAGGAGGGACTGGCAAAATTTTGGTGAAAATAGGGGTAATTTATCCACTCATTTTGTACCACAACCACAAGCTAGTATTCCTCTTTCTCATAGTTTAGTTAGCTCAACATCTCGTGGTACAGTCATGCGTCCTGCTATTTCTGTTCCAAACTTCTCAAGTTTTCAAGGGTTACGCAATCCTGTCCCACCACCAGTACCACCACCACCAGGACGCCTTTTTTCCCTGTTGAATTCGCTAGGTGTTGATATTTCACATATTCAGAGCACACCTCCAATACCACCTAATGGACCAACTCATGGTCAACACGCTCAGCATCAGCCACACTCAATGCAAAGGATACTGAGGAGATAGTCCCTTTCCATCACACTAAAAAGCCAGTAAGTCTTCCTCCATGGACTTGGTTACTTGTATAACTACAAGTCTTGTATTTCCTCAATTAGTTTTTGTACAACTTTTGTTCGATATCGCCACTGTCCCCTCCCCCCCTACGCCTTGAACATTCCCGCTTGCCATTGGTGTACTACATTTTCTTTTTATATTGAAAGATTTGCTGGCTGAAATGATGGTTGTGAGAGTTAAAACTTATCATGTGATGTGGACTAAGTTTATTGTTCTGTTTATGATGGTTGTTTATGTTCATGGTCTGTTGTTAAATACATGATGGTATCATGAACAATTTTAACGTAGAATGACTTGAACCTATATTCTTTTTCAGCACCAGACTAAGACAAAAATGCGAAATCAAAAGCCTAAAATTAGAAGTAGATAAATTGTATCTAGAACCCTTACCACTAGAACCATGGTTGAAAGAACTGGATCAGAGGTCAATGGTGTGATCTTTCCCTATCCAACCAATTGGACCCGATTGGTTTATTTAAATAGAATTTTAACAGTACTTTTGAAAAACATGTATATTTTTTCTTCTGGTTTGTACCAGTATCTATATAATATCAGACAAGACAATCCTTTGGTATCTGGTTGAACTAGCCATTCCGGTATGTTTAACCATGACTACAACAATAACTTCAGTATCCTATCCAACTTACCACACCTTGTTGGCTAACATTTGCTTAAAGATAATGTCTCAAGATTATAAAAGTTGAAATTAAAATTTAAAGACAATATTAATAAAGGCTTGTCTTTAAATTTTAATGTTAAGTAGTGCTAACTGTGGAATAAGTTGCAATATCATAGGCATGCAATTTTCTCGGTTTTGAAAAATATTTTGGGTTCCTTTTTGTCTTCCTGGGCGAATAAATTTACTTATATAGTTTTTTTTATGGAATTTACTTATATAGCTCTGATTCAGAAAGTAAATATTATATTCAGCCCCTGGAAAGCTAGTTAGTTATCATTGTCAAGGGAACTACCTGGTTCAAAATTCAAATTGTGACCAATGCTATTGCTGGTTACACTATGCAAACTATCTGACTTACATGTATTGTTGCAAAGGAAATTGGTAAACCTGAAAAGATTTTTTTTATATTATACTAAAATGGTACCATCAGTCAAATGAGATAGTTTTTGTTTCCTTGGTTGCAAAACTTGCCTGAAAAATGAAGGGGATAATTGCTTAGGGGACTGGGGGTGTTGCTGTTACGGCGGGTTATCTTTATAGCCAATATTATTATTCACGTTAATTATCTTATTATTATTAGTTTATCAGTTTTTTATTAGAAGTATTGAGATATCTTATTTATGAGTATCTTATACCATAAGAAGTCTTTCCTTAGTTGGAGTTGTCGGAGTTGTTTTTAATTACTTTCTTAGTAAATCTTTTAGTTGAACTATGTAACCTCTCTATATAAGAGGTGAATTGAGAATTGAATAAAAAAGTTGGATTTGTATCAAAACCCTAAAAGATCTTGGTCTAGTCTTAAGGTTTCAGTCTCCCTTTTGATGACCTGAGAGGTTTCGGTCCAACCTTCAATGAGCTAAGAGGTTTCAGTCTCCCTTCAATGAGCTGAATCATCAATCAGAAACACAAGACTGTAACAGTTGCATTCTAAGTAATTAAAGGTAATTCATTTCTTATTTGCTATAACAATGTCGGGTTCATTCATGGAGAATCCATTTCTTATTTGCTATCACAAAAGTTGGGTTCATTCATGGAGAATTTCTCTCCTAAGATTTCATATAAGGGTGTAGCAACTCAGCTTTTAATAGCAACAAATTTCTTTTAGCGTGTTAAAGTAGTTAGTTAGCTTGGTTTCTGTGATGTGCACGTCTCATGGGGTTTGGGACTCGCGTTGTATTCAATTTCATTGATGTTTTGGATAAGGAAATGACTTTTTACTGCTGGGTATTTGGATAAGGGGGGTTGAGCTTATTGGTCTGCTATAGATGGATTATTTTTGGTTAATGTTTACGGTTTTTGCTAGGTTCTGCTGATAAAACTTTAATTGGACTCAGAATTTGGTAATTAGATGTGCTCCCAAGATCAAGTACTTTCTTTAGCTGAATGTTGTCAACAGGTTACTAGGTAAAGCTATTTTAAAAGAAACTTCAGATAATTTTCAATGTCCCAAGATGTGATGGAGAGGTAGAGACTGTGTTACATCCACTACAAGATTAACATCAACTGAAGTTGATATGGTCTTATTGGTTAAAGGCCTAAAGTGTCCTCTTTCCGCCATTTTAAGCCGTTATTTTTCTGATTTCTTTTTGATTAACTTGTCTAGAAGGAATGTTCTTATAGACGACTCTATTCCTTGGACGACTGTGTATCGGTTTGTCTGATGGCTTATTTGGAAGTTATGAAGCCAAAGACGATCCGAGAAATTATGTGAAAATTATTATAACACAAACTATTCTCACAATCCCGATACCTAAGTACAGCCGGGAAAATATTTAACTACATCTTTCATTAATACAACAGAATAGGAAGGAATTTAAAAGGCAATAGAAATCTCAATACTTGACGTGACTAACTTGCAAATAGTCTAATTTTTAAGGACCAAAAAAATAATTTTTCCATGGATTATTTTCTCACTTATCTTTGACAATGGCTTTGAAATTCAAGTCATTTTTTTAACATCACCGACTTTCATTTTGGCTAATTTTCTGATTTTTTGCTGTTTCTGATGATTAAAAAGCTTGTTGCATTTCAGGAGGTCAGAATTATCTCCAGGCAACTTCATCCACTCGGCTTTGTTAAACTTTTATGGTGCATCAATTTCTTATATACTAAGAGATATGAGAATTTTTGGTCTGTGGCGTAACTAGTATGGCAGTTTGAATTTTTTGTTCTGTTAGAACGATTAGTGAAGGTTCTATATTGAAGGTGAGTTTTATACTAACTAATGGGGATAAGGTAGGCATGGGATCAGGGCAATCCCGGAACAGTTTGTTGAGTCTGATTCCTTGCTAGCAGTTCAGAAGAGTATGCAACTGCTGTGCTCTAAGGATCCTCTTTACCATGTTATTTATAGTTTCCTTGAGAAAGATAATGATTGTAGGATTTCTTACATTTTATGGAGAAGTTAATCATTGTGCAGACTTGATGGCCCGGGAGGCTTCGGGAGGTAATGATTTGAAACTTTTGTTGAAGTGAATTCATTTATGTAGAATCATAGACAATGATCTTTTAAGGATAGCTAGGCCAAGTGCTTATATTTCTTAACCAGAATTTAATAACACGAACAAAGGATAAAAAAGAAGGAAAATCAAAATATACAATCGTATGTCCAAACAAAGAATATCAGCTAGGAATCCCTCACTTTCTCACAACAAATCTTTGGCAGAGTTAATAGGGTGATATGAACCGGTATTGCTACTATCTAGAGGTGAACACATGGTTCACCAATTTAACTAGTCTAAACTTAAACATGAAGAAGTGCATGCACTTGGCTTGATGAATATTCTTTTGGGCAACAGTTTATGGTTGCCTGGTTTCAAGGGCAGTCCGGGTTACGACCCGGACCACCATAGTAAAAGTAGTTGCCCCAATTGCCTCCTTTTCCAGTTTGTACATCATAGCAGTTGGATTGCTCGGTAAAAGTGGCAAGGCCTTTAGGAACTCTGAGATTGTTGGATCCATCAACAATTTGAATATTCTTAAAGTAACTAGCTTTGCCGAAACCTTCATTGGGAAAATGGCCACTCCCCATTTGTGTGGATGTATGTTGCCCATCTGATTCCGAGTTTACAACCTCTCCTCCCCACTCGATCATGGATGCACTGTCTGAGAGGTAGGAAAATAGGAAGGCTGGCCAGTAGCCCAGCACGTAGTTGCTACCGAACTGCAGCCACCAGTTCCCCTCCTTTGGATCCTGCCACATTTTCAGCCATTTGTGCACTTGTTTAAAATCATTTGGAGTTAAAAACACATGCACACATCGTACATTCAGAGATAAACACTCACCGTCCATATGATCATGGACGATGAGTGTTTATCTCTATCATATCTTAGTGACATGCTTTTCGATGGATTGATTTATGAGTAGTTTCTTAATTCTTACCTTCCACACAAGTAAGCTTATATCGTATTGAGAATTATGATAACCAGAAATAGGGTAGATGCTTGCTCCCATTGCTATTTCCTTGTTGATCTGAATGAAGCCTGAGCAAAGTAGATTATAGCAACCAGTGGCTTGATATGCGTCACTCTGTATTTTAGTAACAAAGGAAACAAAGTTAAACAACGGCTGCATCAACAAAGGAGTAGTGAATTGTAACATGGAGTTTAGTCTTACAGTCCAATAAGTGAAGAGTCTGGTGTGGTTATCTCCATACAGATCTGGGCTAACCTGTTATTAATTTGTACAGAAAGACAGAGGCCAGTGAGTTAAATATCGAGTCAAAGAAAATAATGTGACGTTGTTAGGTAAGATGGCAGTACCTGCCAGCCTGCTTCAATGCTATTGAGATCTTCACCAAACGAACCTCCCAATATCCAGATTTGGGACAAGCTGAATTCATTAGGCTGCTGAATTTTGGGTTCCCAAACGTTAATGGTTGCCTTAGCTCCATAGTACTTGTCCCCATCCACGTAGGCTATTGCATGCTACGTCAAGGACATACATCAATTTCATGTTCATCAGGATTATAATTGTATGCAACAATTGCAGTGAATATCGACCGTGATTCTTTAAATTTCCGAGTACCTGATGACCACTCTGGGTGATGAGGTCAGGATCTGCAGACCTTGGTTGAGGGATGGTTTTGTGCCTCTTTTTCCCAAAGGCTTTGATAGAGCTTGCTCTTAACAAATCATCTTCTCTAGTTCTTCTCATGGGGATAGTTCCTTCCGGACACCTCCCATTCAAGTGCCACATCTGGGTAATTTTCCTCGACTTTGAAGAAACCTTGCTTTCGGCAAAAGCACGTTCCGGGTGAAAGTTTGGGGTCATCTGGAATTTGAAATGACGATGAATGGAAGTAAACTCATCAAACAATGGGGGTTAAATAAGAGGAATGAACCTGGATTTTATGGTTTTTGAATGATGGATGATCAAAAGCAGGTTGGTGGGCAAGTTTGATACAGTCAATTATATCTCCATCTGGACTCTGTTCAAAGCATGCAGTTGATTAACAAAATTGATGTCCAAATCGACAAGAAGTCAATTATATATAGAATGATAGAATCAAATCCTGACCTTGATAGATTTAACAGCAGGCTTATTCAAGAGCTTCAACTGGGTTTGAACATCAAGATTTTGAGTAGACAAGCTGCTTCTGCTGGCAGTAGAGGGTGTTGCCAAGAAGAAAACCAACATGACCAAGAACCTCGACATCTTCTTCCTTCTGCTCAAGAAAAGAGTTGCCCTAGAGGTTAAGGCAAGAAGAAGAAATGGAGTTGAGATTGAGAAGAGGTTGACATTGATATTCCCGCAAAACGCTGCACCAACCTTTCACTGTTATTATAACGCGCAAGAATCTTTGAAAAAGGCAAAAAACAAAAAAGGGCCCTTTGCTGTTTCACCCCGGAAGAAGCCAAGGCAACTGCCGACGCCTATCCAACTTTTTCCATCAACCACTAGTGGTTGCTAAAACAAAAATGGAGATGGAGATGGAGATGGAGATAGATAAAATGAAGTGGAAGATGCTGTTGTTATTATTATTTTTTTTAAAAATGGAAAGAAGGGAGGAGATTCAGATACACATGGCATGATATATTTAGATTTATCTTTTATTGTTGGTCTCCACTACCACTAGTAATAGTTTTGAAGTGAAGGTGGTGCGTAAGGTTTGGTTTGATTTGTACCGATTAGAAAAACCAGACAAACTTTTTGTAGCAAAGGGACACCATTTTTTGTCCACTAATTCACGTGAATCTACATATTCCTCTCTTTTTTTAAATCGATAACCTACTACTTCCCCCAATTAACTATGGCAATGATCACAAAAGATATCAAACTTTTATACCCCTTTATGATTATTATCATTACTATAGAAAAGATTTTTTTTAAAAAAATTTAAATTTAACAATTATGTATATTTGAATGTTATTTATCATATTTATGATTAAGTTTTAAAATTCGAGAGAGTTGAGGATGAGCCAAGGGGAGCGGTTGCCCTTAGAAATTTAAAATTCGTATGTGATTTAAATTTTATATATATATATATATATTTTATTGAAAAAATATTTTTACCCTCTTAAAATTTTATAAATTCGATTCCTAACATAAAATCATGCGTACATACTTGTATATATTATGCCATTGAATTCTCTAGAAGCATGCTCACTAATACCATCTTTGTAAGCTTTTTTAGAGAATAAGTTATGCATAGGGATGGGCATTTTATCCGGATCTGACGGGTTCCGACCTGACCCGATTTGATTGGGTCGAAATTTTTAATGAAAAAATCGAGTTTGGGTCGGGTCGGATCGAGTTTTTGCTAAAGGTATACTCAAGTCGGGTTTGGGTTTATGGTAGAAAATATTCGACCCGACCCGAGACTAATAGTGTAATTTTCCCCTAAATTTTTTTAGGGATATTTATAATAATACCCCTCTATATATATATTTTATAATTAAGTCCTTAAAATTGAATTTTTATTTATAATTTAATTCTTTAAATTATAATTTTTACAATTAAGTCCCTTAAAAATTATTTTTACAATTAAGTCCCTAAAATTAATTTAGTTTATATAGTTCGGGTCGGGTCAGATTTTTTAATGAATATTGTCGGGTCAAATCGGGTGCGAGTTTAAGGTGTTTATTTTCAGGTCAGGTACGGGTGGGCCAAAAACCTGATCTACCCGACCCGTGCTCATCCCTAGTTATGCACGCGATGTGAGGATTTTAATTGATGTTGCACATTTATTTATATATTTTGTTTTAAGTTATCGTCTTACTTTCTCCTATTAGAGCTTTAGGCTCCCGTGGTAGAAATAGCAAAAGAGGTGTTTTAATAGGGATGGGCACAGGTCGGGTTGGGCCGGGTTTTTGGCCCACCCGAACCTGACCCGACCTGAAAATAAATACCTTAAATCCGACTCTGACTCCGACTCGACCTAACCTATATAAAAAATCAATTCTAGGGACTTAATTGTAAAAAAATAATTTTAAGAGACTTAATTGTAAAAAAATAATAAATTTAAGGACTAAATTATAAATAAAAAAATCAATTTTAAGGACCTAATTATAAAAAATTATATAAAAGGGGATATTATTATAAATATCCCTAAAAAATTATGGAAAAATTACACTATTAGTCCCGGGCTGGGTCGGGTCGGATTTTTTTCACCCTAAACCCGACCCGAACCCGATTTTTTCACAAAAAAAAACTCGACCCGATCGGGCCGGGTCGGGTCGGAACCCGTCGGGCCCGGGTGAAATGCCTATCCCTATGTTTTAACTACATTAAATTAAGATTATGTTTGAACAACGAGGGTTTTGAACATGTACGAGATGAGTGACTGCGTAGGACTCTTAAAAAATAGGACCCAAATAAGTTGAATTAAATATATACAGGAAAACAAAAAAATTTGGTTTAATAAATTATAAAAAAATAAAAATAAGTTTAAAGAGGGCTCCATAATATTTTTTATTAAAATTAAAATATTTTTAAAAAAAACTTTATATATCTTTATGATTATAAATTAAAGGGTCTCGTTTTAATAAATTGCACAAAGACCTATAAACCTTTGAATCGCCCTATCTTTGATTGCAAACAAAGATTAAACTAATCCAATTTAGGACATTTTAATCCATTAAACGGTGAGTCAAATAGCAATAAGAATTTGTGTTTATATTCTTTAACATATTACTAGGATTTTTGTAATTTATATACACATGAACTGAATTAGAATTAAACAATAAAAGATATAAAATTATTCAATCTTAAAATCAATAGAGTCGGTAAGTATTTAATTTAAAACTTAGAAGGGTAAAAAATTTAATTTTACGAACATTAAAATTACATTGATTAAAATTATCGTTTGATAATTGGGGCTAAAGCCCTTCTCATTCCCTTAATATATATTATATAGGATAAGATCTACAACACAAAATGTAAAATTATAAACTTATAATTTTACGGAAAATTTTTCAACGTTCGACGAACACTGCTTAACACCATTAATGCTGAACATCATTAAATAAATTAATAAAGATTAAAAATTTCAAGCACTCAACATATAATTATAAATTATTTACAATAAATTTTTAATTAAATTATATGTTTTATTTTTTCTAAATAATTAGATCAAATACTAACCTTAATGGATTTAAAAAATAAAAACAAACCAAAAACTAAAAATCCTAAAATTAAAACCATAAAATTTTAAACCCTAACCATTAAACACTAAACCTAAACCCTCAAATAATGAATGTGTCCAATGCTCATTCATCCTGATAATGGCTGGAATCTATTATTCATCGGGGTTTTGACTATGAATGTGTCGATTGATTATTTGAGGGGACATCTCTGGCATCACAGTAGGCAACCTTTCTTTTCTGATATCTTTTGGTTTGAAGATGCATTGAGTAATGAATACTTTAATCTATTTTGATTCATGGAAGAAGAAGGGATTCAACGATGATGAAACTGTTGATCTATTGTCGATTTTGAAACAATATAACTTAAATAAAAGTGTCCGTGGTGATATAGTTAAAATTATATAAAAATGGCACATGAGTTGCTTATAAGCGTTAAAGATTTAAGATTTAGGGTGTAGTGTTTTTTACTTTTTAAATCGACTAAGGTTGTTATTTGATTCAATTATTTAAAAAAAATTAAAAATATAATATATATAGAAAATAATTTAATTGAAATTTATTTTAAATAATTTATAATTATATGTTGAGTTGTTGACATTTTTAATTTTTATTAATTAATTTAATGGTGTTCAGCGATGTTCAACATTGGTGATGTTCAGCGGTGTTCAGCGAACGTTATAGACTCATCCATAGTTTTACATGTTCCGTGGGTCGTTGATGGGTGAAATGGATGACTGAGATAAATTCCTTACTTTTTTTTTCTAGTGATAAGCTTCACATAACTCATTGTTAATCCCAGTCACTCATTTTTTCATCCAACATCTAAACATGTGTAAAATTATAAGTTTTACGGTTTGTGTAAATGAAACTTAACCTTATATATTTTTAAAAATTTAGATAAACCCAAAACTTTTTCATAGATCCACATCTTGAAATTCCTTGTTCAAATTCATTGATGTTTAAACACTTTATGAATAAGTTTAAATCAAATTATAACTTAACCTTATATATTTATAATTAAAAAAAGAACGACCTTATCCTAAAAGTGGTCTATGGGGGCATACTACCTTGGTTAGGTCAAGTGTGTAACCAATAAATAAATAAGCAAATAGGTAATTAGGCATGAATGATATACAAAGACAAGAGACTGACAGTAAACAAGTACGGCCCACAGCCCCACTTCCAAAGTGCAACCCAACCGGCACTAACTTTCTAGTGCACCACTACCTTCATTTCTCCATTTAACTATTCATTTCATTCTACATGCCTTAATATGTAATGAAAATCTCTATAAATTAATATTCTTTAAATTAATAAATTCAATTAAATAATAAATTTTTTCGGTTCCGACTTAGACCAATGTAAAAAATCATCAAATTCGATAAGATAATAATATAATAAATTTTTGGAGATCCCCTTTATAAATGTAAAGGTCCCATCAAAATTATAAATCAATAATTCATAAATATTACAATTACTACCTTGGTAACTTGCTAAAATATGAATATATTGTAATCTGTTTTTTTTTTTTAATTCAAATCTAATTTAATTCCATCTCTAACTTTTCTAATTGTACCCACAAGTTCCGGCGTTGAAGTCTCCAACTGCAATAAAAAGTTATGAAGAGTTGTTGTCGCATTCAATGCTTCCTTTCGCATGACTAGTTCAAGTGATGTTGAATCATCTTCAACTTCATCATCAGTAGAACTTTCAACAATATTAGCCACAATTTCCTCTAAACTTTAAACACATAAACATTCGTCATTTTCGCCTGGATAATCTAACAAGTTATTGACGTTCATTTTATTGCGATAGCCAATATCATTGATCATATTCTCAAGTTCATGTAAGCCTTCTTCAAAAATTGTGTCCTTGATATTAGAATGTTAACTTTCTATTTCAATGTCATAAAATAACATTTAGTCCCTAAATTGAATGATTTCTCTCGATTTAATACGTAAACATATCTTCTCCGCATTAACCTCGTGACTTGGATCTAATTCAAGGTAAATATTGTGTCACTCCATAAGCAACTTGGTTGACAAAAATATGTAGGATTGCTTTTTACAAAAAAAAAAAAAAATTCATTTTTACATAAATCTATCTCAAAATTGTATTTCGTGAAGAGATATGGATGGAAATAAAAGAAAAAAAAACTTAGGGTCTGTTTGTTTCACTGTAATTGGTTTTCCTGAAAACGTTTTCATAACTTTCCGCTGTTTGGTTCATGGAAAATGAAAAAGTCAAAGGAAAACCAACTACAGTCAATGGAAAACAGACCTTGTTTCAGTGTAAAATGACTTACCCATTTATTTTCGGTAAGTCGCTTTCCTTCCTCTCATTCTCTCTACAAATACTAACCTAAACCATGAACCTTAAAACCTAAACCCTAAATACTAACATAAAAACTAAACCCTAAACCTTAAACCTTAAACTTTAAATCCTAAACCCCAAACCATAAAAACAAACCCATAAACAATAAATCTTAACATACACACTAAACACTAACAAGAAACCCTAAACATTAAACACTAACATAATCCTTAAACCCTAAATGAGCACTGAAACCATAAACAATAAGCATTAAATCCCAAACTTTAAATCCCAAACCCCAAACCCCAAACACTAAGCAATAAATGTTAAATCCTAAACATTAAAAACACAAACCCTAAACCATGACCCATAAACCTTAAATGTTAACATAAACACTAAACACTAATACAAACCATAAACCCTAAATATTAACATAAACATTAAACACTAGCAACAAGCCCTAAACATTAAACACTAACATAAACCATAAACCCTAAATGAGAGCTTAAACCCTAAACCATAACTTAACCTTAAACACTAAATGTTAAACGCTAACCCTAAACAATATATGGCAAACCCTAAACACTAACATAACCCTAAACTAGGGGTGGGAGAAAATACCCGACCCGATTGACCCGACCCGAAAACCCGACTACCCGAAAATAAAATACCGGGTAATTCTCGTAAAAAAATTACCCGACCGGGCCGGGTACCCGACCCGGAAAATTTCTCGGGACACGGGCCGAAAGTTTTCCCTTACCGGGTACCCGACCCGACCCAATAAAATTTAATATATATTTTTTATATTTAAAATTATATTTTTATTTTATGTTTCTTAATATTTTCACTCTAGAATTAAGTTTAAATCCCTACATTTTTTCTATGTTTGTATTATATTCTTTTAAGTTTTAAGTTTAATTTTTTTTTAAATATTTTTGTGTTTAACATGTGATTTTTTTAATTTTAAAATTAAAGAAATAAAAAATAGGAACCGGGTACCCGGGTACCCGAATTTTATGGGTACCCGAATCCCGGGTACCCGGATATAATGGGCCGGGACACGGGCCGTTTAAAGAGGTACCCGGATGAACCGGGTACCCGGAAAACCGGGTACCCGAATCCAGGGTACCCGAAAATTCCCACCCCTACCCTAAACCATACACATAAAACCTTTAATGATATATCATAAACATAAACCCTAAACAAAACCCTAAACCCTAAATGTTAAACCATAAACACTAACATAACCCTAAACTATAAACACAGATCCATAAACACAAAACCCTAAATAATATATCATAAACATAAACCCTAAACCCTAAATGTTAAACCATAAATACTAAAATAAACATTAAACCCTAAATGTTAAACCTTGTATATTAAACCCCAAACACTAACATAAACCCTTACCCTAAACACTAACCTATAAAACCTAAATGTTAACATAAACACTAAACCATAAACAATAAACACTAACATAAAGCCTAATCCCTAAATATTAATATAAACACTAAACCCTAAAACCTAAACACTAACCTAAACCTTAACATAAACTCTAAACCCTAAATGTTAAACCTTAAACACTAACATAAACCCTAAACAATAAACATTAACCCCTAAACTCTAAATGCTAACATAAACACTAAACCTTAAACACTAAGCACTAACAAAAACCTTAAACCCTAAATAATAACCTAAACCATAAACACTAAAAGCTAAACACTAAACCATAAACACTAACCTAAACCTTAAATGATAAACCCTAAACACTAACCATAAACCATAGACCCTAAATGCTACCATAAACCATAATCACTAAACCCTAAACCCTAAATGTTACCATAAACCCTAAATTCTAAACCATAAACCCTAAACACCAACCTAAACCCTGAACCATAAACACTAATCTAAACCCTAAATCTTAAACCTTAAATATTAATCCCCAAATGCTACTATAAACACTAAATATTAATCTAAACCATAAATGTTATCCTAAACCCTAAACCTTAAACACTAACCTAAACCTTAAACCATGTTTTGGTTGGAACTTATTTTTACCATTATCGATGCTTGTTTGTGGATTGTTCATGAAATTTTCGGGAAACTCTACCAAACATTGTAAAATGAATTGTACAACATCATCCAAACACCGGAAAATGATTTCTGCAATTAATTTTCCAACAACTGTAGTTTATTTTCCAGAATTCATTTTTCGGAAACAGTTTTCAGTGAAACAAACAGACCCTTAATGAATACCGAAGAGCATGATGGTAAAATCATATGAACTCAGTGAGTTTTGACATGATTTGATAAAAATTAATATTTTTAAATTCATATATGAGTTGAGTTGAATTAAAAACTATAGTGAAAAATCTTCGATCCAAAATAATAATGTAATTCCCCTGCATATTAAAAAATAGTTATTATAATATGCAGATAAAACATCACCAAACATTAAATCAAATAAAATATTTAATTTTTAAATCAAAATAACCGAAAATTCAACGTCACTCAATCCCAACCATACTTTTCCTACCCCAAGAATCCACTTGCAAGTTGGGGAGATAAAATCAAAAAATAGGGAGCACATACATTTATTGTAAATAGAAAATAATTTTTTTTACAAATGTTTTAGTTTTAGGGTTAGATTTTAGGGTTTATATGTTAGAGATTTAGAATTTAGGTGTTATCGTTAAAATGTAGGAGTTATGGTTAGAATTTAGGATTTAGAGATTAAAGTTTAGAGTTTATCGTAATATGATTAGGGATTTATGTTTTAATCTATAAACTTAAATTATAATCTCAATCCCTAAATTTTAACGACAACTATCAATTCTAAACCGTTAAACCTAAAACCCCTAGCATTTAAACCCTAAAAACTAGCGTAAACCCTAAAAATTAAGTATCTTGTGAAAACTTTTTGTTTCCACAAACTATATATTGAATAATTATTTTTTTATATCCAAATTGTGGTAATACATCCAAAAGAAAAAGGACCTTTAACTAATTCCCGCCTGGTGTGGCTCTTCTTCATTTCCTATTCAGACACATTATACATTTGGGGTTTTTCTTTTCCTTTGTGGGAGACATCATACATTTAAGATATTAGACACACAAGAAACAAGGCCAACGCTGGGTTCTTTTGTCCACTTTTGCATACACCAACACATGTTTCTATTCATTACAACTTATGCTATTCGGTTTAGATGTAATTTTTAGCCTTAATTCAAAATTTACATATTTGACTAAAATTCAGTTTTCACACAACCAAAATGTTCTCTTGAAATGTAAACTGTGTGCAGTCTAGCTGTTTTTGTTATATTTTCAACGGTCTATAGTTTGAGAAAAAGTAGGATTCAAATATTGGACAAAGAGATGTCAATGACACCTACCCACTAAGAAACAACATACTAATTTGTGTTATGGGAAGTTGAGATAAAATTATGAAATTTTAGAGAAACTAAAGTTAAATTTTACGTAAGAAGAGTTTAAATTCAATAAAAAAAAATTAGTTGGTCTAGTGAGATGGGGCATTAGATCTCTTAAGAAATGTTAGAGTTTAAATTTTGTCGTTGTAAATGAAATAAATTGAGTTGAGAGGATCACCTTATAATGAGCCTTCGTGATATCTGATCGAAGTTAATCAATTAATAAATTAAAAACTAAAGGTTATAAAAAATTAATTTATGTTATAATTTTCTACAAGGATGATTCTAGAGTAAACACCATGTACCGATATGTACCACTAATCATATGCACTTGTAAAACCTATATTTGATTTTGATATAACAAGGAATAACAAGGACTATTTTGTCAAAGGGATAAATTTTTAAGTGCTCAAAAAAACTCAAAAATTGAAAAAGTTACGAACTAAAAATAATTTATAAGTCAAAACCTTAAACCCCAAAGTTTTTCTAAGTGTTTGGTACTCAATAATAGCCAAATTGGTCCAGGAGTATCGATACGCCTTAGGCCGTATCGATACAGATTTTAACTACTGAAATTTCATTTTATACTTGATGGCTATAGGGTACCGATACACGTGTAGCCGTATTGGTATGCCTTTCAACCTGGGAACCAATCATGCCTATGAGTATCAGTATGACGTAGTAAATACCGATACTGGGTTAAGATTTTCTAAATCTCTTGCATTTAATTTTTCAACCATTGCTCGTCAGTTTTATTGGAATCGTAAATTTGAAATTTAGTTAACACGTACCGATACCCATATAGGCGTACTGATACGAGTTTTTGTGCACAACTTTCAAGGATTTCAGTGAGCAAAATCAGTATCGTACGGTACGGCCCGTACCAATACCCTTTGTAAAACTTCACTCCGTACCAATACTCCATTTCGCATACCGGTACCTCTTTGTCTGTAACGAATATTTCTTCTTATGCCAGGTTCTAATACGAGTGCTCGTGTATTGATACCTAGTGTTGGCAGACAACATTTATTGCGAGAAAAATGCAGCCCAATTGTAGAACTAATGTTTTGATATAATAATTGAAAAATGTTTTGGACAGATTTAAAAAGTATTTAAACATTTCCAAATTCCAAACAACTTGAAATTATGTTTAGGGAAGTTTTTAAAAGGGTTTTACATGTTTTTCAAAGCCAAACTTCACAAAACTGTCCAGGCGTTTCGAAACACCTTAGGGCGTTTCGATACGGGAATTCCAATAGCAAAAACGTTTCGATACTCATATTGAAACGGGCATTCCCTGGACGAGATTTTTGCCCAGCGTTTCGAAACGGGCTATGCCGTTTCGATACACCTACGTGGCATTGACCACAACGGTCATAAACCCCAACAGCTATTTCCCAACTAACTTTTAAATGCAGGTCGTTTCGATACGGGGACAGGTGTTTCGAAACGAGTGTTTCGAAACAGACTAAAGCGTTTCAATACGGGTCCACGTCAGACTGCAATGACTCTTTCTACTTAAAGGATGTTTCGAAACGGGTTCGAGTGTTTCGAAACGGAGAGCTGCAGACTACATTTATGGTGGGAATTAAAGTCCTCAACGGCTCCAATTCAATCCCAACGGCTAGTAACAGCTACAAACTCATCAAGGAGTATAAAAGGGGCCTCCAAGCATCAAGTAAAGGCTAATGCTCATATTGTCAAACAACAAATGATCAAATATTGTCTTAGTACTTAAATTGTCAATTCTTGTATAGACAAACACTAGTGAGCCTAAATTGTCAAATTTGCTCAAGTGTTTTAGGTTTTGGGTGAGTGCTTTAATTGTGCAAACAAACACCTATTAGAGGGATTTGTGTTTGTTTTGTTTATCTCTTTGTAAGAGAGGGTTTCAATCAAGGCTTTGGGTAGAAAGCTTGATTGTATATAAGGGTTACCTCCTAAGCCTAGAAAAGGGGACGAATCAATAGTGGATTGATTGGAAATCCTTAGTGGAGCTAAGGTAGTGGATATAGACCTTGGTTAGAAGGTTGAACCACTATAATTCATTGTGTCAATTTTCATTTTAGCTTCCACAACCCTTCCACCCAAAAATCCACCTCTCCAACACTTGGTGAGATACATTGGTTGAACGAATCGAGCACCTCACAACTCAACAATTGGTATCAGAGCTTGACTCAATCGAAGAGGATTCACATTCTATTGAGAAGATCCGGCAAGCTCGATCACTATTTCATCAACCGGCTCAAATGGCACAATTAATCGACAAACCGCCTTTCTTCGACGAAACCCACTATGCCCATTGGAAGACAAAGATGAAGTTCTTCATCAAATCTAGAGATTACAAGCTATGAGATATAGTTGAAGATGGTCCGTTCGTGCCTCAAAGAAGCAAATCGGAGTGGAGTGCCAGCGATCGCAAGAAGATGGAGCTTAATTGCAAAGCCTTGCACATCTTGTTTTGTGCTTTTGGCCCAACCATCTATGAGAATATGTCTTCTTGTGAGAGTGCCAAGGAGGTATGGGACAAGCTTGAAGTCACATACGAGGGGACCGATGAAGTCAAGGATACCAAGATTGGACTCCTAACCTTAGAGTATGAGAACTTCAAAATGGATCCAGAAGAGAACATCGAGAAGATGTTTGATAGGTTCTCCACTATCACCAATGATCTCAAAGGCTATGGAGAAGCCATCCCGGAGGAAAAGCTTGTTCGAAAGCTCATCTACTCACTTCCCGAGTCTTGGGACTCAAAGAGGACCACCATCATCGAAGCAAAGAATTTGAAGACTTTGAAGCTTGATGAACTCATGGGTCACTCCTTACTCATCAAATCATGAAGAAGAATAAAGAAGATGAGAAGAAGAGGGAAGAAATTAGAGCTATGGGAGAGAAGAAAATCAAAGAGCTTGGCATCAATGCAAGTGCCATGACTCTCAAATCCTCCACTTGTCATCATGTCTACTCAAGTGAAGAGGAGGATGAAGATGAAGAGATAGTTCATCTCTTCAAGAAGTGTGCCCCGTTCATGAATAAGGCCTTGAGAGAGCTTGAACGAGAATCCAAGAAAAAGGAGAGGGCAAGCACTTCAAGCCATAAGAAGAAGGCACATGTGGCTACTTGGAGTGATGAGGACTCCACCGACGATGAACAAGCCAACCTTTGCCTTATGGCCATCGAAGAAGATTCAAGGATAACTTCTAATTCATCTACTTCATGTTCTTATTCCTTTGATGAATTACAAGATGCCTATGATGATTTGGTTTTAGAGTTTAAAAATCACATTTTGAAAAACAATAAATTGATTTCAAAGTTAAAAATTCAAAATGATTTGATTTCTAAAACCAAACTTGAACTTGAAGCAAAACTCGAAGAGTTTGAACTAAAATGTTTTGATTTACAAAATTTGCTTCAAAAAGTTCAAGAAGAAAAAGATTTGATTTCCAAAGAGCTTGAAAAGAAAAATAGTTTTGGAAAATCAAATTTTTATGTAAGACAATCTAGTGCCCCTAGATTTGTGAAAGGAAAATGTTTTAGAAGTGTTTGGGGTCCCAAAAGGACTAACCACTTCAATTAAAAAGGATGACATTGAAAAATGGATTCCTAAGGGGACTAAAATTTGTGCTACTAACGTTTATGGATCCAAAGCAATTTGGATACCAAAAATTACTTGATTGTCTTTTGCTAGGTGTGATGGAGATGTTCAACAAGTCAAACATTGAGGGGGAGCTCCATGCACACAAGGAAGAACACTTGAAGAAGGAAGGCTTCACATCCTCCCTTTGGGTTCAAGTGTGGTAATATCTAGTTGTTTTTGCATTTAATTGTTTTAATTTTTACTTAATTCAACTAGATGATCATATATGTTGGACTAACATCTTTGATGATGCTTTGAGTAAGGGGGAGCCATTTTAAAACCAAAATTCTTATTTTTGTCAATTTTTACCTCTATTGTTATTTTGAACTTAATGTTTTAAATTCTTTTTGATATAACAAAAAGGGGGAGAAATGGTTTGAAAAATTGAATTTTCAAATGAATAAGGGGGAGCTCTATTTGATTTCATATCTACAATCTCTTATTCACATTTTTAAAGTTAAAGGGAGAGAATCCCAAACAATTTTTCAAGTGAGTTTTATTATATCAAAAAGGGGGAGATTGTAGAACTAATGTTTTGATATAATAATTGAAAAATGTTTTGGACCGATTTAAAAAGTATTTAAAACATTTCCAAAGTCCAAACAACTTGAAATTATGTTTAGGGAAGTTTTTAAAAGGGTTTTACATGTTTTTCAAAGCCAAACTTCACAAAACTGTCCAGGCATTTCGAAACACCTTAGGGCGTTTCGATACGGGAATTCCAGTAGCAAAAACGTTTCGATACTCGTATCGAAACGGGCATTCCCTAGATGAGATTTTTCCCCAGTGTTTCGAAACGGGCTATGCTGTTTCGATACGCCTACGTGGCATTGACCACAACGGTCATAAACCCCAATGACTATTTCCCAACTAATTTTAAATGCAGGTCGTTTCGATACGGGGACAGGCGTTTCGAAACAGGTGTTTCGAAACGGACTAAAGCGTTTCGATACGGGTCCACGTCAGACTGCAATGACTCTTTCTACTTAAAGGGTGTTTCGAAACAGGTTCGAGCGTTTCAAAACGGAGAGCTGCAGAACTGCATTTATGGTGGGAATTAAAGTCCTCAACGGCTCCAATTCAATCCTAATGGCTAGTAACGGCTACAAACTCATCAAGGAGTATAAAAGGGGCCTCCAAGCATCAAGTAAAGGCTAATGCTCATATTGTCAAACAACAAATGATCAAATATTGTCTTAGTACTTAAATTGTCAATTCTTGTATAGACAAACACTAGTGAGCCTAAATTGTCAAATTTGCTCAAGTGTTTTAGGTTTTGGGTGAGTGCTTTAATTGTGCAAACAAACACCTATTAGAGGGATTTGTGTTTTCTTTGTTTATCTCTTTGTAAAAGAGAGTTTCAATCAAGGCTTTGGGTAGAAAGCTTGATTGTGTATAAGGGTTACCTCCTAAGCCTAGAAAAAGGGACGAATCAATAGTGGATTGATTGGAAATCCTTAGTGGGGAGCTAAGGTAGTGGATGTAGACCTTGTTTATAAGGTTGAACCACTATAATTCATTGTGTCAATTTTCATTTTAGCTTCCACAACCCTTCCACCCAAAAATCCACCTCTCCACCACTTGGTGAGCCACATTGGTTGAACGAATCGAGCACCTCACAACTCAACACCAATGGCTAGAATTAATATCTCAACTACCGAAACAGTTAGAAATCAATGAAGGGGTATAAAATTATGTCTCCAACGCTTCAACAACAACTATTGATCAAGTCTAAAGCATTCAAGCACACATCCAACAATCTTTGAGCCTTTATTGTAAAATCTTGTAAACCCACTTGAGAGTTCTTATTGTATCCATTTTATTCAAGTGTAGGGGTTTGAGTGAGCCTAGAATTGTGCAAACAATTATCCTTGTGAGGGATTTTCAATTTGCTTCATTTGTATTCTCTTTATGAGGGTTCTTAAGACTTTGGGGTATAAGTCTTAAGGGAGTTTGTAAGGTTATCTCCTTTAGCCTCAAAAGGAAAGCAGATCTAGTGGATTTGAGAAATCTTTAGTGTGGATAGCTAAGGTAGTGGATGTAAACCTTGTTTAGAAGGTTGAACCACTCTAAATTGCTTGTGTCAATTTTTATTTGCTTCCACCAAAATTTTAAATTGCCGATTCACCCCCTCTTGGCCATATTCCATTGATTGATCATCCCAACAATTGGTATCACAGCTACACTCATCGGAAGGATTCACTTCCTCTTGAGTCGATCCTAATATGTTCAATCAATCTACACATCGAGCCATGGCATCTACTTCTGACAACAATATCTACGAGTCACAATCCATCACAAAGTCGCCTTTTTTTCAATGGGGATAAATATCCTTATTGGAAGAATAAGACGATGCTCTTCATCTAGTCTAATGACTACCTCCTTTGGGATGTAGTAGAAGATGTGCCATTCATTCCTATGAAGGAATAAAGAGAACGACGCATCCCCAAGAAAAGGCAAGAGTACACCAATGAAGATCGGAAGAAGATGAATGTAAACGACAAAGCCATGCATATACTCTTTTGTTCTCTTGGACCAGATGAGTATTCCAAGATGTCTTCTTGAACCAGTGCAAAGGAGATATGTGACAAGCTTGAATTTACATATGAGGGCACCGATGAAGTCAAGGAGACCAAGATTGGACTCCTAAATCTTAGCTATGAAAACTTCAAGATGGAACCATTTGAAGACATCACTAAGATGTTCGATAGATTCTACGTCATCGTCAATGGACTCAAAGGATATGGAGAAGTCATTCCGAAAGGAAAACTTGTTTGGAAGCTTATATATTCTCTTCCCGAGTCGTGGGACAGAAAGAAGACCACCATCATCGAAGCCAAAGATCTCAAGACCTTGAAGCTTGATGCTCTTATGGGGTATCTTCTCTCTCATCATATTATGAAGAAAGCAAGAGAAGATGAGAAGAAGAAGAAAAAGAAGCGAGAGAAGAAGATGAAAGGAATTAGAGAAGAAGAAGATGGGAATTGCTCTCAAAGCTTCATAAGAGGAGAGTGATTCTAGTGAGGAAGAAGATGAAGAAGTGACTATGTTAGACAAGAGATTCACAAGGTTCATAAAATCTAATCGGGAAAGAAAGTTCTAATAGAAAAAAAGGGTTTCAAGAAGAAACGAAAGGAAGGGGGAATGATCAAATAGTTTGCTATGAGTGCAAGAAGTCAGGACACATAAAGTTCGATTGTCCCCAATTAAAGAAGAAGAAGAGATTTAGGAAAAAGAAGAAGCTCAAGGCTCATGTTCCTACTTGGAGTGATGATGACTCATCCGATGAGAAGGAGCAAGAAGTAACCAACCTTTGTCTCATGGAATTAGAGGAAGATCCTAAAGTAACCTCAAACTCATCTAATTTCAATTTTACTTTTGATGAACTTCAAGAAGCATATGATGAGTTACAAGAGGTGTATGATGAGTTGGTTGGAAAGTATAAGGAATCACTTTTGAAAAACAAGAAAACAATTTCAAATTTGAAAAACCAAAACGATTCCTTACCCAAAACCAACTTGGAACTTGAAAGGAAAGTTATGGATTTGTAAGCAAAACAAGAAGATTTTGAAAAGCAAAACAAAGACTTGCATAACCTTCTTTCCAAAGTTCATGATTATCACCAAAAGGAAGTGAGTGATGTCAAAGCTTCTTTGAACAAAGTTGGAAATTCTCGTTTTGAAAAAGGAACAACTTCAAAACCCAACTATGTGAAAAGAAACTTTGGTGGCCACAAACATAGAGGCTTCCCAAGATCCTCTAATTGTAAGAGAATTAGGATATTTTGGATTCCTAAGGAACTAATTACTTCTAATGATATTGATGGCATTACTTCTTGGATTCCCAAGGGAACCAAGATTCTGAGAGATAATACTCATGAACCCAAAAGAATTAGGGTACTAAAATTCAAGACTTGATTCTATGTTTGTAAGAGGAGCATTGCTACAAGACCATATCTTCAAGTGCAAACTCATGGTAGCTTGATAGTGTATGCTCAAGACACATGACTAGAGACAAGAGTCAATTCTTGGATTAAAACCAAAAAGTGGAGGAGTAGTGACTTCTGGTGACAACTCCAAAGGCCACATTAAAGGAATTGGTTTTATTGGTAATCACTCTTCTATACTCATTGATAATGTCTTGTATGTGAACGATTTAAAACATAATCTTTTAAGCATAAGCCAAATATGTGATAAAGGTTTTAATGTCCTTTTTGATTTAAATGGTTGCAAAATTATCAACATTTAAACCAACAAAATTGTGCTTATTGGTCATCGCATAGGAAACATATACATAGTGCATTTAGATGACATTCATATCTCAAAAGCATGTTGTGTTGCTAAAGATGAGCATGATTCTTGGTTGTGGCATAGAAAATTAGGGCATGCAAGCATCAATATTTTGGAAAAATTAATGTCAAATGATGTAGTAAGAGGTTTGCCAAAAATAAAGTTTTCCTTTGAAAAAATTTGTGATGCATTTACAAAAGGAAAACACAAAAGAGTTTCTTTTAAACCTATTAATGATGTTTCTACTAGTAGAATTTTACAATTGATCCATATAGATCTTTTTGGCCATATTAGGACTATGAGCTTGGGTGGAAAATAATATGCATTTGTTTTAGTTGATGACTTACTCTATTTTTACTTGGGTGGAAAATTCATCACATTTTCAAAAGCTAATCAAACGATGTTGGTAACTCTATTTCACATGTTACGAGTGACCATGGAACCAAATTTCAAAATCTAGGTTTGGAAGAGTTTTGTAGCTCAAATGGAATTAGCCATAATTTTTATGCTCCTCGCACACCTCAACAAAATGGGGTTATTTAGAAGAAAAATAGAACTTTAAAAGAAATGGCTAGAATTATACTTTGTGAAAATAACTTGCCTAAGTATTTTTGGGCGGAAGCCACTAATATGGCTTGCTATATTGTTAATCAAGTAATGATTAGGCCTATTTTAAAGAAAACACCTTATGAGCTTTTAAAAAATAAAAGCCTAACATTATCTATTTTCATCCTTTTGGATGTAAATGTTTTTTTAAACAATGGAAAAGACAATCTAGGCAAGTTTGATGCAAAAAGTGATGAAGTTATTTTTCTAGGTTACTCTTTAAACTCTAAAGCCTATCGTGTATATAATAGAAGAACTTTAGTGGTTGAAGAGTCTATTCATGCTATTTTCGATGATAACCTTATTCTGAGGAAGGATACTTGTGATGATGATGATGTAGGAATTTCTGATGACAATGATGGTGGTAGACAATCATCAAAGGTAGAAGAAGTTCCACCAAAAAGAAGAACCACAAGTTCCACCTTGAGAAGCCTTGAAGGACATGTCTCTAGAGGAAAATGAGGTGACCTACCCAAGGGAGTTCAACTATGTCAAAGGTGGTGAAATTTTGAGTGATCCATCCAAAGGGGTAACCACTAGATCCTCTCTTAGAAGTACATGTAATTATGTTGCATTTATCTCATGCATTGAGCCTAAAAATATCAAAGAAGCATTAAATGATGATTATTGGATATTGGCCATGCAAGAAGAGTTAAATCAATTTGAGAGGAGTAAATTTTAGACATTAGTTGATAGGCCTTGTGTTGGGCTTGTATCACGCTTGAATCGATCACTGAAACCGTCAAGGAGGGTTGTATTTGTTTAGTAGTTGAATTGGGTAAAATCGAAATAAAGGTAGACAAGTGACAATGATTTTAGAGTGGTTCAGCCTTCTGACAAGCACCTACATCCACTACCTTAGCACACCATTAAGGATTTCCCAATTCACTCAACAATGAATTCGTCCCCTTTTCCCGGTTTAGGAGGAAACCGTTACAACCCTATCTTTTGGACTTGGCTAAGATAGAACCAACTCTAGTTTTTCTCTCAAGGCTAAACTAGAACCTCTCCTTTTACAAGGGATTTGTTTGGTAAACTTAATACCTCACAAGGTGGGTGTTTACAAAAATTTAAGCTCACAAGAGTACAAGGATTTACAATAAAGTTCACTCTTTAAAGACTATGTACAAGAGAATAGTAAAATAAAGATTTAGACTCTAATTCTCTTAACCATATTGCTTGGATGTTGTCTCTAAACTTCTTCAAGTGTTTCAGCCTTCAATCTATAGTCCCAATTGAGCTTATGGCCGTTACTAGCCGTTAGGGATGTTTTGGAGCTGTTGGAGACTTTATTTCCCTTATTAAATGCAGTTCTGCAGCTACCTGTATCGAAACATGTGTCCCTGTTTTGAAACAGTCTCAAAATAGAAAGAGCCATTATGTGAAATAAGAAGACCGTATAGAAATGGGTAGGACCGTATAGAAACGGGTGAGGCCGTATAAGAACGGTTGTATAGAAACGAGTGAGGCCGCATAGGTGAGGCCGTATAGAAACGGGTGAGGTTGTATAGGAACGCCCGTATAGAAACGAGTGTGGCCATATAGAAACAGATTTTGACAGTTTCAAAATGTTTTGAAACAGATTATGCCTATATCGAAACAGTTACATTGAAAGCACTAGTTTGACTACTTAAAAACGTTTCAAACATTGCCAAAACCATTTAAAACATCCACAAACTTATTTTCAAGTTGTTTGGACTTAAAGTCATTTTTGAAATCTTTTCAATTTAGTCCAAAACTATTTTCAATTATTATATCAAAACATTAGTTCTACAATCCTTGTAAAAGAAGAGGTTCTAGGTTAGCCTTGAGAGAAAAACTAGAGTTGGTTCTATATTAGCCAAGTCCAAAAGATAGGGTTGTAACGGTTTCCTCCTAAACTGGGAAAAGGGGACGAATTCATTGTTGAGTGAATTGGGAAATCCTTAGTGGTGCGCTAAACTTGTGGATGTAGGTGCTTGTTAGAAGGTCGAACCACTCTAAAATCATTGTGTCACTTTTCTACCTTTATTTTGATTTTATCCAATTCAACCACTAAACAAATACAACCCTCCTTGACGGTTTCGGTGATCGATTCGAGTGTGCTACAAGCCCAACACCTTGTAATAAATCTACTATAGGCACTAAATGATTTTTTAGAAACAAAGTAGATGAGAGTGGTAACATAGTGAGAAACAAGGCTAGACTTGTTGCTCAATGTTGCACTCAAGAAGAAGGAATTGATTTTGATGAAACCTATGCACCCGTAACTAGAATGGACGCTATTAGGATGTTGCTTGCATTTGCATGTTATCATGAATTCAAGCTTTTTCAAATGGATGTTAAAAGTGATTTTCTAAATGGTTTTATAAATGAGGAAGTGTATGTAGAACAACCACCTGTTTAAAGATCCAAAATATCCAAACCATGTTTTTAAACTTTCAAAAGCTTTATATGGTTCGAAACAAGCTCCTAGAGCTTGATATGAAAGATTGTCAAGTTTTCTTATTGAAAAAGGTTTTGACAAAAGGAAGGTTGACAGTACACTTTTTATAAAAAGAAAAGGCAAAGGCATTTTAATAGTTCAAATTTACGTTGATGATGTTATTTTTGGTTCTACTAATGAATCTCTTTGCTAAGATTTTGCTAAGCTAATGCAAGGTGAACTTGAAATGAGCATGATGGGGGAACTCTCATTCTTTTTAGGACTCTAAATCAAACAAAGGAAGGATGAAATCTTCATCAATCGAGCAAAGTACATCAAGGATATGCTCAAGAAGTTTGGCTTAGAGAATGCGAAACCTCAAGCCACACCGACGAGCTCTTCTACAAAGCTTGACAAAGATGAGCTAAATGTGTTGATTTAAAGCTTTATAGATCTATGATAGGTTCTTTGCTTTATCTTACCGCAAGTAGACCATACATCATGTTTAGTGTTTGCTTGTGTGCTAGATTTCAAGCTAGTCCTAGAGAATCACATTTACAAGTCGTTAAGAGAATATTTAGATACCTTAGAGACACGCCTTGTTTAGGTCTTTGGTATCCTAGAGACTCATCCTTTAGTTTGCATGCTTATTCGGATGCAGATTATGAAGGTTGTAAGATAGATATATAGAAAGAGTACCTATGGTACTTATCAATTCCTAGGTAGTATGTTTATCCCATGGTTTTCTAAGAAGCAAAATAGTGTAATACTATCTACCACCGAGACAGAATATATTTCAGGATAAGGAAAGTATCAGATCAAGATCGGGATTAGCTGGAGGTTCGACAAGTCACCACAGGCTTAATGTAAAGTACCTCTGTCCCTTGAACTCCTAGAATGGTGGCAAAGTAGTTAAAGTAGTTGGTGATGATGTTTTGTTTATGTGTATAGAGGCTATGTGTTGTATATGGATAAAGTGTCTTAAATGACTTGCTAAGGTTGCTTGGAAATGGCTTAATATGCATATTTGGCTTAAAAAGGCGGAAACGTAGGAAACGTATTCAAATGATGATGAAACTTGGTATGACAGCAGTTTATAACATTGAAATGTTATGTATAAAGTTTCTTTGCATTTGGACATCGTTTGGTAGGTTAAATTGAATACAAACCAGCAAGAATCTGTCATTATAGGCCAGACCGTATCGAAACGGGTGATGACGTTTCGATACGAGTAAGCATATTTGAACCTAAGAAAACACGGCGTACTGAAATGGATTAGGGTCGTACCGAAACATTTTGTCACTGGAATCCCTCGTTTCGATACAGGTTCATGGCGTATCGAAACAGATCAAAGTCAAAGGAAGTAAACCCGTACCGATACAGGGCGTGCCTGTATCGATACTTTCAAAGAGGCAAAGTCAACATGGGTTGACCATCGTCCACCCGTATCAAAACAGGCTTGAGTGTTTCCATACATGGTTAGTTAAATTGGTTAAAAGACATAATCTGATGGTTTGCATTGTTTACAACTTGGTCACTATATTTTGGATGATTAAATTGAATGAGTAAAAGATCACCGTTTTGTATGAAATTTTACATGCTAGCTAATATTGCACTGAATTTCATTATGGTATGGTTTGTTGCATCGAAGGACTTATAAGTTGTAAGATTTACAAAATATACCTTAAAACTTGTAAAAGCTATAAATTGGTCTTAATTGGTTACTTATTGTTTTCTAATGAGTGAATTGGACTAAGATGTATATCTGATAATGTTTGTTTGTGTAATATTGTTTAAGTGTTGAAATTGGAATGAAATTTTATTGTACCGATCACCGCATCGTTCACCGGTAACACGCTCCTACCCGGTTCTCGACCAGACTGGGAAAGGGGTGTTACATTTGTGGTATAAGAGGTAGAGTTTAGTCGGTTCTAGACTAAACATATGCATATTTGTATTATTTATTGTGTTACTTTGCCACATAGGAGTTATATTGTTTTATATTGTGACTTGCCGGCTAATCTGATCTTTTATTTATAGATGTCTAATTCTAATCAAGCTCAAATAGACAAGCATAGTACAGATTCCTAAACTCATGGTGAGGAAGTTAGAGGGAAGAATCCTTTAAATCCGCAAAACCCTCCAGTGCGGAATCCTAAGCCTGAAGTACAAACGGCTCAAACTGAATGCTTTAGGAACATGGCTGATATGTTCAAAGTATTCATAACATCGATGAAAGTTTACCAAACTTCTCAAACTCCCATTGTTGCTATTTCGAGTACCCGAGCTCCTATTGATAAGTTACCTTAACATTGAAAACCCTAAAGTTGCAGAGTACTGGTTAGACAATACTTTACGGATTCTAATTAAACATTTGCAGTGTTCTGAGGAACATAAACTCGAATGTACCCTTTCTTTACTAGCTGATGAAACACTGTATTGGTAGGAAGCAACGGTCCTGGCAGTCCCTGAAGAGACTATGAATTGGGAGTTCTTCCTACAAGAATTTCGAAAGAAATACATCAGTGAATACTTCCTTGCCGAGAGACATGATATCTTCCTTCATCTAAAGCAAGGTGATCGACCTATCGAACAGTATATCCATGAATTTTGCAAATATTGTCGATATGGGGCTGAATACATTAAGAAAGAAGAAGAGAAGTGTAGAATGTTCATCAACGATTTGAACGATGAACTATGTCCCATATTAATGGCTTTGTGCATCACTGATTTTCAAACCCTTGTGAATAGAGTCAAAGCTACCGAAGGTGTTCAAAAGGCTCACAAGAATAGTGGGTCTAGCAAATCCGAGAAAAGACACCGAGATGAATCTTATGAGTCTTTCAAGAAAGGGAAGTATCAAGATTCGAAACCGAGTGTGTATTCACAGCCTTCCCAGTATGAATACCTTGCTAAACCACAAGCTGTAACACATTTCTTCCCTAGTGTTAAATCCGTTGAAAGAATTGATGGTTCAGAACAAGGAACGAAGTTTCCAGTTTGTAACTACTGTCGACACAGACACCCTGAAAGGCAATGTCGTTAGAAATTCGAAGGTTGTTTCTTTTGTGTTGAGATGGGACACCTTAGACAAGATTATCCTAAAAATCAGTTTGCTAATTCGTCCCCTGCTCAATCTTTTCGAGGCAAGGAAACAAGACAAGGATCCTTCAAAAAATCTGGAGCTTCACCCAAAGCATCGTACCGACCTGAATCTAAAGCTTCTGCACAGATGTACCATGTGAGAGGCAAGGAAAAAGTGGATGATCATGACTTTATTCTAGGTAAAAATTTGAGGAAAAAATTTTTCTTAAGGGGGGAGAGTTGTAACACCCTGAAAATCGGTCTATTCGGAATTAGATTCCGTTGATCGGAGTATTGATATTAAATATTTAAATATCGAATCCTTGCTATAGATTATATTGTTATAGGACCTTAACTGAACCAAGTCTTTAGTTAAGATTGCCCTTAAAATGCCTTAATATGATGTATTGAGCTAGGTGTTTCATTACGGTCAGACCCGTACCAAAACGACCTAGGTAAGGCATTTCGAAACAGTTAAAGGGCGTTTCGATACGGTGAAACTGTATTAACTAACTTTTGGACTTTTGCTCAACTGTTTCGATACTGTTTCACTCGTTTCAAAACGGGTCCCCTGTTTCGAATGTGTTTGAATGATAAAATTAAAAGGAAATGATAAGGTGATGACTCACCTACTTATTGTTGCCCTTTCCCATGTGATTATCATCAGAAAAGATGAGTAATAGCTATCTATATGTATAAAATGGGAAAGGATAAAGAAAAGATAGATAATAATATTATATAGCTTACCCTTGGATGAGGGGAACCTTTCCATTGGCTAAAAGTGAGGTGGGGAAATTATTAAAGATATAATTTTAATAAAATGAATAAAAGAAGAGCTTCCATCTTTGTTGGCTTCACTGAGACTCATTTTCTCCTTTAGCTATTGAATATACAAGCTCACACCTCCATTGTCATCTTCTTCATCAAGCAAGCATACACCTCCCTAGTTAGACTTCATGAGCTTAAGCTTACCTTGATTTAAGAACATCGATTCATAACTATCGATCGGGTAAGTGAAAGCCCTAAGTTAACCATCGATTCTCTTGGCTACTGAATGTCCAATTTCAAGCTTTAAGTTAAGCTTTGTCTAATAGCTAATGGCTATTCAAGTATCGATATTGTCATATTGATTCTAATAACTCCTTATTGCTCTTCCTAGTTCAAGAAGTGGAAAAGATTAATCCACCGTCTGCATTGAAAGCTAGGAATAAAGGAATCACCATCCGAGAGCCTTAGAAGCTTCGGATATTGAGGTGAGAGTACTCGAAGTCTCGGAATTGGGTGAGGAGCCTTTCCGAATCTATCATTATTGATTTCGTATGATTACTAACCATTGAATTAAAGGGGTATGGTATAAAGCATCATTGAAAACCATATTGGTAAGTTTGGTAAGTATTGCATTGATTCATTGTCCATAACATTGCTATTATTGTCATGGAAATCATTGAAGCATTGACATATAGAATCATAGACATGAGTTTATTGATATTGCCTATTGTTATGGCTACATGATTATTGAGATATTGTCATTGAATCACTGATATCGAACTATTGTCATTGAATCATTGATATTGAGCTATTGTTATCAGACCTTGGAATCGAAGTATTGGATACAATTGGCATGCCATAGAATTCATGAGCTCAGTGGTACGGAGTTTATACGATATAGTGGAGGGATGTGATTTGTGTTGGTCAAAATCGATGTAGTAGAGGATATTGGACCATATTGTTCATTGTTGGTGTAATGGTGGAATTCGTGTATCCAAATACGAATGAAATCGATCCAAGGAAGAATGTTGATTATTGATATTGCCATTGATGATATGGTTATTAATATTGCATTACCGTGATCTTGAGATATTGTTATTGGTGAATTGATTGTTGATACTATGTTCCAACATGACTAAATAATATGCCCTTATCATTGTATAGTTAATGTTATGATTGTCATCAAAGCATGAAAGTATTCCAAGTACATTTATTGTTATTGGCTACCTCACTTAGACTATGTAAGTCTAATGCATTCAATGTCCATACATTTCAGGATAAGGAAAGTATCGGATCAAGATTGGGATTAGCTGGAGGTTCGGCAAGTCACCACAGGCTTAATGTAAAGTACTTTTGTCCCTTGAACTCCTAGAATGGTGGCAAAGTAGTTAAAGTAGTTGGTGATGATGTTCTGTTTATGTGTATAGAGGCTATGTGGTGTATGTGGATAAATTGTCTTAAATGACTTGCTAAGGTTGCATGGAAATGGCTTAATATATATATTTGGCTTAAAAAGGCGGAAACGTAGTAAACGTATTCGAATGATATTGAAACTTGGCATGACAGTAGTTTATAGCATTGAAATGTTGTGTATAAAGTTTCTTTGCATTTGGACATCGTTTGGTAGGTTAAATTGAATAAAAACCAGCAAGAATCTGTCATTATAGGTCAGATCGTATCGAAACGGGTGATGGCGTTTCGATACGGGTAAGCATATTTTAACCTAAGAAAGCACGGCATACTGAAATGGATTAGGGCCGTACCGAAACATTTTGTCACTAGAATCCCTCGTTTCGATACGGGTTCATGGCGTATCGAAACGGGTCAAAGTCAAAGGAAGTAAACTCGTACCGATATAGGGCGTGCCCGTATCGATACGGTCAAAGAGGAAAAGTCAACATGGGTTGACCATCGTCCACCCGTATCAAAATAGGCTTGAGTGTTTCGATACAGGGTTAGTTAAATTGGTTAAAAGGCGTAATCTGATGGTTTGCATTGTTTACAGTTTGGTCACTGTATTTTGGATGATTAAATTATATGAGTAAAAGATCATCGTTTTGCATGAAATTTTACAAGCTAGCTAATATTTCATTGAATTTTATTGTGGTATGGTCTATTGCATCGAAGGACCTCTAAGTTGTAAGATATACAAAATAGTCCTTAAAACTTGTAAAAGCTATAAATTGGTCCTAATTGGTTAATTATTGTTTTCTAATGAGTGAATTGGACTAAGATGTATATTCAGTAATTTTTGTTTGTGTAATATTGTTTAAGTATTGAAATTGGAATGAAATTTTATTGTACCGATCACCACATCGTTCACCATTAACACGCTCCGGCCCAGTTCTCGACCGGGCTGGGAAGGGGGTGTTACAGTAAGGTGGTTACTTACGCCTCAAGACAACTTAATCCTTATAAACATAACTACCATAGGTATGATTTGAAGTTTGTCGCGGTTATCTTCGCCTTGAAGATTTAGAGACATTATTTGTATGGGGAAAAGTGTTTCATCTACACCGACCAAAAAGAGTTGAATTTGAGGCAAAGACGATAGATTGAGTTGTTAAAATACTATGATTGCATCATAGAGTATTATCTTGGTAAAGCTAATGTGGTGGCGAATGCCTTGATTAGGAAGTCTATGTCAAATTTGAGGGGTGATGTTTGCTCGGTTGAGGATGACCGAGGATGGTGGGTTGTTAGCCGAGCTTCCTGTGGAGCCTACCTTGGTACAAGAGATCAAGAGAACGCACGTGTTAGACGAAGAGTTGGTGGCTAAGATTGACATGGTTCAGAGAGGCGAGGTGTCCAATTTTGAAGTGTGAGACGGTGGGATCTTGTACTTCAAAGATCAATTATGTATTCCAGCTTTGGAGGATTTGCGAGACCGTATCCTGCAGGAGGCACACCGTAGTCCGTTTGCTATGCATAAGGGGAGTAACAAGATGTATCAAGACATCTGTCCTTTTTATTGGTGACCTAGTATGAAAAGAGACGTATCCGAGTTTTTGACAAGATGCTTAGCTTGTCAGCAAGTTAAGGCCGAGCACTAGGTTACTTCGAGTTTTCTTCAGCCCATTTAGATTCTACAATGGAAGTGGGATCGCGTGACCATGGATTTTGTGACAGGGTTGTCGTTGGCACAAAAGAAGCATGATGTCATATGGGTGATAGTAGATCATTTGACCAAGTCTGCTCATTTCTTACATGTGCGTATGGATTTTATGCTTGAGAGGTTGACGCGGTTGTACATCTAAGAGATAGTAAGGTTTCATGGAGTGCCATCATCGATCATATCGGATAGAGATCCACGTTTCATGGCAAGCTTGTGGAAGAAGATACATGAGGCTTTCGATACCAAGTTGCACTTCAGTACAACTTTCCACCCTCAGACCGACGGTCAGTCTAAGCGAGTTATCCAGATTTTGGAGGATATGCTCCAGTGTTGTATCATTGACTTCGAGAAGAGTTGGGAAGAGCATCTACCACTTGTTGAGTGTTCCTATAATAATAGTTTCCAATCGAGCATCAAGATAGCTCATTTTGAGGCATTGTATGGGCGTAAGTGTATGACACCTCTGTGTTCGACCGAGCTTAATGAGAGAAGGATTGTGGGGTCAGATTTGATGAGACAAACTGAGGAGAAAGTTTAGATAATCAAGGATAGAATGCAAACGGCCTTTGATCTTCAGAAAGCTTATGCGGACCGGAAGCCTAAGTACATCGAGTATGAGGTTGGTGACAAACTTTTCCTCAAGGTGTCACCATGGAAAACTGTGATCTGCTTTGGGCGGAAGGGCAAGTTGAGCGTGAGGTTTATTGGGCCTTATGAGATCCTTTAGAGGGTGGAACTCGTGGCGTACCGGCTAGCTTTGCCTCCAGAGATGGCACGTATCCACAATGGGTTCCATGTGTCCATGTTGAGGCATTATCATTCCGACCTTTCACATTTTATCCCGTTTGAGGAAATTGAGATCAACACCGACTTAACCTATGAGGAAGAGACAATAAGAGTTTTTGGACAAAGGAGTCAACGATTTGCGCAACAATTGTATACCTATAGTTAAGATGTCTTTGTAACCCCCTAAACCCGGCCCAAAAGAAATGGGCTGAATCTAGAAAGTCTCGTTTAAAAATTTGTCCCTCAAGTTATGAGTCTTAAATTTAAATATTTTAAAATGCAAAAATATTATCAAAAACAAATAAGCTCACTAACATTTCATTTATTATAAAATGTAGTGGTATAACATTGTTCTGAAAATTTGATTAAATATTCGAAAATAACTTAATAAATGCATGCATTTGATAAAACTCAAATTATAAACAGTCCTAAAGTCCATATTACATAAATATCCCAAATAATGTTAAAGTAGTAATCCGAAGTAAATAAAAGAGTTCATACTGAATAATAAGATATCTAAATAAATATGAGATGCTCCAAGTACCGAGTCGCCTAAAGAGTCTGAGTATCTGAAAGAGAAACTAAAGGGGTGTAAGCTAAAGAGCTCAGTGTTTCTCTAAAGTGAAAACAAACACAAAATCAAAATAGTATTTTATTTTCCGATAAAGTTTCTCAAAACACATTAAATCTGATAAATCAAAATCATAATGATGTGATGTCCAATGCATGACTCAACACCCTACAATTCGATATCATACAAAGTGGAGGTTGCCCTCGCCAAAGTGGAGGTTTCCCTCAGTTTTACTGAAAACATTTTTAATCCCATGACTCATGATATGATTTGTAAAATCATAAATCTAAATTATTATGAGTGTTTCTTTTCTGAAATTCTGATGCCTGGTTTGAAAACACAATTTATGTATAATGTATGATGCTTAAAACAGTCTCAAACCACAATTAATCAGATAATAAATTAAGCAAGACATATAAGACATTATTTCACAAAATATAGCACGTTAAGAAATTCACATAAAATTCATTTTTTTAAAACATCCCAAGAAACACACCTTTAGTAAACAATAGCTCTAATCCGAGAAGGGCGAGCCTCACGCTCGGATCTCACTGAATTAGGACCTACGAGGTATGAATTCTATATTAGCATTTGTAAAGTGTTCATTAGTTCTATATTTTGTGCACATTCTATCTCATATTATTGCTATTTTAAGCACATTTTAGGCATAATTAGGTTCATGCATTGCATGTTACAGTATTCTTCACTTTGCCATGCTTTTTATTGATTATCTTTTATTTGGTAAGGAAAAGATGTTGTAGTTTAGTTTTAGTTTCAGGTACTAGAAGCTAGCATAAGGAGAGAGGAGCTGAGAATATGATGCTGAGGCAGCAGACCAAGGAGCTGTACTGATGCAGTTCCAGACAGAGACAAACGTTGCTGAGTAGCTGCCGCCGCCATACCTGCCGCCCAGGAAAACAAGCTGAGGAATTAGAGAATTGGAGTGCGATCTGTAGAGCAGAAAATCCTGATTATGACGATGTCATCCACTTAATTTTCTGACGCCTGTAGTAGCGAACAGAGCCATCGAAGGAGGATATCGAGATAACTTGCGGAGCAAGGCAATGAGAAGAAGTCCACATTCAACTCAAAGAAGTTAGAATTAAATGTTGCATTTAATGTAAAAGCTACTTTGAAGACTTCTACTCCAAGGAGGACTTGACCTAGCTAATGCCTATATATATTCGACATCTTTTGTGCTTCAAAACAACTGAGGTTTTCCTTAGGCATAGTTTAGTTTTTCTTGCCGCCATTATGTTCTAAATTCTTCTTTGGGTTTGGGTTATGTTGTAAACTAATGTGAGAACGGTTGTTTAGGAATTAAGTTTGTTTTTGCAATAAAATTTCAAGGTTTGCTTATTCCATGCTCTTCATAGTTTTCAATTAAGTTCGAGAGATTAGTCGTTAACTATCCATTTGTTCGGTATCGAGAGAGTCGAACTCACGAAAGGAGTAAGTATGTTCTTCACTCTAATTAAGTGTTGATCAATCCAGCCTAGACATAGGTTAGGGTTTAAGGCGGCTAAAGACGAATGAACCAAACATTGTTGTCTTTGCAAGATTCACGTCGTGACTGGTATTATTTACAGTGGGCAACAATAGCATTCTGACTTAGACATAAGCGAGATCACTGTCGAAGCGTTCTGCTGAGCCTTGAAGGACTGCTGAGTTTGCCGCCGAGACACACATCTGTTCCACTGCCGAGGTAGCGAAAGCGTCAAAGCAGCCAATCTGTCGTCCTCCGCTGAGGCAGCAAAGTCTGGTAGCGCAAAACAACTTGTCTTATTCAACACAGTTTCACACCACTCATCAGCATAATATGCCCCATTCTATCAATCTGATCTCTTCCCTATTATTTACTTGTGTTTTATTTATTTTTCTTTATAAACCAACTTATTTGTGCATTTACTTTTTGTAGAACTAATGTTTTGATATAATAATTGAAAAATGTTTTGGACAAATTAGAAAAGAATTTAAAACTTGGTTTTAAGTCCAAACAACTTGAAATTATGTTTGAGGTATTTTAAAAGGTTTTTGGTAATGTTTTTACTAATTTTAAAGAGCCAAACTTGACTTTTCAAGTTACCCGTATCGATACGGCTGTACCTGTACCAATACCTTTTTGCCCCAGTTTGGTCACTGCCAAAACCCGTATCGAAATAGGCTTGGCCGTTTCGATACGAATCGGGATCGTTTTGATACGCCTGGTAAGCGTACCGATCCCCTTTCAACCACCTCAACGGCTACTTTCCCAACGGTCATTTAAAAGTGAACTCGTACCGATAAGCCCTCAAGCGTATCGATACGCCCAGGCTGGCAAGAGCCCAACGACTAGTTTTTGATGAAGGCCGTACCGATACGGATCCAAGCGTATCAATACGGAAGGCTGCAGAACACCATTAATGAAGGGAAATAAAGTCCTCAACGGCTCCAAATCATCCCCAACGGTTAGTAACAGCTACAAACTCAATTGGGAGTATAAAAGGGACCTCCAAGCATCAAGTAAAGGCTAATGCTCATATTGTAAAACATCAAATGATCAAGAATTGTCTTAGAGCTTAAATTGTCATTTATTGTATAGACAAACAGTAGTGAGCCAAAATTGTCAAATTTGCTCAAGTGTTTTAGGTTTTGGGTGAGTGCTTAATTGTGCAAACAAACACCTATTAGAGGGTTTTAAGTTTGCTTATTGTTTCTCTTTGTAAGAGAGGATTTCAATCAAGGCTTTGGGTAGAAAGCTTGATTGTGTATAAGGGTTACCTCCTAAGCCTAGAAAAGGGGACGAATCAATAGTGGATTGATTGAGAAATCCTTAGCGGGGAGATAAGGTAGTGGATGTAGACCTTGGTTAGAAGGTTGAACCACTATAAATCATTGTGTCAATTTATTTTCTAGCTTCCACAACCCTTCCACCCAAATATCCACCTCTCCACCACTTGGTGAGCCATATCGTTTGACAAATCGAGCCCCACACAACTCAACAATTGGTATCAGAGCTTGGCTCAATCGAAGGGGATTCACATCCTATTGATAAGATCCGGCAAGCTCGATCACTATTTCATCAACAGGCACAATCAATTGACAAACCGCTTTTCTTTGACATAACCCACTATGCCCATTGGAAGAAAAAGATGAAGTTATTCATCAAATCTAGAGATTACAAGCTATGGGATATAGTTGAAGATGGTCCGTTCGTTCCTCAAAGAAGCAAAGCGGAGTGGAGTGCCGACGATCGCAAGAAGATGGAGCTTAATTGCAAAGCCTTGCACATCTTGTTTTGTGCTTTTGCCCAACCATCTATGAGAAGATGTCTTCTTGTGAGAGTGCCAAGGAGGTATGGGACAAGCTTGAAGTCACATACGAGAGGACCGATGATGTCAAGGAGACCAAGATTGGGCTCCTAACCTTAGAGTATGAGAACTTCAAAAAGTATCTGAAAGAGAACATCGAGAAGATGTTTGATAGGTTCTCCACCATCACCAATGGTCTCAAAGGCTATGGAGAAGCCATCCCGGAGGAAAAGCTTGTTCGAAAACTCATCTACTCACTTCACGAGTCTTGGGACTCAAAGAGGACCGCCATCATCGAAGCCAAGAATTTGAAGACTTTGAAGCTTGATGAACTCATGGGGTCACTCCTTACTCATCAAATCATGAAGAAGAACAAAGAAAATGAGAAGAAGAGGGAAGAAATTAGAGCTATGGGAGAAAAGAAAATCAAAGGGCTTGGCATCAATGCAAGTGCCATGGCTCTCAAATCCTCCACTTGTCATCATGTCTACTCAAGTGAAGAGGAGGATGAAGATGAAGAGATAGTTCATCTCTTCAAGAAGTGTGCCCCGTTCATGAAGAAAGCCTTGAGAGAGCTTGAACGAGAACCCAAAAGAAAGGAGAGGGCAAGCATTTCAAGCCATAAGAAGAAGGCACATGTGGCTACTTGGAGTGATGAGGACGATGAACAAGCCAACCTTTGCCTTATGGCCATCGAAGAAGATTCAAGGGTAACTTCTAATTCATCTACTTCATGTTCTTACACTTTTGATGAATTACAAGATGCCTATGATGATTTGGTTTTAGACTTTAAAAATCACATTTTGAAAAACAATAAAGTGATTTCAAAGTTAAAAATTCAAAATGATTTGATTTCTAAAACCAAACTTGAACTTGAAGCAAAACTCAAGGAGTTTGAATTAAAATGTTTTGATTTACAAAAATTGCTTCAAAAAGTTCAAGAAGAAAAGGATTTGATTTCCAAAGAGCTTGAAAAGAAAAATAACTTTGGAAAATCAAATTTTTTTGTAAGACAATCTAGTGCCCCTAGATTTATTAAAGGAAAATGTTTTAGAAGTGTTTGGGTCCCAAAAGGACTAACCACTTCAATTGAAAAGGATGACATTGAAAAATGGATTCCTAAGGGGACTATATTTTGTGCTACTAATGTTCATGGATCCAAAGCAATTTGGATTCCAAAAATTACCTGATTATCTTTTGCAAGGTGTGATGGAGATGTTCAACAAGTAAAACATTGAGGGGGAGCTCCATACACACAAGGAAGAACATTTGAAGAATGAAGGCTTCACATCCTCCCTTGGGTTCAAGTGTTGGTAAAAATTCTAGTTGTCTTTGATTTCATTTGTTTATTTTTTTAAATTCAACTAGATGATCATATACGTTGGAATAACATTTTATTGATTCTTTGAGTAAGGGGGGCCATTTTAAAACCAAATTCTTATTTTTGTCAATTTTTACCTCTATTGTTATTTTGAACTTAATGTTTTAAATTCTTTTTGATATAACAAAAAGGGAGAGAAATGGTTTGAAATATTGAATTTTCAAATGAATAAGGGGGAGCTTTATTTGATTTGATATCTTTAATCTCTTATTCACATTTTTAAAGTTAAAGGGGGAGAATCCCAAACAATTTTTCAAGTGAGTTTTATTATATCAAAAAGGGGGAGATTGTAGAATTAATGTTTTGATATAATAATTGAAAAATGTTTTGGACAAATTAGAAAAGAATTTAAAACTTGGTTTTAAGTCCAAACAACTTGAAATTATGTTTGAGGTATTTTAAAAGGTTTTTGGCAATGTTTTTACTAATTTTAAAGAGCCAAACTTGACTTTTCAAGTTACCCGTATCGATACGGCTATACCCATACCGATACCTTTTTGCCCCAGTTTGGTCACTGCCAAAACCCGTATCGAAACAGGCTTGGCTGTTTCGATACGGATCGGGATCGTTTCGATACGCCTGGTAAGCGTACTGATCCCCTTTCAACCACCTCAACGGCTACTTTCCCAATGATCATTTAAAAGTGAACCGTACCGATACGCCCTCAAGCGTATTGATACGCCCAGGCTGGCAAGAGCCCAACGACTAGTTTCTGATGAAGGCCGTACCGATACGGATCCAAGCGTATTGATACGGAAGGCTGCAGAACAGCATTAATGAAGGGAAATAAAGTCCTCAACGGCTCCAAATCATCCCCAACGGCTAGTAACGGCTCAAACTCAATTGGGAGTATAAAAGGGACCTCCAAGCATCAAGTAAAGGCTAATGCTCATATTGTAAAACATCAAATGATCAAGAATTGTCTTAGAGCTTAAATTGTCATTTATTGTATAGACAAACACTAGTGAGCCAAAATTATCAAATTTGCTCAAGTGTTTTAGGTTTTGGGTGAGTGCTTTTGTGCAAACAAACACCTATTAGAGGGTTTTAAGTTTGCTTCTTGTTTCTCTTTGTAAGAGAGGATTTCAATCAAGGCTTTGGGTAGAAAGCTTGATTGTATAAGGGTTACCTCCTAAGCCTAGAAAAGGGGACGAATCAATAGTGGATTGATTGAGAAATCCTTAGTGGGGAGCTAAGGTAGTGGATGTAGACCTTGGTTAGAAGGTTGAACCACTATAAATCATTGTGTCAATTTATTTTCTAGCTTCCACAACCCTTCCACCCAAATATCCATCTCTTCACCACTTGGTGAGCCATATCGGTTGAACGAATCGAGCCCACACAACTCAACACTTTTCTTTGTGCAGGAATTACGATTCGAGTTTAAGCTGTCCAATCCATGTGACAGACGATATCTTATATACTATAACTTGACAGAAGTGTGCACTTGCGCTCATAAATAGAGAACACCCAAACGCTCTACAAGTTTATGGCGCCGCTGCCGGGGATTGGCAACAACAAAATTTGTATTTATATTTCTGCACGTTTATTTTTATTTGCCTTTTATTTTTAGTTTTTATTATTCTTTATTTTATTCGGAAAAAAATAAAAGAATTTACAGTTTCTTTTGCTAGTGCATGACCAGAGCAAATCCAAAGGGCGAAATCGTTTTCTCTGTCGACATTGAACGAAGAGCAAGAGAACTCAAGAAAAAAGTCAGAGAAGCCTTAGAGAAAGCCAAGGAAGAAGGAAAAGCAAAAGCAACAATGGTGAACGGCCAAGATGACAACCCTTCCATCGATGCCCGTATCGGCAAGGATGGGCAACAAGATCCGTCGCCCAGATAACAACAACAAGTTCTACCCAGGCAGCAACCCCCAATTTCGCCCAGGCAGCCACAGTATGGTCGAACCACCATGGACTATTTGGAGCACGACCTCAGAGGGTTTGATCCTACCGTGACAGAGCCTGAAATCGAAGTGGATCACTTTGAATTACAGCTCTTAATGTTCAATATGATCAACACGTTGGGGCAATTCGAAGGGACTGCCATAGAAGATGCTCGACAGCACTTGAGAGGATTCTTAGATATATGCAGAGCTTTCAAAATACACGAAGTCCACCAAGACGTGCTAAGGCTGAGGTTATTCCCCTATTCACTGAGGGATAAGGCGAAGCAGTGGTTGAACAACCAGCCAACAGGGTCATTTAATACTTGGACAGAGCTGTGTAAGGACTTTTTGGATTGTTCCAGCCCATCTACCGTCACAAAAAGATTGAGAAACGAGATCGCCGCCTTCCGACAAGGGGATGACGAGCCAATGTATGAAGCATGGGAGCGATACCAACAAATGCTTAATAACTGCCCGCTTCATGGTTTTCTGGCTTGGACACATGTGTCGATGTTCTACAACAGGGTGAACTACCCAACTTGAAAGATGCTCGATGCGTCCGCCAATGGAATCATCCTCGACCGACCACCAGAGGAGGCACTACGGATCCTGAACCAATCAACCAAAAATGATTATAAGTTCACAACAGCTCGCAGAGGTGGCACGAGGTGACCAGCTACTGTGAACGAAGTGGAAGCCTCAGAATCTGTCAATGCCCGCCTCGACAAACTGACAGAGCTGGTTATGAACATGGCAAAACCTACTGGAAAAGTCTATGAGGCTAAGGCTGTAGAGCCATTCTGTAATGAGTGTGGGGGCAACCACAATTCCTCTGAATGTACTGCATCTGCCAATTTCATGAGAGGATACGAAAGGAACAACAGGCCCGTCAAGAACACGTACAATCCTGGATGGAGGAATCACTCAAACTTCTCTTAGAGCAATCTGAAAACTGCTGCCAATCAACAACAGCAACATGGAGGATACCAGCAGAACCGGTCCAGATAGCAAGCTCAGCAACCACCGAACAATAATTCACTAGAAGCAACTTTACATATTTTCATGTCTAGAACTAGTGGTTTTATTGTTCGTACTAATAAGTTTATTGATAAAACTGAGTCGTTTGTGGACAGGACGGAGATGAGGATGAACAACTAGGAAGTTGCGATAAAGAACCTGGAAACCCAATTTGGGCAGTTCACGGAGATCTTTAGCAGCAGGACAATGGGAGCAGCATCCAGCAGTACAGAGGCAGCGGCTAAACCCACATATGAGCGATGCAAGCCTTATCAACTAGAAGTGGGAAACAACTGGATGAATCTGGAGTGGAAAAACCAGCAGAGGAACAACCAGCACAAAAAGAACTACCTGTTGCGGCAGGATCAACATCAGCCGCCCCGGCAGATGAGACTGACAGCAGCCTTGAGGCAGATGATCCTTCACAGATCAAGTTCCCATGCAAGAAGCGTATAGAGGACATCCGTTTGTCGGCACCTTTCCTCCAACGATTAAAGCAACATAAGCAAGAGCACCAGTTCTAGAAATTCCTAGATATTCTGAAACAAGTGCACATAAACTTGCGCTTATAAATAGAGAACACCCAAAAGCTCTACAAGTTTATGGCGCCGCTGCCGAGGATTGGCAACAGCAAAATTTGTATTTATATTTCTGCACGTTTATTTTTATTTGCCTTTTATTTTTAGTTTTTATTATTCTTATTTTTATTCGGAAAAAAATAAAAGAATTTATAGTTTCTTTTGCTAGTGCATGACCAGAGCAAATCCAAAGGGCGAAATCTTTTTCTTTGTCGACATTGAACGAAGAGCAAGAGAACTCAAGAAAAAGGTCAGAGAAGCCTTAGAGAAAGCCAAGGAAGAAGGAAAAGCAAAAGCAACAATGGTGAACAGCCAAGATGACAACTCTGCCATCGATGCCCGTATCGGCAGGGATGGGCAACAAGATCCGTCGCCCAGAGAACAGCAACAAGTTCCACCCAGGCAGCAACCCCCAATTTCGCCCAGGCAGCCACAGTATGTTCGAACCACCATGGACTATTTGGAGCACAACTTTAGAGGGTTTGATCCTACCGTGACAGAGCCTGAAATCGAAGTGGATCACTTTGAATTACAGCTCGTAATGTTCAATATGATCAATACGTTGGGGCAATTCGAAGGGACTGCCACAGAAGATGCTCGGCAGCACTTGAGAGGATTCTTAGATATATGCAGAGCTTTCAAAATACACGAAGTCCACCAAGACGTGCTAAGGCTGAGGTTATTCCCCTATTCACTGAGGGATAAGGCGAAGCAGTGGTTGAACAACCAGCCAGCAGGGTCATTTAATACTTGGACAGAGCTGTGTAAGGACTTTTTGGATTTTTCCAGCCCATCTATCGTCACAAAAAGATTGAGAAACGAGATCACAGCCTTCCGACAAGGGGATGACGAGCCAATGTATGAAGCATGGGAGCGATACCATCAAATGCTTAATAACTGCCCGCTTCATGGTTTTCCGGCTTGGACACATGTGACGATGTTCTACAACAGGGTGAACTATCCAACTTGAATGATGCTCGATGCATCCGCCAATGGAATCATCCTCGACCGACCACCAGAGGAGGCACTACGGATCCTAAACCAAGCCGCCAAAAATGACTATAAATTCCCAACAGCTCGCAGAGGTGGCACGAGGTGACCAGCTACTGTGAACGAAGTGGAAGCCTCAGAATCTGTCAATGCACGCCTCGACAAACTGACAGAGTTGGTTATGAACATGGCAAAACCTACTAGAAAAGTCTATGAGGCTAAGGCTGTAGAGCCATTCTGTAATGAGTGTGGGGGCAACCACAATTCCTCCAAATGTACTGCATCTGCCAATTTCATGAGAGGATACGAAAGGAACAACAGGCCCGTCAAGAACATGTACAATCCTGGATGGAGGAATCACTCAAACTTCTCTTAGAGCAATCCGAAAACTGCTGCCAATCAACAACAGCAACATGGAGGATACCACCAGAACCGGTCCAGATAGCAAGCTCAGCAACCACATAACAATAATTCACTAGAAGCAACTTTACATATTTTCATGTCTAGAACTAATGGTTTTATTGTTCGTACTAATAAGTTTATTGATAAAACTGAGTCGTTTGTGGACAGGACGGAGATGAGGATGAACAACTAGGAAGTTGCGATAAAGAACCTGGAAACCCAATTTGGGCAGTTCACGGAGATCTTTAGCAGCAGGACAATGGGAGCAGCATCCAGTAGTACAGAGGCAGCGACTAAACCCACATAGGAGCAGTGCAAAGCCTTATCAACTAGAAGTGGGAAACAACTGGATGAACCTGGAGTGGAAAAGCCAGCAGAGGAACAGCCAGCACAAAAGAACTACCTGTTGCGGCAGGATCAACATCAGCCGCCCCGACAGATGAGACTGATAGTAGCCTTGAGGCAGATGATCCTTCACAGATCAAGTTCCCATGCAAGAAGCGTATAGAGGACATCTGCTTGTCGGCACCTTTCCTCCAACGATTAAAGCAACAGAAGCAAGAGCACCAGTTCCAGAAATTTCTAGATATTCTGAAACAGGTGCACATAAATATCCCCTCATCGAAGCCATACAGAACATGCCCAGCTATGCAAAAAACTTAAGGGACATGGTTTCTAAGAGGAAGAGAATTGGTGAGTTTGAAATAGTTGTTGTGACAGAGGAGTGCATAGTAATGCTGCACAGTAAGCTGCCGCCAAAGCAAACAGATCTAGACAGTTTCGTTATACCATAAGAATCAGCAGCAACCATGCAACAAAAGCCCCGTGCGACTTAGGAGCCAACATCAACTTGATGCCTAAGGCAGTCTTCGACAAGCTAGGTATTGGGCAAGCCAAACCTACCGCCATTATGTTGAAACTTGCTGATCACTCATTCGTACAACCGGAGGGTAAGATCGAAGACATCTTAGTTCGAGTGGGCAACCTTATTTTTCCAGAAGACTTCCTCATCTTAGACTGTGAGGCCAACGAAAACGCCCCTATAATCCTTGGGCAACCATTCTTGGCCACGAGCAGAACGTTAATTGATGTGGAACATGGGGAGCTGATCATGAGGGTAGACAATCAAAGCATCAAGTTAAATGTGTTAAAGCCCTCAGTAAAGGAAAAGAAAGTATGCTCGGACGTTCAGGTCTCCAAAATCAACACTGAGACAGGGCAAGACATTAGTTGTCACGGCAAACCTAAGGGCAGGTTGAAAGACCCAACAACACACCACCTTACAGAATAGGAGGACCCCCTATGAGGGAAAGACAAGAAACACCACCTCATGAAGTGGTTAAGTCTGGGAGATGCAACCAAATGCACTCCCAACATAACTTAATTAATTTAATTTTTATTTTCTTTATCTTTATATTTTAGGAACAAAATTTAATTTATTGTAATTTATTTTCTGTCTTTTAGGATTAGATTTTAAATTAGTTAAACTTATTCTCCATATTTTTATTTTTTAGATTTTTATTTTATTTTATTATTTATTTTTATTTCAGGCTTTAGGAATAAAAGAGCCGGACCAAGAAGAATTCCCAACAAGAAGCTCGCCCACCATCCCGCCAAGACAGTTGAGGGCGGCCTAGCGTAGAAATCGCGTAACGACTAGTTGACCGCTAACAACTAGCTGCCAACAGCTACAGGAGTAACGGGCAGAAAACCCGTAACGTACGTGAGACAACTTGCCCGTTGGACATTTAATGCCGCCACGACATCTCTCGGCAACATCTATTTAAACCTCACTTCTTTCATTCATTTACTTTACTTCCATCTCCTTGATTTCCTGTTCTTGAGTCCACTGCTATCTTTCTAATAACCTTCTATTTAAGTTTTAGTTTATAACAAAACCCGTCTCAGACATGGCATCAGCATCATCATCCAAACCCACCTTCCAACGTTTCTGCTCCAAGGCAGATGAAAAGCAGTATAGGACCCAGTTCGGAAAACAAGCCATATGGGAAGAATAAGGGTTCCACTACTCAAAGTAGACTGGGGATCTCGGCCTTGAGCCTGCCCTATTCGAAACAATCCACAATAAGGGATGGGAGATATTTGCACGACATCCGGAGATGGCAAACATCACGATTGTTAGAGAATTCTATGCCCACCACCCCGCCCAGGGCTGCCATTTGTATATGTTCAAGGGGAACCAGTCAAGCTCAATGCGGTCCTCATCAACAGCTTCTATGGGCTCGAGATGGAAGACAACCCTCATGTTGAGCGTGTAAAAGTTCTATTATTTACACCCTATTTAACCCATATTTCTGCTGCATTCAAGCATCATTTATTGCATTTAGGCCAGTTTACAGCAAAACATCACAAATATATTAAAAGGCACAGTATCTACTAAAAATAGCTATTTTTGCAGGTTGCTGCTGTAGCAGACGCAATGGGCAGGCGCTGGGCAGTGAAGCAAAAGAGTTGGAACTGGACAAACAGTCAAAGAGGACGATGCTGCCAAGGTTACCGTCGTGACAACAGAGGACGACAGCAGTTTTGAGGAGAAGAAGCAAAGTGGACCTCGACAGATAGAGAAAATTCAGCCCGTGTGTCGTGTGAAATCCCCATATTTTTTCAAGCCCCAGATCAAAAGGAATGTCAAGCCCAAAGTTCAAGGAGAGAAAATCCCAAGCAAGAAAGATGACGGTTGGAAAGTAGATTCCTTGAAGATTTAGTCTTTATTAGAATTATACTTTCATTTAAAGTTGTATTCTTGCTATTTTAGATAACTTGGACCCAAAGCTTATATAAGGGCATATATTTTGACTTAGGAGGCATAACCGATTACCTAGCTTCCTTCCCAAAAATCTAGCCGTTTTCCTTCCCACAACATGTTCTAAATTCCCCCTAGGGCCACGGGTTGATTTGTAAAGTAGTTGCAAGGGTTGTTTTGTTTTAGGAATTTTCAGTTCAATAAAATAAACTTCAAGTTCTCTTATTTTGGTTATTAATATCTTGCAAGAGCATCGGGAGAGCATTGTGAGGTTATCAATTTACTTAGCATCGGGAGAGTTAAGTATACGAAAGAAATAAGAGAAAGTTCTCTAGTTTATAGTTGAACTATCTCGGACCTACGGATAGGACGAGGTTAAGTGGCTAAAGAAGAATTCAAAGACGTGATCATCGACAGACTTGGACCTAGGGATAGGCCAAGGCACATCTGGGATTCTTGCCAAACTTGAAGTACTGAGTTGAGTGTTTGCTGCCGCGACAAGTAACAGACTGCTGCCGCGACAGGTGCTGCTGCGACAGGGACGACGACAGAACTGGAGTTCCGAGACTTAGCAATACTTGCACTACTGAGCAATTCAATACCAGCCCATTCTCTCTAGATTTTCCTACTCTTTTATTTACGTTTACTTTATTATTTTCGTGACAACTTCTCAAATATTTTCTTTACTTTCGTGCAGTGAATTAAGGTGAAGCTATTAGCCCAATCCCTGTGGAGACGATATCCGATACTTCGTATCACTTTACTACTTGCGTCGTGTATACTTGCACTACCATTGCGATAAACTCTTTTACACGCAACAAGTTTTTGGCGCCGTTGCCGGGGATTGGCAACATAACTCTACCTTTTCTTTTACTGCACTTTTCGTTTCTATTTTTATTTTTGTTTTTCTGTTTTTCTTTGGTGCATTTAACTCTTGCATTTCACAAGGTTTCTTGTTTATGCGCAGATCGAAACGAGGTGAAGATCCTGAGTATCCATTAGATCTGGAGATCGAACGTTCATTCAATCTCAAGAACCGACTTCGTCGCATACTAGCCAGGAACGAGTACCTTGAAGAATAGTTAGAGACGATGGCCCACCAAGGAAACGACCCGCCTGTTGGAGATATTATACCGCCTGTCGGCAACCTTGCTGCCACTGCCGGACGACGGTCCTGTCGTGACTACATGTTGAATGACCATGTAGAACTGGAAACCACGCTGCCGGACATAGATGTTGACAACTTCGAGCTGAAACCTGTTATGTTTAGCATGATCAACAATGTCGGTCAATTTAGTGGTGCTGTTACAGAGGATGCTAGGGAGCATCTCAAAACTTTCCAGGAGATTTGTGGTGCGTTTAGACTGCCAAGAGTTAATCTGGAGATACTGAGGCTTCGGTTATTTCCCCATTCACTGAGGGACAGAGCAAAGACTTGGTGGAATAAACTTACGTCGGGTTCAATTAGAACTTGGGCAGATTTGTCTCGTGAATTTTTATCTCATTTTAATCCTTCACATTTATCTGAGTGATTACGTAATGAAATTGCTACTTTTCAACATGAAGAAGACAAGCCGATGCACGAGGCCTGGGATAGATTTACTACTCTTCTACGGAACTGCCCAATGCATGGATTCCCCGTCTGGAATCAGGTAACTAAGTTTTATAATGCTGCCAACTTACAAACTCGTATTCGAATTGATTCAGCAGCAAACGGACTATTATTGGACAAAGACCCGGATGAGGCAATTCAAGTATTGAAAAATCTGGCCAAGAATGAGGAGTAGTTTCTGACAGCAAGAAGATGGGGTAAACGGGTTCTAGCTGTTAAGGATTATGAGGCCGACAGCACGATGAAATCACAGGTGGCATTCCTTTACTAAAGCAATGAAAAAGTTATTGAATGATGATGCAGAACATGGATTTGCTGTTGAGGAGGTATGTGAAATCTGTGAGGGAAATCATAGTTCGGATGAGTGTCCTATACAGTTAGAAGAGGGAAAGTATGTTGGAAACTACAAGCCGAATTACAACTCCAACAACTATAATCCCAACTGGAGAAAGGATCCCAAGTTTTCTTGGAGTAATCCTAATAATGTCCTGAATCCTCAAGCACACAATAATCAGAATCAGGGAGGACCTAGATTGCTGACTCGACAGCAACTGCAGCCGCAACAGCAGCAACAACAGCCACCAGCTGCTACGAGCAGTATACTGGAACAGACTCTGGCTACTTTTATGTCTCAGACAAGTACTTATATTGAGAATATGAATCAATTTGTTAAGAAAACAAAGACATTCATGGATAAAATAGAGATGCGGATGACGAATCATGAAGCTACTCTGAAATCTTTGGAGACACAAATGGGTCAGGTCTCTCAGCATATCAAGCCGAGGCAGACTGGAGGATTTCCTAGTAATACTGAAAATGCTAGGCAACCCACACATGAGCAATGTAAAGCCATTACTACTAGAAGTGGGAAGAAACTACCAGGGCCGGAAAAGGAAGCTGAAATAGTAAGGAAACCAACCTTGGATAGACCTGCCGAGGAAGCTGCCCCGACAGGTAACAAACAGACTGCTGCCGATGAGCCCGTCACGACAGTAGAAGCGACAGAGGAGAAAAATGATGAACCCAAACCTCCTCAGATTCGTATGCAGTGGGAAGGACGTATTACTGATTATCGTCCCCCACCGCCTTTTCCTCAACGGTTACAGCAAGCGAAGCAAGAATCTCAGCTCAAAAAGATTTATGATATTTTTAAGTAGGTTCATATTAACATTCCGCTGTTAGATGTCGTGAGGGAGATGCCCGGTTACGCCAAATTTCTCAAGGATGTCATGTCAAAGAAATCTAAACTTGGGGAGTTTGAAACGGTTAAGATGACAGAAGGATGCATGAGTATTCTTCATAGGCAGCCACCCCAAAAAAGAAGGATCCGGGGAGCTTCATCATACCTTGTGTAATCGGAGATAAATATGTGGGTAAGGCACTTTGTGATCTTGGTGCTAGTATTAATTTAATGCCAAAATCTATTTTTCAGAAATTAGGTATTGGAAAAGCTCGGCCCACGATAGTAATTCTACAGCTAGCAGACCGCTCTTATGTTCATCCGAAAGGAAAAATTGAAGATATTCTGGTAAGAGTGGATAAATTTATTTTTCCTACTGACTTTCTTGTTTTAGATTGTGAAGCAGATGAAAACGTACCAATCATCCTGGGGCGACCTTTCTTAGCCACGGGGAGATCACTGATTGATGTGGAGAAAGGAGAACTCACCATGAGAGTGAACGATCCAAAGATTAAATTGAATGTTCTCCAAGCTATGAAGCATGCTAATGCAGATGAGGAATGCAAGGCTATCACTGAAGTTACCCTTGATCAACCCTGCATCAAGTCGGGCTGTCACGACATCAAATTTGGTCACTGCCTCGGCATCCACTTACAGGACTGTCGCGACAGCACCGACAACAACAACTCCTCAGAATCCGATACATCTGATCAGGAGGAGGTAAACTGGATAGGCGATCGTCCAGGTAAGTTATTCGAACCCTTAAATTATACTTCGGATAACCATGCAATCCAAAAACCATCTACTGTTGAGCCCCCTGTCTTAGAACTGAAGCCCCTGCCAGGGCAGCTAAAATATGCTTTTCTTGGTTCAAATGATACGTTGCCCGTAATCATCTCTTCCAAGTTAATGCAGGAACAACAGTTAATAGGGATGTTGCAGCAGCACAAAAAGGCAATTGGATGGACGATAGCTCATATTCAAGGCATTAGTCTGGCGTTATGTATGCATAAAATCCTTTTAGAGGATGATCATAAGCCGACTATAGATGCTCAAAGGCGGTTAAACCATGCGATGAAAGAGGTGGTGCGTAAAGAGATAATCAAATGGTTAGATGCTGGTATAATTTACGCCATCTCCGACAGCAATTGGGTGAGCCTGGTGCAATGCGTTCCCAAGAAAGGAGGAATGACCATGGTGACCAATGAAAACAATGAGTTAATCCCAACCAGGACTATGACCGGTTGGAGGGTTGTATGGACTATCGAAAGCTTAACAAAGCTACCCGAAAAGACCACTTTCCTTTACCCTTTATTGATCAAATGCTTGATAGATTAGCGGGTAAACCTTACTATTGTTTTCTTGATGGTTATTTAGGTTATAATCAAATAGCTATCGCACCGAAAGATCAAGAAAAGACGACCTTCACATGCCCCTACGGAACGTATGCTTTTAGGAGAATGCCGTTTGGATTATGCAATGCACCCGCCACCTTCCAAAGGTGCATGATGGCCATATTCTCCGATATGGTGGAGGACTTCCTTGAAATTTTTATGGATGATTTTTCAGTCTTTGGGGACGATTTTGAGAGCTGCCTAGGCAATCTACAAAAGGTACTTGAAAGATGTGAAAAAGCAAACCTGGTCTTAAATTGGGAAAAATGCCACTTTATGGTGGGCAAAGGAATAGTCCTTGGCCATAAGATTAGCTGCCGTGGGATAGAAGTCGACAGGGCCAAGATAGAAGTGATCGAAAAGCTGCCGCCGCCGACCACAGTCAAGGGTATTAGAAGTTTCTTGGGACATGCTGGTTTTTATCGGAGATTCATTGCAAATTTCTCAAAAATCACCAAGCCTCTATGTCATCTTTTAGAGCAGAACCGACCCTTTGACTTTAACGATGAATGTACTGAAGCATTCAAGGTTCTGAAGGAAAAACTAGTAACAACCCCAATAGTACAGCCACCAGACTGGACACAGCCATTCGAGATCATGTGTGATGCTAGTGACTATGCTGTAGGGGCAGCACTTGGGCAGCGGAGAGACAAATTATTTCATGTCATATATTATGCCAGTAAGACACTGAATGACGCCCAAGTCAACTACACTACCACAGAAAATGAGTTATTAGATGTGGTGTTCTCCATCGACAAGTTTCGTTCTTACATACTTGGAACGAAGGTAATAGTGCACACAGACCATTCTGCCCTGAAGTATTTGTTCGCGAAAAAGGATGCTAAACCTCGATTGATACGGTGGATCCTGCTATTGCAAGAATTCGACCTTGAAATCAAGGACAAAAAAGAGACAGAAAATCAGGTGGCAGATCACTTGTCAAGGTTGGAGAAGGGACAGAGTCTACCAACAGATGAGACAAACATACTGGAGACCTTCCCAGATGAGCAGCTCTTTGCTGCCGTAATCACTGTCGCGACAGCCATGGCGGCAGGTAAGTCTTCTGAACTCCCTGGTATGCTGATTTCGTTAATTTCTTAGTTAGCGGAATAATTCCTTCTGATCTTAATTATCAAGCCATGAAGAGGTTCCAAAATGATGTTAAGCATTATTATTGGGACGAATCTCTTCTTTTCAAAATTTGTGCAGATCAGGTTATAAGGAGATGTGTACCACAAGAAGAGCAAGAAGACATACTTCATCACTGTCATGCTTCACAGTATGGAGGTCACTTAGGAGGCAACAAAACTGCTGCCAAGGTGCTGCAGTCAGGGTTTTATTGGTCGCCACTGTATAAAGATGCGCAAATCTTCTACAAGAGCTGTGACAGGTGCCAAAGGACAGGAAACATCTCAAGGAGAAACGAGATGCCACTGTAGAACATTCTAGAAGTCGAGATCTTCGATGTTTGGGGAATTGATTTTATGGGACCATTCCCATCTTCATGTGGGAATCTATACATCCTCCTAGCAGTGGATTATGTCTCTAAGTGGGTCGAAGCTATCGCAACTCAAAAGAATGATGCCAAGACAGTCCAAAGGTTTTTACACAAAAATATCTTTTCTAGGTTTGGCATCCCTGAGGCGATTATCAGTGATGAAGGGAGACATTTCGACAACAGAGTTATTACTGTTGCCTTGAAGAAATATGGTGTTAATCATCGGATCGCGACAGCATATCACCCACAGACCAATGGACAAGCTGAAATATCTAATAGGGAAGTTAAGAACATTCTTGAGAAGATGGTTAAGCCAACTAGGAAAGATTGGTCTTTACTCCTCAATGATGTGTTATGGGCATATAGGACAGGTTTCAAAACTCCATTGGGCATGTCTCCGTACTGATTGATTTATGGGAAAACATGTCATCTACCTGTCGAGATAGAGCACAGAGCATACTGGGCGATCAAGGCAGTGAATATGGACTTGGACAGGGCAGGGCAGAAAAGGCTGTTAGATCTGAACGAAATTGAAGAAATCCGGACAATGGCCTATGACAATGCAAGAATCTACAAGGATAAAACCAAGAAGTGGCATGACAAGAAGTTGCTGCCACGACAATTCTGCCCAGGGCAACTTGTATTGTTGTTCAATTCTAGACTGAAACTTTTCCCAGGGAAACTGAAATCTAGATGGTCTGGCCCGTTCCAAGTCGTACAGGTTTTCCCCCATGGTGCCATAACAATCCGATCATTAAAAGACGGGCACCAATTCAAAGTCAACGGACAGCGCCTCAAGCATTATCAGGGGACTGAAGCCCCAGGAATGCAGGAAGTGATTACCTTAGGAGATGCCCCACCTGGCATACCTAATTTAACCTAAATTTTATTTTTATTTTTTATTATTATTTATTATCTATTAGGAAATAAGATTTATTTTATTAGAATAATATTCTTTATTTTTATTGTTTTTAGGAAATAAAGGAGTCAAGAAGAACAGGAGAAGTGAACTCAGCCCACCATCCATCCATCAGCCCAACAAAGCCCAAATATTGAAGCCTGTCGTTACAGTTGCCCCGACAGACGCGAAAAATACAGGCTGTCATCACGCTATCACGACAGACGCGGAAACACGTCACAGACGCGTAACAGACGCGGAAACGTGTGTCAGACGCGTCAGACACGCTAACGTACAACAGCTAGCCCCGTTATTCGCGCCTGCCGTTACAGCTTCAACGGGCAGCAAATCCTTTTCTATATAACCCCGTTTCATTTTCATTTTCACTCACTTCTGCCTTCTTACTTGCTCTCCCTCTTTAGCTTTTATTTGCTTTCATTTTATTTTTCACAACCCTTGCACAAATATGTCTTCTAGGAAAACCCGACGACATGCTGCCTCCACTTCCACACCGACAGCAACTCCCCCACGTTCCTTTGCTAGCAGAGAAATGTGGGAAGAGAGAGGCTTCATATACACACCGACGGAGGAAAATCTGGGCCTCAAACCATTCATAGCCCGGAAGATTAGAGCTTTACAGTGGCAAACCTTTGCGGAGCAGCCGGAGGAAATGAATGTTACGCTGGTTCGAGAGTTCTATGTTGCCATCAGCAGCAAGACAGCGACAGCAGTGTTCATTCGAGGGAAGGAGGTGCTATTTGAAGCAGAATACATTAATACCTTGTATGGCTTCTACATCGGCATCAATGACGATGCCAACCAGCAATTCCTGAATACATTAGACACTGTTGCCTACGACGCTGTCATGGCAGAGTTGACCAATGCTGGGACGCAATGGAACACCAGCAGAAAAAATCCAAGGACTGTGAAGAGGACTCAGTTGCTGCCGGAGGCAAAGTTGTGGGGCGCCTCCATAAAGAAGAGGATCATGCCATCATCCCACAACACCATCGTCGACCAACCAAGGTTAGTGTTGATACACTCTATTATGCATGAACGACCCATTAATGTGGGCAGTTTTATTCGAGAAAGTATTTTGGAGTGTGCGCATAGACCGACGGGTCCCATCTACCTGCCGTACCTCATCACCTCGCTCTGCCGCTGCCATAATGTCCCCGAAATGCGCACTGATATGATAGTCGAAGGAAGAGGGTGGACTGAAAAGAACATCCTCAGCCTTATGGAGCTGACTGCTGCCACCCCTCTGTCGTCATTCGACCCCGTTGTCGCCACAGCAGAAATGACAGAGCAGTAACTCACTGAACCAGCTGCCCTGAAAGACTCCTCCACCCGAATATTAGCTGCCATTCAGAAACTGGAGGAACGACAGCTGGGCTTAATGACTTTCATCAGGGACTTTGATGCCTCTACGGTAACATTTATACAAAATTCTTTAAATTTTCCTGATGCTGCCTTCCCTACTTTTCTTGCCCATTACTTTACTGTCACTACTCCTGCCCATACCCCTACACCTGTTTCTACCCCACGAACGCCTTCTACCACCTCAACACCATCACCTGCCCCGACAGCAGCAGGCAGCACCCATGCTGAACCATCTGCCCGAGGCACAAAACATCGTATGGCATCGGAAGATCTTGATGCCTTTGTTGCTGGGTTCTCCTCGTCTTCTGTTTGGGCTGCCAGCGATACTGAACCCTCTATCAAGAGGAATCTGTCAAAGGAATTCTCCCCAGTGAAGAGGCAGAAGCGGATGGCCGATAAGAACAACATGCCAAGAGCCAGCAGCAGCGGGGAGAGCAGCAGCAGCAACTCGGAAGTTCAAGTTGTGGAGCAACCCCTCACATCTCCCCAACCAGAGTCCAGCCACCACGGGAGGCCAAGGCCAAGAACACATCCACCTCACCCGTGCCCCAGTCCGCCCCGAAAGCCAGAGCCTGCCGCCAGATCCGCCTCAGCAGCAGTAGCGAAGACAGCGACTAAATTTAAGTTTCTTATCTTATATTTTGTTGCCTGCTATATATTTTGTGATGTACTGCCTTATTTTATTTTTCATTGTCATTTGCATTGAGGGAAATGCGACCCTCAAGCTTGCGGGTGGCAACCCTCCATTAATGGAGTACATCTTAGTTTAAAATCTGTGTCCTTACTTAGTTTATTTTTACCTTAAAAAAATATATGATGAAAATATTGAAAATTTTGGCTGAAAACTGTGAACTGAACTTACCTGTTGTGACAGCCCTGTCGTGGCAGTGACTTTAGGATAGTTTTTAGGAGAAGTTTAGAGTCTTTCTATAGTTCTGAAAACTTAAACACAATTGTGACTGTTATACTGCTTAGACTTCTTTTAGCCAAACTAGAATAGGAAGCTTAGCACTTGAATAGCCCCTAGAGGTGCCTAACACTGGCTCTAGGAAAGAAGTTTAGCAAAAGAGACTCAACAGCCCTAGAGATGCCCGAAACTGGCTCTAGGAAGTTAACTAGAGGTGCCCAAAACTGGCTCTAGTGAAACTTTAGCAAAAAATAGAGAAATCGAGTCAAAACAAAAAATTCAAAGGAGCATGAAAAAGTGCCTTCAAAAGATAAACTTTGGCATAAAATTCAAGTTAAGAGCTGAAATATTCTAGTGAAACTAAGAGAGTCTTGGCATATAACTGTTCACAAGCATGCACACACTACACGAGGATTATAGTGAGACTCCAGACAAATCCTAAATTATCCGACAGGTTGCTGTCGTCACAGAGAACGAACGACGGGTAAGGGAAAGTTCACTGTTTGAAAGCCAAAACAAAAATATTTCATTTTTCTTTTAGGTCTTAGTTGCTTGAGGGCAAGCAAAAACTTGAGTTTGGGGGTGTGTTGAGTGTGTAAAAGTTCTATTATATACACCCTATTTAACCCATATTTCTGCTGCATTCAAGCATCATTTATTGCATTTAGGTCAGTTTACAACAAAACATCACAAATATATTAAAAGGCACAGTATCTACTAAAAATAGCTGTTTTTGCAGGTTGCTGCTGTAGCAGACGGAATGGGCAGGCGCTGGGCAGTGAAGCAGAAGAGCTGGAACTGGACAAACAGTCAAATAGGACGATGCTGCCAAGGTTGCCGCTGTGACAGCAGAGGACGACAGCAGTTTTGAGGAGAAGAAGCAAAGTGGACCTCGACAGATAGAGAAAATTCAGCCCGTCTGTCGTGAGAAATCCCCATATTTTTTCAAGCCCCAGATCAAAAGGAATGTCAAGCCCAAAGTTCAAGGAGAGAAAATCCCAAGAAAGAAAGATGACGGCTGGAAAGTAGATTCCTTGAAGATTTAGTCTTTATTAGAATTATACTTTCATTTAAAGTTGTATTCTTGCTATTTTAGATAACTTGGACCCAAAGCTTATATAAGGGCATATATTTTGACTTAGGAGGCATAATCGATTACCTAGCTTCCTTCCCAAAACTCTAGCCGTTTTCCTTCCCACATGTTCTAAATTCCCCCTAGGGCCACGGGTTGATTTGTAAAGTAGTTGCAAGGGTTGTTTTGTTTTAGGAATTTTCAGTTCAATAAAATAAACTTCAAGTTCTCTTATTTTGGTTATTAATATCTTTCAAGAGCATTGAGAGAGCATTGTGAGGTTATCAATTTACTTAGCATCGGGAGAGTTAAGTATACGAAAGAAATAAAAGCAAGTTCTCTAGTTTATAGTTGAACTATCTCGGACCTACGGATAGGACGAGGTTAAGTGGCTAAAGAAGAATTCATTAATATCGGTGTTCATCCTTCGATTCACGTCGGGAGGTATCATCAAAGACGTGATCATTGACAGACTTGGACCTAGGAATAGGTCAAGGCACATCTGGGATTCTTGCCAAACTTGAAGTACTGAGTTGAGTGTTTGCTGCCGCGACAAGCAACGGACTGCTGCCGCGACAGGGACGACGACAGAACTGGAATTCCGAGACTTAGCAATACCTGCACTACTGAGCAATTCAATACCAGCCCATTCTCTCTATCTTGATTTTCCTACTCTTTTATTTACGTTTACTTTATTATTTTCGTGACAACTTCTCAAATATTTTCTTTACTTTCGTGCAGTGAATTAAGGTGAAGCTATTAGCCCAATCCCTGTGGAGACGATATCTGATACTTCGTATCACTTTACTACTTGCGTCGTGTATACTTGCACTACCATTGCGATAAACTCTTTTACACGCAACACCTCACGAAGAATGGAGGCAGTCACTGACGGCTACCGACTACGACAGAATAAAGGCCAAGCTGTGCGAGCCCAACACGTCGTGGTTGGCAGGAAAACATGGCGGCTCAGTGCAACACCGCTGACTGCTGCCTAAGCCAACGCTTTGGAACACCTTCATCAAACAGCATCTGCTGCCCACCTCTCACAACTCCATCGTTGATCGGTCGTGTCTCGCCCTCATCCACTCCATCATGGTGAACAAGCCCATCAATGTTGGAGAAATCATTTGCTAGGAGATCACAACTGCTTCCACAAGTCAAAGGGTCGGCTATACTTCCCGTCTCTCAACGTCGCCTTATGTGCCAACTTCAATGTGCCTTCAAATCCTAACATGAGATGACAACTGCCAAAGAGGGTTGGACCAGAAAAATACGCATGCAGATGATACAGGCCCAAGAGACAGATCCCATCACTCCCAGCCAGCCCTCCGCTGCCAAGCCAGCCACCCAAGGCAGTAATGAAGCTGCCCAGACCAGTGAAGTCATTTCTCTGATGCGCACTCTCATCGACAGCAACAAAAGAATAAAGCAGCAGCAGTTGACGTTCATGAAGTACGTGAGTGAGGTCTAAGAGGCTTTTGTGGCCTATCTCCTTCATAAATTTCCCAGTGATGGCCCCACATTCCTCGTCGACCTCGCCGCCGCAGCTGCACCCCGCAATGGAACACCATCATACGCAGCTGCCCGCCACACTGCCTTCTATCTCCAGATGCCATCTCCGACGCACTACCCACCATACTCCGCTACCTCTACCTCTAACACAGTCGCAGACTCTCCCGAGAGGCATCAGCAACATCTCTCCTCAGCCTGCACAGTGGAAATGGTGGCAAACACCTCCACATCCAATGAGGTCGAGCAGCAGCCGACAACAGCAGTATCCCCAATGGCGACAGACCCTCTAGCAGAACCAATGGAGGAGGCAACTAAGAAGAGGAAGTGGCACATCATCTCCATTGAGTCGGAGGACGAGGAGTCAAATCCGAGCCAGAAAAGAGTGAAGCACCTCGCGAAGAACCTCGTCCCACTCCTAAGAGAGTCCAGCCGCCGCGGATAGCAAAAGTATCACCTGCCAAGTCTACCGCCCGGACATCTGCCAACCGCTGCCTTGTCATTCGATCTTCATCTTTCTCCTATTCCGCAAAGACCCAAGTCTTCTCTCAGCCAACTTCTAGAGTTTTTTTTCTCTTTTCTTCTCTTTATTTAATTGTTTTTTTTAATTCTTATAATTGTATTTATATTTCTATTTCTGTTTTTTATTTTGTATTTTGTGCATTGAGGGCAATGCCCGTCTCGAGTTTGGGGGGGGGTAGCACTCATTTTTGTTAGGCATAACTAGTGCATCTTAGGTTGCATAATGTACTCGCCTTAAGAATTAATCGAAAGAGTTTTTTTTTTAACTTGTGCCTATGATAGGATAGCCGACTTTAAATTTTTCGCACCAATTAAAATGAACTCAATTTTGGGGAAAGCATGAAGTAAACTTAGGATTTTTCTATAATTGCCAAAAATTAAAACAATATTGTTACTTGCTGAATTTGTTTGAGTTTCTGATAAACATTGCCTGCTTGAATTATTTGAAAAAATTCTAACATGGTTGCAGGAAAGCTGCCGCGACAGGCAACAAACAGGAAAAAGAAAAGCACTGCCACGACAGGAAAGAAAGTTTTATCCTGTCTATCCTAGAGGTGCCTGAAAATCGACTCTAGGAAGAATTGTGTGCAATGACACTCCGCTGCTATCAAAGTCCATGAATCTAAAAATCTTTGAAGTGACGGACAAATTAGCATGAGTGAATGAAAGTCTTTACGTGATGACTCTACTCAAAGGGTTCGGGGTTTTATAGTTTTCTCCTATCTTAATTTTAGACCTAGAAGAGTAGTTGTGATAAGCTGAAGCCCTTATTGCCATGATTATTAATTGTGCTTAATTATGATGCCTCGACAGTAACCTTATATATCATGACAACATCTTTGTTTACTTAGAATATTCATCAGATTCAGCCTATTCACAGTTTCTGCACACACTTCACTGGCATTATAGTTTAATTCTGAGGTGATGCATGCTATTCTCCTCTCACTAATCTAATGACAGGTGCCACGGCCTTGAGGTGTAAATCAAGTTTAAAATAGATTTTTCTTTCTGATTAGTTCTAAGGGCAAGTATGTTTAGGTTTGCATTGCTTGAGGACAAGCAATAGTTCGAGTTTGGGGGTGTGTAAAGTGTTCATTAGTTCTACGTTTTGTGCACATTCCATCTCATATTATTACTGTTTTTAAGCACATTTTAGGCATAATTAGGTTCATGCATTGCATATAACAATATTCTTTACTTTGCCATGTGTTTTATTGATTATCTTTTATTTGGTAAAAATGGTGATGTTTTAGTTTCAGGTACTAGAAGCTGGCAGAAGGAGAGAGGAGCTGAGGACATGATGCTGAGGCAACAGACCAAGGAGCTGTACTGATGCAGTTCTAGACAGAGACAAACACTGCCGAGTAGCTGTCGCCGCCATACTTGCCGCCCAAGACAGCAAGCTGAGGAATTAGAGAATTGGAGTGCGATCTGTAGAGGAGAAAATCCTGATTCTGACGATGCCATCCACTCAATTTTCTGACGCTTGTAGCAGCGGACAGAGCCGCCGAAATAGGAGATCGAGATAACTTGCGGAGCAAGGCAACGAGAAGAAGTCCACGTTCAACTAAAAGAAGTCAGATGTAAAGGTTGCATTTAATACAAAAGCTACTTTGAAGACTTCTACTCCAAGGAGGACTTGACCTAGCTAATGCCTATATATATTCGACATCTTTTGTACTTCAAAACAACTGAGGTTTTCCTTAAGCATAGTTTAGGTTTTCTTGCCGCCATTGTGTTCTAAATTCTTCTTTGGGTTTGAGTTATGTTGTAAACTAGTGTGAGAACGGTTGTTTAGGAATTAAGTTTGTTTTTGCAATAAAACTTCAAGGTTTGCTTATTCCATGCTCTTCATAGTTTTCAATTAAGTTTGAGAGATTAGTTGTTAACTATCCATTTGTTCAGTATCAAGAGAGTCGAACTCACGAAAAGAGTAAGTACGATCCTCACTCTAATCAAGTGTTGATCAATCCAGCCTAGACATAGGTTAGGGTTTAAGGCGGCTAAAGAAGAACGAACCAAACATTGTTGTCTTTGCAAGATTCACGTCGTGACTGATATTATTTACAGTGGGCGACAACAACATTCTGACTTAGACATAAGTGGGATCACTGTCGAAACGTTCTGCTGAGCCTTGAAGGACTGCCGAGTTTGCCGCCGAGACACATATCCGTTCCACTGTCGAGGTAGTGAAAGCGTCAAAGTAGCCAATCTGCCGTCTTCCGCCGAGGCAGCAAAGTCTGGCAGCGCTAAACAACTTATCCTATTCAACGCAGTTTCACACTACTCAGCAGCATAACCTGACCCATTCTATAAATCTGATCTCTTCCCTATTATTTACTTGTGTTTTATTTACTTTTCTTTATAAACCAACTTATTTGTGCATTTACTTTTCTTTGTGCAGGAATTACGATTCGAGTTTAAGCTATACAATCCCTGTGGGAGACGATATCTTATATACTATAACTTGACAGGAGTGTGCACTTGCGCTCATAAATAGAGAACACCCAAATGCTCTACAACATTTATTACTAACACTAAGATATCGACTAAAACACTAAGAACTGAAGTGAAGATATACTCACGTGAACATCTCGAAGAACGTGGCCGATCGGTCAGAACAACTAGAGGTAACTCATCGGCTTGAGAGGCGACACCTGAACATGAGAATATTTCGAATCAAATTCCATAAAACTTAACTCTTTTGATATTAAGTACAAGAAAATTGTAAATAGCAAAACAGAGCTTTCAGATTCGAATTAGACAAAGAGGGCATCAGATTCAAACTCAGAACGTCGAAAAAGGTCAAGGTGAACATTTTCCAAAAAAAAGTCAACTTTGGTCAAAGTCAACTCTGACGGTCAAAGTCAACTGTCCAAGGTCAACGGTCAATGTTGACTTGACTGGTCGAGGTCATTGGTCAGCGATGATGTCATGGTCAAAGTCAAGGTCAAACAGATCAAAGAGTCAAAATCGATTCGGGTTCAGTTCACTGGTCAACGGTCCAATTTGCTTTCTAGTCCAGTTCGGTTCAATATTGGTTTGGTCACGTGGTCCAGTTTGATCATGGGTCCAGTTTACTCACAGATCTGGGCTCACACCGAGCTGGGCTTAGTGATTCGGGCTTAATAGGAATACATACATATTTGGGCTCTCATATCACTTACTCATATGGGCCTCAACACCTATATCAGTTTAAATCACACACAACCCACAACCCATGAACCATTTCAGCAGACTTGGTACTAGGGTTTCTACCACCCAAAACGGCAGCAGCCCAAGAGATAACGGCAAGGGCGGTGACTCACCGGTGGCCACAAGTCGAAACCCAAACTGATCACAACATCTTTACTCACACCCACAAACGAAGATCAAGGCGACTGATGCATAAACGACGACGGCACAACCCGATGGCAGCAAAAGATAACGGTGGCGGCGCAGAGATTCAAATGAAATAGAGGGGTTTTCGAAGCATTAAACCGCTAACGATAAACAGAGATGGTGGCAGCGAATAGTGGCACAAGAGAGAACCAGAAGGTTCTTTGCCATTTTCGATCAAACGAAGGCTGACGAAAGAGATTTGAGGGGAGAGTTTGGTTCATGATGAGGTGTTGATCACGATGGCGGTGCCCGATTGTGAAACGGACGGCGACTTGGCACAATCAGAGCTTCACTAGAAGTTTTACAAGATAGGGTTTTCAAACCCTAACAAAAATGGGTAAATTGACCAAAAGGTCACTAAACTAAAATAGGGTTTTTAGACCGGCTTCCGAATTTTACTCGTTTTACAATATAGTCCTCACATTGATAATTATGCCACTCAAATACGATTTAACTCAATTTAATCCCTATATCCCAATTAGGATTTTTAAACTAAAATTCTCAAATTCTAGGGTTTCGAAATAGGGATTTCAAAATTCAAAATTTTCCAAATTGGGGAAAATTTGGGGTTTTACAGTCTTAAAGAAACCACGGAGTCGAGGAGGCTACGTGGGAAGTCGAGAAGGAAATGAAGCTAGTTTACCCACATTTGTTTCTAAAAGGTAAATTTCGAGGATGAAATTTATTTAAGGGGGATAGTTGTAATAACTCAGATTTCAGAATTCATGTGTCATTTTAACCTGAGTTATGGGCTTCGGGTATTAGGCCTTACGAGAATGGGCTCGAGGGAGCCTTAGTGGACCCTTTTAAGTAAATGGGCTTTAGTGTAGGTTGGTTATGTGTGGGAAGGTGAGGAAAGGGTAGGGAAGTAAATTCCCTCACTTTTGAAGGAAGAGAGAGGGGTGGCTCTTTAATTTTTGTAGAAAAAGCTAAGGGGATGAGCTCTCCCTTATCTCCCAACCTCTTTTCATCATTTCCACCATTTTCCTTTAGAGATTCAAAAGTAAAGGTCCAATCTTTATCCTTTTGAGTTGAAATTTCAGAGTACAAGTGAAAGGAAAGGTTATCAACATCAAGTGATCTATCTAGCAAGGTAAGTTTCATCAAGTTTGGTGGGGTTAAGAAATTCGGTTTTGTAGGGGGCTTGGAGAAGATAAACGTGAATGAGAGAATAAATCACGTTTTTGTTGTTAGAATCTCTCTTAGCCATCCTTATTTCCTTTTAACGGTGTTGTAACTCGTTTTATAACATTTGATTGTAGTTATGGAGGTTGGAGAGCACTCCAAGGACCAAGGGAAGAAGAAGGCTTGAGCTAGAGGAAGAGGCTTGTTTTTCCAGCTTTGGAAGGAAGGTTAGTACACTACTAACTTCATTGTGTTCCTAGAAATCATGAATTCGATTGCTTTGTTGCTTAGTTGATAATTTGGTTTTTTGGGTGCTTGGGACCCCTAAATTGGCTAACCCAAAGATTGGTGTCAATATGGCTTAAAAATGGTAGAAAACAACTTAAATCACTTCCCATAATTTGTAGGTTCGATTTGGGGTCTTGCCCTTGGATTTTGAGGGCTTGGGGGATAATTCTCGAACTCTAGAAAGTAAATTTTGGGTTCGAGTACTGATATGGGTTGAACTCGTATTGGTACCCTTTGTTAAATTGGTTGAAATCATGCCAATTTGTAAAGGCGTGTCGATATGCCTGAAAGGTATCGGTACCCCATGTTCCATCGATTCCAGTAGCCAAAATGGGTATCGGTACGCTTGGGAGCATATCGGTACACCTGGGATATCGGTACACAAACCTGTGTATCGGTGCGAGGTTTTGAGTTAAACCCCTTCTGAAGGCAAGTCGGGTATCGATACGCGTAAGTGGGTATTGGTACCCACTAGAGCGTATAGATACTCGATGGGCAATCTGCCCGAAATATTTCATTTTGAGTTTGAGGGACCTATAATTCGAGGACTAGGACCCAATGGGCCTCTAATGTGGTAAAGTAAATAGTAAAAATGAGAAACTTAGAAATTAACCTCATATACGAGCATAATGAATGATAACTCAATTAAGGTTGGGTGACTTGTTTATAATAGCAACCATAGGGATCATCGGTGGATTGTGTGAGGTTACGTGCCAAGTAAGGGCACTTGTATGTTTGGGTTACTTTGATTTCGTGGGATCCGAATACCCAGTGAGAGTGTTGCAACACTAAGAGTAAGCTAACGGATGTACGTTCCCGAGGATGTGTGACACTGGGCCTCATCTGGATATACTCGATGAGAAATTTCGAGTATGAATGTACGTTCACGAGGCTGTGTGACACCGAGCCTCACTCTGAGTGTATGTTCCCGAGGCTGTGTGACATCGGGTCTCACTCCAGGTTTGTTGGTATGGTGCATATGTTATGTGTGAGATTATTGCTTCGTTTGCTTGCTATGTGTTTAGGCGGCTAAAGGTAGTGTCATATGTATTATATTGCCATGTATCATTCTTTAGCTACATGCTCTTATTTATAATTTGTGTGAAGCATGGTTGAGTGGAAGTGTATCTAATAGCTTCGTTAGCTTAGAGTGCGAAATTGTTGCTTCCATTCGCAGGTTAGTAGGTTGGCGTGCATCGTTGGAGCACGATCGGAGTAGGACCTCAGCATTGACTTGTGTCCGAGTACAATACTTAGATTATCTGGGCTATGTATTCGTAGGACCCTATGTTTGTATTGTAACTCTTATTTTGTATTTTAAATCACGAGTCGAATGCTTTTAATTATGTATTTTAAATGGAGCTCCCATGTAACGTTTTAACTATTTTGTTTATGTTAAATATTTGAACTTAACGGATTTTATGAAATGAATGTGTTGGGCTAAATCTACTTGCGAATTTTTATGGTTTTGAGTTTGGTCTTGAGGCCCAATTTGTGACATCCAAGTTAAGGGTGTTACATGCTTGGGTTGTCCATGATCTTTTATCCCATACGTGGCGTTTGAGTTTCTTTCAACTAGAATTAGACCTGGCAAACTTGATCCGAGAATCGAAAACCGAACCAATTTACCCGATCTGAGACAAGAAATGGACCAGAACAAGATTACACAGACGCGGCCCGAAACCTGAACCGAACCGAAACTGAATTCTAGAAGAACCGATTAGACTTGTAACCAATTTGACCCAAACTGATTTTCACCTAAACCGAAAGTAACCCAAAATTAATTTGCTCAAAACCGATCTAAACTGAACATCAACCCAATATTAACGCAATAATTGAGCCAAAGTGAATGAATAATTTATCTTTACTGTTATTTATTTTTAACAATATGAATTGATAAATAGTAAAATAATTTATGTTTTATTATCTTTTTATTTTTATTACATTTGATAAAAATTTAATGGTTCAATATCACATTTCCTTCTTTAAAAAAGTAATTTCATTTTTTTTGACAAACACAAATTAACATAAAACATAAGTCTTAACTAAAGAGTTCTAGTTCAAAAGTAATATTTAGCTGCAAATAAAGTTAAATATCTAAACCCAACTACTACATATCAAACTCGGTTACATTGAGTACATACAAATAATGTATGCATCAACTGTTAGATTTTGTTGCCTTCAAATCCACATAAGAGCCAACAAACTTGTCGTCTTCTATACCTATATAAACAATAACATGAAGTAATTAATTTTTTATTACTAAAACAAAAAATTAAGCAATGTTAATTTTAAGTTTAAATAAACAAATACAATAGAATAATAGTCCAAGAATATGGTGTAATAACTGTAAAGCTTTACTATAGGGAATAAAAACAAAATTAAGAAATAAAAACTTATATTCATAACCGAACAACCAACTAAGAGAAGTTATCAAAGCCTCCATATTTTCAGAAATATAAGAACTTCTCCACTTATTCAAAATTCGACCTCTAATGCTAAAATTTGATTCTGAAGCAAAAATTGTGAGTGAAACAATCAAAATATCCCTAGCAAGATGAGAAAACTCTTTGTACCGATGCTCGTTTTCTTTACAAAATTTAAGGATATTAAATTTCACTTTCCTATCCATTTTTGCATCGTCTAAATAAATATCTAATTGCATATTTACACAAGAAAAAACAATCTCTCTTGTCGAAGTCCTAAAAATACATAAAAGAGATAATAGAAAAATAAAAAAAAATACAAATGATTGAAAATTTTAAAAGTTACATATTACATTAATTGTATACACTATAAAAAAACAGTAAATTTATATTACAGAAAACTAAAATGAGCAAAACAAAAAGTGTGGGAAGGCAATTAGACATCAAAACTATCTGGTAGTTTTCATAGTATGGTTTAATCATGTAGGGAGCTAGGAGCTGGTGTTTTAATGGCTTAAACTGGATGATCTGACTTTTGTATTAAAGAATTTGAGACTGAAGAAGTGAAGTTAGAAGTCATTGGTCTTAAATTAATATTATAATTAAGCTTCAAAAATAAAAATACAAGTAAAAACATATTACAAAATAAAATATAACAAATACATAAAACATAATTTGACAAACTTAAGAAACTTACTGCAAAAAAAAACAAATTATATAAACTGATAATAAAAACAAATACATGTAACATATTACAAAAAAATATACACACTATAAAACACAATAAGTCAAAATACATAAAAAGTAACTTATATAGAAAACAAAAAGAAGCAAAAGATAAAATACAAAAAGTCAAAATACATTAAAAAAATATATATACTACAAAAACAAAATGTAACCGATATAGAAAACAAAAATTTAGAAACCTAAAAAACTTACTGAAAAAGTAAAATATATATAAAAAGACAAAACAACATAAAATTTAAAAATAAGAAACTTACTGTAAAAAGATCAAATTTGCGTTTATGATTGCTAGATAAAGTGCCCATGATATTGGAGTTTGAGCTCGATGTTGATGATGCTTCATGTAGAACACGCGTTTCTGAAGCGTATTCTTTAAAAAGCATCGTTAACTTAAAATGGACATCACTAATCTTAAAACTAACTTTTATTATATCTTCAAATATGTATTCATAACAATATTTGAAAAAAGACAGCTTATAACGAGGATCAAGAATCACCGTAAAGGTAATAACATGCTATAATCTTCTTCACTTGAGTTGAACCAATACTTATCAAAAAAAATTCATTTCAATTGATGTCTTTTTTAAAACACCTTCATTACTTTTTGTCCACTCCTTCAAAAGCATAAAAATTCTCCAAACATTCTCAAAATACAAATTTACAGTAGGATAATCACTTCCTGAAAACAACATAGTTATATCAAAGAATGGTTCTAAAAAATCTCTAATTTTCTCAAGCATTTCTCACTCTTCAGTGTTTGGACAACAGTAGAAAGAAAAATCAACAACCATTTGCTTAAAAACTTCACGGTATAAAATGGCCCAATCAAAAATCATATATGTAGAGTTCCATCTTGTAGGCACATCAAGCCACAATGCTTTAGTTTCTTTTATGTTAACTAATTTCACACTACGCCGAAAAGCATTTTTTCTATTATGACTATTTAATATACTTCAAACAATCTCTTTTCTTGACAACAAAATGCTTAATGACTTTAAGTCTATCCTTAACAATGAGATTCAAGACATGTGCAACACATCAAACATGAAAGTTCTCTCCTTTACATAACAAAATCCCTCGTGCATTAAAAGTGTCCTTCAAATAGCCTTGTATTTTATCATTACTAGAAACATTGTCTAATGTGATTGAAAAAAAATTATAATCAATACTCCAATACTGAAGTAAGTCTAGTAAAACATTGTACATAGTGCTTCCAGTGTGCGGCAAATCAATGTGACAGAAGTTTAAACCTCTTATATTTAACTTTCAATTAGCATCTACATAATGAGCAGTCAAACACAAATATTCCTCAGTTTGACAAGATGCCACATATCACATGTTAAAAAAATACTACCAAAAATATTACGAAGATTTTTCTTTAATTTGTTTTTTTAATTTTTATGCAATTTCAAACAATTGACTTTTACAGTGTTTTACATATAGTTCTAACCTGATTGTTTATATAAGCATGAATTCTCCTATTACGTTCATGTTCAACCTAAGAAAAAGTATATTCATGTTTTATAATTGTTGTAGTTACCAATTTTCTTAGACTTTTTGATCATAAACATTATCTTCTGGTCCTTGTCCTTCAGCTCTCAAACTATCCATATATTTAGAATAGTATTTACATTTGTCAAGATGCTTTTGCATATTAGAGGTTCCATAGTGTGAGTTAAAAACGAAGGAAGTTGTTTTGCAATGTTTGCAAAGTGATCTCTCTTTTTCATCTTTAGTCTATGTCGGATCAAAAATTAAAAAAATGTTCCAAATCTTACTTCGTCTCTTAGAAATACATTGTGATTCTGATACAACAACGGAGTTAGTATCAACTTGAACCTCACATGCACTAGCATTTGATTTCATGTTGCCAAAATAAATAACATAAGGGTAATCTTCACATGCGGTCTCTTTCGTTTGGGATTTGTTCTATTTTGGTCACCAGAATTCAAAAAAGATTATTCTGGTCACTTACGTTTAGAATCGTGTCTATTTTGGTCACTGGGACGTTAGTTTCCGTTAATAAAAAATTAATTTTTAATTTAACCCCCAAACTTTCAAAATTTTATTTTTCACCATCTTCCCCAAAAACAATTCTGAATTTGATTGGGGTTTATTCTTTTTGTTGTACCTTTGTTCCTTAATGAACATGATTTGTTTGCCAAAATTGAAATTTGATTTAGATTGACATATCTTCACGAGGGATTTGAACCTAAGGTTGTTCATCGTGATATCAAGTCGAACAATATTTGGCTTGATAAATAGTGGAATCCAAAAGTATCTGACTTTGGCAGCAAAGCTCTTGGGTTCGGAGAGGAGCTACGTGACAACTCGCGTGATGGGAACATTTGGGTAAGTTGAACTTCTTTTTGTGGAAACCATTTTGGTTATCTAATGATTTGGTATGGTTGGTCATGGTCGGTCAAAATAATTTTTTTGAATTTTGATGACCAAAATAGAACAAACTTAAAAAAAAATCACGGGTGAAAATTACCCATAACATAAACCATGAACATTAAACATTGAACCTTAGATAATTAAGATTTAAATAAACAAAAGGGTTGAATGATAATTGAAAAAAATAACACAATTTAATAAATTACCACCCAAAAGCACATCTAAGTTAACTGATTATATGTTGTAAAAACAAACAAGGAAAACAGACAAATAAATAAAAAATAGTATCTACTTTTAAGTTTTTTTTTTCTTTTCTCTAATAATTTGGTAGGTTTTTTTACATGAACAGACATAAAGTGGAATGCTCAAATTATATCTTTCCAACATAATATTAACTAGTTAGTATAAGATTAACTCACCTTAAACATGATAAAAAAATATATAACTAAACATATAAAGTATAAGAAAAATAAATTCTTATAATATTAAAATAGGCATTAATGTTTGAGGTACGATGAAATAACACAATACCATATCCAACATATGTCATGTTCTAACCTCAACATAAAAATGTAAACCTACAAACATAAGAAAACAATAGCCAATCGAACATACTTTCGTCGGCACTCAACTCCAAGTCTGGAAAACATTTAAACTACATATAAACAACAAAGCAGAAAATCAAATCTACTTTTGTCAAAAAAAGAAAAGAAAATCAAATCTACTCGGCTCGTTTAATTTTAATCATTTTTTGTAGCTGTCTATAATTTCTATCATCTTTCACATGGCAGATAAGACTCCTAGAAAACATACATATATGTCATGTAATTGAGAAAGTACTGAAAATCATATGCTCCCTTAGCTCTAATTAACCTCCTGATTCAACTCAATTTTTTAGAAAAAAATCCTCTAGAAAGTTATTAACTCAACTTTGTACCATTAATAACCCAAATATTATAGCTTCATCATCATCGAGTCAGTAACCAATCGAACATACTTTCACCGGTAAAGTTTTGAAAGTGGAAGCATTTAAAAAATACTAACCTTTACTTGCAAAGCTCTCAACCATTGCTCCTTTATTTTTCAGTCCCAGTACAAAGCCTTCAATGACTAAAGTTGGAAGCAAGAACTGTTGAAACTTGAAAGTGGATGGGAAAAGAGGATTTGAATTTTTTTTCGATGCAAAGCCTTCATTGACTGAAGCTGGGTGCTCCGATGATGACTGCAACAAGAGTTGTTGGAACGTGAAAGTGGATGAGAAAAGGGAATTTGAGGATTTTGTTGACTTAGGAATTTAAATCTTGCACCCTTGCGTTTGACGGTGTGAGTGTGACTGTGTAAATTTAAAAAATTAATTTAAGTCTAAAAAATAAAAGTACTACTCTAAAATTTACAAAAAAAAAAATGGGGGAGTAGGAGGGAAAAGTAAAACCCTGATATGCGTATTTTAGTCAAATTTGATAATATATATACACATATACTCGAGTCAACTTTTTTTAAATCACTTTTGTTATAATATCGGAATGATAATGGCAAACAAACAATATAGTTTAGAATTTAAGGTTTATGATTTACGATTAAGTTTTGTTTTTAGATGCTATAGAGTTTTTAGGTAATATTTCAAAGATAAATAAGTAGGCATAGAACAAACGAAACATGAAAAAAATGATACATAGTAGATAAAAATTAGAGGGGAGGAAACATATACATAATCTCATAAGGACAAGTCAAACGATGAGCAACAATTACGAATCACCTTGACAAAGAAGGAAAGGATGGAAGTGGAGACAAAAAACAGTAAAAGAAAAGAGGTCGAGAAAGAAAAAAAATCGGAAAGGGAGACCAACCGTCAAAATCAACGGCGGCTAGCCTTTGTAAGGATGAAAGATAGGTTAAAAGTTAAAACAAAGATGACAGGAGTTTTTCAAAGATAGAGTTTTTTAAAACCGAATGTAATTCTATCTTAGACATATTTTTAGGTAATATTACAAAATTCTCATCACATCATGTGCAAGTGCAACTATGGTCTAAGGTTTGATTCCATGCCCATAAATTTATCTCTCATTTTTTATGTGTACTTTGAAAATTTTTAAAAAATCTATCGTACAAAAAACCAGCATCGAATATGAAATTAAAAAAATAGTTATAGGATTGGATCATGGTTCGTTAGGTTCAAGTTAAATGATCAATACCAATGATGGTTGATTTCGAAACATTGAACAATTGAAATTGAGCCTAAATTAATGATAATATTAACAAATAAAAAGACATGTTTTACAAGAACATATGATTAGTTCTATATATAATATACACGATAGATTCATACCCAACTCAAATTGAATTGACCTGAAAATGTAAAGATTGACCCGAACCGAGCGAACTGATCTGAACCGAAAATGTCTGATCCGATATTGACCTGATCCAAAAATAATCAATTCGGTACTGATTCGAATCATCAATACAATACCTGAATTGACTCGAATTATCATAGAATCGAACTAAAATTTGAACTAGACCCGAATCGATCGATCCGAATCTAAATCGAATGCAGACAAATCCGAAACAAACTGAACTAAAATGATCCGAACTGAAACCGAACCGAATGATCTGTTTGCCACCTCTAGCTAGAATTAGAATCCGATAATGTAGAGGTTGTGCGAATTCTCACTCGCAAATCTAAGACTCTAGCAGAGAATTCTATTGCAGACTCGATCTTGGGATTATTTGCTCGAGAGTGGGATACGAAGGTGCGACATGTCCAACGTGAATTGAATTAAGTGGCAGATACACTGGCTTCTCTATCACGTTGTCTTCCTCCCAGAGAAGTTCTCTATACTACGCCACCAATAGTGTTGGTTCCGATACTCCTCCGAAAGAATACGTTAGCTTATTATGCTTTTGTTTTTAGCTAAAAATATGGGTTATATTTGATACACAAAATGTGTATTTTACACAACCCTTCTTTTAAATTTAAATTCTTAAACTTAAAACCTTAAAACATAAACTTTAAATTCTAAACTCTAACTTTAAATTTTAGATTCTAAATCTTAGGACCTGAACATCTAAATCCTAAATTTAACAAGCTTGTCTATCAAAGTTTCTTAAATGTATCAAATAATAATTCATATCATAAATATTTATGGAAAGCAAACACGTAGGAGCAATCTTGTGGGGGTGAATCAGCATTATTGAATCCAAAACCAAATCTGATTGGCTTCAGCTTCAACTCCCAGCTAAGCAAAAAGAGGACCCGACTCACTTGGAATCTTAAGACACAGCTAATAAAAGCACACACTCCAACCCCCAAATCCAATTATACATGGTTGATTTCTTTAGGTAACTGGCGCCGTTGATTACGATGTTTGTGCTTACAATTTTATCACTCAAACCCTACATATTATGTTCTTGGTCGATGGAATTAGAATGTATTGGATTAAAAGTATCTGGTAACTGCCCAAAAATTAGTTATAACAGACTGGATGATTAGTTTCAGTCTGCTAACCGTATTGGGCTATATAAACCACTAAGTGGTACTGGCCCAGTTAGTTAATTTTGGCTGGTGGCCTACATTGAAAGAAAAACAAAACCAAATTTCTTTTCAGCCCAGTTCTCTTTTGTTTTTCTTTCTTTTCTTCTCTTTTGTTAACTGTCGACGACATTTCATTGGGTTATCGGTGGTGCTAGGGTTTCAGTCTTGATTCACGGTGGTTTCTCTCGCTGGCGTTCGCCGTAACATGGTATCAGAGCTTACGAAGCTTGTCTTCCTCGATCTGTCCTTTCGCTGAAGCTTTCGATCCAGATCGTGATTTTCATATGGTGTTTTCTCCAGTTCCTTTAATTGTGTTTTACCTAGTTCGGTTCTTTTTCGCGTTTCACCTAGCTCACTGTAAGTATGACTGTTGTTGAGAATGCCTCAGTTTTTCCTTCTGATTCGACTGATAATCCACAAGCTTCTGACGAATTGGAATCTTCGTTCTTCGCTAATAAACAAGTAAATGTGAAATTGGATGATTACAATTTTCTGTTATGGAAGCAACAAGTTATTCTGATGATTAGGGGACACGAACTTGAGCATTATCTCGATGAGACATATCCGGTGCCAGTCAAGGTGATTAAGAACACAAGTGGTGAGCTCGTCGTCAATCCGGCTTATAGGAGGTATCGGAAGCAGGACAGCTCTCTTGCGTCATGGTTGCTTTCAACTATTGGTCCAACAGTGCTTCCTCAACTCGTTGGTGCAGAAACAACAGCTGCGATCTGGAGCTCAGTGGTAAAGTTGTATTCAACACTTTCCACAACCAAAATCATGAACCTACACTGCAGACTTCGTGCTTTGAAGAAAGGCAATTCTACAATCAGTGAGTACACTACTTCCATTAAAGAAATCTGTGATCTATTAGCTACCACTGGAAGTCCAGTTTCTCAAATTGAGCAAATTGTAACTGTTCTTAATGGATTGCCTGTAGAGTATGAGTCATTTATTGCTGCTATAAATGTTAGTCGAGAGCCTCATACGTTTGAGTCAGTCACTTTAGTTCTTAAGGATGCCGAATCTAGGTTGACAGATCCTCTAAGAGTACCTGTAGGTATTAATCTGACTCGGTTTAATGGAGATTGATCTCGTGATGTGTCAGACACTGATAAAGAGTTAGCTCGTACTTCTGTTGATTCTAGGTCACGGGATCAACGTACTGTGAATCAGTCTAATTCTAGGTTTTATGGGCGTCCTCGAATTCAATGTCAAATCTATAACAAGTTGGGGCATTTGGCTGACAGATGCTGGTATAGATATAATAAGGATTTTAAGGGATCTAGTTCTCAGCAGACAAGGCAAACTGGGGATGTTCAGGCTACGAACACTCAGGCTAATGTCTGTTGGTTTGTTGATAATGTTGTAGAAGAATGTTATGATCCGTTTGTGAGTCAGAATGCAGGTCCTGATGGTGGTACAACTGAAGATACTGTTGACATTGTCCACATCAATTCATTGATTGCAAAAGGGGTTCTGACCACGATAGATAAGTGGTATCCTGACTCTGGTGCTACACACCATGTCACCAGTGAGTGCCCAGCTGCAAGTTTTGTTCAACCCTATTCAGGTAAAGGAAAAGTTTATCTTGGTGATGGCTCAATGTTGAAAATTTCACATGTTGCTGAGTCTGTTATTTCTACAAGTTCAAAGTCTCTTGTTCTTTCTCAGTTACTTTGTGTTCCTCAAATTACAAGAAATTTAATGTCTGTCTCTCGGTTTGCTCATGACAATTTTGTGTTTTTTGAGTTTCATGATACTAAGTGCTTTGTTAAGGATAACAGGTCCAAGGCCATACTGATGGAGGGTGCTTTGGAGGATGGTCTTTACAGCTTTAGTCTTGGTTCTGGTACATCTGGGTCTGGTATGATGAGTTGTAATGCTACCTCCTTCACTGTTGATTCTGATGCTTCTATACCTATTGTTCATACTGCAAATAATACTGGCCAGTACAACACTTATTGGCTCTGGCATCAAAGGCTTGGTCATCCAAATGCCAAGGTTGTCAGTTCTATATTAGATAAACAAGTCACTGTAGATAAAAACAGTTTGTGCAATGCATGTCAACTAGGGAAATCTCATCGTCTACCTTTTCATTCTTCTGTCACTGTATATAATAGACCCTTTGAACTTGTTGAAGCTGATGTTTGGGGTCCAGCACCTGTTAAATCATTAAGGTCGCAATATTATGTGTCTTTTGTGGACTTGTATACCAGAAACTGTTGGCTCTTCTTATTAAGGAATAAATCAGAAGTTGCTTCTGCTTTTAAAGCTTTTGTTGCCATTGTTAAGAATCAGTTTTCTACTTCTATTGTTGCCCTACAAACAGATGGTGGTGGTGAGTTTAGGGCTTTAGAATCTGATCTTGTTGGCTTAGGTATTCAGCACAGAGTAACTTGTCCTCATACCTCACAGCAAAATGGGGTTGTCGAAAGGAAACATCGACATATAATTGACACTGCTCTTACTCTTTTAGCTCAAGCTCATGTTCCATTTCAGTATTGGTCTTTTGTTGTTTTAAGTGTTGTTTACTTAGTTAATAGGTTGCCAACTGATACATTAGGTGGTGTTTCACCACATCAAAAGTTGTATGGACGAAAACCATATTACAAATTTCTACGGGTCTTTGGCTCTGAATGTTTTCCCTGCCTTACTGATTATAATACACATAAGTTTGACTTTAGGTCAAAATCTTGTGTTTTCTTGGGCTATTCACCCAAATATCATGGCTATCAATGTATGGATTCCACTGGGAGAATCTACATTTCAAGGCATGTTAATTTCAATGAACATGTTTTTCCATTTGCTGCTGGTGCAACATTCAAAATGGCCCATGCTCGAGATAAGTCTTTCATGTCACCTTCATTTCCTTTGTCTCACAAAACTTCTGTCAATAGTCCCTTACAAGATTCTTGTTCAACTGGCATTCAGGGTTCATCAAGACAAGCTGAGCAAGTTCCTGTTTCAGAACCACAGCAGCAGTCATCACCAAGGACTCAGTCTGTTCATGCTAGTCCAACTATAGATGTTCAAGTTCAATTGTCTCCTCCATCACCAACATTTCAAGCTGACATTTAGGGTCCTTCAAGACAAGCTGAGCATGTTTCTGTTTGAGAACCACAGCAGCAGTCATCACCAAGGACTCAGTCTGTTCATTCTAGTCCAACTGCAGATGTTCCCGTTCAACTGTCTCCTTCATCACCAACATTTCAAGATGCTTCTGTTCAAGATTATTCTTCTCAGTTGCCTTGTGTTGAGGAGTTGTCACCAGTAGGTTCTCCTGCTACTAATAGTGCTGGTTCAGCTCAGCTACCTGATAATGGCCCAGTGCAATTGGATGTTGCTATTGAGTTACCTCATCTTGTTCCTGTGAATACTCATGATGCTTCCATTCTTCCTGTTGATCAAGCCAGTTTGTCTCATGGTGCAGCTTCTCATTCTGATGTCAGGGGAGCTATACACTTTCAAGACTCTATTTCCACTTCCTCTAATTCTGCCTTTCTAGATTGTTCTAATGATCATGCTTGTGATGTGTCACTTCCCTCTGACATTTCTCATCCTGCTGTTGGATCTGATCCATTTACCTCCAATCAACATTCCATGGTAAGGAGAAGCAAAGTGGGAACTTATAAACCGAAGGTGTATACTGTTGAACATCCTGACATACCTGCAACTGTTCAACAAGCTCTTACTCATTCTCAATGAAGTGAAGCAGTCCATGCTGAGTATAATGCCCTTATTGATAATGAAACGTGGGACTTGGTGCAACTTCCTTCAAACCGAAAGGCTATTGGATGCAAATGGATCTTCAGAATTAAATACAATTCTGATGGCTCGATCATTCGCTACAAGGCCAGACTTGTGGCAAAAGGCTTCTCCTAAATTCCAGGATGTGATTTTGGTGAGACTTTTAGCCCAGTGGTTAGGTTTTTCACTATTAATATTCTGTTTTCGTTGGTTGTTACCAGGAAGTGGAAGATTCGGCAAGTGGATGTCAACAACGCCTTTCTAAAAGGTGATTTACAAGAAGATGTGTATATGAGGCAACCTGATGGCTTTATTCAATATGCCAATGATAGTAAGCCTCTTGTTTGTAAACTGAAAAAGGCTCTTTATGGCCTGAGACAAGCACCAAGGAATTGGTTCAGTAAGTTGAGAGAATTTCTTCTTGAACTTGGTTTTGTTGCTTCTTATGCTGATCCTTCATTGTTTGTGTACAAAGTTGATAATGTCTTGACCTTTCTTGCTGTCTACGTCGACGATATTCTGATAACTGGGTCTGTTGTGAGTCATGTTGATTCTGTGATTCAAGCTTTGCATGACAAGTTTTCCTTGAAAGATCTAGGGCTCGTACATTATTTTCTTGGTATAGAAGCTGTGCATATTCAACAAGGTTTGTTCTTAAGTCAGCATAAGTTTATTGGTGAATTGCTGGCCAAACTGAACATTACTAATACTAAGAAGGTAGATACACCTATAGCAGTTTCTCCAAAACTCAGCAAGGATATAAGGTCTTTAAGTGCAGATGCACAGTTGTATCGCAGTACAGTGGGTGCTCTCCTCTATATTTGTCATATGCGTCCAGATATCGCGCTTGCAATTAATAAGGTAGCTCAATACATGCAAGATCCTAAGGATGCTCACTGGTCAGCAGTGAAAAGGATTTTACGATATCTACGCGGAACATCAGATTATGGATTGCTATTTTCTTCATGTGAAGGGCTGTTTGAATTACATGGGTTCTCGGATGCAGATTGGGCAGGAGATGCTGATGATCGTAGGTCTATTTCAGGATTTTGTGTGTATATAGGATCTCATTTACTTGCTTGGAGCTCGAAGAAGCAACGGTCTGTGTCAAGGTCCACAGCTGAGGGGGAATATAGGAGTTTGGCAGACACAGCTTCTGAAATTGCTTGGGTTAAATCAGTTCTAAGTGATCTTGGTGTTACATACTCTGAACCTTTGAAGTTGTGGTGTGACAATACTAGTACAGTGGCTATGGCAGCTAATCCTGTTCTTCATGCAAAGACAAAGCATGTTGAGTTAGACTTACATTTTGTGCGGGAAAGAGTTCTCAACAAGCATCTTGAAGTTAATTACATCTCTGCTCAGTTTCAAACTGCTGACGTTTTCACTAAACCTTTGACTGTTTAACGCTTCCAGGAACTTCGCAATCAGCTGTGTGTTTGTTCGTTAAGTAAGCTCAAGGAAGGTACTCAAGGAAAGTGACGACGTGGGGTGAATATTGGATTAAAAGTATCTGGTAACTGCCCAAAAATTGGTTATAACAGACTGGATGATTAGTTTCAGCCTGCTAACCGTATTGGGCTATATAAACCACTAAGTGGTACTGGCCCAGTTAGTTAATTTTGGCTGGTGGCCTACATTGAAAGAAAAACAAAACCAAATTTCTTTTCAGCCCAGTTCTCTTTTGTTTTTCTTTCTTTTCTTCTTTTTTGTTAACCGTCGACGGCGTTTCATTGGGTTATCGGTGGTGCTAGGGTTTTAGTCTTGATTCACGGTGGTTTCTCTCGCCGGCGTTCGCCGTAACAGAATGAAACAAATGAAACAGACACTACCGCTTCCACTATTAAGGTAGCCCCATCCCAGCGTGCTCAAGGTTTATTAACATTTACTACTTTTAAAAAACAATAATTCGACATTTACGAGGCCAATTACAATATTAGCCGTCTGCTTAAAAATAAATAAATGTACGAGGATTGCTTACATTTATTGAAAAATGACTAATTTACTTTGAAGTAAAATGAAAGCCATCGAACTCAACGCGCCTCATGCGCCCAAAGCTTTCTCCCACCCAAAGCTCCCCGGGCCTCAGACGACTATTTTGTTCTACCGGAGCCGGCCTTTTTGTGTGGTCTCTGCATGGAAGACTCCGTCGCCGTCAGATCGCCGGCATCTTAGGGGTCGAGGTCGACTGTTGGTTTGCTCGGAGGTCTCTTGACGGTGGAGAAGCAAGGGCGGGGAGTAGGCATTTTCGGACGATTTTGGCTCCGGTGGCAGGACTCCATCGGCGGTTGTTACCGCAAAACTTCCTGAAGCTGACTTTTTGGTCGGATTTGTGGCAGCCGAGCATCAGAGACGATGTCCCCGCCTTAGCTCCCTGCGCTTCCGTCTGGTCCGTCGCCGTTATGTGTACCGACAAAGAGTGGAGCCAACCTGCGTATGCTTTGATCCTGGTGGCCGGGGGGAGCGACGGCGGCTGGTGGTTCCCTTAGGAGAGCTGAGAGGCGGAAGAAGGACGGTGAGGGGCTCCTCCCGGAAATGGGCTTTGCGACGGCTTCACGTTGTCGGAGCTGTGTTTTCGACGGGCTGGTCAGGCTTTAACTTCGCCGGAGCTGGGCATGGTCGTTTTCGCTTGCAGGTTACGGGCCGTGAGGCTCAAAGGCCTACCCTTATGTCTGGTTTCTCTCTGCCGGCGGCGAAGCTTGATGCTTGGTGGTTTTACAGAGCCACCGTGCTAGGCTCTAGCTTTCAACATCGAGTCCGAGAAGCCCACCGCCTTGCTGATATGATCTGGTTCTGGGGTGGTCTCAGCGGCGGTTTCCTCCTTATCGGAGCCGGTGCGGTTTCTGGGTTTCTCGTAGGATTCAGTCTCCGTTTTCTAGTGGGGATGGGGCTTTATACAGGTGGGGCTGGTCCACGCTATGGAGCTTGACGGCTCGCCGTTTCTCGGGCCAATGGTCCACCGGTAAAGGCCCCTGCCGGCAACGGGGAAGAGAGTAAAGGAATAAGGACAAAAAGGGCAAAAGGGACTTTTTCTATTTTGACAAGACTTGTCTCTTATGTTTTGTCTTACCCCAGTCACAGTCCTTTCTATTTTCAGCATAACATTCCCGGATTTGATGGGATTTTGCCCACTATTTGCCTTTTTCAGATGCAGTTTACCGCTTTTTTCGGATCTGAAGGAAATTTTGTAGGGTGGAGACCTAGGGGGCCTAGGAAAAAAATTACCATCAGGTTTAGGTGGGATCCAGGAGGTTCAGTTCAGTCTTTTAATATCTGGTTGTTATATGCGTTTTTTCGGGTTACAGTCTCTTGGTTGTTTACGTATCTTCAGTGGATCAAACCTCTAAGGTTTTCCTTCCTTGTTCTGGTTGACTTCAGCGGCTTCGATAAACCAGGATTGGGAGGAGGCTCGGTGAATTTATACACTTCTCACATTTGGGGTACAGTAGATGATGCCTTGATAAGGACCAACGCTTTCGCGCTGGAAGCCTGCCTCTGGATAGAGCTCTCAGGCACGTATACTGTCTTTTGCCCTGGGAAAAGTGTATGGTTTTACCGCTTTCTCCAGTATCGTTCTGGTGTTATCGATTTTGAAAACACTATCCACGGATTGACCGATGAAAGTGTCTATCTGGGTGATCCAGTTTATGTTTCGTTCTGGCTTGGAAGGATTTCCGTACGGTCTGCTTCTGTTCGTTGGTTGATGATGCTGGTTGCGCCATGGTTGTTGGCAGTTTGGTTGTTATCTAAGTTTTTTCTGTTTGATGTAAGGCCTTGTTCGGCCCTTGTTAGGTTGTTTGATTTCTGCTATTTGCGTCTTTCGTTTAGAGGACCTTTGGGTCCCTTCGGATTGTACCTTTTTTATGTTTAATGAAGTTATCCTTTGAACAAAAAAAAAGAAGAAGCCTATAACACAGGCACCTGTCATTAGGCAAGTATTGTAACTTTGTACCCGATTCTTTTGGAAGGGTGACGACTCTGATACTAAAGACGCTAAGGTAGGTTGAAAGCAATTTTTTTGCCCAAATAGAAGGGTGGGCTTGGTTCGAAGAACCTCTCTTGCTGGAACAAATCATGTACTCTTCTGTTGATAAAAAGCATTCTTGTTGACGAGAATTTCATATGGATAGCTCGGCTAAAGGAATATGTTTCGAAGAATGTAGAAATTGAAATATCACCTGAAAATCGCATTATAGCTGGATCATCAAGAAAATTTTGAAGCTTCGTGATGAAGCATTAAATGCTTTTGCAACTGTTACAAATTGGCTAGCTATTAAAGTCAATTGGGTTTGGGATAAATGTCAGTGAACGAAAGGAAAAAAATCTTTGGCACAAGTTGGTATGGTTTCGTTGCATATTCTTAAACATATATTGTTATAACTTGGATGACTTTACTATATAGACGTCCTACCAAGGCTAGGCTACTGAGAATGGGCATGGATTTTGAAGACCGAAGCAACTTTTACAGCCTTGTTGGATAGTGTGTGAAATTCACCGAGAAATATTGGGTTGGGAGGAAGAAATCTCATGGGTTTGCTTATATTTCAAAGGTAAATCCTTACGATTTTTTATTCTGTAGATAGCTTAGAGTGCTTTCCTATATAACATACGGATTGAACAAAATAGGAGACATTTTCGAAATTCAGCATAGGATATATTTTTAACATTGTACAAGTGATACTTTGAATTTGAGTGAAAAAGAAAAATATAGATAAGAATAATATGAATACTGTACAACTTCTTTTGAATTGGGGTATTTGATTGCCTTGAGTCTATAATTCTAAAGTTTTTCTTGTAGCAGCTTTTTGCTATTTTTCTGGATAATACAATAATAAATTGTCCTAAAAAATATAACATAGTGCCCTATTAGATAATTTAACCCTCAGAGAATGAGATGATGTTTCAGAAATCATCCAACTTTACGAGGGAGGTTTATGTCAATGAGTATATGTTGATAAATCAACCGTTGTACAGTGAAAGTTGAATTTAGAAGGGACCAATACAAAGTTTTGAGTGAATAATCCATAACACCAACTAATGTTAATTAGTTTATTTTTTCTCTGACTGAATTTTATTAAAAATTAAAATAAAAAAACAATCTAAAAGAAATAGAATTGCTGCAGAAAAATAACAAAACATAATAAATTTAAATTGAAAATAAATTAAAAAATAAACAACAAACCAACAAATACATACGTCTAATGAGTTGCAAAACAGAAATAAACAAATAACTACTTTAGAAAGTACTGAAATTTTTGTACATCGTACTCAAAAATATATACCGTTTTAACCCTTAATAATTATGTACATCGTATGAATAAAGGTGTTCAAAACCGAATCTTTTAGAAAGAAAAAAATAACATTTCCCTTTTCATTACAATCATTTCTTGGATTTAACCACCCCTAAATTTGAATATTCTTAGCCAATGGATACTTAAAATACGCCATAATCTTTTCTCGGGCCTCTTTGGGCCTTATTGTGGCCCAAACTTAATTTCTGCGGTCTCGAAAAGGACCCATTCACACTACAAACCTTTTAAGGGTCTATTTCAATTTCAAGGACCCTTGCAAAAGGAACAAAAATATTTAGGTATAATAACAAATTTAATTTTTTATTAAAAATAATAATAAATTTAATTTTTATTGGGTATAGTTTTTTAATTTGATTTTTATTTTTTAGTTAAATTTGACCATTAACTTTTAAATAAATTTTGTTTGTCTTTTAAACGAAAATATAGGCTAGACCATACTATAATTAGATTTTTTTTAAAAAAAAATTTAAAAACATCACGGAGAGTCTAAGGCTTGAGAGTTAGCAAACTCCCGAAAATAGTATTGTTCCTTAAAAACTAACTGAAAAGTAACAAAACACTGAACCTAAAATGTTACCCACTAACATAAAATGTTACATTTTTTTATAACATTTTAGGTTGGTGGTTAAGTATCGAAATTTGGCTCCGAGTATTAATATTTGTCACTTCTGATGACATTTTAGGTTGATGTTAAGTATCGAAACTTGTATTTGAGTATCGATGCTTTTCGTGAGGACACCAACCTAAAATGTTACATTTTTTTATAACATTTTAGGTTGACGAGTAACATTTTAAGTTCCGTATTTTGTAATATTTCAGTTGGTGTCACACTGTAACCGTACTGTAATCATGTACTACATTAGACTCCCCTTTCCATGACTTTTAATTAAACTTCAAATATTTTTAGTCATAAAATGTAAATTATTTGTTTGCAGCATTTGAATTATTTGTTCAAATCATGATTGTATTCATCATATTTCCTTTATATAAATTTTGGCCTATCGATCATTTGTATTATGTAGATCTTAATCTATCATTATATTTGTACTATGATTATTTTTTACCGCATCATATTTTGCCAATTTATTATTATTGCTCATATTTCAGTTATTTAATTTATTTCATACTCAAAATTATATTGAGGACCTTGAACTTTAATGATCATTTGCGTTTGACGAGAAAGTTATATATTCTTTCGAAATAAATAAGTAAAGCGCTAGGTGAACTAGGAGGGTTTTAAATTAATGTTTTAGTCTTTAAGCCAGGTTAGAGATTTGAATCATGATGTTGTAAATGAAGAATTTTAGATTGAGAAAATCATGGATGGTATCTAATAAGAACCTGCGGGGGACGCCCCCTTCCAGTTTTTAAAAATTAAAATAAATTAAGTTGAATAATGATAAAATTGTATTTTATTCTCTTAAAAATATATAATCTATATTGTTGACCCCTAAATTTAAATATTTTTAAACGACCCCTCAATAGATAACGTTGAGTTTCACCACTAGGAAGGATCGTCCCATAATAAACACTTATAATATTTGTTCTAAATTGGTCGACCAATAGATCAAATACTGATAATTATATCAGAAAAATAATTTTAAAAATCTATATACATAATTGCCTCACTCAAGAAATTTAAAAGCTCGTAATGATCGATAAAAATTAGAAGATAAGAAATAATTTACATTTTTCAACCCAAACAACATCGATTCATAAAACTTAAGCTTGATGAAGTCCATATAATATTGTTTTATATTACGGCACAGACGATCCAAGACTAAGATGTAAATCAAGACCTAATCCAATATCAACCTTAGGCCCGGCATCATCTTCTACGAACCGCCTGACTACCGGAAATACTCCAGTATGATCCCGGACGTCACCGGACAAAACAGCTGTCATGGTCCCCCTTCCTTCTCCCGTGTATAAACTCGGTCCTTGACCAGAAGCAGGCCCACAAAGGTACGTGCCACCATGCAACATATGCAATGGAGCTCCTCCTCCATGTGGCATGTAAAATGAAGGATGATACTGCGGCGGTGCAGCAGCTGACGGTAGCGTGGTGGTGGCAAAAAGGTGCGGCGGACGTGTAAAAGCCGATATCATGGAATTCCGAGTAGCAGCTTGCATTTGAGCACGCTTGAGTAGCTGCCTCTCCTTCTTGTGAGCATTTTGGTGACCTCCTAGGGCTTGAGAGTTAGCAAACTCCCGGAAACAGTACTGGCACTCGTATTTACGGGCATCCGTTTCGAGTCCCGGGGATCCTTCTCGAGGTTTGGTCGAATCATCGGCGGTGCTTTCGACGATGTTGAAGCCGAAGAGCTTCAAGGGTTTTGGGTGGAAATCAATATCAGCCATAACCAAAATGAAATTAACTTGTGGATTAATTCAAACGGGAGAATTGGTAAGTGTGTTTCATGAGCTAAGCCTAAAGCTATATAAGAGAAGTTTACTTGAGAGGGAGTGATGACGGGCAAGAAAAAGGAGAGGGTTGGTTGTGAAAACAATCCTCAAGAAATAGCTAAAGCAAGAAAACTAATCTACTCTCCTTTGGGTTTTAAATTGAAAAAAAAAAATCATAATTCATGCATCTCTTCTAAGATACGTATGGATAAAGTTTAAAACTCGATCTTTTATTTCTTAATGAAAAAACATAAACTTATAGTCACCTCTCACATGGAAAACTCCATGATGCTCGTGTAATCACTGTGTTCTTCAAGTTTGATTTCTCGGTCTGACAAAATAATTGAGATTATGCATACTTTAAATGTGTTAGGTTAGAAATGATAGAGATATTAATTAAGGAAATTAGTTGAGGTTTGATGCTATGATAATTATATATAGGGTTAAGATATTTGTCATATATATTGATATAAAATATTATTTTTTAATATTAAAAAATATATGATCATATCAAATAAATATACATTTCTTACCCTAACATTTACTCTTACCAAAATTTTAACGTTAATCAAAGAAGTAGGCATGGGGTCATGGTGACGCAGAGTGGTGGATTATAATTAAAACATGTTTGCGTGATTGACGTTGAAATCAAAGGGTTGTTTTAATTAAGGCAAGATCTTCACGAATCTTACTAACCACCACAAATTAGGGAAGTTTCTCTCTCCAAAATTCATAATCACCTTAATTTCTACGACTTTTAACTCATTCATTATTATACTTGTCTCATCTTCACCATGCTAATTTTATGGTTTTTATTTGTTTACTAGTGTATAAATTTACATTAATTTGAATGGTTAGTGACTAATAAATTTACATTAAGTTTATATAAGCATAATACTAATAGCAAGTTTTAAAACTGTTTCTTGTTGAGGAGTAAATGCTAGACCACTAGTTAAGGTAAAAAAAACTCTTGTCATCCCATCTAAACTTATAAGAAAATTAATTCAATCCATAATTAGTGCATATACCACATTTGGATGTCATATATAAGGTATTTAATTATTCAAAAAAATATTTTATGATCAAATTAAATGACTGGTCTCGTAGACGAAAGATGACACATTCTCTTTTAATGACCCAGATTTGAACATTGTATACAAGATACTCGTGAGTTCTATTTAAAGTTTAAAAAAGTCATGATAAACCACATTAAAATACTAAAATAAGACATTTTAAATCCCTTCTAAGTATTTTTTTCAAAAATTATCGATGCGGAACAACATAACCCGATACTTGAATATTCCATTTGTTGGAATATTCATGAAGATGAATACTCCTACTTTATTCCGTAATGTATTTTGTTGGGTATACTTTTATGTTTCGTCAATAAATCAAATTAATAATGTATATTTTGATTAAAAGTGTCTGATTTTCTCCCCGAGGATTCCAGAAACCCTAAATTTAGTCGTCCGCCTGATCCAGTCGGGAAGCCGCCGAATGTCGTGGCTGCGCCGACATCGGTGTCTTCTGGTGTGCTTCCCCATGCTAGTTTTGGTCTATCGAATGGTTCTTCAGTAGTGTCAATGAATATGGATGAAAGTACTTCAAGGGATATGAGATTAATGGTGATCTCGATGGATTCGGAAACTATGAAGTTGGCTAATCCTGGTTCTATTGGTGCTAACGAGGTGGGGGGATCGATAGCACAACCTTCCTTTAGAGATGTTGTTACTGGAACAACGAATATGGGTCAGCATGATAATTTTATCAGTGATCTTGATGTGTATTTGTCTAATGAGGATGTGGTGATTTCTACGACGTGCTCTTTTCCTGAGATTAGTTTTTCGGATCGAGTTCATAAGGAAATTGACGGCAAACTATCGATGTCAGTGATCATTTGATTACTCGGACGTTCAATTGGATATAGGGCTTTGAAGAATCGGATCCATGCTCTATGGACTCCGAAAGGTGCGATTAGTATCATTGATCTTGATAACGACTATTATCTTGTTCGTTTTGCAATGGAGGAAGACTATGAGCATGTGGTAACTGGGGACCTTGTATGGTGTATGGAAGCTATCTTACGGTCCAACCATGGTCTAGAGATATTTCTACTTCGGTGGATCATCCAAAACAAATTCTAGCTTGGGTTAGATTTTAAAGACTACCATATCGCTATTATTGTAAGCGCCTATTCCGTGCTATTGTGAATATCTTGGGGAAGGTTATTCATGTAGATTTTAATAATAGTGAGGGCCTTAGAGGGAGGTTTGCGCGGTTGGCGGTTGTGGTTAATTTAGAAGAGCCGTTAATTTTGGGTATAATGATTGGTGGTGCTTTCCAGCCAATTGAGTATGAAGGATTGCTGGTAATTTGTTTTGGTTGTGGTAGGTATGGACATTCGAAGGAAGTATGTGGTGTAAGGTTGGAGGGGCAGTCTGAGCAAAGTTCAATACCGAGAACGAAACCTACTACTGAAGATAAGTTTGGGCCATGGATGCAAGCTCCAGGGCATAAGCGTAGACAACCACCGCGTCGGGATAGAGTCTAAGAGAGTCTCATTTTTGGCCAGCCTGATGGGTCGCAGTTTAGTGTGTTGAATGATGTGGTTGAAGCAACATTGACTGAAGAGCGGAAGCCCAACCAACCTGGTGAGCGTGTGGATAATGATGTTGAGGATGTCCATAGGCAGCATCCTAATGCTCCGACCCAGGGCTTAGTCGTGTCGAACCCCTCTTTGGTCGTTGTTGACAATGAGGTAGGCAAGGAAAATATAGAGTCGAATGGTGTTGAGATGGATGTATCGACTGGTCAACATGTTGTCAAAATGTAGATGAGGATAATGGACTTATGAATCCCATTAAAATTGTGGTGGGCAGTGAGTCGACTCCATTTGTGTCATCCAAGGACAAAGTTGTGGAAACCACTTCCTTTCTAAGTTCTGGCCAACATACTGCTATTCGTATTATTGATGAAGAGGGAAGAAGGGGAGTAAGGAGCATAGTGGGAAAACTTTGCATGGACCAATTCAGTCGGCAATTGTTAAGGGTTCTAAACGGATCTCTCATGCCGCGAAAGTAGTGCCTCGTAAAGATACTAAGCTGAAAAAGAAGGGATTGGCGGATTCGGAACGTATTGATGTTGCGGATTGGGCTTCATCTTTGGCTAATTCCCTAAAGGATAAGGGGCCAACAGTGGGTTCGAGTTCCTCTGAAGGTACAAAGACAACTGAAGTTCTTGGTAATAAGGTGAATTGGATCACGAATTTGTCGTTTGTCGATGGATCGCGACCGGATGAACAATGAGTTGTTGTGGTTTTGCCTCTATTTTTATTTTTTTAATGTTTAGAGTTTTATTTTTGGAATGTCCAAGACTAACTTGGCCTTGAGTTTAATTGTTTTTTCTGAATGTTTATGAGATCGCAAGCACATGATGTGATTGCTGTTTTGGAGCCTAGGGTTAGTGGAGATAACGATGATAGTTTTTTCCGTAGATCAGGGTTTTCTCATTCTTATCGTGTTGAAGCAACTGATATGGCGGGTGGTATTTGGATTCTATGGAATGATACAGTTGCTTTGGATTTGGTAGCGGTGTTGAATCAGTTTATTCATGCTTCTTGTAAGTTATCAGGATCTGGTGGTCGGTTCTCCATCACTTTCGTGTATGCAAGTCCTAATGCTAGTTCTCGGAGTGGTGTTTGGGATCAAATTCGAGCTTTGGACCCTAGGATAAGTGTACCTTGGCTCCTCGGGGGCGACTTTAATGCTATAAGTAGTAGTGACGGGAGAATTGGAGGTTCTTTCAGGCGCTCTGGTGTGTACGCTAAATTCTGTGATTTTTTGTTTCAGTCTGGATTACTTGACATGGGTTTTTCTGGGTCGAGATTCACTTGGAAGCGTGGTGATTTAAGCCAGAGATTAGGTAGGTGCTTATGTAATTAGAAGTGGTATGAATTTTGTCTGTTGTCTGATATTGTTCATCTTTCGATGTTGGGGTCTGATCATAGACCAATTATGTTGTTGACTGATCCGGTTGCACGCATTCTGGTTGTCGATTGTTCCGGTGCCTTGCGGTGTGGAACGAACATCCCGATTTTTCGAGGTTATTACAAGAGTCATGGATACATGATAAACATGTGTTTGATAATTTGCTTGCTTTTCGGAACCATAGTCATCAATGGAATGTTGAGGTCTTTGGGACTATACATCATCGAAAGGCTCAGACTCTTGCTCGTATTAAGGGAGTTGAGATCGCACTAGAGCGTCGTTATCGCCTACTCTTTTGCAACTTGCTTCAGAGTTACGTCAGAAGCTTAATGAAATTCTCACCTAGGAGGAGAGTTTGTGGCACTATAAGTCTCATATGAAATGGTTAGCACATGGGGATAGAAATACTACATTTTATCATGCTTCCACTCTATCTAGGCATAGGCATAACCTCATTCGTAGGATTCAACTGGAGGATGGTTCTTGGTGTGAGGACGGGTCTGCCTTATGTACTCAAGCAGTTAATTATTTTAAACAATTGTTCACGTCTGATGCTTGTCAATCAGCTCGAGAGGATTTTTGTGGGGGTTTTCGATCTCTTTCAGACAATAAGAAGCAAGCCCTCGCCCGTCCGATTTCGAGAGAAAAAGTCCGGTCAATTGTTTTTAGTATGGATCCATTGAAGTCGCCAGGTATTGATGGTTTTCATGCAGTTTTTTTTCCAGACAAATTGGGCGACTATTGGGGATTCAGTGTTTAATTTTGCTAAGGAATTTTTTGTAAATGAAAGGTTTGACGAGATGGCGAACAAAACTCTACTTGTTCTCATTCTCAAAGTGAAATGCCTAGAAGATTTCAGACAATCTCGGCAAATTAGCATATGCACTGTCATGTACAAAGTGATCACGAAAATTCTAGTTAACCATTTGAAGCCCTTTATACCGGATTGGATTGATCAGACTCAGTCGAGTTTTGTTCGAGGGCGTCACATTACTGATAATGTGATTTTGGCGCAAGAGGTTATTCATACGATGTGCAGGAAAAATCTAAAAAAAAAGTTAATGGCTATCAAAGTTGATCTTGAGAAAGCCTATGATAGGCTTGAGTGGTGCTTTATCGAAGATACTTTGCGGGATTTAGGGCTACCGAATCAATTTGTTGGTTGGATCATGCATTGTGTGACGTCTGCATCGATACAAATTCTCTGGAATGGTAAGGTGTTAGATTCTTTTTTGCCTACTAGGGGTATCCAACAAGGGGATCCCATGTCACCTTATATTTTTGTTCTTTGCATGGAGATAATATCTCATGCCATTAACAGGAAGGTTAATAACGGACAGTGGAAGTGCATTAAATTGTCAAGGGGCGATCCTGGGCTTTCACACTTATTCTTTGCAGACAACTTAGTACTGTTTGCGGAGGCTTATACTACTCAATTAAATGTTATTAGCGATACCATGAGGCAGTTTTGTTGTTGCTCTGGGCATCAGATTAGTGAGGTTAAAACTCAAATTTTCTTTACTAATAGTTGTACATCCGATTTGAAGACTATGATTCCTGATGGGTTTGATTTTGAGATTGTCGATGATCTTGGTAAATATTTTGGAGTTCCGCTTTTGCATAAGCATGTCTCTAGTAATACTTATCGCTATCTTTTTGATCATATTGAACAAAGGTTATCGAACCTTGTCTCTTGTTGGGCGTATTACGCTGGCAAAATCTGTCCTCCAAGCGGTTCTCACGTATGTTATGCAATCGGCCTGGTTACTGAAGGGGATTTGTGATGAGATGAAGATGATGATTCGTCGATTTGTATGGGGTTCCACACAAAATTCCAAGGCCATTGCTCTTGTTAATTGGGATACTATGAAAACTGATTTGCAGGCTGGAGAAGTGGGGTTTCGAAACCTTTAACGCCATAACCAAGCTTTAATTATGAAGCTTGGATTCCAACTTCTGATAAATACAGATAAATTGTGGGTCTGTGTTGTAAAAGTGAAGTACAAATGGGAAACGGATTTGCCGGTGAATATCCTAAGACCAAATTGTTCTCGACTTTGGCGTGGTATTAGCCATATTTAGGATGATGTGCGTCGAAGTATTTGTTGGCATGTAAAGGATGATTGACGTACGAATTTTTGGTGGGATATATGGCTCAATGGTGATGAGCCTCTTGCTATGCATTGTCTTTTGTCGCACCCTCCTCGACCAACTCCCGTAGCAGCTATGATTTCGTCGGATGGAAGGTGGGATTGGAATCGATTAGTTTCGCTTCTGCCTACAAAATTTAGAAACCAAATTACTTGTATTATGCCTCTGTATGCCTCTTATGGGAGTGATCGTCCGGGGTGGCGTTGGGAGGAGAATCAGATGTTTTCTACATCGTCGGCTTATAGAGCGCTTTGTTGTTCACCACCACAACAACGACGTGGGATATGAAACGTTATTTGGAGTTTAAAATCCCACAATGAATTTAGATTTTTCTTTGGCTTTTTGCGCAAGACAAGTTGCTGACCAATATGGAGAGGTCTAGACGTCATATTACAACGTTCATGTTATGTCCGGCGTGTGGGCAAGGGTCGGAATCGATTGATCATGTTATGCGTCGATGCTCTTTTGCAACGCAGGTCTGGTCAGCGCTACTTCATCCAGACCAAGTTCATCATTTTTTTAATATGTCGTTTGATAGATGGTTAGAAGTGAATATATAGAGGGCAGGGTCAGCGAGTGTAGACTGCAACTTTGGCCCGACACTATTTGTTGTGGTGTGCTGGTGTTTATGGAAAAGGAGATGTAGTTGGGTCTTCATTGGGGCAAATCGTAGTGTGGTTGATATGGTACAACATTGCAAGGCTTATGCTACTGAAATAGAGGCTTTTGCTATTTTTGGCAATGCATTGTTTCGCATGGTGCGTAGTCTGCAGAGATGGTCTACACCGGAGATAGGATGGGTTACGGTAAACGCTGACGGTGCTGTCGGAGGGGGCAAAAAATGGTTGCTACAGGTGGGGTTATCTGCAACAATAACGATGATTGGATTTTGGTTTCGCCCGTAGTATTGGGGTTTGCTCAGTTCTTTTTTCTAAATTATGGGCAGCCTATGATGCTTTGTCGCATGCATGGAGATTAGGATACAAAAAGGTGATCTTGGAACTCGATAGCAAAACGGCAACCATGATTTTACAGGGATCCTTAGAGGCATTACATCAGGATCATCTTGTGGTAAGACTTAAAAAGTTGCTCTCGAGGTGTTGGGAGGTTAGAGTAAGACATATCCCGAGAGAAGCCAACCTGGTGGTTGATGGCCTTGCGGCTTTGGCACGTGGTAAACCTCTAAGTGAACAGATATTTGTGAGCCCTCCGGTGGAAGTGATGGGTTTATACTTGTCGGATAAGGATGCCTTGTAGTTTGCTTTTTCGTCTTTGTGGCTTTAGCTTATGATTCGTTTAAATCGCTACTATGAGTACTCTTTTCCTCCACTTAGGCTTAAAAAGATTTTTATGGAGGCTTGTGGTGACGATATCCTTTTTCCATAAAAAAAAATCAAATTAATGACATGTTATAAAATTGAGCATAAGTTTAATTAATTTTAAATTTTTATAATGATGATTTGTTAATATATAAAATTATACACTATCAATATATCAAATATTAATTATATAAAATATACGTGAACACTTGTTTCTTATATAACAATTAAAGTAGTAAATCAATCTTAATTTTATAATTAACATTTTTAATTAGCAATAACTTATTTTGGTGTTGCATGTAAAAGAAATGTACATTTGTTTCAACTTTGTAGATGTTGCATGCTATGATGAGGGAAAGCATTATGCAAAAACTCCACTTCATTAAGAAATGGATTAAAAGTCGTACCATATCTAACTGTCATCAACAAACAATGTTAACTTCTTTTTAAACATCAAATCCTCTCTCAACATCGATCAGGTTCATTGTCTCCTTGGGATTCACCCTGTAACATTCGAATTCATTATTTAATAAAATCGAAGAAAAGTGAGATATGGGTATTGAAATGACAAAGTTACCCATTGTCGCTAACGTGCGGAGCAGTGATGAAAGAGTAAGAAGACGATGGTGGTTCCCTGGAGTCCAAGATTTTCCTTAATCTTCTCACCCACCAAACAACAACAACAAAATGGGTAACTATATATACACTTCTCTTTGATATTTGAATTCTCAAAAACTCAAATGAACAAAGAGCACTGCAGTAAGATATGCAAATGCTTAATTTTGCTTACTTATATAGCTCACACCTTGCTTCTTCAATTTGCATTTTGTAGATTTTTGTAAGGGTTTGAGGAATTGACATTTTGATATTTGGTATGATTTTTACTTGAGAAAGGGGATAAATAAAGATTTTGAGAGATTTTTTAGAATTAGGATTAAATTATAGTAAAAGTTTTTGGGTTAAATTTGTTTAGGATAAACGACCTCTAAGGCCACTAAATTATAGACATTGGGAGGATTTGAACCTGGGAATTTTAGAGGGTAAGAGTGCACCCAAACCATTGCAAATTTGCAAATTTCTGAGGCAATCTTGAAATTTTGAATCTTCCTGGCTTTAGTGTCAAATTCTGCTTTCAATATCGTATTTGGCAAATCCAACACAATTCGATAGGTGGCTGAATTATCCCTTAGTTCGCACGAGAGATTGTCTGCTAAGCTTGGTAATCATATATGAAATAATTCTGACTAAAGCTCGCAGCTACAGTCACCGAATTCTTTGTTTGTTACTAGTTGCTTTTTGGATTAAGTTCTTTAAGCAATTCTATTGATGCCTTCTGTTAAATTGCATTGTCAATCGGTTTAATGCTTAGCAAACATTGCAAACCAAGTGGATAGTTGCTTGTGTTCCTCATTATGTTTCACTCCTTGGTTGTTCACTTCGGAAGTTGTGGCATTTCTAGTCTAGGAACTTCTGTGTCTGTCGTGGTTTTTTATTTAGGTCGGTCTTCTTCATTTGCAGTTAATTAGCTTTTTTTTATGCTAGTTGCTTAGCTATCAAAGTTGCGCTTTAGTATTTGATGAACATTTGAACTAAAACTTACCTCCTGTTTTAATTCCTCAATCTAACCTGAAAACGCTTTAACTTCTTTGTCATGCCTATGATTTATAAGTTTAGAGACATGGAGTGATTGTTAATTGGGCATAATCGTAACCTTCTTAATGGTGATAGGTTTGGTTTCATGCTAAGGCATATAGAGACCTTAAATCTGTTATGCTATAACCGAACGAGAAGGTTCTGTAATTGAGTGCTCTTAACAGATTTCAGAAGCCATTTTAGTTCGACTGGTTCCTCGAGCCTTTCAGACATTAGGTGTGATTTTCTTTGCGAACTTCATTCAGGAGCTCATCATAAAAGCAATATCTTAATAGAAGTAATTTTACAAGGAACGATCGATTTTCATCCTTACATGTGAATGTGGCATCAATGGGGTGGATAGGCAAGTAGCAGATGGTTGTAATTATTATACATTGAAATTTGAGCATTTAGACTGTTGGGTAGGAAGAGTCCATGGCTATGCCACAAAGACCTTCTTTAGCCTTGATGTTTCGCTGCATCCTGATGTACCCTTCTTCACCCCATCCTGTGCCCCACGAGTTCTTGATGAGCCAATAATCAGTACCATCTTCAGAACCATATCCAACGGCTGTAACACCATGGTCTAGATCAGTTCCGCAAGCCCCACTGAAAATTCCACTTGAGTAGAATTGAAAGGCATAATCTCCGGCATCAATGGAAACTGATACCGGTTGGTTTGCAACAGCCTTCTGTAATGCCTGTTCGTTATTTGCAGGAACAACCTCGTATCCAGTAATTGTAGCTGCATGGGAACCCTCCTTTGACTTGTTGCAACTTCCATCATCGCCCTTGTAAGGGTAAGTGACTTCGGATGCGATGCCATGATTGCGGATTATGAACTTAAATGCATCTTCCATTTCACCACCTTCACATCCCTGATCCACACCTTTGTCACAATCAACCAGTTCTTGCTCAGACAAGGAAATTAGCTGTCCTGTAGTTAGTTTGTGAATTCCTTCAGTTGCTGCAATAGCCGAAAATGCCCAGCAGCTACCTGTGTTTTAAATGAGTTTTTTCATAACTTTGGTTTATGAAATTAAGATTTAGGGTTATGCTCGAACAGTTACATATTGCTTACCGCATTGTGCTTGGTCCTTGATGGGCGTAACGGCTCCTTTTTTCCTCCAGTCTATGCTAGCAGGCAAACTTGTGACATCCTCGTACCTAAATGTTGTCTGTTTTCTTGTTGTTAGTCCCTGGGGCCTTATGTATCCGTTCCTGTAAGCCCTAAACTCATCGTTGGTTTGATCTGCAAACTCGTTGATGCTTAGCTTGTAAGAGCAATCACCCGCGGCATTAAATGACTCTATAAACTCCACATTGCTTTCGAATATCTTGAATCGCATTTCCTTCTCCGCATCGTTCTTATAGACTCGCCCATATTCAGTCATCCATTGCTGGTGCCTCTCAGACAAGGATGCCTCGGGCAGGATACGGCACATGATGTGTGGGATGCAAACAGCTATTACAAGGAAGAATAGCATGCTGCAATCTCTTGGGAAAACCATTGGCGATTGTTTGTTTGTTTGCTTTTGGTGGAGATGCATGGGATTTATTCAAAGCTTCTCCTTATATAGAGAACCAAAGTTTGACATTCACATGGAAATAGAATGTTTGTGTGAATATTTGACATCAATGCAGTTGGGTTTGCCTTTGCCGGTACACTGAATAGGATTGGGAATTTTGGATTAGAATTGTAGTGTTCCGTGCAAGCTGTAGCTCTGTTATTTTGTTGTAGGGTTGCGGGAGTTCTAATTTGGCCTTATAGGAAACGAAACAAAACAAAACATTTGATTGGTCTTGGTCAGATGTTTTACATTTAAAGTTAAGTTATGGTAACACTAGGGGTGATAATGAGCATGCCCGGCTTGCAAGCTACTCGGTCAAAGCTCGGCTCGAGTGAACTCGACTCGAGCTCAAATTGATGCTCAGCTCGACACTTTAACAAGTCGAGCCGATTCAAGCTCGCCTATAAAAGCTCGTGAACAGGCTCGAAATATATATATAAAGATAGGATCCGTTTGTACAATGTAAAACTCTTTGGGGGCGTTTGGTTCACGGAAAAGATCATTACCTGGGTAATAATCTTTTTCGAATTCTTATTCCCATGTTTGGTTTGTCCTCATTCCCACCAACCCGGAAAAGATTATTACCAACAATAGCACTTTTTTGTCAATTCCTGCCACTTTGGACAAAATTACCCTTAAAGTAATAGTTTTTTTTTTTTTAATTTGGATCCTTTGTAGCATATGTAAATGATGTAAATTTATTAAATATTTTTGTTTCATATTAGTTTGATATTTAAATGGTTTTACACATATTTAAAAGTAGTTTAATATTTAAATAAAAGAAAAAATCATGGCTATGAAAATTTTCGATAAAATGTCTAAATACTCTGGAAATTTTTTTATAAAATTTTATTAATAAAATAAAATAGACACATAGCATATTACAAAGAAAAACTTTGTGTTTATTGATTTTATGTTCTAATTCCGTAAAAATCCTCGTAACTTAGTGTTTCATGATACAATTATCATCTCTTATTTATCATTTTTCCTTGACTTTATGTGATTTATTATTCATTTTATTATTTTAATCGTGCTTTAATATTTGGAGAGTATATTTATTTAAAATTATTTTATATAATTAGTTTAAGATTTAAATGTTGTTACCCTTTAAATATTTATTTATTTGAATTTAATTATAAGAATTTTAATATTAATAAAAATATATATTTCATATTGTTTATAATAATTATATTAGTAGTATGCTAAGTATAAGTCTATGAATCTTCAAGCAAATGTTTTTAAACTAATATTGAAAGTTTAACTTGTTAAAAAAATATATCACAGGGACAATATAGTAAAATTTACTTCCAAGTAATCTTATATTCTCTCAACCAAACAATGTAATCTTACATTCCTACTAAATAAACCAAACAAAGTAATTTAATAATCCCAGTAATATCTCAGGTAATGTTACATTCCGAGAATCCTATTCCCAAAGGTAATCCTATATTCCGTAAACCAAACACACCCTTTAAGTTTTACACATTTTTTGGACCGTTGGATGAGATTAACAATAAATATGTGAAGATTATCACTTAGAAAAAAGAGAGTAAGGAGTTAATCTGAGTCATTCATTTCCCATCTAACGATCCAGAAAACGTGTAAAACTTAAAGAATTTTACATTGTGTAAGTTAATCCTAACTCATATATATATAATACACACACTTGTATATTTCATTGTTGTTAACTTGTTATCATGGTTAAATACTTTAAATTCCCTCCTTCTTGTGGATTTGTATGATTTAGAAATTGTACTATGGTTACTTGTGGACTTCAAAAATAAATATTATATTTTCTCAAATAGGTTTTCACATATTTTTTAAAAACTTCAAAAAAATAAATAATTTGAGGAAAGCAACAAGTCGAGCTGAAGACTAAAATTTCGAGCTCGGCGAGCTTCGAGCCCGAACTGAGCCCAATATTATTATTTTTGAGCCCGAGCTGAGCTGAACCTACCCAAGCTCAGGCTCGACTTGGCTCATTATCACCCATAGTAAACACAACCTACATGCGATGAACTTAGATTAGATATAGTCAATGCTATATATATAGTGGCGGATTCAAAAATTTCTTTTTATGGATGGACTCACATATATTAACAATATAATTATTTTTATATGTAGATGAACACAAATAAAATCTAAAATAGACTTAATTAATAAATGAAATCGATAACTAATATAAAAAAAATTCAGATTAAAGAGATAACTAACATAATAACATAAATAACATTTGTACATCCCGAGCCCTTAGTGGATCGGTCACTATAATATATATATAATGTAGTAAATTATAAATCATTTAGAGAGTTTGGTGCAATGGTTTGGGTGCACTATTACCCCTTGAAATGCTCATATTGGAGTCCCCTCGATGTATCTTATTTTCTTTATTGTCTTACATTACATAAACTTAAAAGAGTTAGGATCAACTTACACGACTTAAATTTTTTTAAGTTTTACACGTTTTCTGGATCGTTAGATGAGGAGAATAGATGACTCAGATTAACTCCTTACTCTCTCTTTTTTCAAGAGATAATCTTTACTTATTTACTGATAATCTCATTCATTCGTTTTACTCATCCAATGGTTCAAAAAATGTGTAAAACTTAAAGAGTTTTACACTGTATAAACGAATCTTATCTCAACTTATATATATATATATATAATGTTGTAATCCTTGACTGGATTTGGCTTTTCGTCTTAGTGGTTAGGGCATCCATGTTATCTCTTCGTTTGTCCAGGTTTTAAAAAATAAGATCTAAATGGATAAAATGCACAAGAAATAAGGATCCGGTATTAAGTATGTAATTATATAAATTTAAAAAGTCCGTGGTCAAAATAAAATCTAACTAATAATTTAGTAAGCTTAAAAATAGTTTACCCATTTGTTTATTATTTGGGAATAAAATTGTTCATGAACACCTTCCACTATGTTTTATTTACTTTCACGCTGCTCCTCTTTTCTCCTGACTTCATAATTGTTGTCGACGCCAATCTTAAATTAGCTGTTGATTGCTGGCTTTTTTCCCCTTCTTTTTTTGTCCAGGCTTGCCATAACTAACATGCTTTCTTCTTTTTCTGTAAATTCTTTCGTTCTTCTATACAAATAAGCTTCGTATGACGTGTTTGTGGGTTCTTGATACAACCTTAAAAGTCAATGTGGTTTTAGAAGGGGAGCAATATGAGTACTCGTCCAGGGTCTTTATTTTTTACCTTCACAGTTTTAATTTCTCAAGTGATACTTTTATAAATTATTGATTATAATTTTTTTGTTTTAATTGTCTTTAAGATATTTTCTTAACAAAACAATAAAAATAATATATTTGACAAAGTTTGATCATGTTTATATAGTTTATTAATAAAATATTAAATTAATTGTTTAAAATAATGACATATACTTTCGTTGCATAGGAACTCATTTTTGAGTTTTAGCTCGGGCTCAAAAATGTCCAAGACAATTTTGTTTTAAAGTTGTTTGATATTGTGGCGTTTTTCTAGTTCTGCCAGCAATTTATTTGTGATTGATCTTAATTTGTCCCACTTCAGACCAAACATTTAACTCTCAAATTAGTGATCGGATTTGAAGAATGAGTAAGATTTCGTGATTTAGAAGTCTGTAATTATGCTTCAGAATGCTACCGCATTCTTTTCTTTTCATCTTATTAACCATAATAAGCAAACAAAAAATATGTTAAGGGTTTGATATCCAGATGTCTCACATAAACTGAAAATTTTATCATTTCACAAAGATAGAATATCACATATCCTTCTCATATAATACACAGAAATGAGACAACTCGCTTTCCATATTCTGCATATTGCCTATGTTGCAGCCTAGGAAATGCCAAGTATCTGCAAAAACTGGAGTTGTCTCTGGTATTTTTAGGGCCTTGAGCGAAATTTTAGAAATAGAAAATATGGGCCTATATATATAACGAAAGTATATTTCAATCTTTTGAGTAATTAATAAATTATTATTTTCATTATTTTGTTAAGAAAACACCCTAAATACATCTAAAACAATAAGAGACAACATTAACTTACAAGATTGTCACTCAAAAAATTACAAGTTGTAAAGGCAGAATGTGAGGTCGTGAGTGTGTGCTCATGTTGTTTCCCCTCTGAGACATCCTAGCAGAAACTATATGCTATCTGTGACAATCACAGGAGTTGGTACAAATTCTTCCACACCCTGAATGGGATGTGCATGGCTAATCCTAAAAAGCAAGGAGATGGATGGATTGGGGGATAGTCTATTGAAAGATGAAATCATGCATTATTCAACTAATGTTTTCATTTTTGTTTTAAATTCCACAAAAAATATTGTTTCTTTTGCATCTAAAAATGATATTTGCCTTTTGTTTTCTGCAAGGAAATAAGAAACAAGAAGTGAAAAGCACTCACCAAATCAAAGCTGTTAATATATGAACAATATCCTGGTTGCGTTCAAGTCCCAAACATTTTTGAATTTATACAGATATAACCTTAAGTAATTAATAATTTCTTTTCAAGATGAAGGCATGATTCTTGGTTGGAAAACACTTAGGCTCCGTTTGGTTCTAGAAAATATTTTCTGTTTTTGTTTTCTATTTTCATTTTCAAAAAACAATTTTCATTTTTATATTTTCAGAAATTAGAAAACACGTTTGGTTAATAAAAATGAAAACTTGTTTTAGAAACGAAAATAGTGAAAATGTGTTTGGTATATGATTTTTCAAAATATAAATGAACAAACAATTATTATACAATTATTAAACAAATCAAAATTTTGAAATAAAAAACAATTTTATTCTTTAATAAAGAACAATAATTAGATGTGATACAAAACGAATAGCTATTACCACTTCATACTAACTATGTTTTTTTTTCATTCTAATTTTGTCTATAATTAATCCATAATGATGTAGCAATCTCTTCTCTAACATGAGCCATTTCAGCGGTTTGTGACATATCGAATGTAATATGCTCCTCGTTTGAACCAGAAGAAGTAGCTTCCGTGTCGTCAAATTCTTGCTCGTTTTCTCTTTCACCCTCTTCAAACAATTCATCCTTTTCAGCTTCCAACCTAATAAAATTATGCACTGTACAACATGCTTTCGGTATATAACGTTATTTCCTAAGAGGATAATTGGGCATATCTCTCAATATAGCAAATCTTTTTTTTAACACTCCAATACTTCGTTCGATCACATTTCGAACAGAAGAATGTCTCATATTAAATAATTCTTCTTTTCCTCTTGGTTGATGTCTACCTATAAAGTCACGTGCATGATACCTTTGTCCACGGAATGGTGCTAAAAATCCTGGTATGTTTGGATATCCAGCATCTACCACATAGTATTTACCTATAATTCCAATATGAATCACTTATAAATAAAAATTATGTGTATTATATAAACAATGTTACATAATTAACTAAAAATCTGCTCTGACTAGGGTTTATAATTATGTTAAAATAAAAAGGTTAAATATCATTTAAAGTTACTTTTTTAAGAGGTAAACAACTGTTTCATTTAATAGTATTTTGTTTCTTTTTCATAGATAGAATGATTAAAAGTTTTAAAGTACCAATTAAAAGAAAGCAATGCAATAAGTATAAAAGAAGCATTTAATATTGCTTACTACGTTACTAACATTATTTTGATGCTTTGCTTTTTATTAATAAAAGCCTGATGTATTGATAGAAAAATATATTGTTTAATATTTTAAAAAAGAAATATAATCACAATGCTCCTTAATATATTACAATGCTATTGTTCAAGGTCAATATTTTAACTTTTAGGTTTAGAGTCAAATGTACAAGTCATATTACATAATTAGACATACATACAAAAATAAACAAGAAAAAGTTCAAAGCATAATAAAGTGAAACAATCAATAAAACAATGTCTGTAAGAATTACAAAGAATACAAGAATTTAATAACAATAAAACATCTAATTAAGAATGCTTACCTCAACAAGTCATTCATCCACTACAAACACATCCAAAAATCGCTATCAGCTGTTGAAAATACATGTGCTCCACGAATAGTAAACCCTATATCTGAAAGCAATGCAGAAAGCTAGAAGGCAATAACATATGATCAATATTTTAAATACTACTAAATTGAAGAGATAAATGATTATACTAGAAAGCTCCATAAGCTTCTCATGTGTAACTCAACAATATATTTCAGAAGTAATTGCATTATTCATCAAAATGAATTATTACTTATTGTTTCTCATTAAATTTTAAATACCATATATTTTGATTAACATAACAAAGTTTTTGACAAGTTAAAGTATATATTTTTGAAACACTATCAAAATCAGGAGTCATTATTTTGTTAAAAAAAACACCAATTCTCCGACACATCAAAATAAAGCTTTTAAAACCAAACCAAACTCACAAAACAGGGCATTGAAATTCTTAAGACAAACTAAACCAATCATGTTACAACTCATGCTTAATACATGGGAAAATTTGGATCAACATCATTAGCCCAAGACTCCAGCCCTCCGACAATATCCTTGGCTAAACTCTGCTCGAATTTAAAATTTCAGACTATTTTCTTTATCTATAACTTTTAATTCAACCCTCCCTCAAAACCAATTAACAAATCATGAATGGAAAAAGAAACAAAATTACACTGATCACCCACTTCCCTTACATGCTTACTTTAGCTGCTTTTAATAAACAAAATTGCATCCTTAATTTCATAATCTTATGCAATTGAAAAGTTATTATCCATATTGAGGATAAATCAATTGAATCTCCCAACATATTGCCCAGATAATTTCATCAATGATTCAATGAATATTTTACAGGGGCCACACCATTTTGCATAAAATTTAAGGAAAATAGGGAAATCACACTATTCACCATTAATTTCCCATTTTTGTATTTAGTAACAAAATAAAAGTAGAAAAAGCAAGTGAAAAAAAAGAGAGTACCTGGAAAAAATAATAGCTTTTGGTTTGTCACTGTGAATCAAAGGAAGAAACCCATCAACGATTTGTTGAGTATATGGCTTCGAGTCGTTGTAAGTGAGTGAGCAGGAGAGGAAGCTTTGAAGTTTCTAGAGTCGATAGAGTCTTTGATTTTTTGTAAAATTTTCTTTTGAGATTGTAGAGATATCCGTAGGTTTTTTTATATTTCGCGTGAAATAAAAGTTGAAACCCGTGTTTTCTCATTTTCTAAGTTTTCAAAACAAATTTTACAAAATGTTGAAAACGTCAATTATATGTTTTCAAAATTTCCTTTATTTTCATTTTTATTTTCTAAAATTTGTTTTCCAATTTTGCAACCAAATATGTTTTCATATGTGTTTTCTATTTTCCAAGAAAATAAAAATAAAAATGGCCTTTGTTTTGGGAAACCAAACGGACCCTTAGTTCCCCTCACATGTGAATATTTTCCTCGATTTTAATTAAGTTCTATGGTAGAACTAAAATGAGAGGAAAGGTATCAAGACCAAACCTTGTTAAAACATTAGGGGACCAAAAATGTATTTAACTCGTGTGCTTTCTTGTTTCGCTTCGGCGTCAAATACAAACAGAGACAAGTTTTGATGTTAAAGGTGTAAACATTTAAAAAGATATTAAAAATACAAAAGTAAGAAATATTAAATGGTGCAAAATTAGATCATTAATAAAAATATATAATAGGTAAATTATATAAAATTTTGAAACTTTCAATAAACAATATCGCACTTCTGAACACCGCCCTCAATCCAATCCTTATGTTTGGTTCTAGAAAATATTTTTATTTTTGTTTTCTAGTTTCATTTTCAGAAAGAATTAATACCCTATACACTGGCGGTGGAAATTGAAAGTTTCCACAAGCGCCTTAGTTTTAGGGTATAAGGAGTTAGTTTAGGGTATAAAGTTTAGGTGTAGGAGTTTAGAATTTAAGGATAGTTGTTTCAATTTAAAGTTTAGGGTTTAGGGTTTATAGGTTAGAGTTTAGAGTTTAGTTTTAGGGTAATATGATGATAAATTAGGTTTTAACCTATAAACCCTAAATTATAACCCTAAACCTTAAATTGAAACAAATATCCCTAAATTCTAACCCCTTACACCTAAACCCCTAAAACATATACTCTAAACTAACTCCCTATACCCTAAAACTAAGGCGCTTGTGGAAACTTTGTTTCCACCGCCTCTGTATAAAATATTTATCATTTCAGAAAATAGTTTTTATTTTCAGCTTTTTAAAAATTAGAAAACACGTTTAGTTAATAGATATGAAAACTTGCTTTCAAAAATATAAATATTGGAAATGTGTTTGATATCTAGTTTTTCAAAATAAGAAGGCTTAAAGGTCAAATTAGCTCTCAACGAAAAATAAAAAAAATCAATTAAGCTCTTATAAATTTTTTACACCCAATTTAGCCATCATAATTCAAATTGCGATCAATTTAGCCCTCTCATCACGTTAACAATTAACTCCCAAACAATCATTAAGATAGTGACACGTGGTACACATGAAAATATTTAAAAAATCTAAAAAAAACATTTAAAATTAACCCCTCCATAGCTACCCACCTTAAAATAGTTTGCTAATTAGTTCCCCTCCACAACTACCTTCACTTTGATCCATTGAAACGCTGTGGAGTTTACATGGGTTGGATCTGACATCTCTAGGTTTCAACATTCATTTTGTTCTTAAAACGCATGATTTTATTAAGGATTGTTTGTTTCCTACGAATTAGTAAAATTCTAATGAAAAACTTGATTTGCATGGATTGGAGGAAGACTGGATAGGGGATCCATCATCTATGCTAGTTCTCACAGTAATAATAACAATGGGGGGTTTGAGAATTGAATTAAAAAAATCAAATTAAAAAAAAATCAAAACTATGATTGTTTTGAAATAAAAAATCCAGTAAATGGTTAAATTAGAAAATATTTTTAAAATTTTATAATTTTTAAAATTCTTAAATACTTTTTAGATTTTTTACGGTTTAATGACGTAACACTTTCAGAATGTACCATGCGTTATCATTTATTGGTTTTTAATGAGTTAATGGTCAAAATTTGGCCAACCGTTACGAAAGGACTAAATTGAGTGTATTCCGACTAATGAGAGTAAAATTGGGTGCAAAAAATCAATAATGAATTAATTGATTTTTTTTTTATTTTTCGTTGAGGACTAATTTGATCTTTAAGCTAAAAAAAATAAACAAATAATTACTTATTAAATAATTGAATTAAATTATAATTATTAAAAATATTTTTATAATAAAAATAAAATGTGATTAAATAAACCAAAATTTTAAAATCGGTATTAAAAAGATTCGAACCTGAATTAAATAAAGTTAAAATTTAAAATCATTGTTTTCATGTTTTCTACCTCTCTAGAACATTTTCAATGAAAATAGTGGAACTATTTTTTATTTTTTTTAATTTTCACTCATTTTTTTTATTTTTTAAAATAATTTTTAATTTTTACAACCAAATATGCTTTCTTAAACATTTTCTATTTTTCAAGAGAATAAAAATAAAAATGTCTTGTATTCATCGAAAAACTATTAGATTCTTCTTGAGTTCTTTTGTTCTCATTCTCATAATATAATAACAAAATTTATATAATTAATTAATTAATTAAAATGTAATGTATTTATTTATTTAATTAATAATAATACGACAAACTGAGTCAAAGTGGTATTCAAGATTAAAGGCTGCTTCAACAGAAAAGCATCACAATCAACTCACTGTTTTGTTGACATTTATTGCTTTCTTTTCTTTTATTGGGCATTATTATATAAAAATTCATTTTAAATAATTATTTACGAAATTGACCCACAGCCAATATTATTTAGAAAAATGACCCTTAAATCGTCCACGTAAGGCGGCCTCGTTTTTTTGGAAAAAGCTAGCTACGACCTCGCGTTCTACACATAGCGAGGTCCGTTCGACGTGGGTCGCCTTTTCATATTTTGTAATTTAAAATTACTGAATAAAACCTCGCATTTTCCAAAACGCGAGGTCCTCGAAAATTTAAATTTATCGTGATAGATATTAAAGGGACCTTGCGTTATGAAAAAAGCGAGGTCCTCGTAATCCAGGCTGAAACACAAGGGTGTATAGGCATGTTCGAGGCATTTTATCGTGCCACTAGCCCGATAATTTTTGTAATTTTTAAGCTTAAAGACATAATATTGAAACTTATCTTCTATTTGAGGTTGATATTGGCACGTATGAGACATTGCACACTGTATAAAAAGCGTTTTCAAAATGGTTCAAATGTTAGTTTTTGTCCAAGAATAAGAAGTTGAAATGGCTTGGTAGGCATATTAGAGGTATTTTCCCGGGTTATTATTGGAATAATCTTCGTAATATTTTAGGTTAGATGCCTAGTATTGGAACCTATCTTTCATTTGAGACTGATATTGACACAGAACATAAATTTTAAACGGTATAAAAATGGCCCTGAAAATGGTTCCAAAGCTTGTTTTAGGGCATGAATAAATAGGTAAAATACATTGAGAATCATGCTTGATGGGTTTATTCAGGAAGTTAATCGACGCATTCGCGTAATCCTTAAGCTTATAGGCGTAGTATCGGAGGCATATGATTGTAATTAAAAAATAAGAACCTAAAAATTTTAGTCGTTTAGTAATTGTAATTATAAATCATAGCGCCGAAGCTAATTTTTTGGCGTCGAAATGGTTCCAAAGCTTATTTTTGTTGATGAATTACACGGTAAAATTATTAATTTGAAACAAATACATAAAATGAAGAAAATAAATTATTGGGTTAGGCCACGTAGATGGCCAAAATCTACCCTAAACATGCGATCAATTGTACCCTTAAACATGCAGACAAACTAAATTACATAAGAATTGATTTAGACGAGACGTGCAATAGTTTGTCCGAGTTGTATGGCCACCAAGAGATGTGTCGTTGATGTAGACAAATGGTGCCATAGATCGTCCAAGTTGTTGGAGCCCTAAACTTTCGCCCATGATGTATACAGTCGAGGATTAGATTCGTGGGTTTCGTGAGTACCCGATAATCATCATCATCCATGATGCTAGAGGCTCCAACTACGTTATATGTGGTGGTCTTGAACCACTCATTTCTTGATATTGTGATCTATCGTAGTGTTTGAACCAAAACATGTAAGACACATATCGTCAATATTATTAACCGAACAAAATAATGTTGTCACCGTATAAATAAAACTACTTATACCAATAGATCATAATATCAGGGAAATAAATTTGTAAAACAATTTTCCTGATACGTGATTTGTTGCCATTAGTAGCAACAATTGTATATTGTAGGAATAATGTTTTGATGTAATAATTGAAAATGTTTTGGACTAATTTGAAAAGAATTTAAAACTTGTCTTCAAGTCCAAACAAGTTGAATTTATGTTTGAGGGATCTTAAAAGGTTTTTGGCAAAGTTTTTCATGCTATAAAATAGCCAAACTTGAATTTTCAATTTGCTCGTACCGATACGGTGTAACCCGTATTGATACCTTTTTTGCCCACGTTTGGTTACTGCCAAAACCTGTATCGAAACTGGCTTTTCCGTTTCGATACGGAGAGGGGTCGTTTCTATACGCCTCGTAAGCATACCGATCCCCATTTTAACAACCTCAATGGCTAGTTTCCCAACGGTCTTTTAAATGTCCTACCGTACTGATACGTCCTCAAGCGTATCGATACGCTTAGGCTGGCAAGAGCCCAACGACTAGTTTCTGATGAAGGTTGTATCGATACGGGTCCACACGTACCGATACGGAAGGTTGCAGAAAAGCATTAAAGATGGGAAATAAAGTCTGCAACGGCTCCAATTCATCCCTAACGGCTAGTAACGACTACAAACTCAAAGAGGAGTCTAAAAGGGACCTCCAAGCATCTAGTAATGGTTAATGCTTCAATTGTAGTACAACATATGATCAAGAAATTGTCTTAGTGCTTAAGTGTCAATTTATTGTATAAACAAACACTAGTGAGCCAAAATTATTAGATTTGCTCAAGTGTTTCAGGATTGGGTGAGAGCTTTATTGTACAATAAAATACCTATTAGAGGGATTTGAGTTTGTGTAATTTTATCTCTTTGTGAAGAGGGTTTGATCAAGGCTTTGGGTAGAAAGCTTGACCGGTTTGTAAGGGTTTCCTCCTAAGCCTAGAAAAGGGGACAAATCAATAGTGGATTGATTGGAAATCCTTAGTGGGAAGCTAAGGTAGTGGATGTAGACCTTGGTTAGAAGGTTCAACCACTATAAATCATCGTGTCCTTAATATATTTAGCTTCCACACCTCTTACACCCAAAATCCTAATTTTCTACCACTTGGCGAGCAAGAATAGTTGAAGGAATCGAACATCGAATAACCCAACAATTGGTATCAGAGCTTGGCTCAATTGAAAAGGATTAACATCCTATTGAGAAGATCCGGCAAGCTCGATCACATTTCACTCAACTGACTCAATGGCACAATTCGTCGAAAAACTGCCCTTCTTCGACGAAACACACTATGCCCATTAGAAGACAAGAATGAAGTTCTTCATAAAGTTAAGGGACTACAAGCTTTGGGACATAGTAGAAGATGATTCGTTCGTGCCTCAACGAAGCAAATCAGAATGGAGTGCCAAAGATCACAAGAAGATGGAGCTTAATTGTAAAGCCTTGCACATCCTCTTTTGTGCATTTGGACCAAGCATCTATGAGAAGATGTCTTCTTTTGAGAGTGCCAAGGAGGTATAGGACAAGCTTGAAGTCACATATGAGGGAACCAATGAAGTAAAGGAGACCAAGATCTGGCTCCTCACCTTAGCGTATGAAAACTTCAAGATGGATCCGGAAGAAAACATCGAGAAGATGTTTGATAGGTTCTCCACTATCACCAATGGTCTCAAAGGCTATGGAGAAGCCATCCCGAAAGAGAAGCTTGTCCGAAAGCTCATCTACTCTCTTTTTGAATCATGAGACTAAAAAAGGACCGCCATCATCGAAGCCAAGAATCTCAAGACTTTGAAGCTTGATGAGCTCATGGGGTCTCTTCTCACTCACCAAATAATGAAGAAAAACAAAGAAGAGGAGAAGAAGAAGGAAGAGATTAGAGCTATGTGGGAGAAGAAGCTCAAAGGGCTTGACATCAACACAAATGTCATTGCTCTCAAATCCTCCACATGCCATCATGTAGATTCAAGTGAGGAGGAGAATGAAGAAGAAGAGATAGTTCATCTTTTCAATAAGTGTGCCCCTTACATGAAGAAAGCCTGGAAAGAACTTGAACGAGAATCCATGAAAATAAGAGGGCAAGCACTTCAAGCCATAAGAAAAAGGCATATATGGCTACTTGGAGTGACGAGGACTCCACCGACGATGAACAAGCCAACCTTTGCCTTATGGCCATCGAAGAAGATTCAAGGGTAACTTCTAATTCATCTACTTCATGTTCATATTCTTTTGATGAATTACAAGATGCCTATGATGATTTGGTTTTAGAGTTTAAAAATCACATTTTGAAAAACAATAAAATAATTTCAAAGTTGTAAATTCAAAATGATTTGATTTCTAAAACCAAACTTGAACTTGAAGCAAAACTCGAAGAGTTTGAATAAAAATGTTTTGATTTACAAAATTTGCTTCACACAGTTCAAGAGAAAAAGATTTGATTTCCAAAGAGCTTGAAAAGAAAAATAATTTTGGAAAATTAAACTTTTATGTAAGACAATCCAATGCCCCTAGATTTGTAAATGGTAAAGTTTTTAGAAGTATTTGGATCCCAAAAGGACTAAGTACTTCAACTAAAAATGATGAAATTGAAAAATTGATTCCTAAGGGGACTAAGTTTTGTGCTACTAATGTCTATGGATCCAAAGAAATTTGGATACCAAAAATTACTTGATTGTATTTTGCTAGGTGTGATGAAGAGTGATCAACAAGTCAAAAATTGAGGGGGAGCTCCATGCACACAAAGGAAGAACACTTGAAGAAGGAAGGCTTCACATCCTCCCTTGGGTTCAAGTGTTGTAAAATCTAGTTGTTTTTGCTTTTATTTGATTTAATTTCTATTTATTTCAACTAGATGATCATATATGTTGGACTATCATTCTTGATGACGCTTTCAGTAAGGGGAGCCATTTTAAAACCAAAATTCTTAAATTTATAATTTTTTTCTATTGTTATTTTGAGCTTAAAAGTATTTTAAATTCTTTTTGATATAACAAAAATGGGGAGAAATGGTTTGAAAAAATTGAATTTTCAATTGAATAAGGGGGAGATTTAATTGATTTTGAATTTAAATTCCCTTCTTCAAATTTTATTTAACAAAGAAGGAGAAATCCCAAACAAATTTTCAAGTTGGTTTTATTATATAAAAAAGGGGGAGATTGTAGAAATAATGTTTTGATATAATAATTGAAAAAATGTTTTGGACTAATTTGAAAAGAATTTAAAACCTGTATTTAAGTCCAAACAACTTGAATTTATGTTTGAAAGATCTTAAAAGGTTTTTGGCAAAGATTTTCATGCTATAAAATAGCCAAACTTGAATTTTCAGGTTGCCCGTACCGATACGGTATAACCCGTATCGATACCTTTTTTGCCTAGGTTTGGTTACTGCCAAAACCCATATCGAAACTCGCTTTGTCGTTTCAATACGGAGAGGGATCGTTTCGATACACCTGGTAAGTGTACCGATCCCCATTTTAACAACCCCAACGACTAGTTTCCCAACGGTCTTTTACATGTCATATCGTACTGATACGCCCTCAAGCCTATCGATATGCTTAGGCTGGCAAGAGCCCAACGTATAGTTTCTGATGAAGGTCGTACCGATACGGGTCCACGCGTATCGATAAGGAAGGCTGCAGAACAACATTAAAGATGAGAAATAAAGTCTCCAACGGCTTCAATTCATCCCCAACGGCTAGTAACGGCTACAAACTCAAAGAGGAGTATAAAAGGGACCTTTAAGAATCTAGTAATGGTTAATGCTTCAATTGTAATACAACATATGATCAAGAAATTGTCTTAGTGGTTAAGTGTCAATTTATTGTATAGACAAACACTAGTGAGCCAAAATTGTTAGATTTGCTCAAGTGTTTTAGGATTGGGTGAGAGCTTTATTGTGCAATAAAATACCTATTAGAGGGATTTGAGTTTGCGTATTTTTATCTCTTTGTGAAGAGGGTTTGATCAAGGCTTTGGGTAGAAATCTTGATCGGTTTGTAAGAGTTTCCTCCTAAGCTTAGAAAAGGGGACAAATCAATAGTGGATTGATTGGACATCCTTAGTGGGAAGCTAATGTAGTGGATGTAGACCTTGGTTAGAAGGTTGAACCACTATAAATCATTGTGTCCTTAATCTTTTTAGCTTCCACACCTCTTACACCCAAAATCCTAATTTTCCACCACTTGGCGAGCAAGAACAATTGAAGGAATCGAACACCGAATAAACCAATAATTAGTATCAGAGCTTGGATCAATTGAAAAGGATTAACATCCTATTGAGAAGATCCGGCAAGCTCGATCATCATTTCACTAAACCGGCTCAATGGCATAAGCCGTCGACAAACTGCCCTTCTTCGACGAAACACACTATGCCCATTGGAAGACAAGAATGAAGTTCTTCATAAAGTCAAGAGACTACAAGCTTTGGGACATAGTAGAAGATGATTCATTCGTGCCTCAACGAAGCAAAGCGGAATGAAGTGCCAAAGATCGCAAGAAGATGGAGCTTAATTGCAAAGCCTTGCACATCCTCTTTTGTGCATTTGGACCAAGCATCTATGAGAAGATGTCTTCTTGTGAGAGTGCCAAGGAGGTATAGGACAAGCTTGAAATCACATATGAGGGAACCAACGAATTAAAGAAGACCAAGATCTGGCTCCTCACCTTAGCGTATGAAAACTTCAAGATGGATCCGGAAGAAAACATCGAGAAGATGTTTGATAGGTTCTCCACTATCACCAATGGTTTCAAAGGCTATGGAGAAGCCATCTCGGAAGTGAAGCTTGTCAAAAAGCTCATCTACTCTCTTCCTGAATCATGAGACTCAAAAAAGACCGCCATAATCAAAGCCAAGAATCTCAAGACTTTGAAGCTTGATGAGCTCATGGGGTCTCTTCTCACTCACCAAATAATGAAGAAAAACAAAAAAGAGGATAAGAAGAAGGAAGAGATTAGAGCTATGTGGGAGAAGAAGCTCAAAGGGCTTGGCATCAACACAAATGTCATTGCTCTCAAATCCTCCACATGCCATCATGTAGATTCAAGTGAGGAGGAGAATGAAGAAGAAGTGATAGTTCATCTTTTCAATAAGTGTGCCCCTTACATGAAGAAATCCTGGAAAGAACTTGAACGAGAATCCATGAAAATAAGAGGGCAAGCACTTCAAGCCATAAGAAGAAGGCATATATGGCTACTAGGAGTGATGAGGACTCCACCGACGATGAACAAGCCAACTTTTGCCTTATGGTCATCGAAGAAGATTCAAGGGTAACTTCTAATTCATCTACTTCATGTTCATATTCTTTTGATGAATTACAAGATGCCTATGATGATTTGGTTTTAGAGTTTAAAAATCACATTTTGAAAAACAATAAAATAATTTCAAAGTTGTAAATTCAAAATGATTTGATTTCTAAAACCAAACTTGAACTTGAAGCAAAACTCGAAGAGTTTGAACAAAAATGTTTTGATTTACAAAATTTATTTGCTTCACAAAGTTCAAGAAGAAAAAGATTTGATTTCCAAAGAGCTTGAAAAGAAAAATAATTTTGGAAAATTAAACTTTTATGTAAGACAATCTAGTGCCCCTAGATTTGTAAATGGTAAAGTTTTAGAAGTATTTGGGTCCCAAAAGGACTAAGTACTTCAACTAAAAAGGATGAAATTGAAAAATGGATTCCTAAGGGGACTAAGTTTTGTGCTACTAATGTCTATGGATCCAAAGAAATTTGGATACCAAAAATTACTTGATTGTCTTTTGCTAGGTGTGATGAAGAGTGATCAACAAGTCAAAAATTGAGGGGGAGCTCTATGCACACAAAGGAAGAACACTTGAAGAAGGAAGGCTTCACATCCTTTCTTGGGTTCAAGTGTGGTAAAATCTAGTTGTTTTTGCTTTTATTTGATTTAATTTCTATTTATTTCAACTAGATGATCATATATGTTGGACTATCATTCTTGATGATGCTTTGAGTAAGGGGAGCCATTTTAAAACCAAAATTCTTAAATTTATCATTTGTTTCTATTGTTATTTTGAGCTTAAAAGTATTTTAAATTCTTTTTGATATAACAAAAATGGGGAGAAATGGTTTGAAAAATTTGAATTTTCAATTGAATAAGGGGGAGATTTAATTGATTTTGAATTTAAATTCTCTTATTCAAATTTTATTTAACAAAGGGGAGAAATCCCCAAAAAAATTTCAAGTTGGTTTTATTATATAAAAAAGGTGGAGATTGTAGAAATAATGTTTTGATATAATAATTGAAAAAATGTTTTGGACTAATTTGAAAAGAATTTAAAACCTGTATTTAAGTCCAAACAACTTGAATTTATGTTTGAGGGATCTTAAAAGGTTTTTGGCAAAGTTTTTAATGCTTTAAAATAGCCAAACTTGAATTTTCAGGTTGCCCGTAACGATACGGTATAACCTGTATCGATACCTTTTTTGCCCAGATTTGGTTACTGCCAAAACCCGTATCGAAACTCGCTTTGCCGTTTCAATACGGAGAGGGATCGTTTCGATACACCTGGTAAGCGTACCGATCCCCATTTTAACAACCCCAACGACTAGTTTCCCAACGGCCTTTTAAATGTCATATCGTACTGATACACCCTCAAGCCTATCGATATGCTTAGTCTGGCAAGAGCCCAACGTATAGTTTCTGATGAAGGTCGTACCGATACGGGTCTACGCGTATCGATAAGGAAAGCTGCAGAACAGCATTAAATATGGGAAATAAAGTCTCCAACGGCTCCAATTCATACCCAACGGCTAGTAACACTACAAACTCAAAGAGGAGTATAAAATGGACCTCCAAGCATCTATTAATGGTTAATGCTTCAATTTTAATACAACATATGATCAAGAAATTGTCTTAGTGGTTAAGTGTCAATTTATTGTATACACAAACACTAGTGAGCCAAAATTGTTAGATTTGCTCAAGTGTATTAGGATTGAGTGAGAGCTTTATTATGCAATAAAATACCTATTAGAGGGATTTGAGTTTGCGTATTTTTATCTCTTTGTGAAGAGGGTTTGATCAAGGATTTGGGTAGAAATATTGATCGGTTTGTAAGAGTTTCCTCTTAAGCCTAGAAAAGGGGACGAATCAATAGTGGATTGATTAGAAGTCCTTAGTGGGAAGCTAAGGTAGTGGATGTAGACCTTGGTTAGAAGGTTCAACCACTATTAATCATCGTGTCCTTAATCTTTTTGGCTTCCACACCTCTTACACACAAAATCCTACTTCTCCACCACTTGGCGAGCAAGAACGGTTGAAGAAATCGAGCATCAAATAACCCAACATATATTCTCCTCGGATCTGATACGAATTTTTCTCAAGCCAGAGCAGATACTTATGGCTTTGGTTGCCCTCATTTCTGCCTTATATAGGAAAACATTTGCGGCCTCAAAGACGCGAAGTATTTGGTCGAATTTTAAATGGACCTCGCGTTCTGTAGAGATTCCTGACGTGGTAGGAGAAGTACAACTGGACTTTGCTATATACAGAGTGCGAGGTCCAATTTTTTAATTATTATTAAAAAAATTTAAATTCTACTGTTTATAAATAAATAAATTCTATGAGAGAATTATCAAATGGTTTGAGTGAATTGTAGATTTAATTGCAAGTAATTGTTATTTAAAACCGAGAATTGTAATTGTAGATGTAATATTTAGATGTTAAGCAATTACAATTATAACTTATTTGTGATTCTAATTAGCAGGTGTAACAAGCGCATGAAAATGGTTTCGAAGCTTTTTTAGGCTCGGAATAACAATGTAAGCTTATTACTTTTCGAACAAATACATAAAATGAAGAAAGTAGATTATGGTAGTTAGGCCACATAAAATGAAGAAAATAGATTATGGCAGTTAGGTCAATGATCTCGGTCAAAAATGGCATCTTGTACATAACCGGGGCGAGGTAAGCGATGTTTTCACCGGTCCAATTGTACCCCTTAAAATGCTTTGACGATGTGGACAGTCGAGGATTTACAGGTCCCCCAAAGGTTGCAATTGCAACTCACTCTCATCATCAGCTGCACTAGTAGAAGCTTTGATCCCGGTTACAAGCAGTGGTCTTCACCTATACTCCACGATTAAGGCGTAAAATATGTTACCCACAACCTCAACTACGTTAAAAGGATTGCTGGAACTTTAAGAAGACCATGTTTTTCTGATATAGTGATATGTCGTTCATCTTGAACAAAAATACAGAATACCCCACTCACGAAAATTGTCAACCCACGAATAGTAGATAATATTCTAGAAATGTGGTTTTTTGCCATTGGGGTGGTGGTTTTTTTCTTTCGATATGATGGTCAGGGGCGGTTCAAAGATTTTAGGGGCCCTGTGCGATTTATTAAAATATGACTCTTAATTTATAATCAGTAAGAGATATAAGTGTTTTTTCAAAAAAAATATTTTAATACAAAAATATTATTAATGTGTCCTCTTGAGAACCAAAAAATTGACTTATAAACATCTAAATATCAAATATTTTCACTTCAAAATTATCATTCTTTTTGCATGTTTTAAGTTTTAGATAATTTTTTTATATAAACGTAATTATATATATAATTTTATAACTTTTTACAAATATTTAATTTAATTTAACTTCCCTATTTTCGGGGCCCCTCTCTCTTGGGGGCCTTGTGCGGTCGCTCATGTCGCGCCTGTCCAAAACCCCCACTGATGATGGTAATTAGACATAGTTTAGAAAAATTTAGCTTGATGGCAAGCAAATGCCGGTGATTGAGTTTTTGTAAAACCTAATTTGATTTTGATATAACAAAGTGTCTAAGGAATTATTTGTAAAAGTAAATAAATTTTTAAGTTATTCCAAAGCCTTGTAAAAACCCTTAAACGTGTTTTAAAGTTTTTTGGACTTACAAAACATTTTGAAATCTTTTTCAATTTAGTCAAAATCAAAATTTCAATTATTATATCAAAACATATATCTTAACAATCTCCCATTTTTTGATATAATAAAACAACTTGAAAAATTGTTTGTGATTCTCCCTCTTTGTAAAATATTTTTGAATAAGAGACATAATTTTTTAAAATTTGAAGATCCCTCTTATTCTTACTTGAAAAATCAATTTTGAAGCTCCCCCTTATTCTTACTTGAAAAATCAATTTTGAAGCTCCTCCTTATTCTTACTTGAAAAATCAATTTTAAAGTTCCCCCTTATTATGTCTTGAATAATCAATTTTGAAGCTCCCCCTTATTCTTACTTGAAAAATTAATTTTGAAGCTCCCTCTGTTCTTACTTGAAAAATAAAAGTGTGAAGAAGCAAGAAATTGCTCTCAAGGCATCTCAAGAGAAAAGCAATTCTAGTGTGGATGAGTTTGTGGAATCGGCTATTGTGAAACCCCGATATTTTAATTTTGAAATAACTAAAGAACCTAAGGACTAAATTGAAAATGTGAAAACGAATTTTTAAGTCTTCAAACATCCCTATGTGTTTAAAAGAATATGCCTAAGTTAAAAACTAAGTTTATCAAATATTTTCTAAGTGTTCTTAAAGCCAAAACACTGATTTTCGAGTCACCGTTTCGAAATGGCCTTAGGCGTTTTGAAACCGTGAGTACAAGTTTCAAAACGGGTATCGAAACGTTTTCAACACTGCCAACCCGTGTTTCGAAACAAGTTTCGAAACGGCTTTAGAACAACGAGACATCGTATCGAAACGACATCCAGTATTTCGAAACGACTCTTAAATTGATTTGAAAAATATGACCGTTGAACATTTTAACTGATTTTTAACAAACCGTTAAGGCATATCGAAACGATCTCAAGCCGTTTCGATACGATCCTTGACAGTGGCAAAATGTTTTGAAACGACTCTTAGCGTATCGAAACAAGTCTGACCGTTTCGATACGGGCTCTTTAATGCACCCCAACGACTCTTTCTATTTTGGTCTGTTTCGAAACAGGGTCGGGCGTTTCGAAACGGTTGGTTACAGACTACATTTATGGAGGGGAGATAACACCCCAACGGCTCTATTGATGAATGCAACAACCACAACTGCTAGAATTAAATGAGAAGGTATAAAAGGAACCTCTAAAAGTTTCAGCAACAACTATTGATCCTAAAGCAAACATCCAAACATTAAATCCAAGCATTTGTGCCTAAATCCCATTATTGTCTTGTAACCCCAATTGTATTTTTCATTCTTATCATTTCAATTGGGTTGAGTGCTTGTAATTGGGCTAGTTTATGTATTGAGAGATACTTGTTTAGCCAACAAATTCTTTGTTTCAATTGTGTGAGGATTGAGAAATTTGACCGAAAATTGTAAGGGTTACCTTATTAGCCTAGAAAAGGGGAAGAGCAATTAGTGGAATTGTTGCAAATCTTTAGTGAAGCTAAGGTAGTGGATGTAGAGTTCATTTGGAACTTGAACCACTCTAAAATTCCTTGTCTATCTTTTTATTTGCAATTTCCACCACCAAGAACATTAAAAATCCAATTCACCCCTTCTTGGTTTAGTTCGATCATTCGATCCACTCAACAATTGGTATCAGAGCCTACCTCTTTGAGGATTAACAACCACAAGAGGAGTTCCTAGGAAGAGTGTGATCATCCAAAAATCAAGAGATGGCTTCTACCTCCAGTTTGAGCATGTATGAGTCTCAATCCACTACAAAACCACCGTTCTTCAATGGTGACAAATATCTGTTTTGGAATAATAGAATGCGTCTCTTCATCAAGTCTAATGACTACTTGGTTTGGGATGTCATTGAAGATGGCTCTTACATTCCATTGAAGCAAGATAGTGAAGGGAATGTGGTTTTGAAGAAAAATGTGGAGATGAATGAATAAGAAAAGAAGAAGATCCAAATAAATGACAAAGCTCTCCACATGCTTTTTTGTTATTTCGGTCTGGACATCTACTCCAAAGTATCATCCACTGAGAGTGCCAAAGAAGTGTGGGACACTCTTGAGACTACCTATGAGGGAACCAATGATGTCAAGGAAACTAAGATTGGAATTTCAAGATGGAGCTCGATGAGACGGTGTCCAAGATGTTTGATCGTTTCTCCACCATAGTCAATGGGCTCAAAGGATTTGGAGAGACAATACCGGAAGACAAGCTTGTCCGGAAGCTACTCTACTCACTTCCCGAATCATGGGATGAGAAGAGAACCGCCATCATAGAAGCTAAAAATTTGAAGACTTTAAAGCTTGATGAGCTAGTGGGTTCTCTCCTTACTCATGAGATTATGAAGCAAGGAAGGGAAAAAGAGAAGAAGAAGGAAGAGAAGAGAGTAGAAAAGCTAGAGGTTGAAAAGAAGAAAATTTGGGAATAGCTCTCAAAGCTTCATTACTTGAGGACAGCTCTTCTAGTGAGGAGGATGAGCTAGAAGAATTGGCTATGATAGCCAAACGATTCTCACGCTTTATGAGGTCCAACCGGGGAAGAAAAATTCAAAGGAAGATGAACTTCAAAGGTAAAAACAAAGAAGAAGCAAGGGATCAAATCATTTGCTTCGAGTGCAATAAACCCGACCACATACGTTCGAAGTGCCCTCAACTCAAGAAGAAGGGCTTTGAGAAGAAGAAGAAGCTCAAACCCAAGCTTGCTATTTGGAGTGATGAGGAGTCATCCAAGGATAACGGACAAAAAATGGCCAACCTTTGCCTTATGGCACTTGAGGGAGATTCCTCCATGGTAACCTCTAACTCATCATCTTTAGATTTTACATATGATGAATTAAATGATGCATATGATGAGTTGCAAGAGGTCTATGATGAATTAGTTGAGAAATACAAGGAGTCGATCATTAGGAATAAGAAAATTATTTTGGAACTAAATGATAAAAATGACTCACTCTCTCAAGCTAATTTAAAATTTGAGAAAAAGATATTAGGGTTGAAAGATGAACTAAAATTTTTTTAAGATGAAAATATTGACCTTAATAATCTTTTATCTCAATGTAATAGTGAACACCAAAAGGTGTTATAAGAGCTAAATAAGCTCAAAGAGTCTTTCAAAAATGTTGGCAGTGTGAAGCATGAAATAGGTGAATCTTCAAAAACAAACAAACCTAAGAAAAAGACTAATTACTACAAACAAGGTAGCTTCCCTAGACATAGTAGAACTAAAAGGATTAGAAGTGTATGGGTTCCTAAGGAACTTGTACAATCTAATAACATTGTTGCTATGTCATCTTGGATTCCTAAGGGAACCAAGGTATTGGGAGCTAACACTCATGGACCCAAAATGATTTTGGTACCAAAAACAAAAGCTTAATATCTTTGTTTGTAGGGGGAGCATTGCTACAAGGCCAAAGCACAAAGTCAAAACTCATGGTACCTTGATAGTGGATCCTCAAGGCATATGACCGGAGACAAGAGTAGATTCATGGATCTAAAGCCAAAAAGTGGAGGAGTGGTGACATTTGGTGACAACTCCAAAGGCCACATTAAAGGTATTGGCTCCATAGGTAATCGCTCTACTATTCTCATTGAAAATGTCTTGTATGTCGATGGTCTTAAACATAACTTATTGAGCATAAGTCAATTGTGTGATAAAATATTTAATGTTTTATTTGATAAAAATGGGTGCAAAATTGTTGACATTAAATCTAATAATATTATGCTCATAGGTCATCGCATAGGGAACATATACATGGTGCATCTAGATGACATACATACATCTCATGCATGTTTAGTAGCACAAAATGAAAATGATGCATGGTTGTGGCATAAGAAACTAGGACATACTAGCATTAGTGTTTTAGAAAAACTAGTTTCCCTTGATCTAGTTAGAGGTTTACCCAAGATTAAATTCTCAAACGATAAAATTTGTGATGCATGCTCTAAGGGTAAACAACATAAGTCTTCCTTTAAATCCATTAATGATTTTTCTACAAGTAGATGTTTACAACTTATCTATATGGATTTATTTGGGCCAATTAGGACTATGAGCTTGGGTGGTAAATCTTATGCATTTGTACTTGTTGATGATTTTTCTAGATTTACTTGGGTTCTATTTTTAAGTACTAAAGACGAGGCTTTAGAAAAATTCATCACATTTTCAAAACTAACCCAAAATGATCTTGAACTTAGAATTTTACATATTAGAAGTGATCATGGAACCGAGTTTCAAAATTTAGGGTTTGAAGATTTTTTGAATGAAAATGGTATTAGCCACAATTTTTCGGCTCCTCGAACTCCTCAACAAAATAGGGTAGTTGAGAGGAAAAATAGAACTTTGCAAGAAATGGCTAGAACCATGCTTTGTGAAAATAATTTACCTAAATATTTTTGGGCGGAAGCCACAAACACCGCTTGCTATATTGTTAACCGAATAATGATTAGGCTAATTTTAAAGAAAACACCTTATGAGATTTTAAAATCTAAAAAGCCTAACATTAGCTATTTTTACCTTTTTGGTTGCAAGTGTTTTGTTTTAAATAATGGAAAAGACAACTTAGGTAAATTTGATGCAAAAAGTGATGAAGCTATTTTCATAGGATACTCTTTAACCTCTCAAGCTTATCGAGTATTTAACAAGAGAACTTTAGTAGTAGAAGAATCTATACATGTTGTATTCGATGATAACCTCCTTCCAAAGAAGGATTCTTGTGATGATGATGATGTAGGAATCATAAATGCCTTTGATGGAGGATAAACTTCAAAGGAGGATAAGATTCTAACAAAAAAAGAGGACATACAAGATCCACCTCTTGAAGCCTTGAAGGAGTTGGCTCTTGATGAAAAGGAAGTGAACTACCCAAGATAGTTCAACTATGTCAAAGATGGTGAAATCTTGGGTGATTCATTCAAGGGGGTAACCACTCGATCTTCTCTTAGATTAATGAATCATGTTGCATTTATCTCATGCATATAGCCTAAGAATATAAAAGAAGCATTGAAAGATGATTTTTGGATTATGGTCATGCAAGAAGAGTTAAATCAATTTGAGAAAAGTAATGTTTGGACATTAGTTGATAGGCCTAGTAATCAATCTACCATAGGAACTAAATGGGTCTTTAGGAACAAGCTAGATGAGAGTGGTAACATTGTGAGAAATAAAGCTAGACTAGTAGCACAAGGTTACACTCAAGAAGAGGGAATAGATTTTGATGAAACCTATGCACCCGTAGCTAGAATGGAAGCCATTAGGATGTTGCTTGCATATGCATGTTATCATGATTTCAAGCTTTTTCAAATGGATGTTAAAAGCGCGTTTTTAAATGGCTTTATAAATGAGGAAGTGTATGTGGAACAACCACCGGGTTTTGAAGACACAAAATTTCGAAATCATGTTTTCAAACTCACTAAAGCTCTTTATGGTTTAAAACAAGCTCCTGGAGCTTGGTATGGAAGACTTTTGAACTTTTTAATTGAAAAAGGTTTTGAAAAAGGCAAGGTGGACACTACACTTTTTATAAAAAGGTACAAAAATGACATCTTAGTAGTACAAATTTATGTTGATGATATTATTTTTGGTTTTACTAACGAATGTCATTGCAAAGAGTTTGCTAAGCTAATGCAAGGTGAATTCGAGATGAGCATGATGGGGGAGCTCTCATTCTTTTTAGGACTCCAAATCAAGAAAAAGAAGGGTGATACCTTCATCAATCAAGCAAAGTACATAAAGGATATGCTCAAGAAGTTTGGCTTGGAGAATGCAAAGCCTCAAGTCACACCTATGAGCTCATCTACAAAGCTTGACAAGGATGAAGGAGGTAAGTGTGTTGACTCTAAGCTTTACCATTCTATGATTGGATCATTGCTTTACCTTACCCCAAGTAGACCGAATATCTTGTTTAGTGTTTGCTTGTGTGCTAGGTTTCAAGCTAGTCCTAGAGAATCTTACCTTATAGCCGTTAAGAGAATCTTTAGGTACCTTAGAGATACTCCTTGTTTAGGTCTTTAGTACCATAGAGACTCCACCTTCAACCTTCATGCTTATTCGGATGTGGATTATGAGGGATGTAAAATCGATAGGAAGAGTACTTCGGGAACTTGTCAATTCCTAGGTAGTATGCTCATATCTTGGTTCTCTAAGAAACAAAATAGTGTAGCCTTATCTACCACCGAAGCCGAGTACATATCCTTAGGGAGTTGTTGTGCTCGAGTTCTTTGGATGAAGCAACAACTCTTAGATTATGGTATTAAAGTTGAAACCATACCCCTCAAATGTGATAACACTAGTGCTATATGTTTGACAAAAAATCTCATCCGACACTCTAGAACCAAACACATAGAAATAAGGCATCATTTCATTAGAGATCATGTCCTTAAGGAAGATGTGGTTATAGAGTATGTTGACACCTTAAATCAATTAGCAGACATATTTACAAAATCTTTAGAGAAAGAGTGTTTTTGGTCCCTTAGGAGAGAGTTAGCTCTAACTAGCCTATCTTAACCTTTTAGGACCTCTTTTGTGCTTAAAATTGCTTGATCTTGTGAAATGCCATGTTTATGTGTTTTTACTCTTAATTCCATCCATGCCTATAGCTAGGGGAGTATGTTTATGTTTGCATATGTTTTTCCTGCTCATTCATGTCATTCATGCAAGTTAGGCCTTAGAAAATTTCATTTTTCTACACTTTTAGAGCCTCATCTGCACTTCCAGGCCCATGTGTATCGAAACGGGTCCACTTGTTTCAATACGAATGTTTTAAATTTCTATATGAGAGAAGGGCGTTTCGAAACGCCTACCAAGGGTTTCGAAACGTTTTGGCTACTACCAAGGGGTGTATTGAAACAAGTTCCGACACGAGTAAACGATGATTCGATACAGTCAAACCCATACCGAAACGGTCAGCTGGTGTTGAAAAATTGATCAAACTTTCATGCCCACGTTTCGAAATGGTCAACACTGTTCTGAAACGGGTTAGCGGACTGCTTTAAAAGGGCTTTTAATGATAAAGTTTAACCAAAATTAAAACTCTCCCAACAACCTAAAAACCCTAGAATCGATTTTTCCTATAAAAAACCCTCTAAACCTCATTGTTTTCACCAAATCTTGAGGGATTTTTCTCTTAAACACAAGTCTAAGCAATCATCAACAATATTGTGCAAGGATTTTCACATATTCATCCAAAATCCCAATTTAAGGTATATTTTCCTCTTTTTCTTTTTTCTTCAATTTATATTCGAATCTTAGCTTAAAATTTTAATGTTGTATAGTTTATGTGTTTTACCACTTGGTTTTTTTCAAATCTTGTAAAAAAAATTCAAAATCTTCAATTTTTTGATTCGAATATATAAATTTTCACTCGTATTTTCTTTACTGTTTTTCTCTTAATTTTTTTGTTTTGTATATTTGTTTTTAAAACTTGCTTTTAAACCTAAGTGGGATTTATCATTGGAATTTATTACGAAATCTCATGCATACACTTAAACTTGTTTTAAATCGCTTGCTTAATGTTTTAGGATGGCTACGGAAAATGTTAACAAAAAGCGTAAGACCGGTCAAGCAAGTGAATCGAGTATTCGTCCTAATCTTACCCAGCTTTTTCAAAAAAGTCTTCGAACTCAAGAGATGAGGGATCAGTTCACTTATGTCAAGGAGTACAAAGTTCGTCGTGAGCATGTTGTTGACCTCTCGTTTCTTGACTCCGAGCGATTCCTCTTTCGTTACCTCGACCGCTTAAGAGAATAGGGATTCCTTGGTTTGATGAGTATCCCGGACATTTGCTACAAACACGTGGTACTTCTCTTTTACTCCAATGCTCAATTTATCAATGATGAAGACAACTCCAAAGTTGTTGACCTTGAGTCTTTTATCTTGGGGAAGAGGATTGTCATTAACATCCTTTTCTTGGAGTCTACGTTTGCTCTTAAGGACGAAGGAATTGAGAATGAGAGTCACTTTGGTTCTCACACCGGTTCGGTGCTTACCTTGGATGTGCACGATAGATTCCTCCATTTAATGGTCTCATGGTTCCTTCGCCTCTCCGGAGGTAAATATTCTCACATTCGTCAAGTAGACTATTTTTGGCTTGAGTGTTTCCGTCGTGGTGAGCGCCCTAATCTTGTCAAGATCATATTTGCCGAGATAGTCAATAATGTTAAGCTTCGTGACACCGAGGCCCTGAAATCCTTCACTTATGGAACGATTTTAAGTCACATCTTTACGAAGCTTAATCTTGATTGCACCTACGACTCTCCAGAACCCCGCAAGTCAAAAATTGGTGAGTCCTCTCTCTGTAAGTCTGATTCTCGCTATGTAAACAATGGACATTGGGAACATGTTGATAGGGAAGCACCTCCTCCTCCTCCCGTTGAACCTCAACCACAAGCTCAAGTTGCGAACAATGAAGCTCTCACGGCTTTCCTTACCGAGCGGTTCAACACTTTGGACACTAACATGTCTAGAGGTTTTGGTGATCTCAATACCCGTTTGCAATCCGTAGAGGATCACCTCCTTGCCAATGAGAATCAACTCCAATCCCTTGAAAATCAACAATCGGCCATGGACATGTCCTTCTCCACCTTTTATGGCCAATGGATGAAGTTTCGTCGTTCTCAAGTCAATAGTGATAATGAGTCCACGGATGATGATGGTGACGACGACGAGGCCTAGGTTTCTCATGACATATCATATTAGCTATGCATTTTAGGTTTAAGTTTGCATCTTTATTTCCATTATGTTTCTATGAACCTATGCTTTTAATTTTATTTGGGATTATGCTTTGAACTTATTGTTGAAGATTTATGTTTTGGATAATTTAATTTTATGAATTAATATTATGTTGCTTATTGCTTATTGCTTAATGATTATTGCTATTAACCATATCTCTTCTCTATGAGCCTTGTTTCTTATTTTTGATCTAACAAAAAGGGGGAGAAGTAATCTAAGAGCCAAAATTCGTTTTAAATGTTTTAAGTGTTTTTAAGTTTTAAACCTTGAATTTAAATCCTTAAATCTTTTTAAAACTTTAAAAACCTATCTTAAATTGAGGGGGAGTTAGAATGTGTTCAAAATTTTCAAAACTCTTAAAAATTATAACTTTGGTTTTGTTATATCAAAAATGGGGAGATTGTGAAACCCCGATATTTTAATTTTGATATAACTAAAGAACCTAAGAACTAAATTGAAAATGTGAAAACGAATTTTTAAGTCCTCAAACATCCCTATATGTTTAAAGAATTTGCCTAAGTTAAAAATTAAGTTTATCAAATATTTTCTAAGTGTTCTTAAAGCCAAAACAGTGATTTTCGAGTCACCGTTTCGAAACGGCCTTAGGCGTTTCGAAACAGTTTTGAAACTGTGAGTACATGTTTCGAAACGGGTATCAAAACATTTTCAACACTGCCAACCCGTGTTTCGAAACGGCTTTAGAACAATGAGACACCGTATCGAAACGACATCCAATGTTTCGAAACGGCTCTTAAATTGATTTGAAAAATATGACCGTTGAACATTTTTAACTGATTTTTAACAAACCGTTAAGGCGTATCAAAACGATCTCAAGCCGTTTTGATACGATCCTTGACAGTGGCAAAATGTTTCGAAATGACTCTTAGCGTATCGAAACAGGCCTGACCGTTTCGATACAGGCTCTTTAATACACCCCAACAGCTCTTTCTATTTTGGTCTGTTTCGAAACAGGGTCGGGCGTTTCGAAACAGTTGGTTGCAGACTGCATTTATGGAGGGGAGATAACACCCCCAACAACTCTATTGATGAATGCAACAACCATAACGGCTAGAATTCAATGAGAAGGTATAAAAGGGACCTCTAAAAGCTTCAGCAACAACTATTGATCCTAAAGCAAACATCCAAACATCAAATCCAAGCAGTTGTGTCTAAATCCCATTATTGTCTTGTAACCCCAATTGTATTTTTCATTCTTATCATTTCAATTGGGTTGAGTGCTTGTAATTGGGCTAGTTTATGTATTAAGAGATACTTGTTTAGCCAACAAATTCTTTGTTTCAATTGTGTGAGGATTGGGTCAAATTTTGGGTAGAAAATTTGACCGAAAATTGTAAGGGTTACCCCATTAGCCTAGAAAAGAGGAAGAACAATTAGTGGAATTGTTGCAAATCCTTAGTAAAGCTAAGGTAGTGGATGTAGAGTTCATTTGGAACTTGAACCACTCTAAAATTCCTTGTCTATCTTTTTATTTGCAATTTCCACAACCAAGAACATTAAAAATTCAATTCACCCCCTCTTGGTTTAGTTCGATCATTCAATCCACTCAACAACTATGATAGCCAAGAGATTCTCTCAGTTCATGAAGTCCAACCGAGGAAGAAAGTTACAAAAGAGAAAAGACTTCAAGAACAAGAACAAAGAAGAGGAAAGGGATCAACTCATTTGTTATGAGTGCAAGAAGTCGGGGCACATAAGACCGGTTTGCCCTCAACTCAAGAAAAAGGGGTTCGATAAGAAGAAAAAGTAAAAAGTCCATGTTACCACTTGGAGTGATGAAGAATCATCATCCGATGAATAAGAACATGAAGTGGCTAATCTTTGCCTCATGGATATTGATGATGATCCTAAGGTAAACTCTAACTCATCTACTTTCGATTTTACATTTGATGAACTACAAGATGCATATGATGAGTTGCAAGAGGTTTATGATGAGTTAGTTGAAAAGTACAAGGAATCAGTTTTGAAAAATAAGAAAATGATTTTCGATTTGAAAAACCAAAACGGTTCCCTTTCCAAAACCAACTCAGAACTCGAAGAGAAGATTGTTGTTTTACGAAATGATTTAAAGTATTTTCGAAATGAAAATGTTGATTTAAACAATCTCCTTCCAAAAGTTCATGATGATCACCACAAAGTGGTGAATGAGCTTAAGGCTTCTCTTATTGTAGTTGGGAAACAAGATTTTGAAAAAGCAAGTTCTTCAAAATCCAACTATGTAAAAAGGAACTTTAATGGCTACAAACAAATAAGCTCTCAAAGGCACCCTAAATGTAAAAGGATTATAATTGTATGGGTTCCTAAGGAACTAGTAGTTTCTAAAAATATTAATGTTATTGCTTCTTGGATTCCTAAGGGAACTAAGTATTTGAGAGCAAACTCACATGGACCCAAAATTATTTGGGTACCAAAAATCAAGAACTAATCTTTGTTTGTAGGGGGCATTGCTACAAGGCCAAAACTTTAATTCAAAACACTTGGTACCTTGATAGTGGATGCTCAAGACACAGATCAGCGACAAGAGTAGATTCATGGAGCTAAAGCCAAAAAATGGTGGAGTGGTGACATTTGGTGACAACTCCAAAGTCCATATTGAGGGTATTGGCTCATTGAAGATGTTTTATATGTCAATGGTCTAATTCATAACTTGTTAAGCATTAGTCAATTATGTAATAAAGGTTTTAATGTTCTTTTTGATATAAATGGTTGTAAAATTGTGGACATTAAAACAAACAAGATAATGTTCATTGGTCATTGCATAGGTAATATATACATGGTGCATCTAGATGACATTCATACATCACATGCATGTTTGGTTGCTCAAAATGAAAATGATGCATGGTTATGGTATGGGAAACTAGGACATGTTAGCATAAGTGTTTTAGAGAAATTGGTTTCCCAAAATCTAGTTAGAGGTTTACCTAAGCTAAAATTCTCTTTAGATAAAATTTGTGATGCTTGTGCTAAAGGTAAACAAAAATGAACTTCATTTCAATCCATTAATGACGTTTCAACTAGTAGAGTTTTACAATTGATCCATATGAATCTCTTTGGGCCTATTAGGAAAACTAGCTTGGGTGCAAAATCATATGCTTATGTTTTAGTTGATGATTTCTCTAGACACACATGAGTTCTCTTTTTAAGTACAAAAGATGGGGCTTTAGGAAAATTCATCATATTTTCAAAAGTCACTCAAAATGATCTTGGTGAAAACATAACTCATATTAGAAGTGACCATGGAACGGAATTTCAAAATCTAGGTGTAGAACTAATGTTTTGATATAATAATTGAAAATATTTTGGAAAAATTTGAAAAGAATTTAAAACTTGTCCTTAAGTCCAAACAACTTAAAAATATGATTGAGGCATTTAAAAAGGTTTTTGGCAAAGTTTTTAATGATTTAAATTAGTCAAACTAGAGTTTTCAGCAAGCCCGTACCGATATGGTGTACCCCGTATCAATACACTTTTGCCCAGGTTTTGATTCTGCCAAAACCCATATCGATACAGGCTTTGATGTATCGATAAGTATAGGGATCGTTTCGATACACCCCTTAAGCATACCGATCCTTGTTTTAACATCCCCAACAGCTATTTCCCAACGGTCTTTTAAATGACATATCGTACCAATACACCCTCAAGCGTATCGATACGCTTAGGCTGGCAAGAGTCCAACGACTAGTTTCTGAAGAAGAGCGTACCGATATGGGTCCTTGTGTATCGATACGGAAGGCTCCGGAACAACATTTAATATGGGAAATCAAGTCTCCAACGGCTCCAATTCAACTCCAACGGCTAGTAATTGCTACAAACTCAAAGAGGAGTATAAAAGGGACCTCCAAGCATCTAGTAATGGTTAATGCTTCAATTGTAATACAACATATGATTCAAATATGTCTTAGTGTTTAATTGTCAATTCCTTGTATAGACAAACACTATTGAGCCAAAATTATTAGAATTGCTCAAGTATTTTAGGATTGGGTGAGAGCTTTATTATGCAAACAAATACCTATTAAAGGGATTTGAGTTTACTTATTTTATCTCTTTGTAAAGAGGATTTGATCAAGGCTTTGGGTAGAAATCTTGATCGGTTTGTAAGGGTTTCCTTCTAAGCCTAGAAAAGGGGACGAATCAATAGTGGATTGATTGGAAATTCTTAGTGGGGAGCTAAGGTAGTGGATGTAGACCTTGGTTAGAAGGTTGAACCACTATAAATCATCTTGTCTTTATTCTTTTTAGCTTCCACACCTCTTACACCCAAATTTCCACTTCTCCACCACTTAGCGAGCAAGAACGGTTGAAGGAATCGAGCACCAAAAAACCCAACAATTGGTATCAGATCTTAGCTCAATTGAAAAGGATTAACATCTTATTGAGAAGCTCCAACAAGCTCGATCAACTTTTCAAACAATCGTCTCAATGGCGCAATCCATCGACAAACCGCCCTTCTTCGACGGAACACATTATGCCCATTGGAAGACAAGGTTGAAGTTCTTCATAAAGACAAAGGACTACAAGCTTTGGGAAATAGTAGAAGATGGCATGTTCGTGCCTCAACAAAGCAAGGCAGATTGGAGTGCTGAAAATTGCAGGAAGATGGAGCTTAATTGCAAAGCCTTGCACATCTTTTTTTTTTCTTTTGGCCCCAACATCTATGAGAAGATGTCTTCTAGTGAGAGTGCCAAGGAAGTTTGGGACAAGCTCAAAGTTACATACGAGGGGACAAACGAAGTAAAGGAGACCAAGATCGAACTTCTTAACCTAGTGTATGAAAACTTCAAGATGGATCCAGAAGAGGACATTGAGAAGATGTTCGATAGGTTCTCCACCATCACCAATGAACTTAAAGGTTATAGAGAAGCCATTTCATAAGAGAAACTTATCCGAAAGCTCATCTACTCCCTTCTCGAGTCATGGGACTAAAAAAGGACCACCATCATCGAAGCCAAGAATCTCAAGACCTTGAAGCTTGATGAACTTATAGGGTCACTTCTCACTCACCAAATTATGAAGAAAAACAAAGAAGAAGGAAGATATTAGAGCTACGAGGGAGAAGAAGCTCAAATGGCCTGACATCAACACAAATGACATTGCTCTCAAATCCTCCACATGCCATCATATAGATTCAAGTGAAGAGGAGGATGGTGAAGAAGAGATAGTTCATCTCTTTAAGAAGTGTGCCCCTTTCATGAAGAAAGCCTTGAAAGAGCTTGAACGAGAATCCATGAAAAAGAAGAGGGCAAGAACTTCAAGTCATAAGAAGAAGGCATATGTGGCTAATTGGAGTGATGAGGACTCCACCGATGATGAACAAGCCAACATTTGCCTTATGGCCATCGAAGAAGATTCAAGGGTAACTCCTAATTCATATACTTCATGTTCATATTCTTTTGATGAATTACAAGATGCCTTTGATGATTTGGTTTTAGAGTTTAAGTATCACATTTAGAAAAACAATAAAATGGTTTCAAAGTTGAAAATTCAGAATGATTTGGTTTCTAAAACCAAACTTGAACTTGAAGCAAAACTCGAAGAGTTTGAACAAAAAAGTTTTGATTTACAAAATTTGCTTCATAAAGTTCAAGAAGAAAAAGATTTGATTTCCAAGGAGCTTGAAAAGAAAAATAATTTTGGAAAATCAAATTTTTATGTAAGACAATCTAGTGCCCCTAGAGTTGTAAATGGTAAATGTTTTAGAAGTATTTGGGTCCCAAAAGGACTAAGTACTTCAACTAAAAAGGATGAAATTGAAAAATGGATTCCTAAGGGGACTAAATTTTGTGCTACTAACGTCTATGGATCCAAAGCAATTTGGATACCAAAAATTACTTGATTGTCTTATGATAGGTGTGATGAAGAGTGATCAACAAGTCAAACATTGAGGGGGAGCTCCATGCACACAAAGAAAGACACTCTAAGAATGAAGGCTTCACATCCTCCCTTGTGTTCAAGTGTGGTAAAATTCTAGTTGTTTCATTTGGTTTTTTTATTTCAACTAGATTATGACATATGTTGGACTAACATTTTGATAATGCTTTGAGTAAGGGGAGCCATTTTAAAACCAAAAACTTTAATATTTTCAAAATCTAAACCTCTATTGTTGTTTTGAGCTTAAAAGTGTTTTAAATTTTTTGATATAACAAAATGGGGGAGAAATGGTTTGAAATATTGAATTTTCAAATGAATAAGGGGGCTTTAATTGATGATTTCAAATCTTAATTCTCTTATTCCAAATTTATTTCACAGAGGGGAAGAAATCCCAAACAATTTTTCAAGTTAGTTTTATTACATCAAAAATGGGGAGATTATAGAACTAATGTTTGATATAATAATTTAAAAAAAATTGGAAAATTTTGAAAAGAATTTAGAACTTGTCCTTAAGTCCAAACAACTTGAAAATATGTTTGAGGCATTTTAAAAAGTTTTTGGCAAAGTTTTTAATGATTTAAATTAGTCAAACTTGAGTTTTCAACAAGCCCGTACCGATACGGTGTAACCCGTATCGATACGGCAAAGCATGTATCAATACGGATAAGGATCGTTTCGATGCGCCTCTTAAGTGTACTGGTCTTTATTTTAACGTCCCCAACAGCTATTTCACAACGGTCTTTTAAATGACATATCGTACCGTTACACCCTCAAGCGTATCGATACGCTTAAGCTGGCAAGAGTCTAACGACTAGTTTCTAAAGAAGAGTGTACCGATACGGGTCCTCGCGTATCAATACGGTAGGCTCCAGAACAACATTTAATATGGGAAATTAAGTCTCCAACGTCTCCAATTCAACTCCAACGGCTAGTAACGGCTACAAACTCAAAGAGGAGTATAAAAGGGACCTCCAAGCATCTAGTAATGGTTAATGCTTCAATTGTAATACAACACATGATCAAAGTGTGTCTTAGTGTTTAATTGTCAATTCCTTGTATAGACAAACAATAGTGAGCCAAAATTATTAGATTTTCTTAAGTGTTTTAGGATTGAGTGAGAGCTTTATTATGCAAACAAATACTTATTAGAGGGATTTGAGTTTGCTTATTTTATCTCTTTGTAAAGAGAGTTTGATCAAGGCTTTGGGTAGAAAGCTTGATCGGTTTGTAAGGGTTTCCTCCTAAGCCTAGAAAAGGGGACGAATCAATAGTGGATTGATTGGAAATCCTTAGTGGGAAGCTAAGGTAGTGGGTGTAGACCTTGGTTAGAAGGTTGAACCACTATAAATCATCTTGTCTTTATTCTTTTTAGCTTTCACACCTCTTGCACCCAAATTTTCACTTCTCCATCACTTGGTGAGCAAGAACTGTTGAAGGAATCGAGCACCGAAAAGCCCAACACTAGGTTCTCAAGATTTTTGTAATTTTAAAAGTATTAGCCACAATTTTTTCACACCTCGCACTCCTCAATAAAATGGGGTAGTTGAGAGGAAAAATCGTACTTTAGAAGAAATGACTAGAACCATGCTTTGTGAAAATAATTTGCCTAAGTATTTTTAAGCGGAAGCCACAAACACCGCTTGTTATATTATAAATCGTGTAATGATTAGACATATTTTAAAGAAAACTCCTTATGAGATTTTAAAGTCAAAGAAGCCTAACATTAGCTATTTTCATCCTTTTGGATGCAAGTGTTTTGTTTTAAACAATGAAAAAGATCATTTAGGTAAATTTGATGCAAAACATGATGAAGCTATTTTCTTAAGATAGTCTTTAAACTCTAAAGCTTGTCGATTGTTTAACAAAAGAACCTTAGTTGTAGAAGAGTCTATTCATGTGGTTTTCGATGATAACCTCCTTCCGAGGAAGAATTCTTGTGATGATGATGATGTAGGGATCATTTAAGCCAATGATGATGGACAATCATTAAAGGTGGATGAGGTTCCAACCAAAGAAGAAGAAGCACAAGATCCTCCCATAGAATCCTTGAAGGACATCAATCTTGGTGAAAAGGAAGTGAGCTACCCAATGGAACTCATCTATGTCAAAGATGGTGAAATCTTGGGTGATCCATCCAAGAGGGCAACCACTAGATCCTCTCTTAGATTGCTTAATAATGTTGCATTTATTTCATATATTGAGCCTAAAAATATCAAAGAAACATTAAAAGATGATTTTTGGATATTGGTCATGCAAGAAGAACTTAATCAATTTGAGAGGAGTAAAGTTTGGACATTAGTTGATAGGCCTAGTAATAAGTCTACTATAGGAACTAAATGGGTTTTTAGAAACAAACTAGATGTTAGTGGTAACATAGTGAGAAACAAGGCTAGACTTGTTGCTCAAGGTTATACTCAAGAAGACAGAATCGATTTTGATGAAACTTATGCACCCTTAGCTAGAATGGAAGCAATTAGGATGCTCTTTGCATTTGCATGTTATCATGAATTCAAGCTTTTTCAAATGGATGTTAAAAGAGCATTTTTAAATGACTTTACTAATGAAGAAGTGTATTTTGAACAACCACTCGATTTTGAAGATCCAATTTACCCAAACCATGTTTTTAAATTAACTAAAGCTTTATATGGTTTGAAACAAGCTCCTAGAGCTTGATATGAAAGACTTTCAAACTTTTTGGTTGAAAAAGGTTTTGAAAAAGACACTACAATTTTCATTGAAAGAAATGACAATGACATCTTAGTAGTACAAATTTATGTTGAGGATATTATATTTGGTTATACTAATGAATTTTATTGCCAAGAATTCTCTAAGTTAATGCAAGGTGAGTTTGAGATGAGCATGATGGGGGAGCTTTCATTCTTCTTGGGGCTCCAAATCAAGAAAAGGAAGGATGACATCTTCATCAATCAAGCTAAGTGCATCAAGAATATGCTCAAGAAGTTTGACTTGGAGAATGTGAAGCCTCAAGCCACTCCAACGAGCTCATCAATTAAGCTTGACAAAGATGAAGGAGGTAAGTGTGTTGATTTTAAGTTTTATCGTTCAATGATTGGCACTTTGCTTTACCTTACTGCAAGTAGACCTGATATCATGTTTAATGTTTGCTTGTGTGCTAGGTTTTAAGTTAGCCCTAGAGAATCACACCTTGTAGCCATTAAGAGAATCTTTAGATACCTTAGAGACACACCTTGTTTAGGTCTTTGATATCCTAGAGACTCTTCCTTTAGCTTATATGCTTATTCTAATGTTGATTATGGGGTTGTAAGATAGATAGGAAAAGTACCTCCGGCACTTGCCAATTCCTAGGTAGGATGCTCATATCTTGGTTCTCTAAGAAACAAAATAACGTAGCCTTATCTACCACCGAAGTAGAATATATATCGGCCGGAAGTTGTTGTGCTCAAGTCTTTTGGATGAATCAACAACTTCTAGATTATGGAATTGATGTAGGTACCATACCCCTTAAGTGTGACAACACTAGTGCCATATGTCTCACTAAGAATTCCATCCAACATTCTAGAACCAAGAATATAGAGATAAGAAACCATTTCATTAGGGATTATGTTCTCAAAAATGATGTTGTTCTAGAATATATTCATACCTCAAATCAACTAGCGGATATCTTTAAAAAAGCCATTAAACAAATATCGTTTTTGGACTCTTACAAGAGAGTTAGGTCTAACTAGCCTATCTTGACCATTTAGAGCCCTTAAGTGTCAAAAAATTGCTTGATTTTGAATGATGATTTCATTTATGCAATTTCACCTCTTGATGCATCTATGTTTGTTTCTAGGGGAGTATGTATTTGTTTTAGTCCATAATTGATGCTCATTCATCATACACGTGCATTTAGGGATATTTAAAATCCAATTTTTGGACTCGAGTTAGCTCAAAAATGCATTTATGGTAAAAGGGTATCGGTACGGGTCACCGCGTATCGATACGAGTTGCTTAATGGGCGTCAATACAATTTTAACTATATTGATATGGTCACGTGTATCGATACGGTATGAAACCATACCAAAATAGTGGATCGACACGTCACGGAAGCGTATCAATACGATAAGTTGTTAGGTTTTAAATTGGCATTAAAGGAGGTGTTTCACTTTAATTAAAACACAAATGTCTTTTTCTCTCAAACCCTAACCGATTTTGGGCTATAAACCACCCCTCAAACCCTTCGATTTTGCACATCAAACCTAAAATACTTTAAGGGTTTTTCATCAACACATCAAACCTAAGCTTTGCTATCAAATTGGTGCATTCATCATCCATCATTCATCCACATCCATTATTCAAGGTATAAAAACCCTTTTCTTTCTTTTTAATTTTCGTTTAGTTTTTGTTACTGTTTTCAATTAATTTTTGTATACTTAATATTATTATAGTATGAGTTTTGAATTTTTTGCAAAAATTTTGTTTCGAATATATAAATATATCGTATATTTTAGTATATTGTTTTTCAAAACTATTTTTACTAAAATTCATACTATATTTGTATATGATTTTAATGTATAGAATATAGTATTTCTCTCAATACCTTGAATTATTACGATTTTTGGATCGAATGTGATGATAATTGCATACATTATTTTAAAATGGTTTTGATGTTTTTCAAGATATTATGGCACCGAAAAAGAGACAAAGGAAATATTTGTCTTCTAGTTCATCCAATCCCACTTTGGACAATGAGGGTATTACTAAACCAGACTTTGGTTTTATTCTTCAAAACAGTTTTCTAACCCCCTCAGATATGGGCTATTATAAACAATACCAAGCCTTTCCAATCCGAGATGAACGAGCTGTTTCAATTCCTTTTCTAAACTCCAAACGATTTAAGTTCAAATATCTTGGCTTGTTACAACAGTGGAAGCTTTTACCTTTTTTAAGTGTTCCCCCAATTATGTACCAAAACCTTATTTTGATTTTCTTTGCTAATGCCCGATGTGTCCATGACCAAGCTAGAGAGAGTGTTATTGCCACTGACTCCTACCTTATGGGAAAAAATCTTTGAATTGATCAACCCGTTTTATGCAATGTTTTTGGTTTTGAAAACTTGGGAATTGATGATGAACACTCCTTGGGGCATTCTCAACTCGGCTCCATCACCGTCCTTGATGCTCATGACCGTATCCTCCATCTCATCATCTATTGGTGGATTCGTCCTTCCGGTGGGAAATTCTCTACCATTGGCCGAGTTGATGTGTTTTGGCTCCATTGTTTCCAAGAGGGTAAGCACCCAAGTCTTTTTTTCTATGGCACGGCTTTGAGCTTCTTGTTCCATTCCTTGGAGATCGATTGTTCCCATGATGTCGTCGAGCCTCTAGGTAAGCCCATTGACGAACACTCACTTACCCGTGCTCACTTTGAGTACATTAATCATGAGTGGGTTCATGTTACTCGCCCTCCTCCTTAAGAAGATCAAACGCCTCCGGTCGCTTCTCAAGGTCCACAAGTTCATCAAGCTCAAATTTCCATGGATGGACTCATGGAATATCTCAATGAGCAATTCACCACCTTAAGGAATAACATGGATGCCAGATTTGCCACCATTGATACTCGTTTCATATCTTTGGAGGATTGAGTCAAGGCTATTGAACAACAACAAACTTACATGGATGTCTCTCTCACCGCCTTCCATGGTGCTTGAGTCAATCATACTCAGAAATCTCAAGCCAACATTGATGATGAAGACAAAGGGGATGAGGGTGAAGACGATGGGGACGAGTAGTTTTTGAGCATATCATCTCATTACATATCATATTAGGATTTCTTTTTCATGCACCTTTATGTTAGAAACCATATGCTTTGATTTTGTTCTTAGGATTATGTTTGGATTTAAGTTTGAAGTTATTTTGAACTATTATTTCTTTGGATTTTATTTTGAATTTTAATGCTATTATGTTGCTTTAATTATGCTTTGCTTCTACTTTGTGCTTCATTGTTATATCTTGTCTATATCCTTGAATGTTTGCATTGATTTTGATCTAACAAAAAGGGGGAGAAGTGTAAAACATAATTTTTTACAAATCTTTGAAAACCAATCTTATATTAAGGGGGAGTAAAATTTTCAAAGTTTTCAAAATACTTAAAAATTTACTTTGGTTTTGTTTTAGCAAAAATGGGGAGATTGTAAAACCTGATTTGATTTTGATATAACAAAATGTCTAAGGGCCTATTTGTAAAAGTAAATAAATTTTTAAGTATTTCAAAGTCTCACAAATTGAAAAGAAAACTTGAAACAAAATATTTCTAAATCAAATAAATTGTTTCAAGAAAAAAAATTAAGTGTTATAGCCCAAAACCTGTTTGTATGCCAAGGCGTATCGATACGATATAGCCTTATCGATACGGTTTTTAGGTTCTGGGATTTTAATCGACAAAAGCGTACCGATACGATTTTACCTGTATCGATACATTATTTTACCTGGGCTTAACTTTAAGGCATAGCATACTGATACGGTAAGTCCCCGTATAGATACGGTTTGATCTAATTTGATAAATCTTTGCATTTAAAGTTTTTGATTGTTGCTTTTCAGTTATGATTTCAACAAAAATAAAACGGTCGTTAGACCGTATCGATACGCCCATATAGTGTATTGATTCACTTTTTACAAAAGTTTTCCTCAGGATTTCAGTGAGCAAAATTCATATCGATACAATCATAGAGTATCGATACGCCCCCATTTTTACACTATACCCATACCGACACGCCCTTATAACGTATCGATATGCCCTCTTAAATATGCACAACGACAATTTCTGTTTTGAGACAGGTATCGATACGGTTGTTCGAGTACCGATACGGTAGGTTGCAGAAGTGCATTTATTGCGGGGGAAAATGAAGCCCAACGGTTCAATTGATGATATCAACCACCAGAAGGGCTAGAAATCAATGCACGGGTATATAAACAAGCCTTAAAAGCTACAACAACCATTGAACAAAATTGCAACAATTCAAGCACAAATCCAAACCTTTGAGCTATTAGAGTCAAACCCTTATACCCAATTGAGTGATTTTAAATTGTATTTGTCTTTTTGGGTTGAGTGAACTTGTAATTTGGGGAAAATATTCCACCTTGTGAGGTTTATCTTTCATTTGCCAACAATCTTTGTATTTGAGAGAGTCTTGGTTATACTTTGGGTAGAAAGATTAACCGATTGTAAGGTTTCCTCCCAAACCGAGAAAAGGGAGAAATTTCTAGTGAAAGTGGTTGAAAATCTTTAGTGGGAGCTAAGATAGTGGATGTAGAGCTTGTTCTAAGCTTGAACCACTATAAATTGCCTTGTCTTTATTTTCTACATTTTCAATTTGCTCCCTTCATTTTTAAAAAGCCAATTCACCCCCTCTTGGCCATTTTCAATTCGATTGATCCACTTAACAATTTGTTTGTCTAGCCTAACTTCTATTTATATAGAAGTGCCTCATGTTTTGCAAAACGAGACTTCCATAGAGATTCGGTTTGTTAGGACTAGAGAACGTGCAAGATTTAACAAGGCACTAGACCTCACATTCTACAAATAGCGAGGTCCATTTAATTTAATTTAATTTAATTTAATTTTAAAAGTAAAATTCTGTGTAAAAAGGTTGTGGAGATTTGAAAATAATTTGGTATTGGCACATAGGAATTAACCTTCGTAACCGTGTAAAATAATCATGTTTAAAATGGTTCCAAAATATTGGAAACCTTAACGAAGATATCTTATTACTTAAGATAATATTGGTACAATAAGAAAGTACAATTAATTAATACGAGGGCCTGAGCGATTAGAACATTTGTTCTTCTGGTGTCTGGGATTCTCACATCTACTGTATAGTTTCGGTTGTTAGGTTTTTTCTTGATGTTTGACCAAATCCTTGGGACAATAAATTTTCGACGACCCACTTTTTTGCATCGTAGTATGAAATCTAGCCATATTATAGGTTCACCATCAACTGCGCTCGGATCAACTTCATTCCTAATGGGAGGAAACTCGTATTCATAAACCTTGGATACAGTTTCGAGTAAGTATATTGGGTCAACGTAATGTATGTAACTAATCCGTACAGACAAACAAGTAGCAATGACGTGTGAAACACGAGTACTTGAATGTTTGGAATACTTCGCACTCACAGGTTCTATCTTTCATATTAACCACATATGAGTTGTGTTGTATTCCTTCCAACGTCCTCAAATATTTCGATACACGAAACAAATGCTATCGGCGCGAGAAGCATGTAGCACTCACCGCATTTGAATATCGCGCAAAGTTTTGAAATTTATCGTGAAGTTGTAGGTGGACTATGTGGCCACCTTCTATATAGTCTATTGTTTGCTTTTCTAAGGTTGCAAATAGGGTAGCCAGCCGATAATATGCTGCTTTGACAACGGAGGTTATAGGCAAATGTCGAACTCCCTTCAGTGAAAAATTCACGGCCTCAGCCAAGTTCGTTGTCGTGTGACCATATCATTTACCACCATCATATGATCAAAGCTATTTTTTCCTCGAGATTGCAGCTAGGTAGTCGTAGCCAGCTTTGTTCCTGAGTAGAAGTTCTTCAAACAGCTCGTCAACAGAACAATAGGTTGCCGCCAATTTATCTTCTTTATTATTTTTCTATGGTAAAAAAACCTAATTGTGTGGATAAATTTTTGTCTCAATATGATAAAACTAAAATATAGTGTAGCTTTTGAATCTATGGTGTATAAGAACTCACATATAATAAATAGAAGCCAGTTTTACAATTAGTTTAGACAAAACAATGGGTTGCAATACTAATGATATTCCAATCATTTTCTTATTGTTTCTGGTAAATAATGACGATATCATAGAAAAATAACAAAACTTTATCTATATAACTAGGATCGAAGTCAAAATTTGTCTGCCATCAATTTGGGGTGACGATATCATAATCATCATCAGAAAATATTACATACAACTTCAGGGTCCTCCGAGTGAATACTGCAAGTCGGCATCCATCATCAACTCCAAATCACTATTGTCTGCTACATTGAATATTGAGTGCATTACTGGCTCATACGATGTAGGTAATCGATACTTCAACTGCTCTAGCCTTCTTTCACGAGAATGTGAAACATTGTTCTTCACTTCCTAAATCAACTTATTTTACGTTAATTTCCTCGGGAACATTAGGGTTATAGTATTTGAGGACCGAAAGACGACGCCGAGAGATGCATCGGCCATAATCTAACCGTCAAAGTATACCAAGGTAGTAATACTTCCTCATCTCAACATATTTTGTGAATATATACAATTAACCGGAAAGAATAACATATATTAGCAACCTTGTTCTTAATTCAAAGTATGTAAGAATCGAGAAGTCTCGCATAAACGTACAATTGACACACTTATCTGAAAGTGTCGTCACGCAGGTTAAGTTGGTGTGCCACACTTCTCCTCGCCTTCTCTTCTATAAACCGCTGCAATTGACACACTTATCCTCACCTTGTCTGATATAAGGGCACAAAGAAAAAAATTTCCCTAAAAAACTGAAAACCTCACGTCCTGCAGAACGCGAGGTCTACAGAGATTCCTAACATGGTAGAAACCTTGCGTTCTGCATAACGCGAGGTCTACAAAGATTCCTGACATGTCAGTAACTTCTCTATCTACAAAAAGCGAGTTTCAATTTCAAAACGCCTATAAAAGCTTCGATTTGTGTTAGCTATAGTGAAATGATTTGATCTTTATACATTTCTTTACAGCCGAAAGAATCCAGAAGATGGATGTGATGAGGTTTTTTCCTTTGAAAACCATAAAAGGCTTTTAAGTGTCCCCACAGTTTCAAACATTTAAGTAAAAAGGGATTTCTAAAATTTTAGGTTTCAGAAAACAACATTAAAAAAACTTTTTGGAGTCACCACCTGCCGCTAAGGTAGGTTGGACACCGTAAAAACAAAACCAAAGATTCGTTCGAAAGGGTTCGGGAGTTGGTTACGTGTGGGGAAGGGTTAGCACCCCCATCACGCGCGAAAATTGGTACCAAAACAATTGTTGCTTTTAATTGATGGAAATTATTCGAAATTTAAAATGACTTTAATTAGGGGTTCTTAATTGAAAATTGGACATTAGTCATACGAGGTTTATCAAATCGATTGTTTCAAATTAATTTGGCATTTAATTAAAAAGGATGACGGTACACCGGACCAAAGACTAAACTGACATCATATATGTCTGACTGTCGTGTTAGTTTAGGGTTCGGATCTCGTACGTCACATTTATGCATGATGCAAGTAGATAAAATATGGCGTTGTGGTCTTGTTCGTTTTAATTATCTACGAATTTACCTTTAGACGATTCGAATTAATCCGAATATTCGAGGAATATCCAATAAGCTAGGATATTTCGATCCGAATACGCGAATTAATAAGTACCTCCTTTTTATAATTAATTATTAATTAACATACAAATTGGAACATTGAAGGCCACATGAGATGACATATAGGATGCATGCCAAAAAAACATATATTCGAATAATCAAAAGAAACTAAACTATATGCACATAGTAAAAAAACACATATTAAACAAGGTTATAAATAACATTCGATGATATATTATAACATAAAATGCACATGCCACAAATTATATATTCACATTAACAAAAATGAGCGATATGGCAAAATCATGAAAAAAAAGGGGCCTGAAACAGTAAATAAACCATCAAAAACTAATTAAAATGCAAAATAGAGACTCAATTAAAAGGAAATGGAAACCTGTAAGGGCCAAAATGGTGATTTTCCCATTCGGAACTGATTAAAACCACATTGGTGACGAAATTAAAAACGTTTAAAAAGTTTGTGGTTTTTCCGTAAAGAATTTAAAAAAGCTGAAGCCCTCTCTCGCGCAATAAAGGAGACGTGGATGGGCTTAAAACTGAATTAAACCATTTTTAAAAACCTAAAACAATATAAAATCACGTTAAAAATCATTTTAAGCCTTTTTTTAGAAAACCCTAAACCTAAACACTTTCCCCTTCCCTCTATCGGAGTCGTCGTTACCGGCACTAGAACCTTAAAAAACTTTTCCGACCTTTCTCTGAAACCAAAACACCCTTTTTTGTGTTACCTTTCGAGAACCAAAAACCAGAAAACCTTTTTTCCTCACTTTTGAAAATCGAAACCCCAAAAAACCCATAAAACTGCTACTCACCCTTGCCGTTGGCTCACCCAACACGACTGATGAAGTTGGAAAATTATTGCTGGCAAAGGGGAAGCAGAAAGACACCAAGAAGGCGAACCTACTCTAAAGGTAAAACGAAGCCAAACCCTAACTCTCTGTTTTTTTTCCTTTTTTGATTCGAAATGAAGACGATGATATACCTCAAAAAGCTTCTTTCTTGCTTGTATTCTCTGAAAAATCCCCTTTCAAAAACCTATTACATTGTGTGTTGATTTTGGCTTTTATAAGCCCAAAATTTACATATTTTGCGAATTACATAAAATGGAACATGAAATTCCTATTGGTTTTGTGATTCTTTTTTTGCATCTGTTCATGAAATCTGTCCTTTGGCCTTTGATTTCTGTTTGTTTGCCATTCTGTAATTTTTGTTTTTTGCGTTTTGCATTCTTCTGACATTTTAGTTATTTGCATGTATGCGAGGGCTCATACGAGGGGGATGGGACCAGAGGAGGGCTGGTCGGGCGATGCGGAGCGATCCAGTTGTCGGTGGAAGATCTGGACGGCCGCGCGGCATTCGAAAGAGCGCGAGCATGAAGCACAGACGCGCGTCGAGAGCTGGAACGATGGACGCGCGGGTGCGTGGGAGCTCTAGAAGCTTTTCTGCGTTGGTCGTCCGATGCGCTCTCGATCCAACGGTGGAGATCCTGCGACGCTAGGGCAAAAGAATGGGATTTAAGGCTTCTCGCATCATGGGCCATTTGGACCATTCGATCAGATGCCCTTGATCTGACGGTCTAGATGCGGCTACGCAAAACACAAGAGATAATGTTAGGGTTTTTAATTATTTGGGCCAAACGGGCCTTGTCTTTTTTTTGGTTTTTAAATTGTAAATGGACTCTTATAAATAAACAATTGGGCTTTTATTTTATTATAGTTGAACTTTTACACATATATTAGTCTTTTATAGATTTATTTCGATAATAATAATAATAAATAATAATAATAATATACGATAATAATATAAATAACTATAATGATAATATAGTAATAATGATTATGATAATGATAATGGATAATAATAGATGGTAACATTTAGTATATGGTAATAATAGATGATAATAATAATATAAATAATAATAATAATAATAAGTGGTAAAAACTATACTAGTAGATAATGATAATATATGATAATAACATAAATAATAAGAGTAATAGATAATAATATAATTTTATAGTATAATAAAAATGGTAATGGTAACAAAGTTAATTATTAATAATAATAGATAATAAGATAATTAATTAATCTTTTTTTCTCTTTTTATTTTATTTTTAATCACGATATATAAATTCCATTATTTAAAAGAGAAAATGGGTTAACACCCCGGACAAAATAGGTAATTACAGCTGCCCCCCTTTGCTTATACTTGTGGAACAAGAATAAAGCAAAGGCCATAAGCACCAATTTAGCCCAACTTTTCTGTTTGGATCTCGAGTCACCATGCACTTGAACTACTGGCGGTTCGGAAGTTTGTACGGGAAAATGTAACGGTCGCGGAGGCTTGAAGCTGTTCTTCTCATTTCAACATTCTTCAAACCTTCGAGGTCCGAATAAAAGCTATGTTCTCAAAGTGCTCGAACGAATAGGCGGATTCCATTCTCCTCATGCCTGAACGGATAAGCGGATTCCATTCTCCTCATGCCTGAACGGATAGGCAGGTTCCATTCTCCTCATGCTTGAACGGATAGGCAGGTTCCATTCTTCAAAAGCCTGAATGAACAGGCGGGTTCCATTCTCCAAAAGCCCTAACGGATAGGCGGGTTCCATTCTCCTCATGCCTGACGGATAGGCAGGTTCCATTCTCCAAAAGCCCGAACATATAGGCAGGTTCCATTCTCCAAAAGCCCGAACAGATAGGCAGGTTTCATTCTCCTCATGCTTGAACGAACAGGCAGGTTCCATTCTCCAAAATCCCGAACAGATAGGCGAGTTCCATTATCCTCATACCTGAACGGATAGGCGGGTTCCATTCTCCAAAAGCCCGAACAGATAGGCGTGTTCCATTCTCCTCATGCCTGAACGGATAGGCGAGTTCCATTCTCCAAAAGCCCGAACGGATAGGCGAGTTCCATTCTCCAAAAGCCTAAACGGATAGGCGGGTTTCCTTCTACTAGAAAAAGCTTTAATATACCTATCAAATATAGGCAAAATGATATGATGATGTGAGTTAGCATGCCCATAATCCTAGGGATGCCTAACAATAAATGATGCATGAATTATGACATCAAAATTGCTCGGACGCTTCCACTCTTCGGATCGGTCAATCCTGACCTTCTTCTTCCTCTTCTTAACCTCTTTTGGCTTTCTCATCTTTGCTAAATCTTCATCTTTTGTCTCTTCTCGAAAGATGACTGCTGACTTCCACTGGCCAGAATAGACATAACACTTCTCGTAGTGCTCGTTCTCGAAACATTGCCCCCTATTCAAGCTGGGTGGTCAACCATTCTCTATGTCCTGACTCGTCACGGCAACGTTTCTCTTTTCTCAACACTAGAGGAAGCACATGCCCCCAAGCCCCTGAACTTTTCTCTTAAGTCCATTAAGGTACGCTTTCATTTTCTAAACTAATCAAGGCGTTTCAACAAAAACCCGCTTCAAGTCCCTGAATTGTAGTTTGTAGGAACTTATTATTGTCCTCACCATGGCCACTGATGAGCTGTTATTTGCACTCATGGCATTGCATTCTAAACTTTTTCCTTGAAGCAATGAAAGGAAATTATTTTGTGTTCGCAAAAAGATGTAGATTGCATCTTTTAATTTCAAAATGAGATGCATTTTCAAAAACTTGACTTTCTTTTCAAATTATGGATATATCAAGCTGGATTAAATACCCCGAATATCAAGTGCATGAACGACACTACTATGGCTTACCAAGGGTTGCCTCAAGCATCATGTGTCTAGGAGACCTTGAAAGCTGAGTTGATGTCTGAAAATGTGACATACTCTCGGAGTTATTTTAGTTTTTAACCAAATAGACTTACCTTTTATAGGCTTAGCCTTTATCATTATTACTTCGTCTCAATTCTTTATGATTTTGGGGAAGTCAACTCATCACATTCCTTTGGCTCGAAATAAATGATGGACCAAACAACAAAACCCAGAGCTACTCTGCATTGTCGTGATTCAAAAATATTACCATCACTCATGTAGCTAAAATGAATGGTGCATAGCAACCTTGTTGGTCTTTTTACTACAACAGAGTGCCCCAAAAATTACACACTCGTATCCGAAAATGCCTATTACCAGGCTCCGAATATTGGAGTGCTTTTGTTATGCTTATATTATTCTCTCTTTCTTTTTCTTTTTCCTCTTTTTCTTTTCTCTTTTTTATATCTTCTATTTTACTTCTTTCCTTTTTTTTCCTTTTTTTCTTCTTTTTTTCCTTCTTCTCTTTCTTTTTTTAGCACGGAAGATTTCCGGTTGTTCTCCTGAAGGCCTTAATTCTACGTGTACTCAAATTAACTTGGAGTGTAAGCCACATATTCATCATCCTCATAGCCTTCGATTTCTGCTAGATACATGCTGCTCGAAATCAACCTCTGGGGTCAAGGTCAATGTCCCTTGTGCAATTGATATACGGGGACTCAATAGAAAAATATATACATAAAATGAAGAGATAATTGAAACACAAAATGTAATGCATCCTTTTATTAAAATTTTAAAACATGCAATCTTAGGCAATTACAAAAAGATCTTTGCTACCTTCGGGCAAAGGGTAGTAGAGTTGATTTCACACATTACTTTAAGGAAAAGATTGAAATGCAATGAAATGAAAACAAGCAAACTTGGATGCATAAAACCCTTGATCACTGCTAGACTGGCCATCCATCCCAACCCTTAAGCTTCCTTGAGGAACTTGATCTCCTTATTGTCCATCAATTCCTGAACCAACTGCTTGAATTTTGGAGAACTCTGAATCTCATGCCCCGTAGTCTGATGGTACTCACAAAAGAATTCTGAGCCATCATACACTCCCTTCATACCATTCTCAACCAAGCCCGCTGCGCACAGATATTTGTACACCCAACTCAGAGGGGACTTGATTTCTAACACCTCCATCCTCACCTTCTTCGCGTCTACCTCTTCGAGGGCATTCACGCCTCGTCCTCCATGGTTCGGAAGCAGATTGGTCGCCACATTGGGCCTCTCTCGCTCGAGGACCCCAGTGTTGATCATGTTTTACACGAGCTTCTTGAATGCTATACAATTTTCTATCGTGTGCCCCAGTACTCTGTCGTGGTATTCACAATGCACCTTCTCGTCATACCATGAATGGTAAGGTGGCTGGAAGGGAGTAACATGATATGGATGAACCAGATCGTCCTCGTATAGGTTTTTGTACACCTCTTTGTACGGCATGGGTAGAGGGGTGAAGGAAATCCTCTCTTGTTCCTTCTTGGGAGCCCTACTCTCTCTTCTATTCGAGCTTTTGTGCATTCCCGATTGCAGCTTGAGGTGGTGAGATTGTGAGGTGCTTGGAAGGCTCGAAGATACTAGCGTTGTTCACCTCGTGATCTTTCTTCTTGAATTGCTTCTGAGCACTCTCTCCTACATCAATTCTACCACTCTTGATAGTTGCCTCGATACGTTCACCAGTCATAACCATATCTAAGAAATTACCGATAGGTTTGCTTATCATGCGATCATAGAGGGTTCCCTTCAAAGTATCGACAAACATAGGGGAGATCTCATTCTCGCGGAGTGGGGTTTAACCTGTGCCGCCACATCTCGCTAATATTGGGCGTATTCATGGAGGCTCTCATTGTGCCTTTGCTCCAAACCTTGTAGAATGAGTCGGTTTGAGACCATATCAGTTATGTGCCTATACTGGTCTGTGAAAGCCTTGGCCAAATCCTTCCATGACCCAATCTAAGCACGAGTTAATTAATTGTACCACCTCACTATGGGCCCCGCTAAGCTGTCTTGAAAGCAATGAATTAGCAACTTCTCATTGTTGATGAAACTCGTCATCTTTCTACAGAATATGGTTATGTGGGCAGTAGGGCAAGTCGTCCCGTCAAACTTTTCAAACTTCGGGGGTCTTGAACTTGGGCGGGATTATCAGATCTGGAACCAAACTGAGATCTCTAGCGTTCATCCTGTATGCCCCTTCTTCTCCCTCCTTTGTTAGGAACTTCTCCTCGAGGTCTTTTTGGGTCTCTTCTAGTTGTTTCGAGAATTTCGCCTTGACCTTGTTCAAATTCTCAATCTCATCCAAATTCGGGACACTATCCCTGACATTCTTCACATGGTTAAAGACCAGACCTGATGGAGCATGGGTAGAGGCGCCCACCTGATGCGATGTTGCCCCATCTCCTTGAGTAGCCGCTCCTTGCGAGGGCTTAGGGGTATCAATGACAAAACCAGGGGAATACGAGGGGTCCTTCTTCTGACTAGGGATTCCAACAGCACCCTTTTCTCTTAGATTGGCTTGTAGCAACTGAGATATCTCCTTCATCATATCTTATTGGGACTTGATGATAGTGTCCCTCAATTCTTGCTAAGCTCGCTCCAACTGACCTCTCAAATCTACTTCCAACTTAGCGAAACTCTCCTCTATTTTCTTCCTTTAATGGCGAGTAAAGTGTGGATGTGGAATCTTCGATAGTTACAAATGCTGCCATAACCCCGAACAATTAATTCTATGACTTAACGATGTAATGCATGCAATGTCGTATGCATAACAAAAACAGATGACTAAAGGAAATAAATTAAAAAAACACAATTAAATGCAAGGAAATGTTGATCTGACGAACATCCTCATTAAACAACTTTTCACAACGGAGATCAAGTCTTGTCACAATGAGGCAAGAAAACAAATACATAGGGTACGATTTTCAATAAATTTCACTCGTTCCCCCCTTTTAACTAGGGTTCTGGAAACTCCGTTGCTATGGACTCTTTTCTCCCGTTATGAAAGTTTTCAACTTTATATTGTTCTCGAATCAACACTTCGTATGAAAATGCGATGAACATGCACAAATAATTAAGCAAAACAAGACAAAAAGGCAACTGGATTAGTAACAACAATAATGAACTGAATATAACAACGAATGAAAACACATCAAATCGGATTAACAATGCAAAACCTACTAGCATGAATTCTAATTCTACGGTTATCCACATGGCTCTAATCGGGGTGGACTTCTTAAATTCTCACACATGTGGGTTCGGTTCTAATAAGGGTACCCGAACCTATCTTATCACCTACTAAGGTAACAAGAGCCCCAATTCTAGCCCATTACAAGCTTGCGAATTGGTTTCGGTTTGAGGGAAAGCACGACCTAATTATGTGGAGGGTTGCTCACGTGTCAAAGGCGTGGATTCCAAAAGTGAATTACCGACCCGTGGAGGGATGCTCACGTGGGTATGGGCGTTTTACTCCCACTTAAGGGACGAAGCTCGGGTATGTAGCTTAATGATCATGGTGCATAATATGTCGGTGATTCCTTTTTAATTAAATGTCGAAATAATTCGGAGACCATTAATTATCGAAGCTCGTATAATTCAAGTCGCATTTTCAAGGAAGAACCGCCTCGCTAAAGTCCAATTAAATTTCAAAATTTTCTATCATTAAATGCAACAATTATTTCTTTGGCTTAACTCTCTTTTTTTTTGTAAAACAAAATTAGTCCCCAGCGGAGTCGCCACGCTGTGATAAGTTTTTTTTTCTTTTTTTTGGAAACCAAAAGTTTTTAAGGGTCCCCACATTTTCAAACATTTAATTAAAAGAGGGAAATTTGCGTTTTTGAAAAAAATCCTTTAAAAATCTTTTTGGAGTCACCACCGGCCACAGAGGTAGGCCGGACACCGTAAAAACAAAACTTGAGATTCGTTCGAAAGGGTTCGGGAGTTGGTTACGTGTGGGGAAGAGTTAGCACCCCCATCATGCCCGAAAATCGGTACCAAAACAATTGTTGCTTTTAATTGATGGAAATTATTCGAAATTTAAAATGACTCTAATTAGGGGTTCTTAATTGAAAATTGAACTTTAGTAATACGAGCTTTATCAAATCGGTGGTTTCAAATTAATTTGGCATTTAATTCAAAAAGATGACGGTACACCGGACCAAATACTAAACCGACATCATATAAGTTTGACTACCGTGTTAGTTTAGGGTTCAGATCCCGTACGTCGCCTTTATGCATGATGCAAGCAGATAAAATATGGCGTTGTGGTCTTGTTCGTTTTAATTATCTACGAATTTACCTTTGGACGATTCGAATTAATCCGAATATTCGAGGAATATCCAATAAGCTAGGATATTTCGATACGAATACGCGAATTAAGAAGTACCTCCTTTTTATAATTAATTATTAATTAACATACAAATTGGAACATTGAAGGCCACATGATATGACATATAGGATGCATGCAAAAAAACATATATTTGAATAATCAAAAGAAACTAAACTATATGCTCATATTAAAAGACGCATATTAAACAAGGCTATAAATAACATTCGATCATATATTATAACATAAAATGCACATGCCACAAATTATATGTTCACATTAACAACAATTAGCGATATGGCAAACTCATGAAAAAAAGGGCCTGAAACAGTAAATAAACCATCAAAAACTAATTAAAATGCAAAATAAAGACTCAATTAAAAGGAAACGGAAACCTGCAAGGGCCAAAATGGTGATTTTCCCATTTGAAACCGATTAAAACCACATTGGTGACAAAATTGAAAATGTTTAAAAAGTTGGTGGGACTATGAAAAGAATTTAAAAAAGTGGAAGCCCTCTATCACGCAATAAACGAGACGCAGAGTGGCTTAAAACTGCATTAAACCATTTTTAAAAACCTAAAACAATATAAAATCACGTTAAAAATCATTTTAAGCCTTTTTTAGAAAACACTTAACCTAAACCCTTTCCCCCTTCCCTCTGTCGAAGCCGTCGTTGCCGGCACTGGAACCCTAAAAAACTTTTCTGACCTTTCTCCAAAACCAAAACACCCTTTTTGTGTTACCTTTCGAGAACCGAAAACCCAAAAACCAGAAAACCTTTTTCCTCACTTTCGAAAATCAAAACCCCAAAAAACCCATAAAATTGTTGCACACCTTTGTCGTTGACTCACCCAACACGACTAATGAAGTCGGAAAGCTTATTACCAGCGAAGGGGAAGAAGAAAGACACCGAGAAGATGAACCTACTCTAAAGGTAAAACAAAGCCAAACCCTAGCTCTATGTTTTTTTCCCTTTTTTTGATTTGAAATGAAAATGAAATAAAGACGGTGATATACCTCAGAAAGCTTCTTTCTTGCTTGTATTCTCTGAAAATTCCCCTTTCAAAAACTTGATACATTGCTTGTTGATTTCGGCTTTTATAAGCCCGAATTTTACATATTTTGTGAATTACATAAAATGGAACATGAAATTCCTATTGGTTATGTGATTTCTCTTTGCATTTGTCCGTGAAATATGTCCTTTGGCCTTTGATTTCTGTTTGTTTGCCACTATGCAATTTTTGTTTTTTGTGTTTTGCATTCTTCTAACATTTCGGTTTTTTGCATGTATGCGAGGGCTCGTACGAGGGAAAGGGGGCCAGAGGAGGGTTGGCCAAATGACGAGGATCGATCCCAGCCGTCGGTGGAAGATCTGAACGATCGCGCAGCATTTGAAAGGGCGCGAGCGTGTAGCACAGACGCGCATGGAGAGCTGGAACGACGGATGCACGGGCGCGCAGGAACTATGGAAGCTTATCTGTGTTGATCTCAGTCGTCCGATACGCTCCCGATCCAACGGTGGAGATCCTACGGCGCTAGGGCAAAAGAATGAGATTTAGGGCTTCTCGCATCAAGGGTCATCTGGACCATTCGATTAGATGCCCTTGACCTGACAATCCAGATGCGGCTGCACAAAACACAAGAGAGGATGTTAGGGTTTTTTTCTTATCAGATTAGGGTTTTTAATTATTTGGGCGAAACAGGCCTTGTATTTTTTGGTTTTTAAATTGTAAATAAACTCTTATAAATAAACAATTGGGATTTTATTTTATTATAGTTCGGCTTTTACATATATATTAGTCTTTTTAAATTTATTTTGATAATTATAATAATAATAATAATAATAATAAAAGATAATAATAATAATAATTATTATTATTATTATTATTATAATAATAATAATAGTATACGGTAATAATATAAATAACTATAATGATAATATAGTAATAATGATTATAATAATGATAATGGATAATAATAGATGGTAATAATTAATATATGGAAATAATAGGTGATAATAATAATATAAATAATAATAATAAGTAGTAAAAAATATACTAGTAGATAATGATAATATATGATAATAACATAAATAATAAGAGTAATAGATAATAATATAATAATATAGTATAATAACAATGGTAATTGTAACAAAGTTAATAATTAATAATAATAGATAATAAGGTAATTAATTATTATTTTTCGCTTTTTTATTTTTAATCACGATATATAAAGCCCGTTATTTAAAAGAGAAAATGGGTTAACACCCCAGACAAATAGGTGATTACAATGGCAAGATTTTCTGCAATGGTGTTCCATTCTGGAAGCTATTTCTACACATCTTTTAGCAGCAAGATCAACAAAGATGAGCTATATGATTTTATTTCAACGCATCTTAGCGAATCTACAACACGCAAAATGTCTTGTTTGTTGGCAAAAATACCCATTGATGAGCTCGGTCATGAGGCGTATTACATGCTCCCCTTATCAAACGCTAGAGACCTTCGAGAGATGTTTAGAAGCTACACTCATGTCAGGGGTACGAATATCGAGTTGACTGCCCAATTTGATGATGTTGCTTCTTCATCCAAAAACGAAGAAGCGACTCTGTCTTCACAAGACGAAGAGGCAGTTCTGATACGTAACTAACATTGACGATTGGATAAAGAGCAAAAAATTGAAGAACTAAACTTACCATTAGATTTGTCCACAGACTATGACGACACGAAAACTGACTCATCTTCTACACATTTCAACTAAATGTAAATGTGTTGTTAAGTGACGATATCATTGTTAAATAATTGTGATTGTTAAGTAATTATAATGTTATTTACGTTGTTAAGTTGTTAAGTGACGATACATTTTAACTAACAAGATCTACCGAGATATAACATAATTTTTTTTTGAATTAAATGATAATAAAGTTCTTTTACATAAATAAATAAAAACTACATAATCATCTAAGGTAGTCATGGATCCTGTTTCTTCGGAGGGGATTAACCCTAGCGCGAAAAACCCTAGTATCAATTGTTTCACTTTCTCAGGCGACTAGGCGCCTGGAGGAGGGCCACCGGCGGTTATCCCGCCGTTCGTTACACACTCTGGACCACAGCCGGTGAGGAGTGATTTGGGGGAGATGCAAGTGGCGCCTATGGAGATTAGCGTAACGGATATTGTCGAGCCTGGTGGCGTTGTAGGGAATAGCCTAAGGGCTAAGGGGAAACCGGTGGCCACTAGAGATGCAGGCAGGCCAACAGCGGAAACTTCTGGTCCGAGAAGAGGCTCTTATGCTGACATGGTGGCGCGAGACCGGAGCACTGGTGGTCGGCACAAGTCCGGGGTGGCTACGAATGGAATTCAAGTGTTGGATATGGATTTCTCTATCGATCGTAGTGGTTCGTTTCCAAGAATAAGGTTTTCAGAACGAGTGCATGCATCGATTGATGAGAGTATGAAGCGAGCTGTGATTGTCCGTCTACTGGGGCAAACTATCGGATACAAGACACAGTTATCTCGCATCCTTGGCCTGTGGGCACCAACCGGAGATTACCATGTTGTGGACCTTGACAACAATTATTTCTTAGTAAACTATGAATCGAATGAGAACTATACTAGGGTCCTCTCGGCTGGTCCGTGGACATTGTTCGGTAGCTATTTAACGGTGCAACCATGGTCGCGATCCTTTTCAATGTCGCAGAGACATCCATTGCAAGTTAAGGTCTGGATACGTCTTCCTGGACTTCCATATAGGTATTATACGAAGGCACTATTCAAGTTGATTGGAAGCATTATCAGAACCGTTGTCCGAATTGATTATAATACGACGACGGGGGAGAGAGGCAAGTTTGCTAGGCTTGCGGTCCTCGTGGATTTGAATAAACCATTGTTACCATGTATTGGTATCGACGGATTTACTCAGAAGCTCGAGTACGAGGGGTTACATCAAATTTGTTTTAAGTGTGGGATCTATGGGCACTCAGCAGAGGTGTTTGGAAAACATGCAGGAGAGGATTCGGATGCTGGCCCTAAGTGAAGGAATGGACAAGCTAGGGTGGTATAGAGTCGGACGCTGTTTCGGATAGTCTATATGGTCCATGGATGGTGGTGGATGCTAAGAAACGGAGGCCACGAAAAGTTGTGGGACAACAAAATGAAGCCGGCGGGTATGGCAAGGGGGGCTCTTGTTTCCTTGTGTTAGAAGGCGATGGTGGTAGTGGTAAGGAGAGTGACGGCCCTCTTACACATTTGGATCAAAGCATGGAGCAGCAAGCTACGGGAAACTCTGAAAATAGGCCTCATAGAAAGGAAGTTATTGATGCAGCGAGGAAGAAGGCTGTCGGTATTGGGAAGGGGAGTGTGATGGCTCGATCAAGGACGCCAAATACAGGAAGGGTCCCGTTGAATGATGTTTCGAACACGGGGGCATCCCAGCATGAGGGTACTAAGGTTATATCGTTTAATCCAACCTTGTTGGTGCAAGTTCGAGCCTATGAACCAACGATTGCTAATGGTACACATAAGGTCGTTTCCATTTCTGAAGGCGAGACGGCCAAAGGCGTTGGGGGAGGTGAAAGAAAGGATGCTGGTCGCGGGAAGAGCCTCCTGCCGGTGAAGGCTGCTCTTAAGAAATCTTCGAAACAGTCGAAGCGTGGACAAGTTGCACGTTCTCCCTCGAAGCCCGTTTTGGCGGAGTGGGTTCAGTCTTTTTCGGGTAAACTGCAGGTCATGCACGACCATGCAGTGTTCGATGCAACGGGGGTGTCGAGTGGGGTTGGTGCCTCTAGCGATAATGTTGCGAAGCTGCCTATTATGGTTATGGTTTCAGCTGCAAAAACGCAGGATGGTGGTGGTGTAGCGGATGGTGCCGATAAGGAGAACTCCAACCCGTCTTGTTAAGGTTAGGTCGATGTCTTTGCTTACATTTTTGTGATGATTAGTTTAATGTTTTGGAATTTCCAGGGTGCGGCGAGCCCAGAATTTTGCCGTCATTTTAGATCTTTTGTGCGGAAACATGATCCGAAGGTTGTTTGTCTTTTTGAACCGAGGGTTAGTGGGTTAAAGGCGGTTAGGGTGATTTGTAGCTTGGGCTTCAATAACTCTTATCGAGTGGAATGTCGTGGTATTAGTGGTGGTGTTTGGGTCCTTTGGCATGAGGAGGTGAACGTTGAAATATTGGTTGCATCGAATCAGTTTGTACATGGGATATTTTTTGAAGAGAATATCAATAAGTGGGTCCTCTTTACGGCAGTGTATGCTTCGCTGTCTGTTACCATGCGTAGGTTGCTTTGGGATCATTTTCTCAAGGTTCAACCAAGAGTGGGTCGGGCGTGGGTGTTAGGAGGCGATTTCAATTGTATTCTTCGGGGCGAGGAATGTTGTGGTAGTAGTTCTGGGGTGTCGGGTGTTAGCTCTTTGTTTCATGAGTTTGTCTATACGGCAGGGTTATTTGAGGTCGAGTATAGGGGAGATGACTTTACGTGGAGACGTGGGCGTTTGTACAAGCGTCTTGATAGGTGCTTGTTGAATGACACTTGGCAGGAATTATTCCCACATAGTTTGGTCTTTCATTTGGATCGTTTGGGGTTGGATCATTGTCCGTTACTTCTTAGGAGTGACTCGTATACCAGGGCGGACGATGATAGACCTTTTCATTTCCTTGCGGCTTGGCAGGACCATCCGGATTTCACTAGGCTTCTTGGTGATAATTGGAAACCGTTGGAGTTAGTTGAATCGAATATAGCAAGGTTTCAGGCTGCTGCATTGAAGTGGAATGTAGAAGTGTTTGGTCACATTGGCACACAAAAGAAGAAGTTGTTGGCGCACCTGAGAGGAATTGATCGCGCACTTCGTCGTAATTACTCGGCGTTTCTTGTGGGTTTAGAGAGGAATTTACGAGCGGAACTGGATGTTGTCTTAGAATAGGAGGAGAGTTTATGGTTTCAGAAGTCGAGATGTTGATGGATCATGCATGGATATAGGAACACTAAATATTTCCATGCATCTACGATTAGTCGGAGGAAAAGGAATTTGATAGCACGTTTACAAGATGGTAGTGGTCGTTGGTTGGAATCGCATAAGGAGCTTCGGAACCATGTTGTAGATTTTTACAGCATGTTGTTTACCAGTGGGATTGCGGATGCCTCTAGTTTCTCGATTCGAGGTAATTTCTCTGTTATCAGTACTTCTACAGCTGATTACTTTGATAGTTCGGTTTCTATGGATGAGGTTCACAGGGCAATGTTTTAGATGGATGTGTTTAAGGCTCCTGGTAGTGATGAACTTCATGCCTTGTTTTATCAGCGTAATTGGGATATAGTGGGGGCGGATGTCTGTCGCTTGGTTCAGGATATTTTTGAAGGGGCTCCTTTTCCCTATAAGTTGAATGACACGTTGCTGGTTTTGATTCCAAAGGTAAAATCGCCTGAGGGTATGTCTTAATTCAAGCCTATCAGTCTCTGTCAAATTTTGTATAAGATCGTTACTAAGGTCATTGTGAACAGGATTAAACCGTTTATCTCTGAATGGGTGAAAGATAATCAGACCAGTTTTGTTCTGGGGTGATAAATCTCGGATAACATTATCATTACGCAGGAGGTGATCCATTCCATGCGACGTAAAACTGGTGCTAAAGGGTGGATGGTAGTGAAAATAGATCTGGAAAATGCGTATGACCGCCTTGAGTGGTCCTTTATCGCTGATACACTTTGCGATATTGGATTGCCGAGGAAATTACGGGATTTGATTATGTGTTGCGTGTCCTCTGTTACTACCAGTATCTTATGGAATGGGGCGCAGATGGAGAGGTTTCGACCATCCAGAGGGATTAGACAAGGTGATCCGTTATCACCTTATCTATTTGTTCTTTGTATGGAGAGGCTTGGACATCTTATTGAGCACAATATAGCTCAAGGTACATGGAAAGGATTTCGAGTATCGCGACAGTGCCCGGTTATCTCCCATCTTATGTTTGCAGACAACATGGTCTTATTTGTCGAGGCCTCGATGGCACAGGTTGAGGTGGTGCATTCGGTGCTTGCTGAATTCTGTAATGCTTCAGGGATGAAAGTCAGTGTTGCAAAGACTAATGTTTTTTTCTCCAAGAATGTTCCAAGTTCGCTTCGCCATTCTATATGTATGGTATGTGGTTTTATAGAAGTTCATAACTTAGGGAAATACTTGGGAGTGCCTATGCTTCATCAGCGGGTGATGAATGGTACTTATGATTTTTTAGTTCAAAAGGTTGGGGATCGATTGGATGGTTGGAAATCGCGGTATTTATCGTTTGTTAGGCGTATTGTCTTGGCAAAATCGGTACTTTCGACTATTCCGTCTTATTGCATTCAGACGATAAGGATCCCCAAAGGGGTGTGCGATAAGATTGAAGGTATTATTCGTACATTCATATGGGGGAATTCGACGTTAAAGAGGGGAGTTCACCTTGTGAAATGGGAGGAGGTTGTGTCGCCTATTGTTAATGGTGCCCTTGGTTTTAAATTCTTATCCCAACAGAACGATGTGTTTCTGATGAAAGTAGCATACAATATTGTGGCGAAGACAGATCAACTATGGGTGCGTTTTCTACGCGCCAAATATAAGTGTTTTGATCGCATTCCGGATACTATTGCTAGGAGTAATAGTTCGGTCTTATGGAGGGAAGTGAGCGCAGTGTGGGGTGATGTTCGTGATGGAATTGTTTGGAATATTGGTAATGGGGCATCGGTGGATTTTTGGAAGGATTGTTGGATTGCGGATGTTGGCCCTCTTGTTGAGTGCTGCACAAGGGCGTCAGTGCCCATGGTCTCCACACCTGTGCGGAATATGGTTGACGCTAGAGATGAGTGGCTATGGGATGCTTTTCGAGATGCCTTGCCCACGGAGGTGTTGGACTACATTGCGGCAATTAAGCCGCCAGTGGCTTCAAACGGTCCTGATTGGCCGGGGTGGCATTGGAGTCGGGCGCGAAACTTCACGGTAAGGTCAGCTTATGAGGTGCGATCACAGCCGATGGAAGGGGGCGATGACAAGTTCTGGAAGTTGATTCAAGCGTACAAAGGACCACCACGGGTTCGGAAATTTCTTTGGCTCATTGGAAAGGGACGGCTTTTGACTAATGTGGAAAGGGTTCAACGGCACTTGACGGACTCAGCAGCTTGTGCGTTGTGTGGGGCAGTATGCGAGGACATCGATCACATATTGCGCTACTGTTCGATGGCGATAACGACTTGGTCAGCGTTGATTCACCCACATCGCCTCTCGGATTTTTTGATGTTACCATTGCAGGATTGGCTGCGGACAAACCTGCAGAAGGGCGGGGGTTTTGCTAGGGAAGAAGCGAGTTGGGACGTGCTCTTTGGAGGGATTCTTTGGACCCTATGGCGTGTTCACAATGAACGGGTCTTCGATACTTGGAATGTGCATGGCGATGGGGTGCTGGAACACAGCTGGTGTTTGGTTGTTGGTTCCCAGCATGGGATGCCGGCGAATTGTGAGCGGTCAGCTACAAGTGATACTAGACAACATGAGCAGCATAGGCGATGGTGGCTGCCGGTTAGGGGGTTCGTTAAGGTAAATGTGGACGGTGCGAGAAGCAAGTTAGACGAGGCAGCCTCTTGTGGGGGAGTAATCCGCGATTCTCAGGGTGGTTGGATCACTGGTTTTTCTAAATATATTGGAATTTGCTCGGCTATTGAAGCGGAGCTTTGGGCGGTGTTTGAGGGGCTTAAATACGCTATGGGTGTAGATGGGATGAAGATAGTGATGGAAATGGATAATTTAGATGTGGTTCGTGTTTTATCGGATTCGGCATCTCGTTTGATTTCCTCCTCTTTGATTGACTCTATTAGAGGCCTTGTTACGACGCATGGTGGAGTGGTATTTAGACATATTTACCGCGATGCTAATCGAGTGGCGGATGCGTTGGCGAAGATGGCGTTGAGGGACACTTTTGAGACTTGTGTTTTCACTCACGCTCCCGTTGGGGTGATTGAGCTTTTGTGGGAGGATTGTCCCTAGTTTTTTGTTTGTTTCTTTTCGTTTTAGTTTACTTTCGAGGCTTGTACGGGTTATCTATAGGTACTATTTTCCTTCATTAGGTTAGGAGGGTTTTTAATGAGGCCTATGATAATTCCTTTCTTCATTCATTTATCAAAAAAAAAAACAACATAATCATCTATTGTCAACGATATAACATTTCTAATAAAGTTGTTTTACATAAATAAAAAGAAATTACACAAATACAACTTATTAAATACTAATAAAATTTAAATACTATATTTTCTTTTAAATACTAACAATACCAGGTTCATGGGACCTCACTGTGTGCAAAGTGCGAGGCCCCTACAATAATTACCGCGATACATTAAAAATGCCTCTTCAATACCTCATGGACCTCGCGTTTTGGAAAATACAAGGTCTTATCCAGTAATTTTAAACTGCAAAATATAAAATGGCGGCCCATATCGGACGGACCTCATTACATGTAAAATGCGAGGTCATTATTCGCGTTTCACAGAACGCGAGGTCACCTTATGTGAACGATTTGGAGGTTATTTTTTTAAATAATTGGATAGGGTCATTTTCATAAATAACTATTTAAAATGGATTTTTTATATAATAATGCCCCTTTATTGATTTCTCTGTGTTAATGCGCTCCAACCTTGAACCATTTCCGTCCTAATTCCATTTTTGCTTTAGTTTTCGATAGCAATATACTGATTAATGCATGGATAGACGGCTGGGTAAGCGGTCGCACCTTCTAAATTTTGAAATTTTTATGTAATTTAGAAAGATTTTAACTAATTTTATTGAAAATTTATTATTATCTTTTAAATTTATAAATCTGTCTTCTCAAATTTTATAAATTCACCCTTTAACATAAAATTTTATATTTTACACTGAATTCATTTATATCTAAGGATGGGTGGAACGGGTTATTTGTGTATATATCATATTTTCTTTCAGATTTGGATAATATTTAGAAAAATTTTAAAACGGGCGACGAACATTGATAAACATCATTAACGATGAACATCTATGAACACTATTATTTTTTTAATTTTAAAAATCAAAAGGACTAAAATTATAATTAAAATTATCTCTTAAAAATAAAAATTAAATTTAATATTTACTTTATATATTTTTTAATAGGTTAGTATCAAATATACTCAATTCTCCTAAACCCTAACAAAACCAATCTATTAACAAAATCAATCTCATATTATTGATTCTAATCTATTAAAAAATTATAAACTGATTTCTATTTGGTTTTGTTAGGGTTTAGGAGAATTTGGTATATTTGATTCTAACCTATTAAAATATATTATAAATTAACTATTAAATTTGATTTTTATTTTTTAAGAGATAATTTTAATTATAATTTTAGACCTTTAGATTTTTAAATTTAAAAAAAATAATGGTGTTCATCGATGTTCATCGTTAGTGATATTTATCAATGTTCGTCGCACGTGATATACTCATCCTAATATTTAAATTTAGATATCTTATTTATTGTATGTAGATGTATTGTATGTAGATGTGGTCATTATTTCTCTGATAAATCAGTTTTACTTTTTGTGGATATCATATTTAGATAATGAATCTCCAAATTCGTTTTATTTTTTTGGATAACGAATTCTTATTTAACATAGTGGTTGGTAAATTAGGTGATTAATTCAGATCAAACATTATAAAAGTTTATTAAGAATACAATTCTTTCAACTCAATTTATTATATTCAGAAGTGGATATAAATTGAGATATTTAGTGTCCTCTTTATTTAAAAAAAAATTTTAAATTTTGTTATACTCATTAAATGTGAGTATTTAACGGATTTAGAAATTATATAGACAATTTAATTAATTTAGAAGTGGATAAGAATTGAGATATCTAGTGTCCTCTTTATTTAAAAAAATATTTTAAATTTTGTTATACTCATTAAATGTGAGTATTTAACGGATTTAGAAGTGGATAAGAATTGGCTCACCCACCGCCACCTCAACGCAAACTTTGGCCAATTCCTAAGTTTGTTCGGGTTCGGCTCCAAGATGGATCTTTTGCCACAGTTCGAATTGCTACCCCATGGATCCCTGTGAGTTGTTCAAAGTGTAAAGTGTTTGGACACTCAGAGAAGAGATGTTCCAAGTCAAATGCTGGTTTGCCGACTCATATTTGGAAGGTAAAGGAGATTGGTGATTCTAGCAAATCTGCTGGTGTGGAGGATGAGGGGCCTTGTGCTACATCTGATTCCAGTCCTTTGGTGTGCCCTGATGCTGTTGCTGAAACAATTGGTCCAATTTCTATAAACATTGAGGCAATACCTGATGAATTTGCTAATGTTTCAAATGTTATTGTGGATGCACAAATTCCAACTGATGCTGAATTAAGCAATGAAGCTAATGTTGTTGATGCTGACTTTCCAACTTTGCAGGATTTGGCTAAGAAGAAAGGTAAAGGTCGAGGGAAAAAGACTTTATCAGGGTGTACAAAAACTCAAGCTCTTTTGTCTGATGATAGAGTGCCTAGGCAAGCTTCTCTTGGTGTTGCAAACCTTCTTCAAGAAATGAAGCATAAGAAGAAAGATCAATTGGGGAAGTTAAAAGCAAGCTGTGATGTTGCTGTTGGTGATATAGGGGGCGGTTCTATTCCCTCTCAATGACCATCTGCTTTTGGAATGTTCGTGGATTCAATAATCCCTCGAAGCATTCCAGAGTATTACGAAGAATGAGGGAGTTGAAGTTTGATGTTTTTTGCCTTTTGGAAACCAGAGTTCGGCAGGTACGTTATGATGTTGTTTCTAGATTATTTCTTGAGGAGTGGAATATTGCTTGTAACTATGATAATATTGCCAACGGGAGAATTTGGGTATTTTGGCGCAAATCTTTAGATTTTGTTGGGTTCAGCAAGATGACCAGTCGATTACATTGAAGGGTTCTTATAAGGGTCAGACCCTTTTTGTTATATCTATGTATGTGAGTAATGATGGTCTGCAACGACGTTCTCTATGAAGTCAGTTGAGATCAATTGAGGAGATTGTAGGTTCATCACCATGGATAATTGCTGGTGACTTTAACATCTTTTTGCATTAGAGTGAAAGCTCAGATGAGGAGATCCTGGGCCATTTTTTTACTAGAGACATGCTGGATTTTAGAAAGTGTGTGGAAGATTTGAATTTGCCAGATCATCCTTATGTTGGACCTTTATTTACATGGTCGAACAGGTAGGATGCAACTTTCTTGGCTCGCAAGCTTGATCGAGTTCTGATCAACAGACAATGGATGGATTTCTTTAGTGAATCCTTTGCAGAATTCCTTGCTCAAGGTGACTCGGACCACTGTCCTTTTGTTGTTTGGATTGAGAAGGAGGTGCAAGCTAATCGTCCAAAACCTTTTAAGTTCTTTAACTTTTGAACCCAGCAATCTGAGTATAATGCCATTGTTAAGAACTCTTGGGAGTTTCCTGCTGAAGGCAATCCGATGCAGAGATTGTTTGCTGAACTTAAAAGATTGAAGCATGTGTTGAAAGAGCTTAATAGGAATTCTTTTGGCAACATATCAGATAGAGTGCGAGAGGTTGAAAAGAAGTATGAGCAGAAGCAAATTGATAATATTTCCAATGGTTGTGATATGGAAGGGGAGAGGGCCTTATTTGCTGAACTTCTTGAGCTTCAAAATGCTGAAAAACATTTTATAAGCAAAAGGCTAGAATGCAATGCAATGGATTAAAGAAGGATATTTAGGCACTAATTTTTTTCAAAATGTTGTGGCTGTTAAGAAGAAAAAAGACACAATTCGATTGCTCTACTCTGAGAATGGTCAACGGCTAGAATCTTTTAATTCTATGTCAGAGGAAATGGTTCGGTTCTTCACGAATCTTTTTGGCACTATGGACAGTAATGTTAAATGTTGTTCTGTTGAGGCTCTTAAGAATTTGTTGCAATACTCCTTGCCTGCAGGAGCTTCTGATATATTGTGTCGAGAAGTGAATTCTCAGGAAATTAAACATGCACTTTTTGCGCAGGGCAATGAGAAGAGCCCTGGCCCCAATGGTTTTACAGCTTGGTTCTTCAAGAATTCATGGGATCTTGTTCATGAAGATTTTACAGCAGCTATAAAGTATTTTTTGAGAGTTCGAAGATGCTCCATGGATTTAATGCAACATCTATTATTTTCGTTCCTAAATTTCCCAATTCCAGTATGGCAAAAGAATTCAGGCCTATATCTTGATGTTCGATCATCTACAAGACAGTTACAAAGATCCTTGTAGATCGTCTCTCTTTATATTTCCCAAACATGATTGCTCTAAACCAAACTGCATTTGTGACAGGGTATAGTGGATAACACTTTACTTGCGCAGGAGTTAGTTAGGGGATATTCAAAAAAATCTCTCTCTCTTTGGTGTGCCATCAAGATCGATCTACAAAAAGCATTCGATTATGTTAATTGGGACTTTCTTGTAAAGGTGCTGGAAGCAATGGGATTGTCTGCTGTCTTCTGTGGTTGGATTCAAGCTTGCGTACTGAACTTAAGATTCTCAGTTTCTTTTAATGGAAGTCTGGTCGGGTTCTTCAAAGGTCGAAGATGGGTGAGGCAGGGTGACCCTCTCTCCCCATACCTGTTTGTTTTGATTATGAATGTCCTTTCATCATTGTTGAACTTAAGGGCCACGAAGGGGATATTTCAATTTCATCCGAAATGCAAAAGAGTCACTCTGACTCATTTGTGTTTCGCTGATGATTTACTAAATTTTTTGCAAAGGTAATCTTGATTCTATTTTGGGAGTAGTAAGTATCTTGGAGCTGTTTTATGAGATCTCTGGACTTAAGCTCAATGTTGCTAAAATTGAATTTTTTGCTTGTGGAATTGGTGATGTGAATTTGGTTGCTATTTGTTCTGCTACTGGATTCAAGTTTGGTCACTTGCCTATTCGATATCTGAGAGTTCCTTTGGTGACAAGGAAATTGCAGGTGAAGGATTGTCAACCTTTGTTGGACAAGATCACTGCGAAGTTAAACTGTTGGTCTTATCGAAATTTGAGCTATGGAGGTAGGCTGCAACTTATCAAAGTTGTTTTATTTAGTATTACAAATTACTGGTGTAGGCAGTTGATACTTCCCAAGGCTATTATTTGACGTATCGAGCAGATTTGTATGAGATTTTTTTTTTTGGAATGGAGGTGACAAGACAGTCCATGGAGCTCGAGTGAAGTGGAGTGAGATTTGTTTTTTGAAATCAGAAGGTGGACTGGGTCTTAAAGACATTGGTTGCTGGAAGAAAACATGTATTTTCCTTTTAGTGCGGAACATTCTTGCTGATCAGGGATCACTATGGGTTGCATGGCTTAAGGTATATGTTTGTAAGGGGATTGACTTTTGGTTGCTAGAGAGTCAACCCTATTTTAGTTGGATGGTGAGAAAAATACTGAAGATGCGTCCAGAAATTAGCTTGATCTTTACGGGTGTCTTGAATTGGTCAGTGGTTAACACTGCGTGGATCTTTGAGAGTGTGAGAACTCGGAAGGATAAAGTTGGTTGGCAAAGACTGGTGTGGTGCCCCTCCCATGTTCCGAAACACAATATTATTGTATGGATGTGTGTTTTGGATAGACTCCCTACTAGAGATCGTCTATATCGAATGGATATTGCTTCTTGTGTTGATTGTGTGTTGTGTCTTGATGACATTGAATCTCGTAACCATTTGTTTTTCAAATGCTCTTTTGTTGTTGCAGTTTGGAACTTGATCTTGCTGAAATGCAATGTTCATAGGCAAATTTTAGTTTGAGAAGATGAGTTGAAATGGGCAGCATTGAGATTAAGGGGAAGGTCTCTCATTGCAAACATGTTATGTCTCGCTTGGTCTGCGTGTATCTATAGTATTTGGGAGGAGAGGAACTTCCGAATTTTTAGAGGAGATTCTCATACAATGGCTGATTTAGTTGATGGTGTACAGATGATAATTGGCCTTAAATTTCAAAACAAAAACATAGATTTAGAAGATAGTGTAAATGCTAGATTGTGTATAGAGTGGGATATCCATTTATAAAATGGATCCCGAATAGATTTATTGTAATGTTGTTGGTGGATTTAGATGTGGAATAAAATCACAGCTCTTATTCAAAATAGAAAATTAAAAAAAAGTATATTTTAATTATCATATTTTTAATTTCAAATTTAGATTGATATGATTTTTATATTACAAAGAAATTTAAAACTTTTTTGAATGTGAAATCTAAAACTAACTTCATGCAAATTGATAGTTGAATATTTGCTATTGATGTTTAGATGCACGTGATATTTGTACAAAATGGACTTCTGCAAATTCTGTGGTTATACTTGCCTTGAAAAAAAAGTTTTTTTTTTTTAATTTGGAGCACCATAGATATTAAAATTATTGATTTTAATATTATGGACCAAATCCTTTTATCAAAAATACAATTTTAAAAATATATAAAATGACTTTTAGGTGTAAGTATAGATTGGTTTAATTTGGAAATTATTTTTCTGTACGCACAACAACTGAATAAATATTTTTTATTTTTTAATTGAAATGTCATATTTTAATAAGTTGTACATCACCCTATTTTGAACCTTGTACATATGTAAACTTCTTTATACGGTCTATTTTTTGAACAAAAACAAGAATTTGAGTTCCATTAAAATAAGAAAAAGATAGAATGAATACAATACACCTCAACTACTATCATCAAAATTTCCTTATGTCTATATAAGTTGGTGTTGTATAAATGAAAAGAAAGAATATTGAGAAAATATTTTTACATATTGTTCATATTATCACAAAAAGAGATCTAACCATATTAAATTATTGACCTTCTCCGATTAGATGGTGTATCATGTTGATCACTACACGAATGACAAATAAGCATAAAGATAGATAAAAATTATGTGACGAAGTCAACAAAAATTGTTTCACATAAAATTGTATTTGGAGTTAAAAACAAAAAAAAAATAAAGCAAAAGAAGAAAAAAAAACACTTTTAAAAACAATTAAAGAAATACTCTAAAGAGAAAATCAATTCCAATTACATTGTCCAAATTAAATTTAAACAGGATCACCTGAGATATAATCATAAAATTAACAAGATTAAGGAAACATGCCATTATTGAAATACACGATGTATATTAGATATGAAGTTTAGAAAATACCCTATTTGATGTCTTCAAGAACCCTCTTGAAATGGCTAGAATATTTCCCTCCTTAAACTATTTTTAGTGTACAGGAGAAGGCATCTAACCTTATAAGTTGATTTTAGACTCATCCATTAAGGAGTACCCTTAAATCAAGATCCTACATGAACTGATACAATCCAAATATACTACTACTATTTTTTTAAATGTTTATAACATCAAAATTCTAAGTCGAGAGTTTGGACTTGAAACAATCCCATTTAAGAAAGAAGAAAAAGTGAAGCACCTTGAATTGCAGTATGGTATTTCATGTAGGGGGAAAAACGAATTCCTTCAGCAGATCTTACACAGACAAGAATTTCCTTCAGTCTTACTAACTATTCACATGAGGGAAAAGTTAAGAGCCCTCAACATTTCACCACTCCCTTTGGTCCTCTAACAATTGTTAGCCACCGACCCCATTCAATAACTTTTGATTCATTGTTCCAATCTTAAGATTTAATGTCACATGAGTCCAACACTCTATGTTTCACATTCAAATCTAATATAAAATTTGTTTTGGACACCCGCCACTTGATTAATCCCTCTCTAAAATGGCTTCTGTAGATACATGAACATGTCCTGCAATGGAGACAACTGCTCCATCTGGTACTGGACTTGGCTCGCAAACGGGTCATCTTGGAACCCACCATCCATATAACTGAACCCGAAATCGAGGCCATTGTTGCTTAGCTGAAGCTCGTTCCACTTAGGCTGACTCTGGACCTCTTTCTCCCATGTTACTTCAGGGGACAGCACCTGCCCCGACGAACTCGAATCCGTATGCAACCTGGGGACGGAATCCGAAGCATCCGTTTGGACCGACGAAGGTCGTTGTTGCTGGGACAGTGCTGTCATGTTCTTCTGACCGTGCATTAAGATGTTCGGTTTCTGATCTTCCATTTCCGGGTAACTCGAGCTCGACCATTTTTGTTCGCTTGGGAAATGCTTCTCAATGCTTCCTTTCTTGTTGTATATTCGACACAGTACCCAATCATCAAGCTGTAATAAAAACAAAAGAGCAAACCAGTGTTAGGAAAAAAATTGGAAATGGACAGCTAAAAATTTGGACTTTGTTGGTCAAATAAAGTGGCGTTAGGTGAGATGGAGAAGTGCTGAAACTACTGAATTGGCATTCAAAGTTGGCAACTTTGATGTGAATACAAGCATGATAAAAAGATGAGAGAATTTACCCTCAAGTTGTTGTTCTTTTTGGCGGCGGACCTATCGACATTGGCAAGGCGGTATTCGTGCATGATCCAATTGGTTTTGACACCGTGCGGGGCTTTGCCCGCGTAGAAAACGAGTGCCTTTTTTATGCCCAATGCTTTGGGCTTCCCTATGGGCTTGTCCGCTCCGGTTGCCTTCCAGTATCCCGTTCCGGCCGCCCGGTTCGGCCGACTTCCGTTTGGGTATTTTCTGTCCCTTGGTGAGAAGAAATACCACTCCTTTTCACCGTACAACGCCATATCTATAAAATCAAATGGAAATCGAAACTAATTATTCACTGCCTCAAATCAACCCAATTTCAATTTGGATGAATCGCCCAAAAAGCTACTTGAATTTTCCCAAATCACAAAAGAAGAAATACCCAATGCTCTTAAGACTGAAATAAAAAGAATCAAATCTAAAAACCAGGGAAGGAAAAGGTACCTGGAAGCTGCCATGGATCAAACTTGTAGAGATCGATCTCAGCAATAATGGGGACAGCAATAGACTGAGATGCACATTTCCTACACAAATAGTGATTCACCAACTCATCATCTGTGGGATGGAATCTGAAACCCGGTGGCAACTCCAATTCTCCCTTCATTCTCTGTTAAAAACAAAAACTTGAAAACTTTCTCTTTCTCTTTCTCTTTGTGTTGTTCGAGCTTCTCTTCAGAAAAAGAAAACACTTGGAATTTATTTTCCTTCTGCTCTTCTTTGCCTTGCTTTGCGTCTGTTGTTGTTGCTCGGGGCTTTTGAGCTTTGAACCGAAGAGAGCAAGTGAGGGGAAAGGTTTTATAGGGAAAAAAGACACGTGCGGTGCGGGTGTTTCTCAGAAACCCAAAACGTGGGTTTAAAGCGGCTGTGCGACCGTTTTCTTTTCGTCGCTGACCGCCGCCCCTTAGCGGAAAATTTTACAGGGAAATGGAGGGGGACACGTGGGGACGTTAACTCTATGGGTTTTAAAGTTTGATTGTGTCATCGCTTCCGTCACCGCATTTGGACGTTTCCTCAACTGGCCTCTCATCCATCACATACCGACTTTGGGTTTATCTAACGTACAAGTAAATATGGGATCAACTCGAGTTAATCGAGTACTATGTTATAACTTAAATTTTATTTTAATTTTTTAAGTCGGTTCGAGTTTAGAAAATTCGAGCTTAATTTGTTAATTTTTTTAAATTTAATTGTAAATATTTATATATTATAATACTAATTAATTCTAATTTAAACGACTTTTTATAACCATATACAATATAAATATATTTACTTATATTTTTTCTTATAAAAAACATAATCAAAAGATTCGACTTGAACTTAAAAATAATTCACTAATTATTTTTGGTAAAAATAGGGATACGTACATGAGCCTCGTTAAAAATCTCCCTAGACCTAAGTGTAGGAAAAGAGTACCCATGATTGTATTACAAGATAGAGGTAAAAGAACCAAAAACCTAAGAGAAATATCAAGATAACTAAAGCCATAAGGAATAAAAAACAAAGCTAAGGACACAACTAGACAAATTGCATGTGCTATGGTGGCCAACTAATCTCCAGATAAGTTAAGAACATCGATCGAGTCCGCCTGTAACATCTCATCCACGCAAGGAGGAGCTGAATGGAAAATTCGTACCGAGAGTGAGGTGGAATCATGCATCTTGGCAAGGGTATCGCCACCATGTTACTAGAGCGTAGAACATACTGAAAATGGATAGTCCAAGCCCGTGATTGCATAATACGTATATTTTCCAACAAAGCACCATCCATGAGGTCATGCCGATAATCCAAAATCAATGATAGGGTCTCGAGGCTACCCATCTCGAAGATGACGTTGCAGCATCTCCCATTCCATGCACATAACATACCCTAAAACACGCCCCAAATCTATGTCATGATAGGAGAGCATATACTTAAATATTTGTTAAAACCCAAGAGCCATTGCCCAGTGTAGTTGCGCAGCACCCCCCACACGTGGCACGGTTCTCATCAATCGAGCAGGCCCTATCTGTATTCGTCTTGACCCACCCGAATTCAGGAGGAAACCATTTGGGGAACTGGGAATTGCAGACTTGCCATGGAAACAACCCAAATTTAAAGTGCGATTAGCAACATATTGTAGCTGCACCATTCTCAAACTGTGACATAAGATGAATTTCAATTCATTTAGGGGGTTATCGAAAACTATAGCATTTCTTTGGAGCCAAAGGTTCTAAATAATTGCGCCAAAAAGGATGTCCTAATCTTTCGTGTTTTGCACAAAAAGTTTTGGATTAGCAAGGTTAATTTGAATCCAACTCTTGAGCTTGACAGTTAAGAACAACTCAAGTCTATCTGAGCAAATCAATTGGTGTCATACTGAGTACACCGGGAGACAGAAACAGAAAATATGGTCAATATATGCCTGACAGAGAGAGCAACGAATATCCTGTGCAAAATGGCGTTTAAAACTTTCGGCATTGGTCATCAACTTACCGCAACAAATTAGCCACATGAAAATTTTAATTCGTTAGAGACTCCTAATTTTATGAACAAGACCCCAAAAAATAATTCAATAATTATTAAAATCTCAAGTTGTTGGAATTTTTAACTTAAAAATTATTTAAAAAATCGAATTAAATGAAATTTATAAAATAAAAGTCTAATAAAAACATTTTTTTCTCGTCTAGTCTAGTTTTGGTCATTCATCAACTCAATTTAAGCTTTTATCTACTACCCCTGTCCCTTATCTCTCATCCTACGCGTGCCTACTTACCAATCCACTGGCGCCACGTCAACACTTGAAAATAATATTGTAGTGAATTCTCTGTCTTTATACCGCAGGGAAAAAGAAGAAAGCAACCGTGGTGATCAAGCTGGAATGATATTATGATAGTGAAATCGTTGATAAAATAAAATGAAATTATTGGAACGGCTTAAATAAAAAATAAATGTCCAAAGTATGTTTTTTTTTAAAATTATAAACGTTTAAAAAGTATTTTTTTTAAATAAGTATCTAAAATTTCAATAGTTATAATTTTGGGTGTCTGGTAGCTAACTACCGTTAAAAAACTGCTAACCAATACAAATAAAGAAGTGTCATTTTTTATTTTTTAAATTAATTTTAGGGTAAACTACACTGGCAGTCACCGAACTTTTAGGGCGCTTTCAATAAGGTCACCGAACTTTTAAAACTTTAATTACAGTCACCCAACTTTTAATTCGCTTTCAATAAGGTCACTGCCGTCAACCACCGTTAAAAAAGCTGACGTGGCATGTTAAATTTAAGGTTAAAATACACTATTAGTCACTGAACTTTTAAGAGGCTTTCAATATGGTCACCGAACTTTTAAAACTTTCATTACTATCACTCAACTTTTAATTCGCTTTCATTACCGTTAAAAAGTTGATGTGACATGTTAACTTTAAAAATAAACTTTTTCTCACCCTATTTTATCTCCATGTCTTATTTTCTTCCATCCAAACATGTCTATCTTTTAGATACATTAATATTTTCCTTTGAACTCCTCATTATCTAGTGCATGACTCAGTAAATGTCGGGCCTGAAGCATAAAGAGGATTTTTATGAGAAAAATTTTAGTTATTTCTTTATCATTCCATCATCGGATGTCTCCCAATATTTTTCTTGTTCTCACACATGTCGCATGCATGTCTAGATACGTTAATATTTTCCTTGATGTGTTACTAGAGAAGTAACGACCTTCACCAAAAAATTACAATTTAATTCATATGGAAGAAAGAGATATGTTTGGATCGAAGAAAATAAGAGATGATAAAAAATATGGTGGGAAAACGTTTTTTTTAACTTAACGTGCCACATCAGTTTTTTTAACGGTAATGAAAGCGAATTAAAAGTTAAGTGATAGTAATGAAAGTTTTAAAAATTCGGTGACCATATTGAAAGCCTCTTAAAAGTTCAGTGACTAATAGTGTATTTTAACCTTAAATTTAACACGCCACGTCAGCTTTTTTAACGGTGGTTGACGGCAGTGACCTTATTGAAAGCGAATTAAAAGTTGGGTGACTGTAATGAAAGTTTTAAAAGTTCGGTGACCTTATTGAAAGCACCCTAAAAGTTCAGTGACTACCAATGTAGTTTACCCTTAATTTTATTTTAATAATTTAAAATTTTAAAACTTTCTAAAATGTCCCCAAATCCCTAAATTTTAAATCTCCAAATCCTCACCGTTATTGTCGTCGACCCCACCCGTTCGGTCACCGGTCCCAGCCGGTCATTTTTCCCCGCTCATCGTCGTTGAAAATCGACGAATAGTGTACCAGCCGGACATTAAACATCAAATGTGAAATAACCATTCGATTGAAACAACGTTCGCCGGTTTTTGACGACGACGAATTGGCGAAAATGTTCGGATGGTTCCGGCGACCGAACGGGTGGGGTCGACGCCGACGGCGTCAACGGTGAGGATTTGGGAATTTAGGATTTAGGCATTTAGGGACTAATTTGAACATTTTTATAAATTTTGAGATTTTTTAAAGAAAATTAAATTTTAAATTCTTTTCCAAAAATAATTAAAAAAATCAATATTTCTGCCATCGCATTTTAAATGGATAACGTTTTTTAACGATCGAGAATCTAAAATTATAATTTTTGAAACTTTAGGCACCCATTTTTACAAAAAAAATATATATTTAAAGACACCTAAAATTTAAAAGTGGTCTACTTTGGGCACTTATTGTTCAATTAATTCTATTGGAATAGTTATCTTTGGTAATTATTTTTCTTCTGTTTTAAATTTCCCCCAATAAAATATAGGAAAAACTACACGGGTGGTCACCCAATTATTACCATTTTCCTTTTTGGTTACTCAATTATTTTTTTCGTCAAAATTGTTCCTCACGTTAGATACGTTTTCTATTTTGGTCCTTCTTCGTTAAAAAAAACTAACGGTAGCGCTTACGTGACATTTTTAAAAACATTTTTAATATTTTTTAATCATTTCTCTCTCATTTCCACCATATTTTTGTTTGATTTTATTCAACCAATCATGTGGTAACACGTATCTCCACTATATTGATCGAAGAAAATTAAAGAAAAATCAAAACCAAGCACCTTGTTGCAGTTAGAAATCAAACCTACGCAGAGCAACATGAAGGGGCAGCACAAGAACCAACAGGGCTAGGTTCTTAATTCAATTTCACTAACATTTATATTTAATCTATATTAAGTTTGCAGCAACACAAAATAAAATATAAAAAGTAGGAGAGTGAGTCAAACACAATATCTTATTGATAAAATTTTAAATACTTAAACACCAAGTTAAAGTAGAAAATTATTAAATTGTATTTAAATAAAATTTTAAAAAGTTATTAAAGAAACTCCTCCCATTTTTCCGGCTTGATCAAAGAAGACCATGTTGAAACTGCAGCGGGACACAAACGAAGAACATGAGACACTTTGGCAAATTTGGCATCGAATAAATTCGATCCTAATTAGATTACGTTTATGATACCATTTTTAAATTTTAAACTAGTTATGATTATTATTAAATCTTAGCCAAAAGAGATTATTATTAATAATTATCGTATTAATTAAATTTAATTATAAGAGTATATATTTAAAATTTTGAACAAAAAAAGATAGTATAGATTTAAAATGAAATCATTTTATAACTATTTTAATATATTTTAAATAAATAAATAATCTTGGTTTAAGGGTATCTGAAGTCCTTGAGCTTTTAGGGGGAAATCAATTAAGTCGCTGAACTTTATTTTTTGCAACCGATTGAAATCTCGAACTAATAAATTGACTCAATTAAATTATTTGATTAATTTTGATTGTTAAAACTTAAAGATTCTTTTTTAATATATCACTATCACATAACATTTGCAGATATTTTAAGGAAAAAAATCTTAAAAATAGATGAAAATTATAAAAAGTCTAAAAATAATTAAAATTTAAAAATTATTTTAAAAGTAAAAAAATATTAAGATATTATTCTTAACTAAAAAAATTACATAAAATCTATTTTTTTAAACGTTATTTAAAAAAGTAAAAATGTTAAGCATCATTAAAAAATCTTTAAAAATATATGTATAACTATATTAAAAAAAGTTTTTATGCTAGGCCACTGTGGATTAATGGATTAAAATTAATATAGATGACACACGACGGGAATCTGAAGGGCGAGTGTCGTGAAAGTGTGGTTCGTGATAATTTTTGTTTATGATTTTTTGGTTTTTTTATGTTTCTTGGCATCTATTTAGATGCGGACCTTTGGAGTACATATCATGGATTACTATTGGCATGGGATACAAGTTTTTAAACATTTTTTTCTTAAATTAAATAGTTTACAGGCTCTTTGGGTTCTGCGGTCTGATTTTCCGGGGACTCATTTTCTTAGCTGGTATCTGCATGCGCTCCGATATCGTAATTGAGTTGTGAAGTTTCAACATGCTCGACGGTGTGAGAATCAAGTGATGGATACTCCCGCCAAACATGCACGATTTGAAAGCTTCGAGGTTATTTCTTTTGCACAAGCGCCAATTTTTGTTGAGTCGTTCCTCCTGTTGGATGGTTCCAGGGCTTAGAATTGTTTGTTTTAGAAGGTTATCTTGATTCTTTATAGGTGCTAGTATGTATATTCTTTTTTTCTATTTAGATTTAAGAAAATTTTTAATGAGACTCATTCTAACATGTTCAGTGTATGGTCTTATGAAATGCAATCATACCATTTCACCAAAAATATGTTTTATGCTTATGAGCTTCACCATTATTAAAATTAATTGAAAAAAGTAATATACTTTTAATATTTTTATAATTTTTATAATTACTAAAATTATTAAAATAATTTTTACTATTTTATTTATATATTCCCCATAATTTAAAATGATTTTATTTTATAATTTCTAAAATTTATTTTTTTATAATTTTTAAAGAATAGTTTAAATAAGAATTAAAAATATAGAAAAATCTTGTGAAAACATGGTAACAACACACGGTATAAATTGATAAAACATTAATTTTTTAAAAGTAAACTTTGGTCAAATGAATAAAAGGCACAGAACTTTATTTAAATAAAAAGTAAAACAAACTTAATTAATTAACTAACTTTTTTTTAAAAAAATTATGAACTTAAAACCTGGCATTTTTACTGAAATATCATCCGCAAAATATAATTTATCAAATTGACACCCATGCAAAATTATTTCATTGTATATCACTCTTACAATGAACTTGTCATGCAAGCCTAACAAATTTCATTTTTGATAATTTTTTTAATCTAAGTAGCAAAATCTTTAAACGTTGAAGGAAACAAATTTAATAAAACTCACCATGCAAATCTGACGAGTTCCTTTAAAAAATTAAAAAAAATATATAAATTTTATGTATACCTAACGAGTTTACTGTAAAAATATTATGCAATGATATAATTTTGTATAAATGTTTGAATGATAAATAATTTTAAAAATGGTGATATTTCAGTGAAAATCCTTTAAACTCACAAACCGAAAACTTTTGAGTCGGGATCTAGATTGGTCTAAGTGACATGTCCTAGCCCCTACGTATGCCTACCGTAAGTCTCTAAAAATCATTGAAGTGCGCATTTTTTTGTAAAGCAAATAAAAACAATTTTTTTTGATGAATTTAAGAATTTTTAAAATATAAAAACATGTTGCGATAGCGTCTTCTGATTCACTCACCATTCTTTTATTATAATAAAAATACTAAACAAGCATGCATTGAATATTACTTGAAAATAAATAAATAAAATTAGGTGGGTGAGTTATTAAGTAAATAAATAAATAAATGGAGAAGATTATTTAGATGGCAAGCGTGAGCGATGACCGCAGAAGCGACGACTGGCGAGTGCAAAGAGGTGTGACGGTGACTGGCAGCACAATTAAAGATTTCCAACTTCAACGTTACGTTGGAATGGGTTTTGGGTCTGGAATCCTACGTCACCGGTTAACCCTGCTCCCACGTAATCAAAACAAACGTCATCTCTCTGCTGGCCTCTCTGGTCTCCATTCAATTTGTTTCAAGCAACATTTTATTTATGTTATATATATATATATTTGTTGAAAGGGGGAATATTACCATGTGCCTCATTAAAAACATTTCTAAATTTAATTGGAGGAAAATAGTACACATGACAATAACTACAAATTATCCTATGAGATAAACCCGACAAAAAAACTTACATCGAACAAAACCATTGCACTAAACGGTCAAGAACCAAGACCTATATCTAAGTTGTCATGCAAACACTACGAGATCCTAGGTGGGGGAGCATCAAATCGGAGAGCCTGTAAACTATCAGTCGGTGTGAGCTTGGCAAGGGCATCAGCCACGTTATTACCTCCCCGCCGAGTATGTTGCAATCGAACAGTCTAAGCACGCCTTTTCAACTCATTCAAATGCATCACAAGAGAAGACGAACCTATTGAAACAATATCCAACTTCAACACACAAAAGACATCCATATTATCTACTTCTAAAATGATATTACGATACGCTAACTCCCACGTGTAATTGAGACCATTGAAAGCACCCTACAGCTTCGTCTCCAAAATCAAGCAAACACCAATGAGCTTGGAGAAACCTCCCCACCAAGCCCATCGTGATCACGTAAAAACACCTCCACATGTTAACATGACATCAACCGCCCTTCTAGCCCTATCCATATTAAGTTCGAGCCAACCAATCTCTGGTGGTGACCAAGTCGCAACTACACTCATCCCAGCATTGACGCTAGTAACTGAACCACTCACCAACTCCAACACAACCACAACCGACCCTTAGAGCTGGCGGCTATGCTCAAGAATAGAACCCCACCCATCCATCGACATAGAAAACACTATCGAGTTCCTAAAGAGCCACAAATGCCAAACTATAACGCCAAACAAAAGTTCCCAATCTCGTGGTTCCCTCGCAAAATACTCACGATGAGTCAAATCCACACCAATCCACTCTTGACCTCTATTGAGAGAAACCCAGCCCAACGTTTAGGCTTAACCAAGGTGGACCATGTCAAAATCGCAGAAGGGTAAAATCATAGAACGTATGAGACTAACTCAGACTCCTTTTGACATATTAGACACCGATCATCATATGCAAAATGACGATATACTCTTTCCTCGTTAGCCATCAACTTATTGCTGCAAGCGGGCGAAAGAAAGATTCGGATCCTTTGGGGACCCCGAAACTTATGAACAATATGCTAAATTTTATCCGGAACATCCACCATATTCCCTATCCGAAGCTCGTATGCATATTTAATGGTAAAATTGCTAGAGGCAATGTGTTTCCATCCCACAATATCCCTCTCAAAATTCGACAAAGGAACTTTTACTGCCGCGATCCTAAGCAAAACGTCCAACGATAACAACTCTTGGAACAAGGGCCAATTCCATTCCCCAAATGTTGTAACCATTTGTTCTACTTTCGTACTGTGGAGCCATGGCAATCTTGAAGCCGAAACATACTGGCAAAGGGGTCTAAGGTCCCCAATCCAAGGATCAAACCAAAAGTCAACCTCACGCCCATTGCCGAGATTCCAATTAATACTTTGTTTAACATCTTCCCATACCTAATTAATACTCTTTTTAATATATTATTTACAACATTTCGTTGATATCATCTTAAGTAGGTGAGTTTGCGGTACAACAACCTAATTTACGATTAAAAATGACACAATCGAAATTTTACAAAAACATAATTTAAAATGTTACACAATCAAAGTGTTATATTTATTTATAGCATTTTAGGTTGGTGGTAAGTTTCATAACTCACAACCAAATTCTGAAACTTGTCGTGAAAAAATATTTGAATAACATTTTAGGTTGCAACCTAAAATGTTATAAAATATTATAACATTTCAATTATATGGATAACATTTTAGATTTCTACGTTTTCTAACATTTCAATTGTGCTATTTTTAACCTTAAATTAAGGTGCAACACCCTAAATTCACCGACTTTTAACTAGTATTATTCAACAATGACTAACATTCATATATGTGTTTACCTAGGTTATATATTTTCATGATGTTTGAAGGGCCTCATCGAATCGATCATGCACAAATATTTCAGTTTTTTATAATGAAAGAAAAGAACCAAAGCTACTTAGAGCCTATTCACGAACATCATGTTGCAGTTGCTGGAGAATCCTCTGTAGAGGATCAAGAAGCCGGTGACACAATAAGTCATTATTTGGTGCACTCTTAGCCATCAAATCCGCTACGTTGTTACCATCTCTCCAAACATGTTCAATCTTCGTTTGCCATTCATGATTTAACATATCAACAATGTGTGGAATAATCGAATGGAAAGAAATCCCTCCTCAAAACTTTCAAATACATTGGATGCTTCAAGGCTACACACCTCGATAATCAGCTGAGAAATCCCATTCGACCAAGCCGACAATAACACTTCATAAATACCCCACAATTCAACTTCTAAAGTCGAGCATATCTCGATCTTCTTCGAAAAGTCGATCAACCAATGACCCTCATCGTTTCGAACAACACCACCACACGATGCTGCGCCCACACAATGATTTCAATTGATCGAGTTCAAAGATAATTTTACTGACATCTCATCTCACTAAACCTTTTATAACCAAACATTTTTTTGTTATGAACATATTGTAGTCACCAATTTTATTCGGCCTTTTATTTTTGTAAATATGTGATTGTAAACATATTGAAGTCCATTGAAATCCAAAAAAATATAGAGTCCAAAAAAATAAAAGGGGTCCGTGTACAAAGGCCCAAATCGACCAAAACCCTATCCCAAACCGATGCCGCCACCACCACATGCCCTAGTGTTAAGTGTGAAAAAGTACTAGATTTTAGCCCTAGGATAGCTCAATTATTGTTAGACTTAAGCCCATTTTAGTTGCATAATTAGGAAAACATACTCAAAAACTACATAGATTAGATATTATGCCATACTTGATGAATTTCACTATTTTTATCTATAAAATATACTGCTTATGTATTTGTTTCACTATGCGCAGACACCCGCCCAGACAGACGATGCCGCGACAACAAGGAGGGTAGAAGGAAAAAGCTGAACATTCGATAGACGATGCTGGTGTACCTGTTGGAGATGCTAATCAGACTAAGCTATAGAGGAAAAACCTAGAATAAGGAGCCCTACTGAGACAAGCCTCTACCGAGGCAACAGCTGGTGTGCCGTCGAGGCAGCATCCCAAGGCAGCTGAAAACATGCAAAGTGGTATGCGACTAGAATAACACATCAAGCCCGATTTTTAGATACCACTTACATGCAGATCGGAGCTCAAAAGCCCAAGAAAAGCCACGGTCAAAGCTCAAGGAATTTGAAGTCAACTAGGAGTCAAGCTTGGATTAAATGAAGATTTAATTAGAGTTTAATCTTTTTAAGAGATCTACTTTAATTCCAAATTGTATTATAGTCATTTAACCGACTTCGACTAGGCCAAGGCTTATATATAAGGCAACTTAGTCGACTAAGGGAGATGGAGAGAGTTCTTGGAGAAAAACCCTAGTGTTTCCATTCATCCATCATGCTCTAAATGTCTCATAGGGCTAAGGGTTGGTTTTGTTGAGTAGTTGTGAGAGGTTGTTTCTATTCTTTTAGGTTTTTAGTGTTTGCAATAATATTTCAAAGTTTGTTTACTCTTGGCATCATTCTTGTTTGCAATCAAATTGGGAGAGGAGAGAGAAAGTATCAATTTGTCTAATATTGGGAGAGTTAGACTCACGAAATGAGTAAACACGATTTTATTCAACTTGGGGTGAAATTACTTCGGCTTAGGGATAAGTTAGAAGTTCAGCGGCTAAAGGAGGCTTAAGAATTAATTGGTGTTCATCCTTAGATTCACGCCGGGAGGTATTATCAAGACGTGTTCGCCAATAGCACTTCAACTTAGGGATAAGGAGGAGTCATAAAGGAAGCCTTGCCGAACTTTGAAGCATCACTCAGTCGCCCGGGCAGCAAGTCAGTCTCTGCCGCGATGGGTTGTCTGCCAAGGCATCACCTTGACAGCTGAGTCAATTTTGCAGCACTTGAACCACGATAAAACATTCCAATTCCACACTACGACGCATTCCAATACCGGCTCGTTCTCTCAAACTGAATTCTCAATCCTTTAATTTACTTGCTTTTAGTTTTAATCAAATAAATTCAACTCTCAACTCAATTGTGTTTTTACTTTTCCTTGTGTAGGAATTTAATCATTGAAGTAGCTTCCAATCCCTGTGGAGACGATATATTAAATATTATAACTTGATAGAAGTGTACACTTGCACTCGAATTAGAGAGTTTCTTTACCCTCTACAAGTTTTTGGCGTCGTTGCTGGGGATTGGCAATAGCAACTTCGTCTTTACTTTCTTGCACTTTTCCTTTATTGCACTTAATTTTTAGTTTTAGTTTTTCTTTATTATCATAATTTTTTATAGTTTCCCTGTTCTAGTTTATGACCAAAGCAAATATGACGTCTAAACTCTTGTATATCAAAGAGATCGAACGCACATCAAGAAAAATCAGAAAAGAGGCATGTGAGGCATGAGCAACAACAAAAGCAGTAGGAGCGGCAGAAGAAACAATGAATGAAGGGGCGGAGACGGTAATAATATCAACAATGCCGTCGTGGCAGATGCCGCGGCAGATGGTGAGCGGAAAGATCAACAACCACCACTTCTCCCGCCTGGCCAGCAAAGATGAGTCCGTACCACTCAAGACTACATGGAGGAAGACATAGATAACCTTGACTCTGCAGTCCTAGAACTAGACATCAATGCTAATCATTTTGAACTCAAGCCAGTTATGTTCAATATGATCGATAAACTGGGACAATTTGGGGGCACAACAAATGAGGATGCTCGGCAACACATGAAGTCATTCTTAGAGATATGCAAATCTTTTAGAATTCAAGGACTACCCCATGATGTTCTGAAGTTGTGATTATTCCCCTATTCACTGAGGGATAGGGCAAAAACTTGGTTAAATAGCCAGACTGCTGGTTCTACTGAGTCATGGACAAACCTATGTCGAGATTTTCTGGCTCGTTTCAATCCTTCAAATGTCACTGATTGTATACGAAGCGAGATTACCTCTTTCCGACAGGCTGATGACGAGGCAATGTACGAAGCATGAGAACGCTACCGAGAACTTCTACACAAATGCCCGCTCCATGGATTTCCGCTTTGGACGCAAGTATCTCTATTCTACAATGATGTTAATCAACCCACCAGGATGATGCTAGATGCAACAGCAAATGGCATACCCCTTGATAAGGCACCAGAAGAGCGAATGAGGATTCTAAACCAGTTGGCCAAAAATGATTATCAGTTTTTGTCCGCCCGCCGAGGTGGCATTAGACGATAGGCCATAGTGAATGAGTTGGAAGCCTTAGAGTCCGTTAATACCCGTATAGACAAGATGAACAGATTGGTTGAAAGCATGATCAAACCAATAGGAAGATCATATGAGGTAAAAGTACTGAAAGCTTTCTATGATGAATGTGGTGGAGACCATGAATCTTCAGAATGTATAGAATCTGGAAATTTCATGGGAACCTACAACTGGAATAGTACTCCCAACAAAAATGCATACAATCCGGGCTGGAGAAAACATCCAAACTTCTCATGGAGTAACCCTAACACTGCAGAAAATCCTACCAATCAGAATACGAGATATCAGAGGAACCCTCCTCGTCAGCAGACGCAACATCAGCAACCTTCAACAAACAATTCTTTAAAGGCCACTTTAAATACTTTCATGTCTTATACTAGTGCCTATATAGCTAATTCTGATAAGTTTGTTTACAAGGTTAATGCTTTCATGGACAGAACTGAAATGCGGATGCAGAACCAGGAAGCATCATTGAAAACACTGGAAACTCAGATAGGACAGTTCGCACAAGTTCTGAATACTAGACCCACAAGAGGACTACCCAACGATTTTGAAGTCGCAAGGGGACCCACTTAAGAGCAATGTAAAGCAATCATTACCAAAAGTGGCAAACAACTCAAGGAGACCCGTCCCCATGATCCTAATGAGAAACAACCAACCAAGCCCGCCGCCGAGGCAGAAGCAGACACCCCGACCTTGGCAGATCCAGGACCCTCCGCCTCGGCAGACCCCACTGATGCCCCAGCAGAGCCTGATGATAGAACCACAACACCTGAAGCTTCTGCACTTCCACATATCAAATTCCCTTACAAAGGGCGTATAGAAGACATCCTCCCACCCCCACCCTTCCCACAGCAGATGAAGCGGAAAAAGCAAGAATATTAGTTTAAAAAGTTCCTTGATATTCTTAAACAGATGCCATTAACATACCCTTGGTGGAAGCCATTGAACAGATGTCGAATTATGCCAAATTTCTGAAAGACGTAGTCTCTAAATGAACAAGAATAAGGGAGTTCGAAACTGTTGCCATGACAGAAGGATGTATGGCCATGCTGCACAATCAGACGCCACCTAAACTAAAAGATCCTGGGAGCTTCACCATACCATGCACAATAGGTAATCAATACGAGGGACAAGCCTTGTGTGATCTTGGAGCAAGCATAAACTTGATACCCAAATCAGTCTTCAAAAATTTGGGTATCAGGAAGGCAAAACCTACCACTGTCATGCTGCAGCTTGCCGACAGATCATATGTGCAACCATAGGGAAAATTGAAGAGATACTGGTAAGAGTCGATAAGTTTATTTTCCCCGCTGATTTCCTTGTTTTGGACTGTGAAGCAGATGAAAATGCACCCATCATCCTTGGGAGACCATTATTAGCCACTCGGAGGACTATGATAGATGTAGAAAAAGGAGAGCTAACAATGAAGGTGAATGACCAACAAATCAAGTTGAACATCCTACAAACTTTTAAAAGAGCCAACGACCCAGAGAAATGTCAAGTCATCCATGCCTCGATAGAAACAGACCCTAACACAGCAACAGATCGCTTCAAAAATACCCGCCACGACGAGCATACCGGCAATAATCATGATTTGAAAGAACAAAAGAACCACGACAAGCTAGCACACGAGGAAGCCAACAGGATTGCCAGCCGTCCAGAAATTAATGACCCATTTCCCGTAACCATCTATTCCAAGTTGCACCCTGAACATGAAAAGCTAGAACGAAGGCACGTCAAGAAACTACCGCCTCGGCAGCACCCGCCCAGGCAGGTAGTCATCCTCTCCAATACTCAATGGAATCCGTGCCCAAGAAAGCTCAAATCAAGATGGTCCGGCCCGTCTGAAGTATTTAGAGCCTTCACTCATGGTGCAGTCACAATTAACTCACCAAAAGATGACCATGATTCAAAGTCAATGGGCATCGCTTGAAGCACTACACTAGAGCCCATGTTATGAGGGATAAGGCCATGGTTACTTTAGGGGATGCAATCTAATGCACTCCCTTAGTAGCTGAATTTCTTTTATTTTTGCATTCCACATCTTTAAATTATGAATGTTAGGAATTAGTTTCCACATTATTTTTAATTTTCTGTTTTTAGGTACTAGATTTAATTTTAGCACGCATTTAATTTTTAAGCACTAATAATATTATTTCAGCTTATTTTAGGAGAAACAAAGCCCAAGGGAAGAGAGAAGAATAAAGCCCAACCAATCCACCATTCAAGCTCACCCGTGAATCCTGCCGCGGCAGACGCAGATGCAGGCGTTGCTTTCTTCCAGAACTAGCTGTTTCGCTTAACGGCTCTCTGCCCAGGCAACAACTGCCTCGGTGGACGAAACGGCAGAACCTATCACTAAGCAACTCTCCACTCCTATTTAAACCCCTTATTATTTTTACTATTCACTCTTCTTTACTCTCTTTTGCATTTTCTTTCGCAAGATTTTCTCTACTTTCAGACTACTCTCACAACTATCTCAACATCCAAAACCCTCTCCTTAAACCAAGAATGGAAAGAACTCTACGCCGCCGCGCCGCCCAGGCAGAGTCCGAGGCATCTCTCCAACGCTTCGCTTCACTGGAAATAAAAGCTCGCCGCAACTAGAAATTCAAGGAGAGATCGTTGTGGGAGGAACAAGGTTTCTTTTACGAGACGAGGCAAAGGAATTTGTGGCTTGATCAATTCATATACACAAAAATCACACATCAAAGATGGAAAATCTTTGCCTAGCAACCGAAGCCAAGAAACCAGACTATAGTGCGAGAATTTTATGCCCATGGGCCGACAGAAGAAAACCCAACGGTGAATGTTTGAGGGTGGCCAGTGTTGATAGACGCCGATATGATCAACCTCTTCTACGACCTTCACATTCAACAAGATCAACACAAGGAATTCCTCGCCTCTCTCACACCGGACAGTTACGAGGCGATGAAAAAGGAGCTATGCATCCAAGGGACAGTTTGGAATGTAGGAAAAAATAGGGACACTGTCAACCGGCAGAACCTACTGCCCGAAGCCAAGCCGTAGAATACCTTTGTGAAGAGGAGGTTGCTGCCCACATCCCACAACTCGACGGTCGATAAACCACGATTGGCACTCATCCACTCGGTCATGCACAAAAGGTATATAAATATGGGTGAGATTATCGCTGATGAAATTTTTGAATGTGGGTAGAAATCAAAGGGCCAGCTCTACTTTCCCAGCCTCATCACTGCCTTGTGTGAGAAGGCATTTGTTCTGACAGAACCAACTGACAACTTGACGTTGGAACAAACAAGTTGGACAAAGGAGGTCATTCTGTGCAAAATGGAAATCCCATATGCCACCCTAGAAAACTATGTCGAGGCATCAGAAATAGGCAGCCAGTAACCTTATCAACAACCCGCCTCAGCAAATACAAAAGGCGACCTGGCAGCACAACTAGACAGAATGGAACGTCGTTAGCTGACCTTCATGGCCTACATTCAGGACTTCAACAACGCCACCATCAATACTATCCAAGAGAAATCCCTAATGGCCTAGTTCCAAGAGTTTCCTGCCGAGATCTTCGCCCAGGTCGTATAAAACATGTCTAAGTCAAATTAAAGAACTAGGCAAGTATTACTCATTTAAAGAAAAACTAAGGTAGTTTTCATCACTGGAAGAGTTTTGCAAGAAATCAACAATTCTAAGTCAAATTAAAGAATTAGGCAAGTATTACTCGTTTAAAGAAAAACTATAGTGCTTTTAGATAATGAACTACCGCGACAGCAGTTGCCTCGATAGTAACCTATACCCCTAAACTCGAGACAAACATTGCCCTCAATGTATCAATACAGATCACAAAATATAAAGGCAAAATAAAAGGCAAAAGAAGAAAGAAAAACTAGATTGCCGGGGACTCAGAGGAGTCCTCATCATCATTGGGAATTATGAACTTTCTCTTGGCTGTCGTCTTGATCCGTTTGGTGGATCTCGGTGGTTAGGTGCGTGTCGGAGGAGTTGGCTTCGCTTGGGTGATCAAATCTTCTTCATCGTCCGTGTCAAGGTAAATCTCCTCGGTTGTTGTTGCCTTGCGCTTGTGTGATTGAGAAACGGCCCTGTCAAATTTCTTGAAGAAGGAGTGCATGGTGTTGGACCAATCTGACAAGGACTCAGTGCAGATCGGCTCATCCATCGGAGGATTGGATAATGGTGATGCAGAGAAGGCATGTGTTGCTGAGGCAGAAAAGGTGGGCATTGCCACGGCAGGGGTGTCTGGGGTTGCCTCGGCAGGGAACGACGAGAATGACATAGTGCTTTTCTGGAACTTCTCTTTGAGCACTTGGGTGATTGAATTGGTGAAGTCCCTCATGAATTGCATAAATTGTCTCTGCCTTCGGTCCATCTCTTCCAACTTCTGGGCAATATGATGAAAGGTCACTACCGAGGCAGAGGGTGCAGGCGTATCTAGGATGTCGCCCGAGGATGCCGCCGCAACAATGCCTTGTTCTGGTGTAGAGACCGGCTCGGCTTCAGTTATCTGCATCATTTTATAGTAGGTTTCCTTGTCCCAACCTTTTTCTTTGGCATATATTCATCGATCGGATCGGTTGGGACCTTTTTTTGTTTGCAGAGGCCGGTGATGAGCATCAGGAAGTAGAGGACACCTCTCTCTTTTAGGCTGCACTTGTACATCTCATCACAAATTATGTTACCCATATTAATAGTTCTATTGTGCAAAATAGAGTGTATAAGTGCCAGCCTAGGTTTATCTACGATAATGTCATGAGAGGTGGGCATAAGACATCGTTTTACAAAATTATTCCAGAGTTTTGCCTAGAGCCGAAGCCTTCGGCGGTTTATCGTCCCCTTATGTGCCCGGGCAGGAACTGTCGCGGCAGTAGTTTGCTATCATGCCAGAGTTTTGTTTCTCCTTGTAGATTCTTGCGTTGTCGTAGGCCAGGGCTCGGAACTCCTCTATTTCATTGAGGTCTATGAGTCGTTTCTATCCAACATTTTCCCAGTCCATATTCACCGTATTTATCGCCCAATATGCCTTGTGCTCTATCTCAAATGGTAGATGGCAAGTTTTTCCGTACACAAGTCGATATGGGGACATTTCCAATGAGGTTTTGAACGCTGTTCGATCGGCCCATAGCGCATCATCAAGTTAAAGGGATAAATCCTTTCGAGATGGGTTAACCACCTTTTTCTAGAATTGTCTTCAGCTCTCTATTCGATATTTCGGCATGCCCATTGGTCTGTGGATGATATACCGTGGCAAGCTTATATGTGACCCCAAATTTCTACATTTTCGCGACAATAAGCTTGTTGTTGAAGTGTTTTCCCTCGTCACTAATGATAGCTCTTGGTACTCCGAATTGTGTGAATATGAGTTTTTGCAAGAATTTTTGAACGATTTTGGAGTCATGTTTGGGATGGCAACGACTTCGACCCATTTTGACACATAGTCAACGACCAATAGAATGTAGAGATTCCCGCATGAGGAAGGGAAAGGCCCCATAAAATCAATTCCCCAAACATTGAACAACTCGACTTCAAGGATGTTTTACAAGGGCATCTCATTTCATCTCAAAATATTGTCGGTCTGCTGACATCAGTCACATTGCTTATAGAAAGCCTGGGCATCTTTGTAAAGCGTCAGCCAATAGAATCCTGATTGTAGTACCTTGGCCGCGGTTCTGGTTCCTCTAAAGTGTCCTCAATATGGTGAAGAATGGCATTGCTAAAGCACCTCTCTTTGTTCTTCTTCAGGGATTTATCTCTTTATAACCTGATCTGCACATTGTTTGGACAAAAGAGGCTCGTCCAAAAAATAATGCTTGGCATCATGCTGAAACCTCTTCTTCCCTTGATGGTTAAGGTTATAAGGTAATACACCACTAACTAAAAAATTGACAAGATCAGAATACCAGGGTGTTTGGGAGGCGGACATCATTGTCAAGGGTATTGCCGAGGCAATGCACTCTGAAATTGCCAAGGCAATGCTATCAGTTGCCGCCAGGGCAATAAGTTTAGTCTCTGCCAAGGCAGTAGTGTCGACAATGAAGAGCTGCTCATTTGGGAATGCATGTGCCTGTGGTGTCTTCTCTTCCTTGTTCTAGTCGTGATAGGTGGTCGGCAACTTTATTTTTCGTTCCTTTTCTATCCTTGATGTCGATATCGATTTCTTGTAGTAGGAGAATCCATCGAATCAACCAAGGCTTTGTATCTTTCTTGGAAAATAGGTATTTGATCGTCGAATGGTCCGTGTGAACTGTCACTTTGGTTCCAATTAAGTATGATCGAAACTTGTACAAAAAATGTAGGCTTTGTTCTAGACTCTGGTTCCCGAACTACTGCGACAACAAGACATCGATTCGATAATATAGGTCCCTTATAATGGTGGCGTGGGCCCCACAGTGCATAAGGTTAGTATACCCGAAGAAGTCAAAATTTTGAACTTGGACCTAGAGATCATCACGTCGGATATTGCCTTTCTCCCACTTAAGGGTGAAAAACCCGGGTCGAGGATTTATGCATGAATGACAAATATATCATACACGAAAGCTACCTCCATTTTCCCTGAAAATTCATCAACAATTCTTAGGAAAAAAAAATTAAATTCAAATTATTGCTCAAAATGCCACATGAAATTAATTAATTAGGCTTGACTCTCAATTTTCACCAGCGGAGTCGCCAAGCTGTTGCAACCATTTTTAAAACCGAGTGTAAAAATAGCCTGGCGATTAGGGTTTTGAAATTGAAGTTTCACCATTTTTAATTTGGTCTTGAAATTTAGGGTTTTCCATATTAAATCGAATTTCCTTTATTTATTGTTGAAAATCAATTTGGAGTCGTCACCGATCACTTTGGTAGACAAGACACCATAAATCAATTTGGAGTCGTCACCGATCAATTTGGTCTTGAAATTAAGTTTAGGGTTTATGTGATAACACCCAAATAATTAGGCACTACCCATATTGAGCCCTAAATTAATAATATTCCTAATTATTTAATGATTCTAACTATTTTCTTAATCCTAATTTTATTTATAATTAAACTAACTAGGTGATTTCATTATTCTAAGTTCAAATGAAATTTTAAATATTCAAATAAAATATTCCCTTGATTAACATCTCATTACAATGAAACACTAATCAATTTATAATATTAAATTTTCTATTTAATATTCATCTATTTTCCACAATTATCCCACCTATTTTAATTATTTAATTTAATTAAGGAACCTAAACTAGGAGGCTCTAATTTATTTTGCTAAATGAATTTATCACCTAAACAGATATACTACATGCTTATTTTAAATTATGCAATCATACATATAAATTAATTGCATTTAAACTAAACAATTAAAACTAAAATAGGGATTAAATTGAACTACTATTAAAATGTAATTGCCAAATTACAAGCCTCAGGTGAACAAATTGAAGTACAATTCAAAGCTCGAGGGACCAAAACAACAATTAACCCATTTTTAACAAAACATGGATCCTCTTTTAACCCGAATCGAACGACACGCGGATCCCCCCATGCCCGGCTCAAAATGACGTAGTTTAAGGGAAGCTATAAAAGCCCCTTTTGCCCAAAATTTCTCCCTTTTCTTAAAATTTTCCCTTTCTCTAAGCTTCAACCCTCCATTCTCTCTACAAACATGATTTGTCCATAAACCATGATCCATAATGGATCAAAATACACGTTCTTCACCAAAACCACCTTTATTTTTCATCTTTTTTTGTTTGATCCATCACCGCTTCACATTGATCACCTTTAGCTGTTATCCGGCCACCACTAGCCCTTTCGACCACCATTATGCGAACTCCGGCCACCATGGGCGATTTCTAGCCACCTTCTGCCACTGCCCGCCGCCGAGAAAGAAACCCTAAAATCCAAAATTTCCCTAATTTTGAGCCTAAAAACCCTAGATTTAACCCCGGATCGACGGAGCTACCCTTCTTCCCCGACCTTGTTACCCAAAACTGCCTTTTCAACTCCACCAAAACTCTAAACTCACCGGCGACCAAAAACTAAACTCTGATCACTTTATTTTTCATTCTTATTTATGTTTTCCTGTTTTGATTTAATATTTTATGTGTTCGTTTTGCAGGAAAGACGAATAGGGGAGGAAATTACCTTCACAGCGGCAGCGCGACGATTCTGACAACTTCTACAATGACTGATGAGCTTCTCGATGTCTTTTTGCTTCCTCGATGGCGCGACTCCAATGACCTTTCCTCCCTCCACGACGGTTTGACTCCCAAGGTGAGTATTCTCTCTCTTTTAATTATTAATTTAATTATTATTATTTTATGATTGCTTATTAATTCCCCTTGACTTTCTCTCTTCTTTTTATAGGGTTGTTAGAAAATGATGTCACAGTGAAATCATTGCGCGCCAACTGTGTTCAACAAACACAAATATGAGTGAAGGAAAAATGGACCACTAGGGAGCTGCCATGTGTCTCTTTGGACACAAATTTGGGTGGGAAAGGGAACTTTATGATTAAATTTGTGTTTCGTGGATTGAAAACTAGTGGGAAAAGGGTATAACAATTGTAACTGAATTTGGGCCTTGTATTTATATAATGGACTCTAGAAGGATTTTGGATTATGTAATTGACACTTGTTATATGTAAAATGGGCCATTTATTTTTTTGGGTTATATTTAATATTGGCTTTTAATAGAGATATATATGTGTATATATGGGTACTCGGACAAAATATGGGTATTACACCTTCCCTACACGTAACGTGCCCCCCGAAACTTTGAGATTTCCTAATCTCTGGTTTGTTTAAGGTCTCAATCTACCTAATTAAAAAAGAACTGATGGTGACTCTGGTATCACAACTTGGCGACTTCACTGGGGACTTTTGTAAGTGGGCACAACTTTTTATTTGATCACAAAGTATTTTCTTTCATCTTTGGGTTTTTGTGTTTGTTTTTTTTTTCTTTTAGTATATTTATGTACTAATGTGTTTCTTGTGTTGTTTTGTTCTTTTTAGATACATCATAACATGGGCCTTCTACCCAGGCTAAATCCTTTTAGGTGCAAGTTAGTAGTTGTGCCTTCGCGAGTAATCCTCTATACGAGCCAATGAATACTTCTGGGGTCCAAAGTACCTATGCCTTCGTGAGTAAGCCTTCGTATGAGCATAATGAAATGCATTCCTCGAACCGTGTTCGGTCTGCAAGCCTATGATGTGCCATGATCAAACTTCTCACCAATCTTAGTACGAGGTGGGTTCTGTTTGAGTACCATTTAGACCATGCACCCACGTGAATAAATATTTTAGAAAGCCCACCCCGTTAGAGCCATGCAGACAAATTAGGGTTTATATTTTGTTATATATCATGTGTTAATAATCTATTATCTTGTACTAACCCATTTTTATTTTGTTGTTATTTTATTTTATATTTTAGTGCATCATATCATACACTGTTGGTATTCCAAAATGAAAGCCAATCCTTGATCATGTATCTTTGAGTGGCATTATCCAGTACTAGGGCTAGTTGTCCGAACACAAATGTTAGAAATGAGTCCTTAAAGCTCCAACAACGGTATGGTGACAATGTATAGCTAGAGACATTCTAGAACTTTCTAGAACGAGTACATTTGGGCCTACCACGAAACAACTTGTCCAAGCTGATCACCTTGTGGGAAAGCATGAAGGCCCATGACCAAGCTATGTTCGCCGGGAAATTTGAGGACATAGCTTTGTTGCTCAAGTAGAAGTGGATGAGCCCATAGTCTTGGTTGCTGTTAAACTTTGGGATCTGACATATCGATGCTTCATCTTTAACCAAGATGACATAACCCTCGCCATCGAGGAGTATATGGTCTTGCTACTCTTGGAGGTGGAAAGACCTGACAAGAATGTGGGTTACTGAAGAAAGCTAGTAGGCCTCACCAGACTGAAAGTTGAGGAAGTAGATGCCCATTTCGTGACAAAGAATAAGAACCAGCGCCTCACTTCGGATTTTCTACATTCTCAGATGGTAAAGAACCTGAAACATGAGAAGGCCTTGGATCTGCTCACATTAGCCATTTATGGGCTAGTGATTTTTTTGAAGGTTCTGGGGCATGTGAAGATAGCCGTGGTTGAGTTGTTGGCATTGAAAGGTGTGAATTCAGTCCCAACTATCCTAATCGAGACAATCAGGTCCTTAAATTATTATCGAGCCCGTGGGAGTGGTCACTTCACCAGATGTTCACAACCCTTTTACTTGTGGTTGAAGAGTCAATTTTGGAGCAGTGAAAGAATCATCATGCATCCGACTTCACGAGACCTGGTCCCAATTAGAGAAATTGTCAACAAAAAATGGCCACGAGATGGGAGTCGTGATCAGTGGGAGAATTTCTACTAGAACCTCTCTAATACCAACGTGACTTGGAGAGATCAATGGATGTACCATGTTCCCATTCCGTACCAGTGTAAAGAAATGAAATGGGTCCCCCTCATGGGCTTATTAGGAGCCACATGTTATGCACCTTTGCTCCTACAAAGAGAGTACAAATCCCGCCAATTCATCCCAGTCATTCACCCAAAGCAGACAATAAGTTAGACGACCGTTGTGTTAAGCTGAAAGGGCTTGTTAAATCCCTACAAGGAGTAGCCATCCATGGTGATATAGACGCCCAAGAGCTAAGTTTGGTCACCGATATGGTGATTCCTCCAAAATTCAAAGCCCGGACTTCAAGAAATAGGAAGTGTAAAACCTATGTTTGTTTTTGATATAACAAATTATTCAAGGACCAATTTGCAAAAGTAAACAAATTTTTAAGTACTCAAAAAAGTCTCACACATGACAAGTATTTTAAACCTAAAAATTATTTCAAAGTCAAAACTTAAACCCCAAAGAATTTTCTAAGTGTTTTAAGCACTTAACCAAATCGCCCAGGCGTACTGATACGCCCTATAGCGTTTCGATACGATTTTTGGCTAATGGAATTTTAATTGAACATATTGTTTCGATACGGCTCATCCCATTTTGATTCGGGCTTTCCTGTTTCGTTACGGCCTTCAACCTAGGATGTTTTACTAATGAGTTTTGGTTCATGTCTTAGGCGTACCGATCCTCAGTTTCAGTACGACACGTCAGCATACCGATACGGAGCTTAAGATTTTTGAAATCCTTGCATTAAATTTTTTTACCGTTGAATGTCAGTTAAAGCTTTCAAATTTAGTTATATCGCACCGATACGAGTATGTCCGTTTCGATACGCTTTTGCAAAAACAAGGTTTCTGTTTTGATACGCCCTTTAGGCGTACCGATGCATTTTTCCAAAGACTTTTTCCTTAGATTCTAGTGAGCAAATATCATACCGATACGACCTAAACCGTTTCGATACGACCCCCATTTTACACTAAGACCGTATCGATACGCATTCCTGCGTATCAATACGCCCATGCATTTACTCTTGTAACGACTAATTTCTGTCTTACAGGTACCGAAACGGGGCTCCCGTGTACCGATATGCCATACCTAAGAAGTGCATTTATTACGGGAAAAATGGTCTCCAACGGCTCTATTCATGATCTCAGCTACCCAAATGACTAGAAATCAATTAGGGTATATAAAAGCAAGCCTCAAAAGGTACAACAACAACTATTGATCTAGTGAAAACCATTCAAGAAAAAATCCAACCTCTTTGAGCCTTTTAGAGTCAAACACTTGTACCCAAATTTTGTAATTTCATTGTAATCCTTTATTTCAAGTTTAGGGAGAGTGCACTTGTAATTTGGGCAAAATATTAGCCTTTAGAGAGGTCAATTTCAGTTTGCTACAACTTCATGTAAAAGAGTGATCTTGATCAAGCTTTGGGTAGAAAGCTTGATCGATTTGTAACGATTTCCTCCTAAGCCTAGAAAAGAGGACGAATTCATTAGTGAATTTTTTTTGAAATCCTTAGTGGGGAGCTATCGATTTATCATCTCAACAATTGGTATTAGAGCTACACTTATTGAAAGGATTAACATCCTCTTAAGTCGATTCTAGGAAAGATACATCAATCCAACATTCAAGTCATGACATCTACCTTCGGCAATAGCTTGTACGAGTCTCAATTGATCACCAAACCAGCTTTCTTCAATGGAGAAAACTATCCTTATTGGAAGAATCGAATGAGGTTATTCATCAAATCAAATGATTATGTCATTTGGGATGTAATCGAAGATGGACCATCCATTCTGATGAAGCAAGAATGAGATAGGCAAGTTCCAAAATCAAAGCAAGAAATGATGGTTGAAGAAAGAATAAAGCTACAAGTAAATGACAAGGCCTTGCATATGCTATTTTGTGCACTTGGACCAGATATGTACTCAAAGATGTCTTCGTGTACAAGTGTAAAAGAGGTGTGGGACACGCTTGAGACCACTTTTGAGGGCACTAAAGATGTAAAGGAGACCAATATTGGACTCCTCAACTTGAGCTACGCGAATTTCAAGATGGAGCCTGATGAGAATGTAACAAAGATGTTTGCTTGTTTCTCCTTCATTGTCAACGGTCTCAAAGGCTTCAGAGAAGTCATCCTCGAAGACAAGCTTGTCTAGAAACTCCTCTATTCTCTTCTCGAGCCACGGGATAGGAAAAGAACCGCCATCACTAAGGCAAAGGATTTGAAGACTTTGAAGCTCGATGCTCTCAAGGGTTCTCTTCTTACTCATGAGATTATGAAGCAAGGAAGAGAAGAAGAAAAGAAAAGAGAAGAAAAGAAGGCCGAGAAGAAAGAGGTAGAGAAGAAGAAACATGAAGTTGTTCTTAAAGCTTCTTTTGAAGAGAGTGATTTGAGTGAGGAGGAAGACGAAGAGATGGCTATGCTAGCCAAACGATTCAATCAATTCATGAAGTCCAATAGAGGAAAAAGTTTAACCGAAAAGGAGACTTCAAGAAGAAGAACAAAGAGAAGGAGAAGGATCAACTAATATTCTATGAGTGTAAGAAGTTGGGGCATATAAGAACCGAATTTCCCCGACTCAAAATGGAGAGCTTCGGGAAGAAGAAGAAGCTCAAGGCAAATGTTGCTACTTGGAGTGATGAGGAATCATCCAATGAGGGGGAGCAAGAAGTTGCCAACCTTTGTCTCATGGCTCTTGAAGAAGATCCTAAGGTAACCTTTAACTCATCTACATTTGATTTCACTTTTGATGAGCTTCAAGAAGCTTATGATAAGTTACAAGAGGTTTATGATGAGTTGGTTGAGAAATACAAGGAATCAATTTTGAAAAATAAAAAATGATTTTTTGTCCAAAACCAACTCCGAACTTGAAAAGACGGTTTGTGATTTACAAGACAATCTAAAGTATTTTGAAAAAGAAAATGTTGATTTAAACAAGTTTCTTTCTGAGTTTCATGATCATCACCACAAGGAGGTGAATGATCTCAAAGCTTCTTTGAGCAAAGTTGGGACAATTAGTTTTGAGAAAAGACAATCTTCAAAACCCAACTATGTAAAAGGGATCTTTGTTAACCACAAACAAAGAGGTTTCCAAAGGTCCTCTAGAGGTAAAAGGATTAGAAATGTGTGGGTTCCTACGGAACTAGTTGCTTCTAAAAATATTCATGCCATTGCTTCTTGGACTCCTAAGGGAACCAAGTTTTGGGGAGCTAATACTCATGGACCCAAAATGATTTGGGTACCAAAAACCAAGGCTTAATTCTATGTTTGTAGGGGGAGCATTGCTACAAGGCCAAAGCTACATGTGCAAATTCATGGTACCTTGATGGTGGATGCTCAAGACACATGACCGGTGACAAGAGTAGATTCTTGGAGCTAAAGCCAAAAAGTGGAGGAATAGTAACATTTGGTGACGACTCCAAAGGCCACATTTGAAGGAATTGGTTCAATTAGTAATCATTCTTCCATACTCATTGATAATGTCTTGTATGTTAACGGTCTTAAGCATAATTTATTGAGCATTAATCAATTTTTCTATAAAGGTTTTAATGTTCTTTTTTATTTAAATGGTTGCAAAATCTTGAACATTGAAACAAATTAAATAATGCTCATTGGTCATCGCATAGGAAATATTTATATGGTGCATTTAGATGATATACACATTTCAAGTGCATGCTTTGTTGCTAAAGATGAACATGACTCATGGCTATGGCATACAAAACTAGGACATGCAAGCATGAGTGTTTTAGAAAAGTTGGTTTCAAAAGATCTAGTTAGAGGTTTGCCTAAAATAAAGTTTTCTCTTGACAAAATTTGTGATGCATGTGCAAAAGGCAAACATAAGAAAACTTCTTTTAAACCTATTAATGATGTTTCAACTAGTAGAGTTTTACAATTGACCCACATGGATCTTTTTGGCCCTATTAGGACAATAAGCTTGGGTGGAAAATCATATGCATTCATTTTAGTTGATGATTACTCTAGATACACTTGGATTTTATTTTTAAGTATCAAGGATGAGGCTTTCGAAAAGTTCATCACATTTTCAAATATTACTCAAAATGATCTTGGTCAATCAATTTCTCATATTAGAAGTAACTATGAAATCAAATTTCAAAATCTAGGTTTTGAGGATTTTTGTAACACAAATGGTATAAGCCATAATTTTTCCTCTCCTCGCACTCCTCAACAAAATGGGGTAGTTGAGAGGAAAAACCGAACTTTGGAAGAAATGGCTAGAACCATACTTTGTGAAAAAAATTTACCTAAGTATTTTTGGGCGGAAGCCACAAATACAGCTTGCTACATTATAAATCGAGTAATGATTAGACCAATTTTAAAGAAGACTCCTTCTGAGATTTTAAAATCCAAGAAGCCTAACATTAGATATTTTCATCCATTTGGATGCAAGTGTTTTGTTTTGAATAATGGAAAAGACAATTTAGTAAATTTGATGCAAAAAGTGATGAAGCAATTTTCTTAGGGTACTCTTTAAACTCTAAAGCCTATCGAGTATTTAATAAAAAAACTTTATTTGTTGAAGAGTCTATACATGTGGTTTTCGATGATAACCTCCTTCCAGGGAAGGATTCTTGTGATGGTGATGATGTAGGGATTTTTGAAGCCAATGATAGTGGGCAATCATCAAAGGTGGATGAGGTTCCAACCAAAGAATAAGAAGCACAAGATCCACCTCTAGAAGTATTGAAGGACATGTCTTAGAGAAAAAGGAGGTCACCTACCCAAGGGAGTTCAACTATGTCAAAGGTGGTGAGATTTTTGGGTGATCCATCCAAAGGGGTAACCACTAGATATTCTCTTAGACTTGCTAGCAATGTTGCATTTATTTCTTGCATCGAGCCTAAAAATATCAAAGAAGAATTAAAAGTTGGCTATTGGCCGTGCAAGAAGAGCTAAATCAATTTGAGAGAACTCAACTTTGGACTTTACTTGATAGGCCTAGTAATAAGTCTACTATAGGAACTAAATGGGTTTTTACAAATAAACTAGATGAGAGTGGTAACTTAGTGAGGAACAAGGCTAGACTTGTTGCTCAAGGTTACACTCAAGAAGAGGGAATCGATTTTGATGAAACCTATGCACGCATAGCTAGGATGGAAGCTACTAGGATGCTTCTTGCATTTGCATGCTATCATGTATTTAAGTTTTTTCAAATGGATGTTAAAAGTACATTTTTAAATGGTTTTATTAATGAATAAGTGTATGTAGAACAACCACCTAGTTTTGAAGATCCAAAATACCCAAACCATGTTTTCAAACTTTCAAAGACTTTATATGGTTTGAAACAAGCTCCTTGAGCTTGATATGAAAGGTTATCTAGTTTTTTAATTGAAAAAGGTTTTAACAAAGGAAAGATTGATACTAAACTTTTTATTAAAAGAAATGGCAAACACATATTAGAAGTCAAAATCTATATTGATGATATAATTTTTGGTTCTACTAATGAAATGTTTTGCCAAGATTTTGCTAAGTTGATGCAATTTGAATTTGAGATAAGCATGATATGGGAGCTCTCATTCTTTTGGGGACTCCAAATTAAACAAAGAAAGGATTACATCTTCATCAATCAAGCTAAGTACATCAAGGAAATGCTCAAGAAGTTTGACTTGGAGAATGTAAAACCTCAAGCCACACTAATGAGCTCTTCTACAAAGCTTGACAAGGATGAAGGAGGCAAGTGTGTTGATTTAAAGCTTTATCGTTCTATGATTGGATCTTTGCTTTATCTTACCGCAAGTAGACCCGATATTATGTTTAGTGTTTGGTTGTGTGCTAGATTTCAAGCTAGTCCTAGAGAATCAAACCTTATAATCGTTAAGAGAATCTTTAGATACCTTAGAGATACACCTTGTTTATACCTTTGGTATCCTAGAGATTCCTTCTTTGATTTACATGCTTACTCGGATGCGAATTATGGAGGTTGTAAGATATATAGAAAGAGTACCTCTTGTACTTATCAATTCCTGAGTAGTATGCTTATATCTTGGTTCTCTAAGAAACAAAATAGTGTAACACTCTCTACATCTGAAGCGGAATACATATCGGCTGGAAGTTGTTGCGCTCAAGTCCTTTGGATGAAGCAAAAACTTTTAGACTATGGAATTGATGTAGGTACCATACCCCCTAAAGTGTGACAACACTAGTGTAATTTATCTCACCAGGAATCCCATCAAACATTCTAGAACCAAATACATAGAAATTAGACATCATTTCATTAGAGATCATGTTTTGAAAAATGATGTTGTTATAGAATATGTAGACACCTTGAACCAATTAGCGGAAATTTTCACCAAACCATTAGACAAAGAGAGTTTTTGGACTCTTAGGAGAGAGTTATGTTTGACTATCCTTTCTTGAGCCTTAGAGCGTTTTTGGTGTCAAAATTTGCTTGAATTTGTTGGATTGCCATGCTTTTGTGATTTTGCTCCTTTATGCATCTATGCTTGTTGCTAGGGGGAGTATGTATATGTTTTAGTCCATACATGTAGTTCATATGTCATATACATGCATTTCGATTAGATTAAAATTGAAATTTTGAGCTTCTTGTTGCCCAAAATGCATATTTTGGCACAAGTGTATCAAAACGGCCCTTCGCGTTTCGATACGGGTTCTTGGATGTGTTTCAGTATAGGAAAGCATGTACTAGTACGGTATCGTGTTTCGGTATGGCTTAAATAGCGTATCGATCCATTGTTCTGATACGCCACGTGGCGTATCAGTACGCATCGCCGCCGGGAGTTTAAATGAGCATTAAAGACCAAATTTTACTTTAATTAAAAACCCCACTTTTCTCTCAAAACCCTAATCCAATTTTCCCTTATAAAATCCTCTCAAACCCTTTAGTTTTTCGCACAATCTTTTGAGGGTTTTTGTCTTTCAAACCAAGCCTATGTTATATCATCGAGTTTGGTGCATCACCATCCCTTAATTCATCCATAATTCCATATTCAAGTTATAAACCCCTTTTCATTTCTTTTTAATTTCGTTATTATTTATATACTGTTTTAATCAAAATTTATGTTTTTAGTATTTATATAACATGGGTTTCAAAGATTTTGTAAAAAAATTCAAAACTGAATTTTTTTATTCGAATATAAAACTATATCTTATATTTTTCTAAACTGTTTTTCAAAATTCTTTTTATACTTGTATATGTTTTTAAACTATATTGTACATATTTTTTTACAATACCTTGATCATTGGATTAATTATTTGGATCGAATGTGATGATTTATGTATACATGTTGTTTTTGGTTTGATTTTAATTTCAGGTTTTCTCATGGCCTCTAAAAGGAGACCAGGAATGAGTGAGATTGGAGAATCTTACGAAAACAATGGTACAACACCAAACCTCACCCTCATCATCCAAAACTATTTTACAAGTCTCGTCGGTATGGCTCACTTCAAATAATACCAAAACTATAAGATCTGTCGTGAGTGTATTACCTCTATTCCTTTTTTTGAATCCCAAGCGTTTTCAATTCAAATACTTTGATTTATTACATCAATGGAAATTTATACCTTTTTTAGTATACCAGACATTTTATACAGTAACCTTGTCCTTATCTTTTATGCCAATTCCCAGTGTCTCTACAATCCCGACAAATTAGAGGTTATGAAAACTCCTTATCTTTTATAGCCATTGAATCCTATCTCATGGGGAAGAAGTTTTGGGTTGATCAAACCGTTTTAACAAATGTTTTTGGGTTTGAGAACATTAGGATAGATGTTGGAAACTCCTTAGGACATGTTCTTAGCGGCTCCGTAACCGTCCTTGATGCACATGATCGCATCCTTTACCTCATGATCACTTCGTGGTTTCGTCCATCCAGTAGAAAGTTCTCCACGATCTGACAAGTTGATGATTTTTGGATCTGATGCTTTCGTGAGGGTAAGCACCCAAATTTAGCTCAAATCATGTTTGCAGAAATTGTCTATCTCGTGCAACATCGCCACACCACCCTTGTTTCATCCTTCACATATGGCACCGCTTTGAGCTATTTGTTTTCAAAGTTGGAGATTGATTGTTCACAAGATTATGCCAAGCCCCTCACCGATCCTATTGACGAGAGCTCTCTCTCCCTCGTTCTAAATTCTAATACATCAATGGAGAATAGGTTCATCTCGTGGATCCTTCTTATAGTGGTAAACCCGATCCAATGGCTCCTTAAGCAGCTCCTCAAGCTCTGGTAGCCCAACCTTCTATGGATGCTTTCATGGCCTATCTCAATGAGCAATTTACTTCTTTGGGGACTAATATTGCATCTTTGGATACAACCATGACTTTTGGTTTTGCCGACATCGACACTCTCTTCACATCCTTGGAGGAAAGGGTGACGACCATTGAGAATCGAGTCACTTCCATTGAAACTCAACAAAAATCAATGGACATCTCTCTCACCGCTTTTCATGGTGCATGGCTCCAATCTCAAGCAAGACAAGCCAATGATGAAGATGAAGAGGATGATGATGATGGAGACGCGTCTTAGGCCTATGCATCTCATTATATATCATATCATATTAGGATTTAATTTTATGCACCTATGTTATTTGCTTATGAACCTATGCTTTGTTTTTTATTTTTAGGATTTGAGTTCTCAAATATGACATATTTCATTTGCTATTTTTCTAGTTATTGGGACTTCTTGCCGCTTAATACATGTTGTTTTTGTTATATTTTGTGCAGGAACCCAATTCTGGTAATAGCAGTGAAAATGGGGCATTTCTGCAGTTTTTATTATAATTCTGTCATGACTGACATCATGGGCACGACACGTCTGACGTGGCAATGACGTGGCGACTTCTAAAAGCTTCTGGAACGTTCTGAGGGATCTTATCAGCTTATCCGTTTAGATTTCCTGCATTTAAATTTCAAAACATTTGAATTGTTTTATCTTTTGTTTATTATTTTAAATTATCTCATCACCTTATCTTTGTAAATCTAAGCCTATAAATATCACCCCTTGGTAAAGGCTTAAATCATTAATCATTTTAGTGATGATCTTCTAGCTTTGAGTATTTTTATCTTTGTAAATATTTTCTAGCTTTAATTCAAGTTCTTTTCCTTTATTTTCCTTGTTCCATTTATTTTATGCTATTTAATTACTTTTCTAAAAATCAAGTTAAGTATGATAATTAATATCATGCTTAGCAAAATTTCTTGAGCCAAGAGCTAGCCAAATCAATTCTAATAGTGAGAATTGAACATTGCCTAAATTCCTTCGGGAATACATTTTTATCTTTCTGTTTAGATAGTTTGGCAGTCGGCCTTACTAAAGTTTTTAATCGTTTTTCAAATCAAAAAGAGCTCGTTGGTCTGGAATCGTTTAAAGACATAGTTGGGAGGAAGGATCAGCCTGTGGCAATTTTGGCTTCCTGTGAACACTCTTAGCGCCAGTCCGCTAAGGAAAGATAAAATCAGAAGCGATTCTTTTTAAGACAATTTCTGAGTCGGGCTTTTCCTGCTTTCAAAACTAAATACTTTAACGCGATAGACGTGGTTAATTTGTTTAAGAATCAACCTTCGAAGATAGTCTTGAGATGATTGGTTACTCGAGAGAGAAGCAAGTTGCGACGGGTTGGGCCTCGCAGACTGTAACCGACATGATCCCCGGAGTAAAAATATATTTCAATGATCGAAGGAATTGACAAGGCTAGCTCGAGGCTAATTTGCATATTTGGTTTTTTCTATTATTTTCTTTAATTCTTGCATTTTATTTTATTACTACACTCAATATCAGATCACCGCCCCTTTTTATTTCCTTGTTTTTACAGATATTCCTGGGAATTCAAATCCGACAAAATTCAAGTCAAGAATTCCGACTAATCTCCCTGTGGATCGACCCTCTTTCCCTATAACTACTTAAACCCCAAAGAATTTTCTAAATGTTTCATGTAAAACTTAATCAAATCACCCAAGTGTATCGATACGCCCTATAGCATTTCGATACGATTTTTGGCTACTATAGTTTTAATTGAACATATGGTTTCAATAGGGCTCACCCTATTTCGATACGGTATTCCGATTCGATACGAATTTCAGCCTCAGATGTTTTACTTATGAGTTTTGGTACAGGTCTTAGGCGTACTGATCCTCCGTTTCGGTATGACAAGTCAGCGTACCAGTACGAGGCTTAAGATTTTTGAAATCCTTGCATAAAATTTTTCATTAGTTGAATGTCAGTTAAAGCTTTAAAAGTCAATTATATCGTACCGATACGGGTATGTCCGTTTTGATACGCCTTTGCATAAACAAGGTTTCTGTTTCGATACTCCCCTTAGGCGTACCGATGAATTTTTCCAAAGACTTTTTCCTTAGATTCTAGTGAGCAAATATTGTACCAATAAGGCCTAAATCGTTTTGATACGACCCCCATTTTACACTAAGTCTGTTTTGATACACCTTCCCGCGTATCGATACGCCCATGCATTTGCTCTTGCAACGACTAGTTTCTATCTTACAGGTACTGAAACGGGGCTCCCGTGTACCGATGCGCCCTGCAAAAGAAGTGCATTTATTGCGATAAAAATGATCTCTAACAGCTCTATTCACGATCTTACTACCCAAACGGTTAGAAATCAATGATGGGATATAAAAACAAGCCTCAAAAGCTACGACAACAACTATTGATTAAGTGAAAAGCATTCAAGCAAAAATCCAACCTCTTTGAGCCTTTTAGAGTCAAACCCTTGTACCCAACTTGTGTAATTTCATTGTAATCCTTTATTTCAAGTTTAGGAAGAGTGCACTTGTAATTTGGGGAAAATATTAGCCTTTGAGAGGTTAATTTTAGTTTGCCACAACTTCTTGTAAAAGAGTGATATTGATCAAGCATTGGATAGAAAGTTTGATCGATTTGTAACAATTACCTTCTAAGCCTAGAAAACGGGACAAATTCCTTAGTGAATTATTTGAAATTCTTAGTGGGAAGCTAAGGTAGTGGATGTAGAGCTTGTTAGAAGCTTGAACCACTCTAAATTTCTTGTTCATCATTTTTATTATTTCAATTCCCTTCTTTCAATTTTTAATTGCCAATTCACCCTAACTTGTCCATTTGCCATCGATTGATCATCTCAACATGACGGGACCACCTTCCCTTCGGCATATCTCACCATGAATTTTAGGAAGATTTCCATGCACCTCGACAATGAAAAACTACGCATACTCTGCTTCCAAGATAGTCTGATTAGATTTACAACCCGTTGGTACACTCAATTAAGCCGAGCCAATATACGGGTTTGGAATGACCTATCAATAGCCTTCCTCAAATAATACAACCACGTTATCGACGTGGTTCCAAACTGGCTAGTGCTCCAAGGGATGGAACAAAAGCCCAACGAAGTTTCCGACAATACGCGCAAAGATGGCATGATGTGGCAGCCCAGGTTCAGCCATCATTGCTAGAAAATGAGATCACACCAATGTTATTGGAGACACTGAAAGGGCCCTTCTATGACCGAATGATTAATCATGCCGCCAAGAGCTTTTTCGATATGATCGTGAATGACAAGTTGATATTGGCGGCAATCAAGAGTATGAAGCTTGATGGGGGTGATACGAAGAAGCCATATAAAAGGAATGAGGCTGAGGTAAATATGACTAGTACCTATAGCTCCAATTACTCTCAGGGCTGGTTATTAACAAACCAAGCACACCTAATACGATTGCAGTTGCTCTAAAACCACCGAAGACAAAAACGAAGAATCAAGAGAACCTGCGAGAGAGGAAGTATTTCGCCCCTATACCCATTACTTACGCAAAATTATTCCCGCAGTTGGTCGAGTCCTGATTGGTGGTGCCAAAGTACACTACTCCTTTCTTTCCCCCCATACCCACCATGGTACGATGTTAATAAACATTGTGAATATCATGGCAGGCTCACAAGGCATATCATTGAGAATTGCACTTCTTTCAAGAAGATAGTTGGCGACCTACGAAAGGTGGGAATGCTATCATTTGATACACCTGAGAAGAAGGGAAATCTTTTGCCTAACCACTAGAATTTAGGGGTGAATGCAATCATATAGGAGGATAGCATGAGAATCAAGAGAAATGTGTCAGAAATAAATGCCCCGCTGAGATGAGTGTGTGAGCAAATGATAGAGGTTGTAATGATGGTCAGAAGACCTTGATGTGAGCACCATAACGAGCACGAGATCTACCTTTGTCCAGAGTTTAGATGACTGGTCCAAACCAAGATGGATAGCGAAGAACTTGAGTTTTTCGAGAAAAGAAATTAACCCAATCCAGTTGAAGTATGCGTGTTAGAGTAGTCTCTAGTGGAAAAGAGATTTACCGAGATAAGACCTTTGGTGATCCGAACCAAAGCCTGAAATGAAGAGCCACCTAAGGGAACGATGTTGCGAATAGTGATAAAGGCACCATCCCCTTTTCCCTCAAGAATAATAAGCAAGTGTCATGGAAATACGCTTGCACCGTTGTGATCGTAGAAGGATTAGGGCCAGTTGAAAACAAACCAATTGAATAAGATGTCAATGAGGTGGGTCATTTCACAAAAAGTGGCCGATGTTATTCTATGCCACAAGCCAAATATTGAGATGTTGCCCAGAGGAAGGCCACAACTGATGAACCCGAAAAAATTTTCTACGAGGAACAACCCCCGAAATACCTTGAGCCCGTGAAGGAGTCAAAAGCTCAGGAATTTCTGAAAATTTTGAAACACGACGAATACAACGTGGTGGAGCAATTACATAAGCTCCCATTCTGGATTTTAATGCTATTATTACTACTGAGCTCTGAGTGACATCGAGACACCTTATTCAAGGTACTCAACCAGACTTTGGTACAAAAAGAGATATCGACCGACCGGATGGACAGGTTAGTCAGCAACATGGTTGTTGACAACTTTATCTCTTTGAATGACAAAGAAATTCTCAAGGGAGGAAGGGGTAGTCCTGTCCTCGCCACATCAAAAATTGAAATTCATGGTCGACGGCCAGTTAGTGATCATTGACGTCGATAAAGACATCATCGCCTCTATATCTACGAATACCCCTTACATTGAGATCAGGGAAGATGCTTTAGAATACTCCTTCAGGACATTTGAGCTTGTCAGAAGGAAATAATGTTCATAGGCCAAGGTTGTCCAAATGCGCCAAGATGCAAGTAAGAGAGACCCTAGGAAGAGGAGCAGAGGTTGGTAAGGGCTTCGAGAAACAACACCATGGGAGGTTGTACCCGGTAACTATTGCGGAGAAGAAGGATCGCTTTTGGCTAGGATTCAGGCCCAACACTATACAAAGAAGAGCTGATATGCAAAAAAAAACCAAGAAAGGAGGAGAGCTAAACTGAAAGGGGAAGAAGTCGTGTGGGACCTAATGATATTTCCACCCCTCAATTGCACCTTTGTATCGGGAGGATTCGTGAACCCCTATATGGCTAAAGTTGAGAAAGAGGAGGAGGACATCACTGATCTTTTTGGGAATTTGAACATCAATGCCATGGTGGGAGAAGATGAAGAAGGCAGATACATGTCTATAATTCGCCCATGTGAAGAGCTAAATAACTGGACTGCAAAAGAACTTCCTGTAGTTTTTAAGACATCTTAGCCCAAAGGAAGTAGGTTATCTATAGTGAAGGGCATATAATAAACCAATTGGTTCCTTAATAAAAGATGCATCTTTCAATACATTTTGTGGCAAACGTACATACATATCAAAAACATACAAAACCAAGACAAAATATAACAAGTACATAAACCATCTCATTCACTTTCCCGACACATTTGTATATATCCCTGATTCTTTTCCCTTTCAGGTATCCAAATATCAATGGCATAAGTAACCTTGAGTCCGACCTACAAGTGGATTTCGAGCAGCCCACGTGTTTAGAAAAGGTTCAAGACTACGATGACGAGGACGAATGTGACCTACCTGAAGATCTGCTCTAGCTAATGGAAAACGAAGAAAAGAAAATTCTCCCTTACAAGGAAGAGTTGGAAGTTTTAAACCCCGGAACCAATAAAGAAATACAAGAGGTGAAAATTGGCACTACTAGGATGGCAAAGACCCGACAGAACTTGATCAAGCTTTTACAAGACTACAAGGACGTGTTCGCTTGGTTGTACCAGGATATGTCTAGCTTATACACCGATATTGTAATGCATCGACTGTCCATAAAGCCTGAGTGCAAGCCCGTGCAATGAAAACTTTAGTGGATGAAACCTGATATGCTCTTGAAGATAAGAGATGAAGTAAAAAAGCAGTATGGAGTCAGATTTCTACAAGAGGCCAGATATCTTGAATGGATGGCAAACATCGTTCAAGTACCCAAGAAAGACAGAAAGGTGCGTATGTGCGTTGACAATAGAGATCTTAACAAGGCAATCCCTAAAGATAACTTCCCTTTGCCACACATCGATACCTTGGTACATAACGCAACAGGCCATTCCCTATTCTCCTTCATGGACGACTTCTCAGGGTATAACCAAATCAAGATGTGCCCTAAAGACATGGAGAAGACTACATTTGTGACGATGTGGGGAACTTTCTACTACAAAATAATGCCATTCAGCCTAAAGAACGTCGAGATAACCTGTCAAAGAACGATGGTAATCTTGTTCCACGACATAATGCACAAGGATATATATAAGTATACGTGAATGACATGATTGCAAAATCCCAAACGGAGGAAGAACACATAACGAATCTGGAGAAACTATTCCAAAGGTTGAGAAAATTCTAGTTGAAGCTTAATCCCGACAAAAGTACTTTTGGGGTTACGTCTGAGAAGTCACTAGGATTTATCATAAGCAAGAGAGGGATCGAGATTGACTCGGATAAAGTGAGAGCAATCCAAGAGCCTCCTCCCCTACAAACACAAAAGGAGGTGCGAGGTTTCTTAGGAAGGCTCAATTACATCGCCTGTTTCATTTCGCAATTGACCAAAAAGTTCAATCCATTATTCAGACTGCTAAGAAAGAATAACCTGGGAACATGGAATGAAGAGTGCCAAGCCGCTTTAGACAAGATCAAAAAGCAGTTTTCAAATCCCCCAGTGTTAGTACCACTTATTCTAAGAAAACCTCTGATCTTATATTTGACGGTGTATGAGCACTCAATGGGTTGCGTATTAGGGCAGCACGATGATACCAAAAGAAAGGAAGGAGCGATTTATTAATTGAGCAAGAAATTCACTGACCGTGAAATGCGATATTCATCGACCAAAAAACTATGTTGTGCATTGGCTTGGGCGAGTAAGAGACTCCAGTAGTATATGTTGTAACACACCACATGGTTGATATCAAAGCTCGATCCCCTAAAATTCATGATGGAAGCTCTAGACATGTTAGGAAGATTGGCTCGTTGGAAGATGCTGCACTCCGAGTATGACATTTAATATGTTAGTCAAAAAGCGTAAAGGGAAGCGCCAGAGCAAGCTTTTTGGCTAGCCGCGCGTCTGACGATTATGAGGCCTTGGACATCAATTTTCCCGATGAAGACCTCATGTGCGTCACAACTGAAGAAAATGACCCAACCGGGTCATGGGTCCTAAATTTTGATGGTTCTGTCAACGCTTTAAGACGCGACAACGAGGCGGTCTTGGTCTTACTAGAGGGCAACCACTATCCTATTACTAGCCGATTAGAATTCTTATGTACCAATAACATGGTAGAGTACGAGGCATGCATGATGGGCTTAAAAGCAACGATAGAAAGGAAGATTAAGATTCTATAGGCCTTCGGGGACTCTGCCTTAGTTATTTATCAGATTCGAGGAGAATGAGAGAAGAAAGATGTAAAATTGATTCGGCACCACAAGCTTATCCTTAAACTAAGTAAGTAGTTTGATGAGATCACCTTAAAACACCTTCCTAGAGAAGACAATCAAATGGCTAATGCCCTCGTCACGATGGCTGCAACATTCAAAGCAAATTAAGGTGCCAAGATGATGCCTGTTAAATTGTGAATTTCTAAGTCTCTCGCCCATTGTTACGATGTAGAAGAAGAAGCGAATGGTCTCTCATGGTACCACAACATCTTGCGGTACATAAAATCTCAAGAATACCCATAGCAAGCAACCAAGAACGATAAAAGAACGATAAGAAGAATGGTTACAGGGTACGTCCTTGATGGTGAGATTCTATACAAAAATAGCCGAGATCAAGTCCTGGTAAGATGTGTAGATGCAAAAGAAGCCCAATTAATCTTATAGGAGGTCCATGAGGGAGTGTATGGAATGCACCCTAGTGGATTTACTATGGCAAGACGAATCATGTGCCTTGGCTATTACTGGTCCACGATGGAGGGAGATTGCATTAGCTATACTCGAAAGTGCCATAAGTTCCAAATCTACGCTGACAAAATTCAAGCACCACCATAGCCTTTACATATCATGAATGTTCCTTGGCCATTTTCTATGTGATATGGATGTGATCAGTCAGATTCACCCAAAAGTGTCAAATGAGCATCGATTCATCTTGGTAGCCATCAACTACTTCACCAAGTGGGTGGAAGATGCCTCTTACACAAGTATCACTGGAGCTACAGTCTTCAAATTCCTCAAGAAGGAGATCATCTGCCGTTATGGCATGCCAGCGAGTATCATCACTGACAACACCTCCAACCTAAATAACAAGATGATTGATCAAGTCTATGAGCAATTTACCATTAAGCATCACAACTCATTGACTTATCGCCCAAAGATGAACTAGCAGTATAGGTGACCAATAAGAACATTAAGAAAATAGTCACCAAGATGAATGATACTGATAAGGATTGGCATGAGAAGCTACCATTTGACCTATACGTGTATCGAACTACTGTGTGAACATCTACTAGGGCAACGTCGTTCTCATTAATCTAGGAATAGAGGCCGTTTTGCCCATAGAGGTTTAAATCACATCGCTTTGCATTTTGATGGAAGCACAATTAGACGAGGCCGAATGGATCCAAAAAAGGTACGACCAAATGAACATGATCGAGGAAAAGGGAAAAAGAAAGAAAGAAAAGTCGAAGTGAAAACTCGAAAGGGTATTTCGAGAAAAAACAATGAGATAGTCTAAAAGTGAAAACCCGTAAAGGGCGTTTTATACCCAAAAAGAGAAAAATAAAGAAAATGGGGTTCAAGATGAAAACCCGCAAAGGGTGTTTTGAAACCAAAGGAGGGTTCGAGTTGAAAATCCAAAAAGGGCAGCTAGAGCATAAAAAATAGGCATACAATGAACTCCTTTGAAAACTTGGTAAATCAGAAAGAACGTCATATCTTCACGCGTCATCACGGGACTCAAAATCTTCTCAACAAAGGTTGTATTTCGGGGCACTTCCGGTGGATTGACTCAGAATAATTTAGCCCTTGATATCCGATTACTTGATTTTACCTCTTTGTAATCACCTTGTTTGCCACATCATCAATAATGTTTATCTTCTTTTGCATTATTTTTACTTGCATCGCAATGGGAACCAATTGGATTATTATACACATATAGCAAGAGATTTTTGTGCATTACTATGAAATTGAATTAAAAGCATAGGGACTATAATGTGGATCATTATTTTAACTATAATTACGATATTTGCACAAACATGCTTTCTACCTAGGAAACCATGCATGAAGCAACTCGCGACGCAAGATCCTCGAAAGGAAGAGATTAAAGTGCCAATATCATTCAAAGAAATTTAAGGAAATAAACCCTATCATGAGAGCTCTCCTAGAAGCAGTTTGAATAACTCGCCAAAATACTGAGGGTACTTAAAGGAGATCTTTCACTCAATCCTGATCCAGTCACGAGAATACCCTGAGAATCCGAAGGAAATGTTTGTTTCTTTAAGAGTACAAGATTACTGGATTGATCAAATGTTTTCTATAAATGAAAAAGGTACAAAGAATGAGAATGGTGAAGCAGAGACGGTGAAGATGACTGGTCATGATTCTGTTAGCCACCACTGGATGGAGCAAGCAAGTACGCAAACATCAAGCAGAAGTATACATATATCCTATCTTCAAAATAGATCATAGGTGAACAACACCCTATGCCACTTCATTTTTCAGAAGGAGCAGTAGGCGAACGACACCTTATTGTTTCAGCACTTTCTTCAACCGGAGTAGAAGGCGAATGACATCCTATTGTTTCAGCACCATCTTCGACCGGAGAAGTAGGCGAACAACACCCTATTATTTCAAGATGAGGCATCCTATCTTCAGAACGGGTCATAGGCGAACGAAACCTTATGCCACTTCATTCTTCAACAGGAGCAGTAGGCGAACGACACCCTATTATTTCAAGACGAGACATCTTATGTTCAGAAGAAGTTATCGGCGAATGAAACCATATGCCACTTCGTTTTTCAGCATGAGCATTAGGCGAATGACACCCTACCTCTTTGGCACCATCTTCAACCAAACTAGTAGGCTAACGAAACCTTGTCATTTTGGGATGAGACATTCTATCTTCAGAAGAGGTCATATGCGAACGACACTTTATGCCACTTCATTTTTTCATGCATGAGCAGTAGGCGAACAACACCCTATTGTTTTAGCACCATCTTCAACCGGAGTAGTAGGTGAATGACACCCTATCATTTCGGGACAAGACCACAGTTACCATTGAGTAGTTTGACAAGATAAAATAGGTGTCTTTAATTCTTAGCTCTATTCTCGTTTCACTGAAATAGGCAAAGGGGGGGGGGCACACATTATATCACAAATAAATACTTATAGTATACTAACCTTTTCATTTAAGTACTTAAAGTAGTTTTTGGTCAAAATAAATACTTAAAGTGTAATTTTTTGGTTAAATTAAGTGCTTAATGTATATTTTTTTTGTCAAAATAGGTACATAAAGTATTTTTCGTCAAAGTAGGTACCTAAAATATTTTTTTATTAAAATAGCTACCTGAAGCATTTTTTAAATAGGTACCTAATGTATTTTTTAATCAATATCACACAGCAACTTTTAGGAACCTAGATGAAAAATATATATATACTTTAAGTACCTATTTTGACCCAAAAAACCTTTAGGTTCCTATTTTGACCAAAAAAATACTTTAGGTACTTAATTTAATGAAAAATACTTTAAGTACCTATTTTGACCAAAAAATATACTTTAGGTACTTAATTTAACCAAAAAAATATACCCTATATACTTATTTTGACTCGAAAAGTACTCTAGATACCAAAATGAAAAACTGTTATAATTTAGATACTTATTTATAATATAAGCCATAAATATAATAGATAGAACTCGCATGCGAGTATAAACTTATCCATAAAATTTTTTGTCATTTATAATTAAAGCATAGTTGGAAATGTACAAAAAAAGGCATTAACTGTCACATCCCAAAAACCGGTCTAGTCGGAATTAAGTTCCGATGACCGAGTATTTTATATCGATTGAATAATTTATTCGATTTTATCTGAACCAATAAATATTATTCGGGTTAAATCGTAATGGTTTATTATTGTTATTAAAAAAAAAAGAATATGGCCATGGGACCCACGGCCAACTCCTTCAATTTGAAGGAATTGCCGTGGGCAACTCCCACGTAAGGGACATACATGGCAAAAGCCAAATGAAGGGTGGCAATATGTCACTACGTGGCTAAGCAAGGGAATTTGATTTCCCATTTCATGCCACAATGCAAGAATACGTGGAGAAATTATAGGGTAATTGAGGGGCGGCAATTCAAGTATAAAAGGGGTGTTGCGAAATGAAATGGAATAATGAGGAAGAGGGAAAGTATTCGGGCAGATTGAAGAAAAAGGAGAAATATGTTCGAAGCAAAATATAAGGAAATTGGTAAAGGGAAACAGAAAAATAGTTAGGTGGTTCAGTGTTTGATTGGTTGTCCGATATTTTCGATATAGTAATATCGAATCTCTGCCTACGTCGGGTTCAAGAAGTCATCAAAGAACAACCGCCAACCAAGGGAAAAGGTGACGTTATAAGGGAACCCTAATATCGAGGTGAGTGTAGATGGATTTGTCTCGGGAACCCTAATATCGAGGTGAGTGTAGATGCATTTGTCTCGGGTGACACGGTGTCATTCTGATATTTGTTTCTATGTTTGATATGTGAGTGTACTAGCGTCTCGAGTTAGGCAAGGGCCTACTCGAATTTGTTGTTATATTTATTAGTACTAACTTTTGAGTTAGAAGCATTACGTCATCGATCGTATGATGGTATGTGTACGGTAAGAATTGCATCGATTCCACGTTCATAGCATGATTATTATTGTCATGGAAATCATTGAAAACATTGACATGTAATATGTATGACATGAATCATTGTTACTGTTTATTTGCCATGAAATATTGTTTATGAATCATGAATGATGAATCATTGTTGTTAAACCTTGGATTCGAAGTATTGGATACAATTGGTATGCCATAGAATTCATGAGCTCATTGGTACGGGTATTGGGCTTCGGCCATTGGTGCGGCGGAGGGATGTGTTGTGTATTGGTCAATTGGTGCGGCGGAGGGATTATGACACGACCATTATTGTTGGTGATGTGGTCGAATTCGTGTATCCAAATACTGTTGAATCGGTCCAAGGAAAAATATTGATTATTGATATTGCTTTTGTTATGATAACATGCTTTTCATTTATAATATGTTTATAGATTGTTTATGTGAAATATGCCATTAAATATGCCATTGAAGTATGATGCATTGCATAACATGCTCATTCATTGTTATTGGCTACCTCACTTAGACTATGTAAGTCTAATGCATTCATTTGCATAAACATTTCAGGCTAACAAAGTGTTCGGTCCGAAATCGGAGCAGTCAAAGGATAGGCAAGTCACCACAAGTAAAGAGTAATGTGTTTTGTCCTTATGAACTTCTAGTATGGTGGCAAAGTAGTTAAAGTAATTATACTAGTCTTGTGGCCCTATTATTGTGTATATGTTACCTATGTTTTTATAAGATTTTAAAGCTATAATAACTTTTGAGTTAGTAATAAAATTTACATATTTGACACTAAAATATTAATTAAAAGTCTAAGATTTATGTCTCCGATCTCCGTTATGTTTTTCGGTAGCGCTCTCCGACCCGATTCTCTACCAAGCCGGGAAGGGGGTGTTACATTAACACAGTTCCCATAATTAAGAAGCTCAAATATTTATTATCATAAGTCAAATACAAGTAAATTAATTTGCTTTTGCATGCTTTTATAATTAATTTTTTTGGCATAATTCTAAAAATTATCACTAATGTTTAATTGAATAGTCACTTTGGCCCATTTTTTTGAACATTTTAACCCTCAACGTTTTATTTTAGGTCAAAATGGTCTCCCGTTGAACGAAAACCGTTAGTTAACTATCAGTAAACACCTTGAGATGATGTGACAATCATACATGGCATCATACAACGAGTGGTTAAGGCGCGAGCTATCACAAACAAAGAATTGAGTTCTATTCCTCTCAAGGCCAAAAATCAAAATCTTTGTAAATGTTACACTTTTATGTTAGCGTGTGATGCCATATAGGATCATCACGTCATCTCAAGGTGTTTATTGTTAGTTAGTTAGTTAGTTAATAGTTTTCATCTAATGAGGGTCATTTTGACCCAAGATGAAACGTTGTGCTCAAAAAAAAGAATACGAGTCAAAGTGACTATTCATTCAAACGGTATGGGCATTTTTTCTCATAATATCAATTTTTCAATACTTGTTATTAGTGGCCCAATTTACAAGCAAATTAATTTATTTGTGTCTACTTTTAAAATTCAATTTTTCAATACTTTTTATTAGATGCTCAATTTACAAGCAAATTATTTTTTTATCTGATTTTAAATTTATTTATATTTTAGTACTTATTATTAGGGGCTAAATTTTTAAGTTCGTCTTTAATTCACCAAAATATCATAAACGGGTATATTTATAATATTGAGACAAGTCATTCATGTCATTTTTCACTATATCGTATGACCTCTCGTACGATTGCATTTTATATAGTAATCGAGTGAACCGTCCTAGATCATTAAATTTATTATTTTCCCCATCTATTATTTGGGGAAGGAAGGGACAACGTGAAAGAGTAAGAAATATTCATATAGCAACCCCCCCCCCCCACACACACACACATATAGGTTTAATTATCGGTTTTTGGTCTATTGACCGACTAATTTAAATTAGATATTGCAGAGATTTATTATAGAGGCGATCCTACAACTCAATTGTCTCTATTTACAATGTACAAATTTGAACCTCTGGCCTTACTTAGGGGATCTAGTGCCTCATCTCACTAAACCAACTGCTAGGCGATCCTACAACTCAATTGTCTCTATTTACAATGTACAAATTTAAACCTCTGACCTTACTTAGGAAATTCAGTACCTCATCTCACTAAATAAACTGCTTGTTAGTTATAGCAATCCATATATTTAATCTTCATGGTTTTGTTGAATGGATCCTGCTTGTTCGTTTTATCATTAATTTAGTGGAAGTGGTGTGCAAAATAGGAGACAATGGGAATAAAATATGAAATATTACAAGATTAGGTTGGAATTAGTAGGAACACGGGGTATTAAACCATTGTATTACAATTACTACACGTGCAGAACACTCATATTATTTAAACTACCACAACAGTCAATGTGTTTCTGTGACATATTTTGGTTTGAATAATTAATTTAACATTCAAGTCAGTCCAACCCAATAAATGTCTCAGTGAAAAAGCGAATGATTTTTATTTTAGGAGACACGAGTTCAATATGTTTTGTCTGCAAGGTGTGTGTGCATTATCAAAGAATTAAAAAAATATGTATAAATAGATACTACCTTGTAATCACCTTTAGACTATTAAATAAAGACATTCAAGTTAGTCGGTATTTAACCTAAAAAAATCTTCTCGAAAGCCGCCCCTGTCATTCAACTTTTTAACCTTTTTGCACCATTTTTAACGCCATAACCTCTTTTTTTTAACTGGTGGTCGAAAATCAATCTTAGTAATAGTTGTCGACCATCGGGTCTATTATTTTCTTATTTTTTATATTTTTAATAATAATCTCTACCTTTGTGGCACGCTTTTTCATTTGCCTTTGTGACACGTTTTTTCTTTATTTTTGTGGTTTCGTTTCATCTGTCGTTTTGGCATGATTTCATCATACCTTAATGGTCGTTTGGTGCTCACACATAGATCTTCACGATGCTAGTTTTTTATTATGATTCTGTCGATGGTCATAGAAAGATAGATTCCCACTCGGTTGATGTTTGTTTTTCGATGTAATCAGTCTTGGGTTGTGGAACAATCTGTCTGATAGTTTGACTCGCTCACCACTCCTTTTTCACCCTGTAATGTGTCTCGTTTGGATAGAGATAAGGAGATTCATGAAGGCTTCTGAATTTTGACGGTATGCTAATCTCTATGAAAATATTTACTTTTCTTTGCCCTTTTGAATTTTTGTATAAGATTTTGGTGGACTAGTCCTCGTTATTCTTCATTCTGTATGTGTTGTATTTATTACATCTTCTATTAATTTTTTAATAAAATTCAATTACCATTGTAAAAAAAATTAGTCGATATTTCGCATGTCAAATGATTTGTATTGAATTAATTAAAAATAAAAAAGTAAATTACTTATGAAAATAATTAATTTCTCGAAATGATTTCATATATAATTAAAAATATGATTATAATTAAAATAAATATAATTTCAATCCTGATACATAATTGAACTGACTACAAAATGAATATATTGACTATATCTCGGGAGGGTTTTTTTATTTAATGGTATTTCAAATCCCTTTTAGTTTAAATAATAATTAAATTAAATATTAATTATAGTAAGCCCCTTGTTGATGTCAAAATATCAGATACCAAACAAAGAGGAGGAGATGAAGGGTGAGATGGGTATGAAGGCGGTGGTTGATGGTAGTTTGTGGTGGTTCACCCATTTTGAGATAGGCGGAGAGCCACCGAGAGAAAAAAGAGAGATGACGGAGGAATCATGTGGATGAGATTCCACTTGTTTGTTCCTTTCTGGTCATAGGGGTATTCATAGTCGAGTGATACTATTTGATGTGACTGGGCCAGGTGTAGTGATGACTATTGACAAGTCGGCATCGTTAGGCCTCAAACCCAGTTGATAGGCTTTTCAGTCTGATCACGCGGGTTGGCAGACTGGGTTTGGGTGTCAGGCAGTAGGCTCAACTAGCGAGTCAGACGGGCCTGATGATCATCATGTTAAAGATTGTCTAAAGGCGAGAGCTTTGGATGTACGTCGTTTGTAGGTGGAGATGTGATGGTTATGGGAGGAGGTATAACACTTGCCCTTCCTCAGTTGAATGAGTGTCGTAAAGTGGTACGAGCTGAGATTAGGAGTTAAGGATCATGCTTGTAGTCGTTGAGTTCGTGGTGCACTTTTAAAAAGGGGTATTTTTCCGAGAATGTAGGTCATTATTTGTGTGAATATAGGCAATATAAAAATTTTGCACTCGTGGTGTTGTCTGAGCGGTCTGGAGCAAATCCCTAATTTCTTCAATTCATTTTCTTGATTGTTCAAGAAAGAACTAGTCATTTCAAGTTTCTTCATCTTCCGTTCTTACTTTATTGAGATGGTGAGATGTACGAAAGCTTTGGTGAAAAAGGTTAAGGCAAATAAGGATGTGGACGTGGTTTGGGTTGCGGTCGAATGCCAGACTAACCAAGATAAGGCAAAAAGACTGCTAGAATGTCGTGGGTTGTTGTGGTTGAACTTTGAGTTCTAGTTTGAGGTTTCGATTGGAATCGCCCGTTTGAGCGATTACAGGGAAGGGAAAGATGGAACCATGGAGTGGTGCTACTTGCCAATATATATGTCTGAGGTTGGATTTAATTTTCCGCTACATAGTTTCGCTCGTTAGTTGCAGACTGATTATGGCATAGTTTCAGGGCAACTAACGGGGGTATCTTAATGGCTTGTCATCGGTTACCTTCTCAAGCGTGTAAGGGAGGAGTGGAATCCATCTGTGAAAGTTTTGAGGAGGTTGTTCACCCTTAGTCCGGCGACTCCGCTGAGTTCTCCAAGATTGTTGAGCTTTACGAAGCGTCATGGGAAAATGAATTTATTGGAGATCCAATTGAGGGTGACATGAAGACTAACCAGATGCTTTGGTTTTCCTCTAAAATGGTGGGTGCATGGGAGGATACAAGAACATCAATTCGTGTACTGTAACAGGCGAAAGAGAAGTAGTTCACCGTTTTGAAGAAGGGGAAATGGCTGAATATGAGGAAGCGTATCACTTTGCGGAGTGTATTCGAAGTGTGCCTCTAGGAGCAGAGCGTTAACGACTATAAGACGTCGCAGCTGATGAAGGTTTATGTGCCTTCTCCAGACGTATTGATCATGTCTGTACAATGGGAAAGAGGAGCTGACCCAAGTGCTTGTTTGGGATAAGCCAAAGGTAGGGAACTTGTAACACCCCCTTTCCGGCATGGTCGAGAACCGGGTCGGAGAGTGCTATCGATGAACAGTACAATATTCAGTGCAATAAAATTTCAATTCATAACACCATATGATCAATGTGATACTAATAAATCATTGCCATACATGCATTTTAGTCAAATACATCAATATGAAACAGTAATTAATCATTTGGACCAATTCATAAGATATTTCAAATTTTAGGGACTAAATTGTAAATCTTGAAAAATTAGAGGTTCTTTGATGCAATTGATTATACCTTAATGAAATTCAATACAATAACAAGAAGCATGTAAAATTTCATGCAATTTAGAGTTCATTTACTCATCCAATTGACTCGTCCTAAATTTAGTGACCAATCTATGAACATTGTAAACTTCAAGATTATGCCTTTTTAACCAACTTAACTAACCATGTATTGAAACGTCTTGATGTCGTTTCGATACGGCTGCACGTTGGTCAACCTTGGTTGACTTTGCCTAATACCCATATCGATACGGGTAAACCCTGTATCGGTACAGGTTGACTCTTTTTGACCTTGACTTTGGCCCGTTTCGATACCGGTTAGACCCGTATCGAAACATAGGATTCTAGTGGCAAAATGTTTCGATACAGCTCTAAACAGTATCGATACGCCCTGTTTCTTAGGTTCAATTATTCTTAACCGCATCGATACGCCATTACCCGTATCGATACGGCCTGACCTGTAATGACAAATTTTTGATGATTTTTAATCAAATTGACCTACCAAACAATGTTCAAATGCAATAAAACTTTATACACAACATTTCAATACTATAAACTAGTAGCATGCCAAATTTCACGATCATACGAATACGTTTACTAGAATTTCACCTATGTGAGCCAAATATGTCATTTTTACCCACTTTTAGCCATTCCTAAAGTCATTTTAGGGCCTTTAACATTATTACAACTTATGCACCTTACAAGCATACCAAAATAGACACAAAAGACTAGTTCAACTACTTTGCCACCTTCCTAGGAGTTTGTAAGGTCAATATACATTACTTTGTCTTGTAGTGACTTGTCTTTCCGCGACTTATCCGATCTTCAAAAGGAGTCAATTTCTTAACCTGAAATGCATGAGATGAGACACGTTAGGCATACATTTCCTAGTGAGGTAGTCATAAATAATGTAAATAACACTGTATGAAGCATATACATAATCTCATGCTTATCAATGCCAATACTATGTTTCAATATATAATGTTTAACATATTAAATCCATTATTAACCCTTGGATTGAATCAAGATAGTGGATACACGAATTTCTACGCCTCGCCAAATCAATGAATGGTCTAGTCCCTCCACCTCGCCAATATGACCAATACCAAAACACATCCCTCTGCCTCGCCAAATCAATATAGGTCGTAACCCTAGGACCGTAGTCCACCCGTACAGTGAGCTCATGAATTCCATGGCATGCCAATTGTATCCAATGTCCATTCAAATCCAAGGTTTCAAATCAATATTCATATTCAATATTCAATGATAATTCTGATGACCAATGACTTCAATATTATCAATAGCAAACTTGTCTCATTATAAATATTTCATGGTTTCAATATCAATGTCAATATCAATATCCGATGATTTATTTACAATGTTGCAATAACAATAACTATATCGATGACAATGCATGATGATGATGCCAATAACTATGTCTGATGTTCATTACCAAACTTACCGATGCTTACCAATGGATCCGTTTAACAATCCGGTGCAACTTTCTTATGGGTAATGTTAGTTATAAGATTGAAATCAATAATAAAGGATTTGGAAAGGCCCTTTCGCTTAATCTCGAGACTTCGACTACACTCACCTTGAAATTCGATGCTGTTACGGCTCTCGAATGACAACTCCGTTGTTCCTAGCCTTTGGTGAATTCGATGGATACTTCTTTTCGTTATCTTGAGCTGGGAAATCAATAGGGAGATTATTAGGATCGATAATACGATATCAAAATCAATATAATGATATCAAAATCGATATTCAAATTCAATATAAACAACAACGATGAATTATCCATAGATGGACAAAACCCTAGCTTGAGATTAAGCTTGATACATCCATGGAATCTGACGATTGTTTGAGGATTATAATTTACGCGAAAAATAGAAACAATTCGATATCAATAAATTGAAGAAAAACTAAGCTTAAGTTTCCTCTCCAATAAAGGTGCTTGTTTAGATGAAGAAGAAAATAACTATTGAGGTGTTTGCTTCTCAAGGCTCAGGTAAGTTTCTATCTGCTTTCCTATATTTTCTTAATTTGTTTTGTCCTTAAAACTTTAAATAGTCGAATGGCTTTCCTCATCATGAAGGAAACTAATTTCTTTCATCCACGTAGATGAAAATTATAATTGAGGAAGGACTAATCGTAAGGTTAGCCCCTCAACTCTCAATACTTTATGGTTTTACCCTCAAAACTTTTTTATAGCTATAATTTGGTCACTAGAAAGCTTTTTAACAAATTCGATAAAACTAGTACACGATAATTTAACTCAATTAGAGTCCAATGTCAATAACTAACTAACCGCTACTATATTTAGACTTTATCGATATGAAATTTCTGATCACCAGAACCCAATTCTGACTAGACCAAATTTTGGGGTGTTACAGAACTGGCTGATCACCTATGATTGTTGTTCACGGTGGAAGTGGTCATCGACTCTGGTGCCTCGTAGGGTAAAAGGTGGCAAGAAATCAGCTCGGATGTTAGCACATATGAGAAACTATTCCTTTAGAATGACAATTATGTTGTTTAGGAAAGTGTGGAGGCTCTTGTGAAAAGAGTAGTGGGATGGAGGTTTTTGATGCTTCGGAAGCTCTGGATGAATCGACGTTTGTCGATTCAACCTCTACAATGCTCGTAGAAGGTAAAGAGAATATTGACACAAATCAATTAGACTCGTGGTGTGGATCATTCTCAGAGGAGGGAATCGAGGATGAGAGGGAGATTGTGGAGGTTATCCCCCTCAACATGATGTCCCCGGAGGACACCGAGCCCAACGTAGCTCTGAGGGAGACTTTGGTATGAAAAGGAGAGATAACAAGGGTGAGGAATTTTCAAGGGTGGAGGCATATGGCATCTTCAGTTAGGATCCTAACGGATTATTAATAGGAAAAGGGGAGCGACCCATTAGTTGTTGTCGATGATGTAGAGATTATAGAGTCGTGGCATCTACAGGATCCAGGCTTCATAAGACAATGGATGCAAGGGCTGCCTTTTGGGGGGTAGAAAGAGGAAGATGCCTCAATTGGAAATCCTAACAAAGTGAAAGTGCTTTGGAAGAGAAGAGAAGCAAAGCGACGGAGAAGGTTTAGGTACCAATAGCGAAGGCACCAGTGGAATTGGTTGCAGTCCCAAAGTTGATCGTAATCAAGGAGGGGTAGACTTTTGGGATCGTAAACTCATGTGGGGGTGTTAAGGTTTCTGTCGTTGTAGTGCCCATTGCTCCCTTTATTGCATGTATTTTGCTTGGCTCTTATTTATTGTCCACTTTGTTGTAGTGGGTAAGTGACATTTTTCTTGGTGAAAAATTTTCCGGAGGAATCTTTTGCTCCGGTGATCCGGTTGACTAGAGGTGGGGAAGCTCTAAATCTTTCCCCATATGCTTCAGGTATGTAGTTACCTTATTTGTTCATTTATTTGGGGTGGTATTTACTTTTTGTTTGCCTATGGCAGAGGTTCCGGTTCTGCGGATCCTTCCCCTAGTTTTCGCGGGGTCTATTATACTAAGGCGACTCGATTGGCTACCAAAAGCTACAATATTCCTTTCGTTAGGTGGAAAATGAAATACACTAAACTTTCGCTAATGCTGGGGCAACTTGTACTCGTCAACGAGAGGAGATGGTTGTTAAGGAACGAGAGCTTGCTGAGGCTAATGGTAAAGTTGCTTCGATGGCCTAAGAGGTTGACGCCATGAGACGACAGTTGGTGGAGCCTCAAGATGGCCGAAAAAGAGTTGAGGTGCAAGCTACCAGCGAGCGGTGGAAGTATAAACTTGCCCGAGCATATGCGCATGTGTAGAAGGAGATAGCTATGAATGATACTACAGAGGTGAGGGAGGCAAAGAACGTAATGTCTCGCATATAAGGGGAGAAAGAAGAGTTGATGATGATTTTGGAGCAAAAGATTCGGCAACACGAGGAGAGCTTTGAAGTGGAGAGAGCCGCTAGACTTGCTTATGAGGGGGAGCTACAAGGGATCAATGGCTATACGGATCAATGGAACACAACTTAGTATATGTCGTTCAAGTGGTTGTGGGACCACTGAATTTGAGCAATTTAGACCTTCACTATTGTTGGGAGGTAATGGAAACAAGGTTAGGTTTTGATGTCTACAATCCCTTAGGTGAGTCTTGGGAAGATATCTGCATAGGGCTATTGCCTTATGCCCGTCAAGAGGTAGGTGGCTTGCCTTCAACTCCAATGAACGAGGTCTTGTGCTCTTAGATGATAGACCCTTTGAAGGTTGATGGAGGGAATCTTTTAGAGGTTATGCCACATGATCCTATAGAGGTTGAGCCAAAGAGGTCTCTAGAGTTTAGACATGTGGTTCGACGAGTATTTGAATTGGGATACCCTCAGAGGGTTGGGGCTGTAAATGTTTTAGGGGCTGACACGGGAGTTCCTTTAGTGGTTGTGTCAAGGAGTTCCTTGGGAGCTAAAATTGAAGAACCCTCAGAAGTTGGAGCAAGAGATACTACGACTACTAAACCCTTGAGTAAAACCAATATTTTGATTTTGATATAAAAAGGACTAACTTGGTTGGTGAGACTGCCAACCCATCTCGATGTCCCCTCTGGGTCCCCTTTGGCAGCGGTTTCTCTAGCTCTTCTGTTAATATGGGTAGGTGTTTTTCTTTATTGCAGCTATGCTCATAAGTCGCATTTGATGCCTTGTTTCGTTGCCTACAAATGTTAGGACTTGCACTCTGGAAAGTTTAAGGGTGAGGGCATCTGGGCGTCTCAAGTTGGGATTCTAACGAGTTATTAACAAGAAAAAAAGAGCGACCCCTCCGTCTTTGCCAAAGATGTCCTCATTGGAAATCCTTACAAAGAGAATTGCTTTGGAAGAGAAGAAGAGCAAAGTGACGGAGGAGGTTCAGGTACCCATGGCGAAGGTGCAAGTGGAATCAATTGCGGCCTTGGAGTCGGTCGTAATAAATGAGTGGTCGACTTTTGGGATCGTAAAATTATGCGGGGTTTCAAGGTTTCTCTCGTTGCAGTGCTCATTGCTCCTCTTATTGCATGTATTTTGATTGGCTTGCATTTATTGGCCACTTTGTTATAGTCAGCGAGTGACATTTGTGTTGGTGAAAATTTCTCTAGAGGCATATTTTGCTCCAGTGATCTGGTCGACAAAAGGTGGGGAAGCTCTAAATCATTACCCATCTGCTTCAGGTATGCGGTTACATTTTTGTTTATTTATCTTGGGAGGTTTTTACTTTTTGTTTGCAAGAGGTAGAGGTTTCGGTGTTGCGGATCCTTCCCCTAGTTTTATGGGGTCTGCTATGCTGAGGCGACTCGATTGGCTACTAAGCTGGAGTATTCCCTTATTGAGGTGGACAAGGAAATACACCCAACTTTCGTTGATATTGGGGCAGCTTGTACTTGTCAACGGGAGGAGTTGTCTATTAAGGAATAGAAGCTTGTTGAAGCCAACGGTAAATTTGCTTCGATTGCCAAAGAGGTTGATATCATGAGACGACGGTTGGTGGATGATCAAGATTACCAGAAAAGAGCTGAGCTGCAAGTTGCTGGCGAGCAGAGGAAGTATGCACTTGCCCAAGCAGATGCGCATCTGCAAAAAGAAATAACTATGAATGATACCACACAGGCGAGGGAGGCGAAGGATGCAATGTCTCGTATTTAAGGGGAGAATGGGGAGTTGAGGATGATTTTAGAAAGAATGATTCATCAGCTCGAGGAGAGCGTTGAAATGGAGAGAGTTGCGAGACTTGTTGCCGAAAAGGATCTGCAAGTGTTCAATGGCTATACGGATGAATGGAACACAACTTAGTATGTGTTGTTCAAGTGGCTATGGAACCACTAAATTTGAGTAACTTAGACCTCCTCTACTTCTTGGAGGTAGTGGAAACGGGGGTAGGTTTTGATATCTACAATCTTGCGAGTGAGTCTTGAGAAGATATCTGTATAAGGCTATTGCCCTATGTCCGTCAGGAGGTAAGTGGCTTGCCTTATACTCCAATGAAAGAGATCTCATGCTCTGAGATGAGAGAACCTTTGAAGGTTGATGGAGGGAATCTTTCAGAGGTTATGCCACATGATACTGTAGGGTTTGAGATAAAGGGGCCTTCAGAGTTTAGACATGAGATCCTACGAGTATTTGAAATGGGAAACCCTCAAGGGTTTGGACTTGGGAATGTTTTAGGGGCTAACACATAAGTTCCTTTAGAGGTTGTGTCTAGGAGTTCCTTGGGGGCTTAAACTAAAGAACCCTCAGAAGTTGGAGCAACAGATCCTCCAACTACTTAACCCTTCTATTAAACCAATATGTTGATTTTGATATAAAAAGAACAAACTTGGTTGGTGAGACTGCCTACTTGTACCGATGTACTCTCTAGGTCCCCTTTGGCAACAATTTATCTCGCACATCTTTTAATATGGGTAGGTGTCTTTCTTTATTGCAGCTATGCTCATAAGTTAGATTTGATGCCTTATTTCGTTGTCTACAGATATTAGGACTTGTACATTGAAAAGTTTAGGGGTGGGGATATCTGGGTATCTCCATGTGGGATCTAACGGGTTATTAACAAAAAAGGGAGCAACCCCTAAGTTGTTGCTGAGGATGTAGAGATTTTAGAGTCGGGGCATCTGCGGGATCCAGGCTTCAAAAGTCAATGGATGCAAGGGCTTCCTTTTGGGGGTAGAAAGAGGAAAATGCCCCAAATGGAAATCATGATAAAGAAGACTTCTTTCGAAGAGAAGACGAGAAAATTGATAGAGGAGGTTTAGGTACCCATGTCGAAGGCGTAGTGGAATTTGTTGCAGTCCTGGAGTCGACCGTAATCAAGGAGGGGTCGATTTTTGGGATTATAAACTCATGTGGGGGTGTTAAGGTTTCTGTATGTATTTTGTTTGGCTATCATTTATTGGCCACTTTGTTGTAGTCAGCGAATGGCATTTGTGTTTGTGAAAAATTCTCTAGAGGCATATTTTGCTCCGGTGATCCGGTCAACTAGAGGTAGGGAAGCTCTAAATCTTTCCCCATCTGCTTCATGCATTTGATTACCTTAATTGTTCATTTATTTGGGGAGGTATATACTTTTTGTTTGTTGTGGCAGAGTTTTTGGTGCTTCAAATCCTTCCCTTAGTTTTCGTGGGGTCTGCCAATCAGAGGCCACTCGATTTCCTACTGAGTTACAGTATTCCTTTCGCGAAGCGGACAAGGAAATACACTAAACTTTTATTGATATTGGGGCAGCTTGTACTCGTCAACGAGAGGAGTTGGTTGTTAAGGAACGTGAGCTTGATAAGGCAAACAGTAAAGTTGCTTCGATGTCTAAAGAGGTTAATGGCATGGGATGACGATAAGAGAAGGCTCAAGATGGCCGGAAAAGAGATGAGGTGCAAGCTACTAACGAGCGGGGGAAGTATGCACTTTCCCAAGCAGATACACATGTGCAGAAAGAGATAGCTACAAATGATAGTACACAGGCGAGGGAGGCGAAGGATGCAATGTTCCGTATTTAAAGGGAGAAGGAAAACTTGAGAAAGGTTTTAGAGCGAAGGATTCATCAGCTCGAGGATAGCATTAAAGAAGAGAGAGTCACAAGACTTTCCTCTAAGAGGGAGCTGCAAGGGTTCAATGGTTATACGGATCAATGGAACACAACTTAGTGTGTGTCGTTCCAGTGGTTATAGGACCACTAAATTTGAAAAACTTAGACCTCTATTGTTGTTGGGAGGTAGTGGAAGCATGGTTAGGTTTTATGTCTACAATCCCTCAGGTGAGTCTTGGGGAGATATCCGCATAGGGCTATTACCCTATGTCCGCCAAGAGGTAGGTGGCTTGCCTTCTACTCCAATGAACAAGGTACCATGCTCTTAGACGAGAGACCCTTTGAAGGTTGATGGAGGGAATCTTTCAGAGGTTATGCCATATGATCCTTTAGGGGTTGAGCTAAAGGGGCCTTCAAAGTTTAGACATGAGGTCCCACGAGTATTTGAATTGGGAGACCCTCATGGGGTTGGACTTGAGAATTTTTAGGGGATGACATTAGAGTTCCTTTATTGGTTGTGTCAATGATTTTTTTGTGGGGCTGAAACTGAAGAACCCTCAGAAGTTAACGCAACAAATCCTCTGGAATCTCTAGTTGGGATCCTAACGGGTTATTAATAGGAAAATGGGAGTGACACCTCAATTGTTGACGATGATGTAGAGAATATGGAGTCGAGGCATCTATGAGATCTAGGTTTCAAAAGTTAATAGATGCAAGGGTTGCGTTTTAGGGGTAGAAAGAGAAAGATGCCCCCATTGGAAATCTTGACAAAGTGAAGTGCTTTGGAAGAGAAGAGGAGCAAAGTGACGGGGGAGGTTCAGGTACCCATGGCGAAGGCACCAGTGGAATTGGTTAAAGTCTCGGAGTCAACCGTAATCGAGGGGTCGTCTTTTGGGATCGTAACCTCATTTGGTGGTGTCAAGTTTTCGGTCGTTGCACTTCCCATTTCTCCCCTTATTGTATGTATTTTGCTTGGCTTTCATTTATCGGCCACTTTGTTGCAGTCAATGAGTGACATTTATCTTGGTGAAAAATTCTCCATAGGCATATTTTGCTCTGGTGATTCGGTCGACTAGAGGTAAGGAAGCTCTAAATCTTTCCCCATCTGATTTAGATGTGTGGTTACCTTATTTGTTAATTTATTTGGGGAGGTATTTACTTTTTGTTTGACTGTGGCAGAGTTTTCGTTGCTTCGATTCCTTCCCCTAGTTTTCGTGGGGTCTGCAATGCGGAGGTGACTCAATTTGCTATTGAGCTACAGTATTACCTTCGCAAGGCGGACAAGGAAATACACTCAACTTTCGCTGATATTGGGGCAGCTTGTACTTGTCAACGAGAGGAGTTGGCTGTTAAAGAGCGTGAGCTTGCTGAGGCCAACGGTAAAGTTGCTTCGATGCCTAAAGAGTTTAATGCTATAGGGTAACGGTTGGTGGAGGCTCAAGATGGCTGGAAAAGATATGAGGTTCAAGCTGCTAGCGAGCTGGGGAAGTATGCACTTTCCCAAGCAGTTACGCATACGCAGAAAGAGATAGCAACGAATGATAGTACACATGTGTGGAAGGCGAAGGATGCAATGTCCCGTAATTAATAGGAGAAGGAAGAGTTGATGACGATTTGGAGTGAAGGATTCATCAGCTCGAGGAGAGCGTTGAAGCAGAGAGAGTCGCGAGACTTGCTGCTGAGAGGGAGTTGCAAGGGTTCAATGGCTATATGAATCAATAGAACACAACTTAGTGTGTGTCGTTCAAGTGGCTATGGGACCACTGAATTTGAGCAACTTACACCTCCACTACTATTGAGAGGCAGTGGAAACGGGGGTAGGTTTTGATGTCTATAATCCCTCGGGTGAGTCTTGGGAAGATATCTGCATAGGGCTATTGCCCTATGTCCGCTGGGAGGTAGGTTGCTTGTCTTCTACTCCAATGAACGAGGTCGCATGCTCATAGACGATAGACCCTTTGAAGGTTGATGGAGGGAATCTTTCAAAGGTTATGCCACATGATCATGTAGGGGTTGAGCCAAAAAGGCCTTCGAATTTTAGACATGAGGTCCCACGAGTATTTGAATTGGAAGACCCTCATGGGGTTGGACCTTAGAAATTTTAGGGGGCTGACATTGGAGTTCCTTTAGTGGTTGTGTCAAAGAGTTCCTTGGGGGCTGAAACTGAACAACCCTCAGAAGTTGGCGCAACAGATCCTCCGACTACTTAACCATTCTATTAAACCAATATGTTGATTTTAATATAAAAAGGACTAACTTGGTTGGTGAAGTTATCTAAGGTAGAAGAAACTAATGTGTTGTGGCTTGACGTACCTACATGATGAAACTCTACATATATGATACTTGATAGGATTATTCTGTACCGTGAAGCTTTTAAGCAAATGGTTGTTTTAGATTTTTATTTTCATCATTTTGCAAACACCGAAGAGTGAGAAATGGTTGAGAAAATTTGAGATACTTTAGAACCATTTTTTGATATAACTGAATGATTTTTGGGAAGTGATTATCCTACTACAAATTTATACTTTGGGAATGTTTGAAAAAATTTATACTTTTGAAAGAGTTGACAAAAAGCAATGATGTGATTTTAAAAACAATGGCAATTGAAATGAAGAAAAAGTTTGATAAGTATTGGTTCAACTTGAGTGAGGATGACTATGGCACATTATTTGCCTTTGTAGTAATTCTTGATTCTCGTTTTAAGTTATCTTTTCTCAAATATTGTTACGAAAAATTATTTGAGGATGGAACAGAAGCTATTATAAAAATCCGTGATGTCAAAGCTAAGCTAGGAAAGCTTCTTAAAGAGTATGATCCAGAAACGCATGCCCTACATGAAACATTATTAGAATCAAGCTCAAACTCTAATATCGAGAGCTCGTCTGGAAACTAGAAGCGGAAATTTGATCTTTTTGTTGTAAGTTTAATATTTTTTAAAATATTTTATTATTTCCATATTTTTTTTGTTTTTATTTATTTATTTACCCGTTTATTTTCTATTTCATCTTTTATATTTTTTAGGACTATGACAAGGAAGAGGCCATGCTTTTGGATTATTCAAAGACCCATTTAGATGTTTACTTAGAAAATCCTAAAATGGATAGAAAAACAGAACTTGACGTCCTAAATTTTTAGAAACGGAATGAACAACAATATGAAAGGCTTTCTTATCTTGCTAGAGATATTTTGACTGTTTTGCTCACCATTGTTGCTTCAGAATCAACTTTTAGCATTGGATGTCGAATTTTGAATAAATGGAGAAGTTCTTGTATCCCTGAAAATGTGGAAGCTTTGATAACAACTCGTAGTTGGTTGTTCGGTTATGAATGTAAATTTTTTTATTACCTCTAAAATTTGTTTTTAATTTCCAATAAGAAATCTTGTTTACTACACAATCTTCTTGCACTTCTAGTATATTGCATTTTCTTACTTTAACTTTAAAAAATACATTTGCTTATTTTTGATAATATGTTGCTTAATTTCTTATTTCACTAGAAAATAAAATAATAATTTCTTGTTATTGTTTATGTAGCTACGGAAGATGACGAGTTTCTTGGCTCTAATGTGGATTGGACTGCAACAAAATCCAACAATTGATGCATACATTATTTATGTTTATTTTGAGATCACTTTATTGATTTTTTAAGTTTTATTTTAAAAAATTAATATAATTGAGTTTGATATGTAAGGGTAATCTTTATTGATTTTTTAACTTGGTTTGTAGTAAATATTACAATTATTTAGTTTATTAATCATCACGTTTAACACATTATGTTCACGAGATTGTTTTCTGGTTATGTTTGGATTTCATTACAGTTCAAGGTGGTTTTTCCGATATCTGTCCACACAAGTGATTTTAATCTTATTTGGATTATTTGTCTTAGTTTATTATTAGTTTAGTTTTTTTATATAGTTTACATCGATTTTATGGTCTATGTTTGGGATTCGTTGTTTTCCTTATTAATGATGTCGTCTTTAAAGTTCGAATTTAGATTCTCTCTTTGAAAGTGCAATTTATCTTGCCAATACACTCAATCCTTGTTGATGAGATAAAGATAATGTTTTTTTTTTTATTTTAAAAAAAATAAATTTTAACGCTATTTTTGTTAAAAATAGACATAATAGTGTAATATCACTTTTGAAAGATAATTCTTTATTTGAGACTTGTGTTTCATGTTAATTTGTGTTCGTAAAAAATGAAATTTCTTTTCTTTTAAAGTAAACTATAATCTATCGTCTAAGAGATGTAAATTAAAGTTAACCACATTAATACACTTTTTGGGTAGTAACTAGTGAGTTTTCTTTTAAATTAAACTATAATTTACCGTCTAAGAGATGTAAATTAAATTAACCACATTAATACACTTTTTGTGTGGTAACTTGTGAGTAACTTTATTTTATAATCCTTAACATCAAATACTATCGAATCTGATATGAAGATAGTCTTTTAAAGGAGAAAAGATATAGACAAGAATAAAACATACATATTTACTATTTATCATATTAATAAAATTTTCCGTTAACTTCAACTCAATTATCGGGTCAAAATCTTCTTGATATTTGGTTAAGATCATATTTTAGAAAATTAAATTTGAGTTGTTTTATGTTCGGGTTGATTTTCGGTTCGGGTTACTTTCGGTTCGAGTTACTTTCGGTTCGGGTTAATTTTCGATTTGGTTTGCTTTCGGTTCGTGTTGTATTCGATTCAGGTTGGCTTACGGTTCGAGTTGCTTTCGGTTCGAGTTAGCTTTCGATTCGGGTGGTATTCGGTTTGGGTTATTTTCGGTCTGATTATTTTTTATTCCGGTTCCTTTCAGTTTCAGTTACTTCCGATTCAGGTTGATTTTTGGTTCAACTAAAAATCAGGTTGGGTTTGGTTCAGTTCTATTCGATTCGAGTTCAAATCAAATTTGAACTATTATGTCCGAGTCTAAATCAAGTCTCGAATCGGGTAAATCGGTTCGGGTCTCAGATTTCGGGTCATGTTTGCCAGGTCTAGGGCAGTTCCAGAGGTATTGTGCCTTTCCGAGAATACTTCTCGCACATGCGACAAGAATTGTCGGCGGTTGAAGTATGCGAGATCTTTCCATTATGACCACCGTATCGACGCCTCATGGCGATAAGGTGTCAAACTTTCAGCGGTGAATCTTGAAATAAGTTGTCACCCCGTCGACACCTCGGTGTAGCCCTCACCTGCTCGTGGTGAGGAGTTGTCGTCCCATCTGTTCAATTTTTTTTCTTCACGATCAAGATGATTCTTATAGGGGGAGATCGCGACTAATTCATTTTAGGGAAGATGTCCACGCCAACTGCACCAATTGTTGATGCCCAAAATATCAGACACCGAACATGGAGGTGGAGATAAAGTCTGAGATGGGTATGAGGGCGGTGGTTGATGGCAGTTTGTGGTGGTTCACCCATTCTGCGGTGGGCGGAGAGCCACTGACAGTAAAAAGAGAGATGTCAGAGGACTCTTGTGGATAAAGTTCTACTTGGTCATTTCTTTTTGGTCAGAGGTATTTATAGTCGAGCAATATTGTTTGAGGGAATGAGCCTGGCATAGTGACGACTATTGATAGGTCAAAAGAGTTAGGCCTCAAACCCAACCGATATGTTTTTTTCAGTTTGATAACGTAAGCTGACAGAGTAGGTTTGGCTGTTAGGCAATAGGCTCAACTAGTGAGTCAGACACGCCTGATGACCATCATGTCAAAGACTGTCTGAAGGCACGAGCTCTAGAGACTATGTCATCTTATGCGCTAGGGACCTCCAGAGACATGGATCAACAGAGGTACAACGTTTGTAGGTGGAGATGTGATGATTGTGGGCGGAGATATAACATCCATATTTTTTAAAAGTTAAATAATCTGATATGTGTCGATATTTAATTCTAATTTGTCTTTGACCTAAATAATAATTGATTCAAATAAAACTCACATCATAAAATTGAATCTAAACTCATATATAATATTTTCATAAAACGAAAATCAATGAGGAATCTCAAAATTCTCATTATCTAAAACCTTGTCATTAAACAAGCAGTAAAAGTTTATGAAATAGATATTTCATTTACTAATAGAAATTTTTTTACAAATAATTTTTTACTGATGTCATTTATCTTATTTGAAATTTTAGATTTAAAATCTTTAAATAAGATATATAACAACATTATAGATCTGACTGTTAAAAATCGTTATCAATGCTTGAAATAGTGGCCCAAAATTATTCATTATATTGATCATCTTTCATTATCTCATTTTCCCCATTTGCTCTGAGAAAATTAAAATGAATTTTTTAAAGTTCTTTTATTTTTGTTGGTTTTCTTCCTAGTAGCCTTTGGCTGTTTTGTTAGTTTTATATATAGGTAAAATTCATCTTCTGTTGATGAACATTTTATTTTTAAAAAATTTTTTATTTTGTTAAATTCATCTCACATCTGCTTTTCCGCAGTTCTTTTGTTTGTTTTTATAATAATTTTTATGACAATTGTCTATCTTTTGATAGTTTTACATTAAAATGACGAATATCAACGGGCGTTTGTCGACGAAAGAAGCCGGTATATATATAATTATGATCTCCCTTTGTGGTTGTGTCGTAATGCCAAAAAGAAGTAAGAATTTATTTTTTTTATAGAGCATTTCTGGTTAAAGTAATTTGTTCACTGATTTTTTTAAAATACTATTCAAGTTCTTTTGAACGTGATAGGTTTTATATTTAATATTTTTTACGCCTCTTTGAATTTTATTATTTTATTTTTATGTATTAATTTTTTCAATGTTTTGAGATGTGATTCTTTTATAATCCTTTCAAGTCGAATATAATTCAGTATTTCAAAAAGAATTATTGATTATATTCGCACCAAGCAGTCAGTATGTACGTGGGTAAGATGTATGAATGACGGCTTTTAAGGATAACTATGAATGTCGGTCGGCGTTCCAGATAAGCATTGACTTTATCAACTTAATATTTGATTTATCTTGTTTGATTAAATTGGGATCATAAGGCATTGGTGGCAAAACTCTGGTCTGTATGAAACTATATTTTAAGTGTTTTAATGTACTAATCCAGTAATTAAAATGATTTTATCAGAATAATGAGTTTGTTTAAGTAATAAGCAGTTTGATATCATTTAAGTAGATTTTAAATTTGAAATTTAATGTATGTAAAAAAATTCGCAGGAAGACTCGTCCATTAAAATCAAATGTGCGACGCGAGTCAGTCCGAATTAGTCAAGACACAGCTCTAAAAAACCGAAAGAACAATAAATAATAATTTTATCAGATTCTCAGCTCAGGTATGTTCATATTGGTAAGCATGTGGTATATACAAGAATATTCATTTCTTATGGCAACTGTAGGACTGTGTTGAAATCGGGATTATTTCTGGTGGACATAAGGTTAGGGTTAGGTGACATTCAAAACAGTACTCAACTTTCACATTAATCCTAAATGATCGGAAATGGAATTGATTCAGTCATATCTTATCAAGCTAAGATAGAGAGGCCCTTATTCAGGGACAGACCCCAGGACTTTAGGTTAGGGGAGCTTTAGGGGACAAATTTATAAAAGTTTAGGGGGTGAAAATAGATTTTTAATAGAAAATACATAGAAAAATTCTAAAATTTTTTTAAATCATATATGATTTTTAAAATTTTAGAAGGGACGGTTGCCCCACCAGCACCCCTCGGTCCATCCCTGGCCCTATTTGGCACATATTTATTGTTTGTCTATGCTATGTTGTTCTTCTCTTTTCTTCTCTCCTCTTTTTAGCTTTGTTAATTACTATGTTTCATCCAGAGATTGTCTGATTACTTGAAAGTATATTTTTATTGAATTGATTTAGTTCTTTAATTTTTTAGTCTCATTTTTTTTAAATTATGGTAATTTTTATTTTTATTACAATTTATATTAATAAATAAATATATGATGTAATAGATTTATAGATCATAATTATAATAATTTAATTAAAATTGATTGCAACATCAACCATAATTATAATTATTATACTAATAAATAATTTTTTTTTAAATATGCTGGTGTGATAAAAGGGTAGTATTTGTTCAACTTTATTAGTCTTTCCAATAAAGACACGGCATGCATTACTGGTGCTCGAACCCAGATCTCATAGCATGATGAATATCTACCTTTGCCACCAGGACACAAGGGGATGAGATACTAATAAATAAATTAAAAAAGTATAATAATTATAATTAATAAATTATGACAACCATAATATTTTTTTTAGTTAAGAGAGAGATGTTTGTCTTTAGCAATAAGAGTGTTGTTAGTTGGCTGGCAAAGCCACTACCAACACATTTTTTATCTATCTAACATAATATTTTGCTTTAGTTGAGATGGTTATGGATAACAATTAAAATGGTTAACTGAGATATTTGATTTCTGTTTGATATATAATTTTTGTTGTTGTCAAAATTAAAGGTTTAAACACTTTACATTTAATAAGTTAAATCCGCTAATTAACATGTTTGATGAATATAGATTTATAAGAGAGAATTGTGGTGAAATCTCTTAATTTGAAAAAACGGTTAATAGAAGCGTTTTGGGTTATAGGTTTTGTCATAAAAGTTGAAAACAACTCCTTTTACCCTTAATAATAAAAAAACATTCAAATTAACATGTTTCAAATATTATTTAAATTTAATAATTAATTAAATTATATTAAAAATAATTATATATAGATCCTTCAAATATATTTAGTAATGTTATATTAAAAAATAACTTTTATAATCTAATAAATATTAATATATCATTAAACAAATATTGGATATAATCATGTCCTTATATATAATTTTGCTTGTTCAAATAATCAAATAACTATCAACTATCAGATAATTTTTTCAAACACCTTTATACAATCAACTAATATAATATGCTATCTGCTACCAGCTAATATAGTAAAAATGTTAGATAATTTAATTCAGACATAAATTTTTTAAAATAAAATAAATCTTTTTATTAAATAAGATTTAATACGAGCTATCAAACAAGTGACAAATTTCTTTTTTTCACACACACACATATATATATATATATATATATATATTAAAATATTGAATCAATTATGTGCCACACGGTGGCCCTCTGGTTTTCAGGGTCTGGCCTTGACCAATTCAGATCGACCCGCGTCGCACACTTAGTTTTAGTGAGTGAGTCTCCCCGTGAGAATTTTTTGCATGCACAACGCTTCGAACCCGAGACCTGCTTATGCAATACCAAGTTACTTACCACTTGGATCAACCCCGTTGGTATATGCCACACAGTTTTTAATTGTATTGAAAAGAACTATAAATATAAAAAACATGAAGTTTTATATCGGAAAGTACTTTGATAAATTTAATTTTAGAGTTTAAAGATTTATGTTGGGGTTTAGGGGTTTAGGTTGTAGGGAATAGAATTTAGAGTTTAGGGGTTATGATATAGAGTTTAAGATTTACGGTATTAGGGTTAAAGATTTAGGTTTAAAATTTTATATTTTAAATATGAAGGATTATGTAAAATAAATTAAACTTGTGTATCAAAAATAACGGATAATTTCCATAAATATTGTTGTGAGATTATTTTTTTCCCAAAATATTGTATATTCATTTTTATTTCCCAAAATATTGTAGATTCTACAGTACAATTAAAGACCACCCTAGCTGAATCCGACTTTAAACAATGATTTTATTAATCGAATAAAAAATTAAAGACTCTCCCATGTGTATCCGACTTCAAACAGTGATCTTCCTAAAGGCAGCCTCATTTGTATCCGACTTTGAATAGTGTTCCATGTACCATGAATGCATTCCCATGTTTGTGTCTTTTACTATTCAAAGTCGGACTCACCTGGGTGAGTCTTTAAATTTTTTACTGTTCAAAGTCGGACTCACCTAGGTGAGTCTTTAATTTTTTTACTCGAAAATTGTAAATCACTATTCAAAGTCGGACTCAGATGAGTCCTTCTTTGTTTTTACTGTAGAAAGTGCAATATATTAGGAAATAAAAATCAATGTGCAACATATTGGAGAAAAAAAATTCTTCTACAATATTTAGCTAAAAATTCCAAAAATAACTCTTTTATATTTTACTTTGAATAAATGAAATAATTATCCTAAAATATTTATCAAACAAACTTTAAAATTATTATTTTTTATCTTCAGAAGAGAGAAAAAGTAAAAGAAAAAGTTTATCATGATGTGAACCTACTATAATAAGTGCTCTCTAGACGTGTGGTCTTTAACTAAGAGAGGTTTTTCCTCCTACTAACCAAATTAAACTTAATTTAAAAAACATTGGAACTATTATATTCCAATAAAATAAACATTTCCTCTTTTTTTCTTCTAAAATCTGATTCATGAACTGATAAATCCAGATTATATATCTATTATTATTTAAAAAAATGAAAAATGAAAAAACACAAAACCTAATTCAGTGTAAAGTTGAAAGGTGGAAGAGGAAATCATTGTGGGATCAGCCCGTCTAGACAAGTACGTGAGTGGAGGATACTGCCGACCTCACATATAATGATGATTGTGTTTGTCTTGCCCTAAATTACCTTTTATCACACTACTTTTTGTTGGGTCTTATATACTTACATGTCTACACTTCACTTCACTGCTTTGTATTTGATCATTAACGGTGACGTATTCGGGAATTAAGGTTGGAAAATAAAATATAATTAACTATAAAATTGAAAGATGGAATATAAATAAATTAAAATTGAAAGATTTAAACAGGTAAAAAATTTATTATATTTTTTAATATAAAAAATTAGAGGAGCCATAGTCCCCAAACCTTACTACAACTCCGTCCCTAGACCCTAATCATAAAAAAAATCACGCCCAATGCCCATGTCTCATATATGTCTTATCGAATCACATAATTTATCTACATAAAATGATGTAAGAATGACAAAATCCTCCATAACCACCACACATATAATTGACACTTTTTATCTCCTTTCACTCGATCTTCCAAACCTTCGGTTTTTAATTATTTTGTACAACTTTCTCCACTACGTTTAGGGAGATTTTTTTAACGAAGCACATATCAATATTCTATGTGTATAATACTTTTAATAAAATCATACAACTTTCTTTTTCAAAAAAAAAATATTTGTACGACTTAATTTATTGATTGAACAATCATCAACCTCTAAACCTCTTTTACATATCAATATTGGACGCAACTAGTATCGAACATTGAAAGAGATAAATTAATTTTAAAACAATTGCAATTTATTAAGTACTTAAACTTAAAACTTGAAAGAACAATGACTAATTTGACTAAACTTTAAACCGGTAGGGATATGAAAGATCATTTGATCAAACAAATAGGACCCGCCCTCCCAACCTCTAATTAGGTTGGTCCGTGACTGGGTCTATCTAATAGGAAGTAGAAACTCTAGTTTAAAAAAAATATTTTATTGGAAAAAACTTTGGAAATGATACATTTGATTTACTTTCAAGTATTATTTTTGCAAGTTTTTGCTTAAATTTAACTATCAATTGTGAATCAAATTATTGGTGCAATGACAAAAACATGCTCTTAACTTGATACGTAATCTCCAATTTCAATCTTAATAATTGTTATCCTCATTTTAAAAAACATCCATTAAGAATAGTTGGTTAATTAAATTGAATAACAATACAATAAATGTGAAAGCTTATAATAGAATTCATTAGTCTTAATTAAGATTAAACTTAGGGGTAAATATAATGTGAATTTTAGTCATATGTGTAATCTAATGTGTGGTTTTGATTTATTGTAATTATACTAGTGAAAATTTGATTTTAGTTCAATTTTATAAAATATGTCAATTTATATTGATATTGAATAAATATATAATGCTATGTCGATAATTATTTTAATAATATATGAAAAAAATCAAATCAAAATTTTATACTTTTATAATTATACATAATTCAAAAATGACATTGGCCATTTTATACAGGTTTCCACGTAATTTTGATATTAATCCCTTAAACTTAATAGTGAAGTTTCAAAAAATACCTAAAACATTTAAAAAATACCTAAAAAAATGTCATTAAAACTAGGGATGAACCTAAAGGGATAGTCACCACCTAAAAATTTAAAATTCCTATATGATTTAGAAATTTTCTATACATTTTATATTGAAAATCTATTTTCGCCCCCTAAAGTTTTATAGGTTCGCCCTTCTTGAATTTTATAGGTTCGCCCCCAAACATAAAGTTCAACGTCCGTCCTTGATTAAAACCCGACCTTGTTCACATGTTTTTTTTTCAAAACTTTAAGAATTGAAAATTTACCATGTTGAAGCTAAATAACTATTTTGTGTCAACATTACAATAGAATCAGCATCACTACGTACCTTTAAAGAAGAAAAAAATGAATCGGCAAGTTGGAAAAGGCGGCGGCCGCTGTCCTTAGAGAAAGGTTGTAAATAAACAAAGATGAGATGAACATAAGTATAGAACATCGTTGTCGTGAAAGCACACATGGCCTGGGTTGGTGAAGTGAAAGGTGGTCCGAGTTCAATGAACATTCTCCCTCTCCACTTTCCCCGAACCTTCTTCTCAGGAAACTAGTCAACTTTCATCATGACCCACGAATACGGTTACGGATGTGGATTCCACTAATTCCGGCTATTTTTTATACTTTTTCTGTCGGCTTGTCTTCTTGTGTATCCCCGGCTCACTCCTTTTTTGTTTTCTTGGGACATAAGTTTCCCAAGTGTTAGTGTGAGAATCTTTAAATAGATAGATAGAGTATGCACTGTCAGCAGGATTTCAAAACGGGTCAAGTTTCGGGTGTTCCTAACCCGTTTTCGACACAGTAGTAAATCCATTGAGCATGCACAAGTTTTTAGACAAAGTACAAGTGTGTGTATGAAACCTAACCCAGTTTGTTTTTCAAATGTGTCCATAAGCCATTGAGTTGATTTAAGAAAACCCAACCCATAAAGCTCATTAAACCCAACTTATTTAGTCTTTTAAGTTAGCTGCCCATTAGGTTTGAAGTACGTCACATTTTGGGCAATATTCATTCCACGAACCACTGCAATAGAAGAAACGCTTATACAGTTGATCGGTATAAAAACGTCACACTATTAATGCAAGTTACACTACCAATGCGAGAATAGAAACAAGGAAATTTTGTTTGAATATCGATCCCATGAGGATGATGTGTTATACTTATACTTATGTGACTACAATACAATATAATTAGTGGTAGTTGTGGGTGCAATGGTGGTTGCAAGAACATGATAAAAAATGTGTATAGATAATTAAATGTAGTAACAATAACATAGTGTAGTAAAAGATAGAGAAATATGATAATAAAGTCTGGATCTTCTTGGTTCAATTCGGCAGAAAGATCAAGTAAACTTTGAGGGAAAATTGGTTTAATCAGTAATAAGGTGGTCAGCTTGAGTATTAGCTTCCATTTAACCTTCAACCATTGACTTAGGGATGTAGACCAACTTCAACTTTCGTCGTAAGTCAAGACTATAGCCATTCGAACGAGTGGACCAACTCTCGTTGCATCCAACCAACTTTCGTTGTAAAACTCATTAATCTGACTTGAAGCTGCATCCGTCGAAGTCAGTGGCTAGTTTAACACTTTCATGCAAAACGTAAATCAGATCCAACAATTAAAGCTTAAAAGCTCTAGAAAATTAAACCAAGACCAATATGAGCTCAAACAACAAAGTAAATCTCCAAAAACATTAAAATAGAGAAGAATTTAAGAAGATAACAATATATTTCCTCGAATCAACACTTGACTCTTCATTTCTTTGGATAGATCTGCCTCACTTCACCTCGGATCTCCAGAAATAAGCTTAAGCTGCCATGGATGGAGGGAGAAAGCTCATAGGTTGAAGATGATATGAAAAATAGGAATAGCGTGACTCTTTTTCTTCTCCAAAATAGTTCTTTTATAGGCCACCCAAGTGTAACGACCTTTTTTTTAGATTTTATAAGGGCTACTTAAAAAGATTTTTTCTTTGAAAAGTATTTGTATTCTTTTGAAAAATCAATAAAAGGCTTAGAAAATCAATTTTGTTTTGAAAAGTTTAAAAAAATTGGAGTCGCCACTGGCCACTAAGGTAGGTCGGACACCGTAAAAGACCAGAGATTCGTTATGAAAAGGTTCGGGAGTTGATTATGCGTGGGGAAGGGTTAGCACCCCATCGCGCCCGAAAATCGGTACCAAAACAATTGTTGCTTTCGAACTGATGGAACTTGTTGGAATTTTAATCGAATTTAACTTAGTGTACTTAGTTGAAAATTGGACTTAATTACACGAGCTTCATCAAATCGGTGGTTTGGAATTAATTAGGCATTTAATCAATAAGGATGACGATACACCGGACCAAAAGACTAAACCGACATCATATAAGTCTAAATGTCATGTTAGTTTAGAGTTCAGATCCCGTACGTCACCTATATGCATGACGCGAACAGTTAAAATATGGTGTAATGATCTTGCCAATTTTAATCGTCATTTACCTTGAAACAATAAGGATTAATCCGAATATTTGATCGACATCATTTAAGCTCGGACTGTCATGACTCAAATATCAAGATTAATAGACACTTCCCTTTTTCTGTACATTAAATCGGTTAAAGATGCAATCATAACGAGTCATATGAATGAAAATTATAAGTGCATGAACAAATTCACAAATGCTAACGAATAAACATGGCAAAAATAAATAAATAAAATTCGGAAAGAAGAACGGATCGAACAAAAGAAACGCGTAAAATAAATACAGAAAATTAAAGTATGAGAATTTAAAATGCGAAAATGTAATAAGTATTCGGAAAGGACCAGATGAAAAAAAAGGGAAATTAAAAGCGAGATGTTAACAAGTTAGGGGTTAATTAAATTAAAACGTGCCATGAGTAATATGTATTATACCCCGCTACGAGTTATCGTTAGGCTGAAAGCGAATCGTAATCCGAAACAAAAATACGGCGCAATAAATAAAGCTAAATACATACATCTTTTTTTTTGAAATAGCTAAATACATACATCTATAATAAGGTAATAATGTATAAATATATATATATGTACGTAATATATAGTATAACATATAGAATATAATAATACAATATATAATATATTTATCAGCTGTTACATAGGATATATATATATATATAACAACGTACGTTTTGTAAATATAATATATACATATATATGTATAATATAAAACTTATATAAAGAGAAACTATATTGTATAACATATGCACATAATATACTTATATAACATAATACCATAATATAAAGATATGCAAAACGATAAGATGGGCAGGAGTACTAAAATGAAACGGAAACAAAAGAAGTTAAAAGGAAAAGGATTGAACAAGTAAATACCCCACCAAACCTCTGAATATGTGTTAGATCCATGCGACCAGAATCGTTTCTCACCCATTTTCAAAACAGAGAACAAAGAACTCAAAATGAGAGCTTTTTCACTCTACTCTCTCTCGATGGAAGCATAACCTTACCTTGGCCGTTCATCGGCGACCAGATCTCGATAAGGACCACACCCGGTGTCTGAAGACGTTTGTACGCGATGGTTCCTTCCCAGACGGCAAGTAAACTCGAAACCTCCTTTTTTGTGACTTCGATTTCAGATCTAAAAAAGAAAAATAAATTGGACTTTGATTTAAAAACTAGAACCTCTTTTGATTTTGTTTGAAAAACAAGATTATGCTCGAAAGTTTTGAAAGCCCTTTGTTTTAAAAACAAACTTTTGGAGATTTGAAAAGAATAATCTTTGATTTTGGTTTTGGAAAAAAAATGAACCCTAAAAACTTTTATGCAAATGAGAATATGAAGGAGACCTCTGCCCAAATTCTCTTTTTGCTTTGTATTTCTCAGAATGTGAAGAAAGATTCCTTTTACATTTGATTTCATTCAGGCATTATAGCCGAATTTACATATTTGATTCAAAAAAGAAAATAGTTACAACTTTCCTATTGGTTCTATTGCCGCTGAAAATCTTTGTAACATCTTGTTTGTATTCATGTATTGTATCCATGGTTTCTGATTTTTGTTAGCATGTGCTGTTGAAAACCTGAATTAACCCTCCTTGCTTTTTGTTTTACATGTTGGTGAAGGATTGTACAATGAAAAGAGACCAATGTCCTTTTGCTGGTGAGCATAGCTGTTGGTGTGGCGCTGAGATGGCCGGAATTCTAATGGTCACAGGAACTGAAAGGGCGCACATGAAACCCACGCTCACGTTGAAAAACTGAAGTGCTGCGTGTGCCGCATGTTGTGGCCAGCCCCTTCCACCGAGTTACAATCATGTCCCAGGGCCACAACCGTGTCATCATGTCCTCATTTCAAGCATGTCAATGTTTTAGGAAAAGTTCTTATTTTTAATATTTTCTAGGCTAAGTAAAAAGTATCATCGTTTTGAGCATTTCAACGTTTACTGAGAGCATTTCTATATATTTGTTTTCGCATATATGTAGGGGTGGGCAGTTGGCCGGGCTGCTCACATGCATGTGTGTGTGATTTTTCTAGGATTTCCCATACCATCGGGGTGGCCCTTGCCACCATGTTCGAAGATGGCGTGAATTAGTTTTTGTGTAACTCGATGCTTTTCCTTTTTTGTAATAAAAACCTTTTGCTTCGGGGAAGAAGGGGGTCGATCGTGGGCATCCGCTATGCCCTACGGTTTTGGCTTGTGGCTTGGAAATGCATCGTTATGCGGGAACTACTTTGTTGCCTGGTTCCTTGTGATAGATATTTCGAGTGAGAAGGTTGACTTGATCGGGTGAAACTCTTATTCAAGTGCTGCACGGCTTAGCTACCGAGTGAACTAAAGACTAAAATCGTGACACGTGGTACCAGAGTAAGGTTGGGTGTTCGAGTAAGGCTGCGTTGTCGCTTGATTTGACCTCGAGCACAAGAGGTGCGTATTGATTGAGGCATAGTGGTGCTTAGAATATGATGTAGTGGAATCAGTGCACAGAGGTGCCTGTTGTTAACCAGTACAACGGTCGAAGCACATGCGGTGCTTGACCTTGTTAGCACAGAGGTGCTTGTTGGTTAATTATCGTGGAATCAATGCACAAGTGATGCATGTCGTTAACCTCGATAATTATCTGAGCGCAGTGGCACGTGATAGCACGTGGGTGCTTGCTAGATGGTTGGGGTGGAATCAGTGCACACGCGGTGCTTGTCGTTAACCACCCCAATCGCTCTAGTGTAGTGATACTTTTATGCGTCAAGTGCGTTGATGCTTGTAAGCTGGACTAATTAAAAATGTGTGATATCGCTTGTTGCGTGCATGCATAACCGTGTTGTGTGTCACTAGAAATGGTGACAACACGAAAACGAGGAGCAGGTACAGCTCCCAGACCTAGAACGAACCCAGACGCGGGGACGTCGACACTGGGTAGTGGAAACCCAAATTTAGAGACGCCGGCACAGGGTAATGGTTCGATTGATCGTGGTCGATTTGAAGAACTTGAGGCCGTAATGGCAGCTATGAGGGTTATGGTGTCGAACGATCAGCTCCGAGCAATCGAGGAGAATTAGAAAGAGTTGACTCAAGCCATCAAAGAGTTTGACAATGAAGCCAAGAAAGCGATGAGTCACATGAATATTGAGATAGAGGAGATCAAGGCTCAGGTGAATCTGATGCAGATAGCTATGGGCAACTCTATGACATCGGATAAGGGGCCGAGGACTACGATTCCCGAACCTCAGCGATATGAAGGAAACATGGATGCTAAGGAGTTTGAAAATTTCTTGTTTGACATTGAGTAATATTTTCGAGCGACGTGTACTGAATCTGATTTGGACAGTCTCGGTCGCATCGATGTATTTAACATGGGACGCCAAGTTGTGGTGGCGGTCCAAATTCGTGGATGGTGTTTGTTCTATTGACACATGGGAAGAGCTGAAGAAAGAGTTGATGAGTTCTTTCTTCCCAGAAAATGTAGACTACATTGCTCGGAAGAAACTAAGGGATCTGGCGCATACATGGTCTATTCGTGAATATGTAAGGGAATTTGCAGCCCTGATGTTAGATATCAAAGACATGTCTGAGAAAGACAAGATTTTCTCCTTCCTGGAAGGACTGAAACCTTGGGCTAGAGCAGAGGTAATGAGACAAAGGCTTGAGGAAGTAGCAGCCGCTATGGCTGCTGCTAAACGACTTACTGATTATAATGAATACTCCACTAAGCATAAGTCCGTGGGTTCTAGTTGAAGTAACAACTCAGTGGGTAATGGGAATGAAGCGGTTAGAAATGACAAGCCAGCCAACTGGGGGCCAGGGAGAAGGGCCTTCAGCCGAGAACAGTCTCAGAATAGAGGAAACGTGGGGCCTGGGCAAGGTAATGGGCAAGGTCATTTTCCTCCGGGTTGCTTTTTTTGTAAGGGCCCTCATCGGGTGGCCGAGTGCCCTCAACACGGTGTAGTAAATGCTTTGGAAGTTTCACCTTTAGGGGGAACTCCGCAAACTCCCAATACGGAAAATAGCGCTGCCGAACCTTTTCAAGTGGGATCTATTCGTTTCTTTACGGCATTGCAGTCACAATTGAGTAGCCTAAAGAAAGAACTAGAGAGGGGCTTGATGTATGTAAATATAATAATAAATGGGAAGGCGTCATGGGCTCTTGTTGACACTGGTGCCATAAATACCTTCATTTCACCTACAGAGGCAAGGAGGTGTGGCTTGGTAGTGGCCAAAGGTGTTGGACAGATGAAAGCAGTCAATTCGGCGGCCTCATCCATTTGTGGAAACTCTAAGAAAGTGATGATCAATATGGGTCCTTGGGAAGGTGGTGTCGATTTCACGGTTACACCCATGGACGATTTCGATGTTGCATTGGGGCTGGATTTTATGACATCGGCCCAGACAATTCCTGTTCCTGCCGCGGGTTGTTTAATGTTCTTAGGAGACTGCTCGTGTGTAGCGCCTGCTACGATTGTTCCCCGAGGTGGCAAAAAGATGTTGTCGGCTATCCAATTCAAGAAAGGGATAAAGAAAGGAGAGCTCTTGTTCCTAGTGTTGCCAGTCCGTAAAGAGGATTCGTCTACAAGGGCTTTACCGAGGGGGATTTAGAAGGTATTGGAAGATTATAAAGATGTCATGCTGGACAAATTGCCTCAGGGTCTGCCTCCTCGAAGGTCTGTGGACCATGAGATTGAGCTAATGCCAGATGTAAAACCCCCTGCTAAGTGTCCATATCGGATGTCTCCACATGAGTTAGCTGAGAAAACAGTTAAACGAGCTACTTGAAGCTGGGTTCATTAGACCGTCTAAAGCGCCGTTTAGGGCACCAATGTTATTTCAGAGGAAACATGATGGAAGCCTGAGATTATGTGTTGATTATCGAGCTCTGAACAAGGTAACTGTTCGAAATAAATATCCTATCCTGTTGATTGCAGATTTGTTTGATCAGCTGAGTAGTGCCAAATACTTTACTAAGCTGGACCTGCGTTCGGGATACCATCAAGTGAGAGTGGCTGAATGGGATGAGCCGAAAACAACCTGTGTTACACGATATTTCATGACGTCCTTGACAAGTTTGTGGTGATATATTTGGATGACATAATGGTGTACAGCTCGACTCTGGAGGATCATGAGAGGCATTTGCAGTTAGTGTTGCAAAGGCTCCGAGATAATCAGCTATTTGTGAAAAGAGAGAAATGCGAGTTTTCCCAGACTCAAATCCAGTTCTTGGGACACCTCGTCGGACAAGGATATGTTCGAATGGATGGGGAAAAGGTCAAAGCAATCCAAGAGTGGCCAGCTCCAATGAATGTCAGGAGCTCATATCATTCTTGGGTCTGGCTAATTACTATAGACGATTCGTTGAAGGCTACTCTCGAAGGGCAGCAGTGCTTACCGACCTGCTAAAGAAGGGAGAGAAATAGATTTGGACCAGGAATGCCAAGCCGCCTTTGAAGGATTAAAGGCGGTTGTGATGAGTGATCCTTTCCTGGCACTACCTGACATTGGGAAGCCTATGAAAGTCGAAACAGATGCGTCTGACTTTGCCATAGGGGGAGTATTGATGCAGGAAGGTCACCCTGTGGCTTTTGAGAGTCGGAAACTAAATGGGGCCGAGACGAGGTATGCTACCCAGGAGAAGGAACTATTGGCAGTAATCCATTGTCTTAGGGCGTGGAGACATTATTTGTTGGGTTCTAAATTTGTTGTGAAGGTGGACAATACAGCCGCTAGTCATATTTTGACACAGCCGAAGCTGTCGGCGAGGCAGGTGAGATGGCAAGAACACCTAGCAGAGTTTGATTTTTCCTTTGAACATAAAGCTGGGAAGAAGAATCAGGTTGCCGATGCACTGAGTCGAAGAGCTGGGTTGGAAGCTCTTAGGAGAATTGCCCCTATGTTAGCTAGTAGGGTGACAAATGATATCCGTGAGTTGATACTGGAGAATATGAAGAAAGACCCGCAGATGGTGGCGATAATGAAGATGGTAGAGAATGGACAGTCAAAGACCTTCTGGATAAAAATGAAATCTTAATGACCAAAGGTCCGCGAATGTATGTCCCGAGGGCAGGAGAACTCAGACAGAAACTACTACGGGAATGTCATGACACTCATTAGGTAGGTCATCAAGGTTGGAGGCGTACCTTAGCTCTGTTGGAACAAGGATATTATTGTCCGCACATGCAACATGATATCATGGACTACACGAAAACTTGTCTTATTTGCCAACAAGACAAGGTAGATCGACGAAAGACCGCTGGGTTATTGGAACTGTTGGCGGTGCCGGAGAAACCCTGGGAGAGTATTTCCCTCGATTTTATAATGAGTTTGCCTAAAGTGGGAGATCTTGGAGCGGTTATTGTGGTGGTAGATCGGTTCTCGAAGTATGCCACCTTTATCTTATCGCCGAAGTATTGTTCCGCGGAAGAAACAACTCGGTTGGTTTTCAAGCATGTTGTGAAATACTGGGGTGTGCCGCAAGATATTGTCAGTGATAGAGATGGTCGGTTCACGGGGAAATTTTGGAGAGAACTCTTCAGGATTTTGGGATCCAAGCTGAATTTATCATCAAGTCACCGTCCTCAAATAAATGGGCAGACTGAACGTTTCAATGGGTTGCTGGGAAAATATTTGAGGCATTTTATTCAGGCCAACCAGAAAGATTGGCCGTCGTTGTTACATGTGGCGCAACTTTGCTTTAATTCCCAAAAAGGTTCTGCTACTAATAAAAGCCTCTTTGAAATTGTGACAGGTCAGCAGCCGCGACTTCCACATACCACCTTGGAATCATACACAGGAAAATGCCCTCGAGCTTTTACCTTTTCCAAAGAGTGGCACCAAAAATGGAGATTGCTCGGGCTTATCTGGAGAAAGCTGTAAAACGAATGAAGAAACGGGCGGATCGAGGCCGAAGGGACCAACAGTTCAAAGCGGGTGATCTAGTACTTGTCAAGTTGATGGCAGAATAGCTACGGTTCCTGCAAAATAAAGATCGGCGACTGGTGAGGAAGTATGAGGGACCACTACCGATTGTAGCCAAAGTGGGGAACAGTTCATACAAAATCAAGCCGCCGACATGGATGAAAGTGCACCCAGTGTTCTATGTGAGCAACTTAAAGCCTTTTCATGCGGACCCCTTGGATGCTAGTTGAGGATCGAGTGATAGAGAACCCATATGTGTCAAGCCTCCGTCCTAACGCCGAGTTGAGGAGATCCTTGTCGACAAATTTGTGATCGTATCGAAGAAGAAGCATGTTCGGGAATACTTGGTCAAGTGGGAAGGCCTTGGACCTGAAGAGTCAAGTTGGGAGAGCGATCACGACCTGAAAGCCTTCCAACAGAAGATCGAGGAGTTCCTTGCAGCACAATCGATGAGGACGTCGACAAGTTAGGTGGGGGAGGATGTTGTGGCCAGCCCCTTCCACCGAGTTACAACCATGTCCCAGGGCCACAACCGTGTCACCATGTCATCATGTCCCCATTTCAAGCATGTCAATGTTTTAGGAAAAGTCCTTGTTTTTACTATTTTCTAGGCTAAGTAAAAAGTGTCATCGTTTCGAACATTTCAACGTCTACTGAGGGCATTTCTATATATTTGTTTTCGCATATATGTAGGGGGTGGGCAGTTGGTCGGGGCTGCTCACATGCTTGTGTGTGTGATTGTGCTAGGATTTCCCACGCCATCGGGGTGGCCCATACCACCATGTTCGAAGATGGTGTGGATTAGTTTCTGTGTAACCCGATGCTTTTCCTTTTCTATAATAAAAACCTTTTTCTTTTCCTTCGGGGAAGAAGGGGGTCGATCGTGGGCATCCGCTATACTCCACGGTTTTGGCTTGTGGCTTGGAAATGCATCGCTATGCGGGAACTAATGTGTTGCCTGGTTGCTTGTGACAGATATTTCGAGTGAGAAGGCTGACTTGATCGAGTGAAACTCCTATTCAAGTGCCGCACGACTTAGCTACCGAGTGAACTAAAGGCTAAGACCGTGACACCGCGCTTGGGGAAGTTGAGGGGTTGGCTGAGTGGTTCGCAGGCGCCACAAGGATGATTTGAGCCGTTTGATGCGATTTGGATCCAATAGTGACTAATGAGGCGGCTGCAAACAAAGAGGGCTCATTAGAGTTTTCTGTTTAATCAATGTTGGGTCCAAAATGGGCTTGTAAATATGTATATATGTTTAAAAATTATAAATGGACTGTTTAATTTAATGGGCTATTTATTGAAACTTAGAGCAGTTTTTGTTATTCTTTAATAAGGATGAGCTTTTATTTAATTGATTAGTGTATATATATATATATATATATATATATATAGGGTTAGTCAACTTACACTGTGTAAAACTCTTTTAAGTTTTACACGTTTTTTGAATCGTTGGATGGAAGAAATGGATGATTGAGATTAACTCCGTGTTTTTAATTCCCAAGTGATAATCTTCACATATTTTACTGTTAATCTCATCCACCCGTTTCACTCATCCAACAGTCCAAAAACGTGTAAAACTTAGAGAGTTTTACACAGTGTAATTTGATCCTATCCAATATATATATATAAATGATAGATATGGTAATAATACTAATAGTAGTAACACTAATGATAGCAGAAAACAACAATAAAAATAATAAGAATAACCTAAAGATCATAATATATTAATAATATTTTGGGTTTTTCAAATGGCCAACAAACATAATAGACCATAACACAAATATGCAACACATATAACTTAGTAATTTTTTGGGTTTTTATAAAATAATATAACATACATATAGATATAAACTAGTTAAAGTTAAACAAGTTCGTATCACACATTTTTTATTTATGAATAGTAGTAACATATAAAAAGCCCATTACTTATAATAATAAAAATGAAAACGTGTCTACCTCGGACCAAATTAGTGATTACACCAAGAAAGGACACCTGTCCTGCAGGTTATTTGCGTGCCCAACATCGTACAAAATTTGTTGTAACAAACTGGACAATTGACATATTCGTCCTTATCCTTAAGCATACTGGACAACTGGCAGATGAAGTGTCGAATTTGCTGTAGTGGTGAAAACTTCCTCTGCAGGGACATTAGTAATACGACGACAACAAGGCAAAAATAGGCAGAAATATACAAAACACGAGCCACTAGAACTAAGTTAGAAAAAATGCAGAAATAGACATGAAAAATGCATAAATGAATGCAAAGAACATCAATGTGGGGGACAATTAGACCTATAAATCAAGGGAAAATATATGCTCTTTAAAGAACTATCACATCCCAAATTTGAGTTTTTGCTTATCCTCAAGTAAAGATCAAAACAACAAGGTCCAACAGCTAATCATAGGTATTCTAGATACTTGAATCAATCTATTCAATCAATAAATCCTATGCATTGACAAGAGATAAATGCATAACCAGCTCCCAATCAATAGATAAGCTACCAATTCAAGAATACCTAACATCTTAGATTCATTCCTCTTATCAACATTTATTTAGTTCTACACATAATAACACACACACACATATGTTTCTTCTTTTTCTCTTTTTTTTTTATTATGTAGCAAGGGATATCGAGCAATGAATGCACCCTAGACCTTGACAAGTAAGATGTTGTGCAACAAACCCCTAAGAAGTACTTTATTGTAACGACACACACTCATGCAGCGATAGCTTTTGGCCAGATTAATTTTTCTAACGCATGTAGAGGAGTGTTCCCCCTTAAAACCACTTTATTTATTTTATTACACTCACATTGAAATGCCTTTTATTTATATTTAATAAGATATACATATATATATATATATATATATATATATCACACATGCTGCAACAGGAGAAAGTCATAAAAAATTTAAGGAATGATACAAGATATTCTCTAATCAAACCAACATATATATCAATACATAGTTAAGAAATACAATTATCCATCAAGTATATCCAACAAACATATCAATGATTACAAACAATTCAAGATTTACACATTGAATGCAAGCAGAAGAATTTTTAGAACAAAAAGAACCTTGCATTAAAAAATTCTTGAAAATTTTAAAATGGGGGTGCATTTCAACTCCTAGGTGTATACCCCCAAACTTAAAGGTTGCATTCTCCCCAATGCAAAAGAAAACAGAACGGAATGATAGAATGCAATGATAGAATGTAATGACAAAATGCACTAACAAAATGCAATTACAATGATGAATGGAATGCAATTACAACTATATGTTGTTACAATGACAATGCAAATGCAATGACAATACAAGAATATAAAATGAAGTTACACTTCATGAATGCATGCCTACAAAAGCTAAAAACAAAACTGACTCAGTTTTCTGGCTTATGGGTGGAGGAGGTGGAACGTCTCTTCTTCTTCTTGCTCATTTTTTTTCTTTTCTTTTCTCTTCTTCTTGCTCTTCTCTTTAGACTTAGAGTGCTTGCGTTTCTTTTCCTTCTTCGGCTGATGAGTCTCTTCTTCATCTTGTTCAGATTCTTTTTCCTTTTCTGGCTCTTCTACCTTATCGATATCATCGGTTGCATCCTCAAATATGATGAACTGTGGTGGTGCCTTGTATAACACCATTGCAAGAGGGTTTTCCTCTTGTTCATCCTCTATGGGTGTAAAGAAGAAGAAAAGAGGGAAATAAAGAGGCATAATTGTTACTACCTGATGCGATGAGTTTCAACGGCTTGATTTTGGTGCAAAAATCATGCCCGTTCATTGTGTTACCCGCATACATGATGAAAGGTCGTGATTGTTAGGAATAAATCGAGGCAATTAAATTACCCGATTTGCCCCTAAAATTTCACGCATATCTTATGATTCCTTCCGTCATACAAGTTGTTAGAGAAAATACAAATCGAAGAGATTTTATTATGCAAAAAGGGAAATAAAGGAAATTAAATGAAAAACAAGGAAAATAAAATATAAATCTAATAAAGCAATTAAAGAGAATTTAAAAAAAAAATGATTAATTTAATGGTCTCAATATTTCCAAGATCAAAGTCACCACAATAGAGTTTAAGTTGTTGGCAATTGACTTTGGATAGAGTTCCCCCTTTTGTATCTTTGATTGTGACAACACCATGTAGAAATGCTTCCACAACTTCAAAAGGTCCATACCAACGTGATCTCATTTTTTCTGGATGCAATTTCAGTCAAGAGTTGAATAACAAAACCAACTATCATGCTTCCAATTGTCCATGCAATATAATTTTATCATGTCAGCGCTTAATCTTGTCCTTGTAAATAGAGGCATTTTCATAAGCGTTGCGTCGGATTTCCTCTAATTCAGTACTGTCTAGCAATTGCTTCTTTACTGCTGTCTCATAATCAAGATTGACCTGCTTAAGAGCCCACAAAGCCTTGTGATCAAGTTCTACTAGCAGATGACAAGATTTCAAAACACCAGTTGATATGGCGACATTCCCAACAGAGTTTTGTATGCAGTACGTATAGCCCAAAACACATCATCTGAACGAGAGGACAAATCTTTTCTAGTGGTGTTCACCACTTTTTCCAGAACATTTTTAAATGCATGATTAGATACCTATGTCTGTCCGTTCGACTGAGGATTATATGTTGTGACCAGCCTATGATTTACTCTGTATCGTTTCAACACAACGACCACCTGGTTGTAGTGGAAATGTTTACCCTGATCGTTGATCATTGTTATTGGTGTTCCAAAGTGAGTGAGTATATGTTTGTGAAAAAAAATTCAAGACTGTCTTTGCATCATCTTTAGGCACTGCAATAGCTTTTATCCACTTCGACACATAGTCAACCACAAACAAAATGCATAGATTTCTAAAAGAATTGGGAAAAGGACCCATGAAATCCGATCTCCAAACATCAAATAACTTGATTTCCATTATTGGTTGCTGCGACATCTCATTTCTCCTAGATATGGACCCGGTGCGTTAACATATGTCACAACATTGAGGGAACTCGTGAGCATCTTTGAACAAAGTCGATCAATAAAATCTAGATTGTAGGACTTTTCAGTCATTCTCATTCCTCCAAAATGCCCTCCATAAGGAGCATTATGATAATGCTGTAGAATAGATTTCATCTCTTCCTCATGGAAGCAGCATCGAATGATATTTTCATTTCAAACCTTGAACAAGTAAGATTCATTCCATTGATATTTCATAGCATCTCTAAGGAATCTAGCCTTTTTGTGCCCATTTACACCAACAAGAGTCTTTCCACAAACCAAGTAATTCACTATATCAACATACCACGGTGATGCATTCACAATGAAAAGCTTTTCATCAGGAAATGCATCGACAATTTGCAACTTATTGCCATCTTCACTGGTAGCTTCTAACCTCGAAAGGTGATCGACAACTTGATTTTGTGACCCTTTGTTGTCTTTAATTTCAAAATCGAACTCTTGCAGCAATAATATCCAACATATTAGTCTAGGTTTTGCATCTTTCTTTGTAGAAAGATATCTCAAACAGAATTATCAATAAAAACTGTAATTTTTGCACACACAAGATATGAACTAAACTTATTAAAAGCAAAAATTACTACTAGTAACTATTTCTTAGTAGTAGTATAATTGATTTGAGCTTCAATTAGAGTCTTACTAGCATAGTAGATTGCATAAAGTACCTTATCCTTGCGCTGTCCCAAAACTGTGCCTAGAGCGAAATCACTAGCGTCACACATAAGTTCAAACGGTTGCTCCCAATTGGGCGCAACAACAATCGGTACGTTCACAAGCTGTGTTTTAATTTTATTGAATGCATCTAGACATGCATCATCAAAAAAGAATTTTCTACATTGCTCCAATAGTAGACATAAGGGTTTGTTGATCTTTGAGAAGTCTCGAATGAATCTCCTATAGAACCCAGGATGGCATAGAAAACTGCGCATACCTTTCACATTTTTTAAAGGTTGCAATTTTTTAATTACATCAACTTTGGCTCTATTAACCTCAATTACAAGTTTTGAAATTTTGTGGCCTAACACAATCCCTTTAGTGACCATGAAGTAACATTTTTTCTAGTTTAGAACCAGATTGGTGTCTTCACATCACTGCAATACTTTCTCCAGATTGTCGACGCACTGGTCGAAATTATTCTCGTACACCGAAAAATCATACATAAAAATTTCAAGGGAATTGTCAATCATATATGAAAATATTGCCATTATGCACCTTTGAAATGTGGCTAGTGCATTGCGAAGACCGAAAGGAATGAGACGAAAGGCAAATGTCTCAAATCTGCATGTAAAAGTAGTCTTCTTCTACTCCTCATGTGCAATAGAAATTTGATTGTAGCTAGAATATCTATCTAGGAAGTAATAATACTCCTTGCCCGCAAGTCGATCTAACATCTGATCAATGAAAGGAAGAAGAAAATGGTCATTCCTTGTGACTGCATTAAGACGCATGTAGTCCATACAAATACGCCAACTCGTAGGAATACAAGTTGGAATTAGCTCATTGGCGAACTACAATGATGCCACTTTTTTTAGGAACACTATGGACTGGACTCACCCATCCACTTTTAGAAATTGCATAGATGATACTGGCATCCAACCATTTAAGGATTTCCTTCTTGACTACTTCCTTCATCTTTTCATCCAGTCTTCTTTGCGGCTCAATGGACTGTTTTTTCTCATCATCCAGCTTAATCTTGTGCATGCATAAAGACGAATTAATGTACAATAGCACGCTTGTGTCACTTAAGAATATTTATCAACTTAGCTTCTTGTATTGTGTCCAGAGTTGTAGAGACAATGACTGGGAGTGTTTCTGCATCTCCAAGGAATAGATATTTAAGATTAGTTGGTAATGGTTTGAGTTCTAGAGTAGGAGCTTCTTCAATAGACAGTTTAAAATTAGGAATTGAACGATGGTCAAGATCCAATGATTCAACTTTCCATTTATAATGAACTACAACGGTAAAAAATTCCATAATGTGATCACAATTTGGGAGATTTTCTATTGTTGTTAGCGCAATATCTTCATCAACACGTATACCATGATGATGCAAGTTTTCTTAAATAATATGTTCAAGAATGTCGATATGATGACATTCCTAAAAAATTATTCCCATATCAACTTTGAACATACCAAAAGTAACTTGGTCATTATCAACCCGCATTGTAAGCTCTCTTTTTGATACATCGATGACCGTTTTCCCAGTAGCTAAGAATGGACGACCAAGAATGATAGGTACATCTTTGTTAGCCTCGGAATCAAGAATAATGAAATTAGCTGGGAAAACAAACTTATCTACATAAACAAGCACATCCTTGATTTGACCATTTGGATGAGTCAAAAATCTATCAACCAATTAAAATGTGACTGCAGTGGGCTTCATTTCTCCAATGCCTAACTTTTGAAAAGTAGATAGCGGCATTAAATTGACACTATCCTCCAAATCATAAAAAGCTTTACTAAAGTAGTGATTACCAATAGAGCAAGGTATGATGGAGCTACATAGATCCTTCATCTTTCTTGGTAGAGTGGTAGATATTAGCGCACTGCACCCTCTTTGAGCGCAATGGTTTCAATTTCATTGATCTTCTTCTTCTTGGACATGATATCCTTCAGGAAGTTTGCATAGTTTAGAATCTATGTAAGATCATCAATCAAGGGAATTTGAACTGTAAGTTGTTGCAAAGTATCATGAAAGAATTGAAATTGAATGTCTGACTCATTATTCTTAAATCTTTGAGGAAAAGGTGGAGATGGATTATCTAACTACTGCGCTGACACTGGACATTGTGGCGACAACTTTGGTTGCACAACATATGAAACCATAGTAATAATAGGATGTATATTACTCGTCTTGCCACCATTATCTCTATCCTCTAATGTATGATCAGGTACAAAGTACTCTCCCCGTTCTTGAGTAGTTATGGGAATTGGTTGCGTTGAGTTAGTAGTTTGTTTTCCACTGCGAAGAGTAATACCTTTGCAATGCTTCTTACCCTTGTTCACCAGAATCTTAATGTTGCTAGGTGGTGTGCCCAACTATCTAGAATTCATGTCAATAGCTAATTATCCCAACTGGGCTTCCAAAGTGCGTATTGATGAAGAGTGACCTTGCATTATAGCTTCGGTACGAGAAAATGATCATGCATCATCTCTTCAAGAAGAGTAAATGGGTCAGAGATACTTGATGAAGCATAATGACTCATCTGAGATTGAGTCTAAGATGGTACTCCATATTGTGATTGCATACCAAACTGTGATTGCTGAGACTGTGAAACAATATGTTGTGGTTGCATCCGTTTCTGTTGTGGCTCCATTGTAGTATGTGGCGTAAACTGTTGCTGTGGGTAACTAAAATTTCCTTGATGCATGCTAGAATTCTCTTGAAAGGAATTGTTCCCAGAGCGAAATACTCCAATTTGTTGTGCAGAATTAGAGTTACCCCAAAATTGTCTATTAGTTGTGTTGTAGGATGTACCCATGTTGTTGCCTCGCAAATTGCATACATAACTAGAATTTTCTACATGCTGTGGGAAATCCTTAAAGCTATGGTTCTCGCCACAAATCTCACAAGTAAATACATGGGAGGTTGCTTGTTGAGCTTGCTGGATAGAAGCAACTTCACTTGTCCCTTCCATATTCTTGATTTTGTTCTCAAAATCAAAAATCCGAGCCTTTAGAGAAGATAGATCACCAAGCTCAAACACTCCCGGTGCAGCCATGCATGATGCAGCCCTTGAGATAGGATGTTGTGAATCATTCTGAGCAACTTTCTCCAATATACCAACCACAACATTGTAGGTACAATTAAGTAATGGACCATTAGACGACCCGTTATAAAAAATTTTAATATGAGTTTCTTGTTGAATGTCGTGGTTGTGACATCGTCGTAACAAAGATTTATATCTTTCTCATTTAGTGTGAAAAGTCTCATCGTCTAACTAATAATAGGTTGTAATGTCACTCCTCAGGCACGAGCTCATTGTTGGTGGATTAAAGCACAAAACAAATTGCGTTGCAAGATCATTTCGTCCTGTAATAGAGTCAACAGGTAATCCTCGGAACCATGTGTGAACTCGAAAATAATTGCACCCGTAAGGCATCATTAGGAACGCCTTGCTGGCTAAATGAAGTACAAATTAAAAGAAAAGATTGACAATGCTCTCGAACGTCTTCTTGTGGTAACCCTGCATACTGCCCATTGGAGTTGAGCATTTGGAACATAACCGACTTTAACTCAAAGTTCCCAGCCTAAAGAAGGTCTAACACTTCCCGGTTACAAATCATCCAACCGGGGAACAACAACCTCGCGAATAGTTCTGTTCTTGGATGGTGGGTGTAGTGGTGGGTTTTCTTGAGTATGATGAATTCCCTCATTGTTGTTTGGTTGTCTGGCCATTCCACTATTTTCGTGAATCCTTCATCTAAAAGTTCTCTCAACTTTTGGATATGGTGCAAAGAGTGGTGTAGTAACCCTTCTGCTCATACAAAACTTACAAAAGGTAAATAAAAGAAAAGGAAAAAACAAAATAAAGCTATTAGAAACAACTACAAACTTAAATAAAAAACAAAATTGCAAGCAGAAACATAAGAACACAATAATGCCATCCTTGACAATGACGCCAAAACATGATCAGTGTGAAAACGTCACACTATTAGTGCAACCTATACTATCAATGCAAGAATAAAAACAAGGAAATCTTGTTTGAATATCGATCCCAAGAGGATGGTGTATTATGCTTATACTTATGTGACTATAATACGATACTTTAAGAGTGGTAGTTGCGGGTGCAATGGTTGCTGCAAGAACATGATACACATGTGTATAAATGATTAAATGTTGTAGCAATAACATAGTGTAATAAAAGATAGAGAAATATGAGAATAAAGCCTAGATCTCCTTGGTTCAGCTCGACAAAAAGATCAAGTACACTTCGAGGGAAAAATTGGTTTAATCAGTGATAAGTTGATCAGCTTGAGTATTAGTTTCCATTTAACCTTCAACCATTGACTTAGGGATGTAGATCGACTTCAACTTTAGTCGTAAGTCGAGACTATAGCCCTTCGAAGGATTGAACCAACTCTCATTGCATCGAACCAACTTTCATTGTAAGTCATTAATCTAACTTGACACTACATCTATCGATGTCAGTGGCTAGTTTAACACTCTCATGCAAAACGTAAATAAGATCCAACAATTAAAGCTCAAGAAAAAGCTAACACACATATATATATATTTAACTAAAAAATAGTTAAACAAGTTCATAAAGCTCCAAAAAATTAAACCAACGTCAATATGAGCTCAAAATAGAAAGTAAATCTCTAAAAACTTCAAAATATAGAAGAATTTAAGAAGATAACAATATATTTCCTTGAATCAGCACTTGACTCCTCATTTCCTTATATATATCTTCCTCACTTCACCTTGGATCTCCATAAATAAGCTTAAGCCACCATAAATGAAGGGAGAAAGCTCAAAGGTTGAAGATGATATGAAAAATAGGAATAGCGTGACTTTCTTTCTCCTCCAAAATAGTCATTTTATAGGCCACCCAAGGAAGGACACATGTCCTGTAGGTTATTTGCATGCCCATCATCGTACAAAATTTATCGTAACAAACTGAACAATTGACATATTCGTCCTTATCCTTAAGTAGACTAGACAACTGGCAGATGCAGTGTCGAACTGGCTATAGTGGTGAAAACTTCCTCTACAGGGACATTAGTAATGTAGCGATAATAAGGCAAATATAGGTAGAAATATACAAAACATGAGCCATTGGAACTAAGTTAGAAAAAATGCAGAAATAGACATGAAAAATGCATAAATGGATGCAAAGAACATTAATGTGGAGACAATTAGACTTATAAATCAAGGGAAAATATATGCTTTTTAAAGAGCTATCAACAATTTAATTCGGTTGCTATGTTATTGATATGATATACAAGATGATGTAAGTTTGGATATGCTTAAGAGTAAGAACAACATATTATTTTATATTAGGGGTGTGAACTGTTAGGAAGTTATATTAGAAATTAAGGTGTGTGAAATTGTTAGGTATATAAAAGTACTCATTTTAGGACCCTTTAGGACTCAATTATTGTCATACTTAAGCTACTCTTAGATGCATTACTAATCATTCATACACAATTTACTGTTCTTAACATTGACATGATTGACTATTTATATCTGAAGATACTTGAAGAGCATAAAACGCTGGATTTTTCCACATGCTTTACATAATGATCAGAGCACGGGAAGGCCTTGAAAGTATGGAAGGAAGGTTAAGAAAGATAAGCGGACAAGAAGTATAAAATCAATAAATTAAAGAGATTCACCTTTTTAATGAAGACATGTTCAACTCCAACTTAACTTCCTCTCCAAGAAAGACTTTTCTCTAAGCCTACTCCTATATAAAGAAGGCCAAGCTAACAGATTTGAACATCTAGAGTTCGAGAGGCTAAGGATTTTTTTGAGTGTTCATATTCTCCATTATGTTCTAATTCTTTTCTTAGGCTAGGGTTATTTTGTTTAGTAGTTGTGAGAAGACGATTGTAATTTGTTTAGGTTTTTGTTAATGCAATTAAGTTCAAGGTTTGCTTATTCTTGGTGTTAACTTTCTTCTTGCAATCAAATTAGGAGATGATATTGCAATTGCATTTACTTGTCTAATATCGGGAAAGTTAGACTCATGAAACGAATATGCATGGATTTTATTCTAATCGATGTGTTGAGTGGATCGAAAGATCGATATGAACCGAGAGGGGGGGGGTGAATTGGATTTTTAAAGTTTGTGTGGTGGAAATTGCAAATTAAAAAGATTGACAAGGGATTTTAGAGTGGTTCAAGTTCCAAATGAACTCTACACCCACTACCTTAGCTTCACTAAGGATTTGCAACAATTACACTAATTGCTCTTCCCCTTTTCTAGGTTAAGGAGGCAACACTTACAATTTTCGGTTAAATTTTCTACCCAAAATTTAACCCAATCCTCACACAAAGGTAACAAAGAATTTGATGGCTAAGATAGTATCCCTCAATACAATTTGTAGCCCAATTACAAGCACTCAACCCAATTGAACAAGATAAGAATGAAAATTACAATTGGGGTTTCTAGACAATATGAGATTTTTGCACAAATGCTTGGATTTGATGTATGAATATTTGCTTTTGGATCAATAGTTGTTGCTGGAGCTTTTAGAGGTCCCTTTTATACCTTCTCATTGACTTCTAGCCATTGTGGTTGTTGCACTCATCAATAGAGCCATTGGGGATGTTATCTCACCTCCAAAAATGTAGTCTGCAACAACCCGTTTCGAAACGCGGGGTACCTGTTTCGGAACAGACTAAAATAGAAAGAGCCGTTGGGTGCATTTAAGAGCCCGTTTCGAAACGTGTTAAAGCCGTTTCAAAACACTTTTGCCACTGGAAAGGGTCGTTTCAAAACAACCTAAGCCCGTTTCGAAACACCCTAACCGATTCTAAAAAATCAGTTAAAAACCTTTACAACGGTCATATTTTCAAATTAGAATGAAGAACCGTTTCGAAACACGTGGACTCATTTCGAAACAGTTTTGCTACTGTAAAGGGTCGTTTCGAAACTGATTGATCCCGTTTCGAAACACCCTATTAATCTTTGAAAAATTAGTTAAATAATATTACAACTGTTATAGTTTTCAAATCAAGAATGAAGAACAGTTTCGAAACGCATGAAGCCGTTTCGATACGCGTTTCGGAACAGGGGTTGGCAGTGATGAAAACTTTTCGAAACGCCTTAGGCCGTTTCGAAACAGGGACTTGAAAATCACTGTTTCGGCTTTAAACACTTAGAAAAATATTTGAAAACTTTGTTTTTAACTTTGGCATAATCTTAAAATCATATGGGGATGTTTTGAGGACTTAAAAATTCGTTTTGACATTTTCAATTTAGTCCTTAGGTTTTTAGTTATATCAAAATTAAAATATTGGTTTCACAATCTCCCCCTTTTTGATATAACAAAACCAAAGTTAGAATTTTTAAGAGTTTTGAAAATTTTGAACATATTCTAACTCTCCCTTAATTTAAGATAGGTTTTTAAGGTTTTAAATATGTTTAACTTTGAAAATCAAGTTTTAAAACTTAAAAAAACCTTTTAAACATTAAAACAAATTTTAGTTTGTGGCTCTTAAATTTCTTTCCCCCCTTTTTGTTAGATCAAAAAGAATAAATAAGGCTCATAGAGAAGACAAAGGATTAGTACCCATAAGCATTAACCAATAAGCAACAATAATATAACTTCATAAAATTAAAATATTCAAAACATAAAACATCATTAAGTTCAAAATAAAATCCCAAACAAAAGATCAAAAGCATAGGTTCCTAAAACATAATAAAACATAAAGATGCAATCTTAAACCTAAAGTGCATAAATAATATGATATGATATGATATGAAAGTCCTATGCCTCGTCACCATCATCATTGGAAGTCTCATCGTCGCTCTTGACTTGAGAACGGTGAAACTTCGTCCATTGCCCATAGAGAGTAGAGAAGGACAAATCCAAGTTTGGATGGGAAGTCTCAAGAGTTAGCAGGCGATCCTCGACATTTTTCAAGCGAGTGTCCATGGCATCAAAACCCGAAGCAATGCGAGTATCCAAAGCATTGAACCGCTCGGTAATGAGAGCCGTAAGGGCTACATTGTTTCCAACTTGAACTTACGGCGGAGGAGCAACTGGAGGAAGAGGAGCTTCTCTATTAACTCATTCCCAAACATCATTCACATATCAAAACCCGGATTTGCGTAGAGAGGACTCACCAATCTTGCACTTGCGAGGTTCCGGGGAGTCATAGGTGCAATCGAGACCGATGTGGCTAAAGATGTAGCTCAAGATCGTGCCATAAGTAAAAGATTTCAGCTCATTGGTATCAATAAGCTTAACATTATTGACCATCTCGGCAAAAATAATCTTGGCAACATTAGGACGCTCACCTCTACGGAAACATTCAAGCCAAAAGTGATCAACTTGACGGATATGAGAGTATTTACCTCCGGAAGGGCGAAGGAACCATGATACCATCAAGTGAAGAAAACGATCGTGCGCATCCAAAGTAAGTGCCAGACCGGTGAAAGTGCCGAAGTGACGTTCATCCTCAAGACCTATATTCTTAAGGGAAAAGGTGGACTCCAAGAGTGCAATATTAACAGTAAACTTTTTCCCTAATATGAAAGATTCAATTCCTACAACCTCGGTTTTGGTTTCATCATGAATAAGACGAGAATTAGAGTAAAAGATGAGTACCATATGTTTGTAGCGAATATCCGGGATGCTCAACAAAGGAAGAAGATCCCATTCACTCAAACGCTCGATGTAACGAAATAGGAATCACTCGGAGTTGAGGAAATCAAGATCAATGACACGTTCACGACGAACTTCGAAATCCTCGACATATGTGAAGCGAGCTCACATCTCGGTAGTTCGAAGGGATTTCTGAAAAAGCAGAGCTAGATTCGGACGAATGCTCGAATCACCGGTTTGAACGACCTTACGCTTTTTGTTAGCTTGATCCGACATCTAAAAACATTAAGCAAGCATGTTTTAAAATTAAGTGTATGCATAGATTTTTAAATTCAATCCAATAATAAATCCCACTTAGGTTTTAAAAAAATTTAAACAAAAATTAAAAAAAAAACAGTAAAAGAAAATACGACTGAAAAATTTTATATTCGAATCAAAAAGTTTGAGATTTTGAATTTTTTTTACAAGATATGGAAAACCCAAACATGAAAACATATAATTTATACAAAAATAAAATTTTCTAACCTAAGATTCGAACATAAATTGAAGGAAAAAGAAAAAGGGGAAAAATACCTTAGTTTGGGATTTTTGATGATTTGATGAAACTCCTTGCACGATGTTGATGAAACTTGCTTAGACTTGAGTTTTAGAGTAAAACCCCTCAAGATTTGGTGAAAAATAAAGAGGTTTAGAGGATATTTATAGGGAGAAAGTCGGTTTAGGGTTTTTAGGGTTTTTAAGAGTTTGATGTGAAGAGGATTTTAACATTAAAAGCCCTAAATAAAGCTATCCGCGATACCGTTTCGAAATGGTCTAGACCGTTTCGAAACGAGAGCACTAGGGTTTGACCGTTTTGAGACCTTCAGCTAACCGTTTCGATACGGTGTTGACCGTATTGAAGCCCCGTTTGACCTGTATCGAAACACGTTTCGTTACACCCCTTGGCAGTAGCCAAAACGTTTCGAAACACTTTGGAGGCGTTTCGAAACGCCCTTCTCTCAGACATGAATTTAAGGTATCCGTATCGAAACAGGTTCACCCGTTTCGATACACCTGGGACTGGAAGTGCAGATGAGGCTCTAAAAGTGCTGAAAAGTGATTTTTTCTTAGGCCTAACATGCATAAATGATATGAATGAGCAGGCAAAACATGTGCAAACATAAACATACTCCCCCTAGCTATAAGCATGAATGAAATTAGGAGTCTAAACACATAAACATGGCATTTCACAAGATCAAGCAAATTTAAGCACAAAAGAGGTCCTAAAAGGTCAAGATAGGCTAGCTAGACCTAACTCTCTCCTAAGGGACCAAAAACGCTCTTTGTCTAATGGTTTTGTAAATATGTCCGCTAATTGTTTTAAGGTGTCTACATACTCTATAACCACATCTTTCTTAAGGACATGATCTCTAATGAAATGATGCCTTATTTCTATGTGTTTGGTTCTAGAGTGTTGGATGGGATTTTTTGTTAGACATATTGCACTAGTGTTGTCACATTTTAGGGGTATGGTTTCAACTTTAATTACATAATCTAAGAGTTGTTGCTTCATCCAAAGGACTTGAGCACAACAACTCCCTAAGGATATGTACTCGGCTTCGGTGGTAGATAAGGCTACACTATTTTGTTTCTTAGAGAACCAAGATATGAGCATACTACCTAGGAATTGACAAGTTCCCTAAGTACTTTTCCTATCGATTTTGCAACCCCTATAATCTGCATCCGAATAAGCATGAAGGTTGAAGGTAGAGTCTCTAGGGTACCAAAGACCTAAACAAGGAGTATCTCTAAGGTACCTAAAGATTCTCTTAACGGCTATAAGGTGAGACTCTCTAGGACTATCTTGAAACCTAGCACATACGCAAACACTAAACAAGATATCCGGTCTACTTGCAGTAAGGTAAAGTAATGATCCAATCATAGAACGGTAAAGCTTAGAGTCAACACACTTACCTCCTTCATCTTTGTCAAGCTTTGTAGATGAGCTCATAGGTGTGGCTTGAGGCTTTGCATTCTCCAAGCCAAACTTCTTGAGCATATCCTTTATGTACTTTGCTTGATTGATGAAGGTGCCATCCTTCTTTTGGTTGATTTGGAGTCTAAAAAAGAATGAGAGCTCCCCCATCATGCTCATCTCGAATTCACCTTGCATTAACTTAGCAAACTATTGACAATGACATTCATTAGTAGAACCAAAAATAATATCATCAACATAAATTTGAACTACTAAGATGTCATTTTTATACATATTTATAAAAAGTGTAGTGTCCACCTTACCTTTTTCAATTAAAAAGTTTGAAAGTCTTTCATAACAAGCTCTAGGAGCTTGTTTTAAACCATAAAGAGCTTTGGTAAGTTTGAAAACATGATTTGGAAATTTTGAGTCTTCAAAACCCGGTGGTTGTTCCACATACACTTCTTCATTTATAAAACCATTTAAAAATGCGCTTTTAACATCCATTTGAAAAAGCTTGAAATTATGATAACATGCATATGCAAGCAACATCTTAATGGCTTCCATTCTAGCTACGGGTGGATAGGTTTCATCAAAATCTATTCCCTCTTCTTGAGTGTAACCTTGTGCTACTAATCTAACTTTATTTCTTACAATGTTACCACTCTCATCTAGCTTGTTCCTAAAGACCCATTTAGTTCCTATTGTAGATTGAACTAGGCCTATCAACTAATGTCCAAACGCTACTTCTCTCAAATTGATTTAAATCTTCTTGCATAGCCATAATCCAAAGGTCATCTTTCAATGCTTCTTTAATATTCTTAGGCTCTATGCATGAGATAAATGCAACATGATTCATTAATCTAAGAGAAGATCGAGTGGTTACCCCCTTGGATGGATCACCCAAGATTTCACCATCTTTGACATAGTTCAACTCCCTTGGGTAGCTCACTTCCTTTTCCTCAAGAGCCAAGTCCTTCAAGGCTTCAAGAGGTGGATCTTGTGTGTCCTCTTCTTTTGTTGGAATCTCATCCTCCTTTGAAGTTTGTCCTCCATCAAAGGCATTTATGATTCCTACATCATTATCATCACAAGAATCCTTCATAGGAAGGAGGTTAACATCGAATACAACATGAATAGATTCTTCTACTACTAAAGTTCTTTTGTTAAATACTCGATAGGCTTTAGAGGTTAAAGAGTAACCTATGAAAATAGCTTCATCACTTTTTGCATCAAATTTACCTAAGTTGTCTTTTCCATTATTTAAACAAAAAACTTGCAACCAAAAGGGTGAAAATAGCTAATGTTAGGCTTTTTAGATTTTAAAATCTCATAAGGTGTTTTCTTTAAAATTGGCCTAATCATTACTCGATTTACAATATAGCAAGCGGTGTTTGTGGCTTCCGCCCAAAAAATATTTAGGTAAATTGTTTTCACAAAGCATAGTTCTAGTCATTTCTTGCAAAGTTCTATTTTTCCTCTCAACTACCCCATTTTGTTGAGGAGTTCGAGGAGCCGAAAAATTGTGGCTAATACCATTTTCATTCAAAAATTCTTCAAACCCTAAATTTTGAAACTCGGTTCCATGATCACTTCTAATATGTGAAATTTTAAGTTCAATATCATTTTGGGTTAGTTTTGAAAATATGATGAATTTGTCAAAGCCTCATCTTTAGTACTTAAAAATAGAACCCAAGTAAATCTAGAAAAATCATCAACAAGTACAAAAGCATAAGACTTACCACCCAAGCTCATAGTCCTAATTGGCCCAAATAAATCCATATGGATAAGTTGTAAACATCTACTAGTAGAAACATCATTAATGGATTTAAAGGAAGACTTATGTAGTTTACCGTTAGAGCATGCATCACAATATTTATCATTTAAAAATTTTATCTTGGGTAAACCTCTAACTAGATTAAGAGAGACTAGTTTTTCTAAAACACTTATGCTAGCATGTCCTAGTTTCCTATGCCACAACCATGCATCATTTTCATTTTGTGCAACTAAGCATGCATGAGATGTATGAATGTCATCTAGATGCACCATGTATATGTTCCCTATGCGATGACCTATGAGCATAATATTATTAGATTTAATGTCTACAATTTTGCATCCATTTTTATCAAATAAAACATTAAATCCTTTATCACACAATTGACTTATGCTCAATAAATTGTGTTTAAGACCATCGACATACAAGACATTTTCAATGAGAATTGTAGAGTGATTACCTATGGAGCCAATACCTTTAATGTGGTTTTTGGAGTTGTCACCAAATGTCACTACTCCACTTTTTGGCTTTAGATCCATGAATCTACTCTTGTCTCCGGTCGTATGCCTTGAGCATCCACTATCAAGGTACCATGAGTTTTGACTTTGTGCTTTGGCCTTGTAGCAATGCTCCCCTTACAAACAAAGATATTAAGCTTTTGTTTTTGGTACCCAAATCATTTTGGGTCCATGAGTGTTAGCTCCCAAAACCTTGGTTCCCTTAGGAATCCAAGATGACATAGCAATAATATTATTAGATTTTACAAGTTCCTTAGGAACCCATACACTTCTAATTCTTTTAGCTCTACTATGTCTAGGATAGCTACATTGTTTGTAGTAGTTAGTCTTTTTCTTAGGTTGGTGTGTTCTTGAGGATTCACCTATTTCATGCTTGACACTACCAACATTTTTAAAAGACTTCTTGAGCTCATTTAGCTCATCCAACACCTTTTGGTGTTTACTATTACATTGAGACAAAAGATTATTAAGGTCAACATTTTCATCTTGAAAGAATTTTAGTTCATCTTTTAACCCTAATATCTTTTTCTCAAATTTTGAATTAGCTTGAGTGAGTGAGTCATTTTTCTCATTTAGTTCCAAAATAATTTTCTTGTTCCTAATGACCGACTCTTTATATTTCTCAACTAATTCATCATAGACCTCTTGTAACTCATCATATGCATCATTCAATTCATCGTATGTAAAATCTAAAGTTGATGAGTTAGAGGTTACCATGGAGGAATCTTCCTCAAGTGCCATGAGGCAAAGGTTAGCCACTTCTTGTTCGTCATCCTCCGATGACTCCTCATCACTCCAAGTAGCATGCTTGGCTTTGAGCTTCTTCTTCTTCTCAAAGCCCTTCTTCTTGAGTTGAGGGCACTACGAACGTATGTGGCTGGGTTGTTTGCACTCAAAGCAAATGACTGGATCCCTTGCTTCTTCTTTGTTATTGCTTTTGAAGTCCATCTTTCTTTGGATTTTTCTTCCCCGGTTGGACCTCATAAAACGTGAGAATCGTTTGGCTATCATAGCCAATTCTTCTAGTTCATCCTCATCACTAGAAGAGCTCTCTTCATGTAGTGAAGCTTTGAGAGCTATTCCCATCTTCTTCTTCTTCTCAACCTCAAGCTTCTCTACTCTTTTCTCTTCTTTCTTCTTCTCTTCTTCCCTTCCTTGCTTCATGATCTCATGAGTAAGGAGAGAACCCACAAGCTCATCAAGCTTTAAAGTTTTCAAATTCTTAGCTTCGATGATAACGGTTCTCTTCCCATCCCAAGATTCGGGAAGTGAATAGAGTAGCTTCCGGACAAGCTTGTCTTCCGGTATGATTTCTCCAAAACCCTTGAGCCCATTGACAATAGTGGAGAACCGATCAAACATCTTGGACACCGTCTCATCGGGCTCCATCTTGAAATTCTCATAACTAAGATTGAGAATTCCAATCTTAGTTTCTTTAACATCGTTGGTGCCCTCGTAGGTAGTCTCAGGAGTGTCCCACACTTCTTTGGCCCTCTCGATGGATGAAACCTTAGAATAGATGTCCGGACCGAATGAACAAAAGAGCATGTGGAGAGCTTTGTCATTTACTTGAATCTTTTTCCTTTCTTCTTCACTCATCTCCATCTTTTTCTTCAAGACCATCTTGCCTTCACCATCTTGCTTCAATGGAATATAAGGGCCATCTTCAATGACATCCCACACTAAGTAGTCATTTGACTTGATGAAGAGACGCATTCTATTCTTCCAAAAAGAATAGTTATCACCATTAAAGAAGGGAGGCTTTGTAGTGGATTGAGACTCATACATGCCCGAACCGGAGGTTGAAGCCATCTCTTGATATTTGATGATCACACTCTTCCAAGGAACTCCTCTTGTGGTTGTTAATCCTCAAAGAGGTAGGCTCTGATACCAATTGTTGAGTGGATCGAAAGATCGATATGAACCAAGAGGGGGGGTGAATTGGATTTTTAAAGTTTGTGTGGTGGAAATTTCAAATTAAAAAGATTGACAAGGGATTTTAGAGTGGTTCAAGTTCCAAATGAACTCTACATCCACTACCTTAGCTTCACTAAGGATTTGCAACAATTCCACTAATTGCTCTTCCCCTTTTCTAGGCTAAGGAGGCAACCCTTACAATTTTCGGTTAAATTTTCTACCCAAAATTTAACCCAATCCTCACACAAAGGTAACAAAGAATTTGATGGCTAAGATAGTATCTCTCAATACAATTTGTAGCCCAATTACAAGCACTCAACCCAATTGAACAAGATAAGAATGAAAATTACAATTGGGGTTTCTAGACAATATGGGATTTTTGCACAAATGCTTGGATTTGATGTATGGATATTTGCTTTTGGATCAATAGTTGTTGCTGGAGCTTTTAGAGGTCCCTTTTATACATTCTCATTGATTTCTAGCCGGTGTGGTTGTTGCACTTATCAATAGAGCCGTTGGGGATGTTATCTCACCTCTATAAATGCAGTCTGCAACAACCTGTTTCGAAACGCGGGGTACCTGTTTCGGAACGGACTAAAATAGAAATAGCCGTTGGGTGCATTTAAGAGCCCGTTTTGAAACGTGTTAAAGTCGTTTCGAAACACTTTTGCCACTAAAAAGGGTCGTTTCGAAATAGCCTAAGCCCGTTTCGAAACACCCTAACCGATTCTAAAAAATCAGTTAAAAACCTTTACAACGGTCATATTTTCAAATCAGAATGAAGAACCGTTTCGAAACACGTGGACTCGTTTCGAAACAGTTTTTCTACTGTAAAGGGTCATTTCGAAACTGATTGATCCCGTTTCGAAACACCCTATTAATCTTTGAAAAATTAGTTAAATAATATTACAACCGTTATAGTTTTCAAATCAAGAATGAAGAACAGTTTCGAAATGCATGAAGTCGTTTTGATACGTGTTCAAGTGTTCTAAAGTCGTTTCGATACGCGTTTCGAAACAAAGGTTGGCAGTGATGAAAACGTTTCGAAACGCCTTAGGCTGTTTCGAAACAGGGACCTGAAAATCACTGTTTCGGCTTTAAACACTTAGAAAAATATATGAAAACTTTGTTTTTAACTTTGGCATAATCTTAAAATCATATGGGGATGTTTTGAGGACTTAAAAATTCGTTTTGACATTTTCAATTTAGTCCTTAGGTTTTTAGTTATATCAAAATTAAAATATTGGTTTCACACGATGAAAACTAATTCAGCTTAGGTATAAGTACAAGTTTCAACGACTAAGAGAAGCGTAAGATTGGTTGGTGTTCACACTTGGTTCACGCTCGGAGGTATTATCGAGGCCTGTACATTAATAGAGTTTCGACTTAGGGATAAGAAGGAACCATTGAAGAATGCTTTCTCGAAACTTGAAGGTTTTCGCTCAATTGCCCAGGCAATACCTGTTGTCTTTGATGCGACATTAGCTTTGCCCACTTCCGAGGCAATACTCTTGCCCATTGCCGAGGTAATCAAATTGACGATTGCATGCAAAACCAAAATAGTTTCATTCAACTTCCATATTACGATGCAATCTAATCCGACCTGCTTTATCATCATAGTTTCTCAATCTCTTAAATTACTTGCTTTCTCTTATTTTATTAGTTCTATCAACAAAACCATCACTTGTGTTTTTACTTTTCTACAGTGCAAGACGATAACTTCTAGAAGTAGCACCAATCCCTGCAGAGACGATATCTTTTATACTATAATTTAGAGACGTGTATACTTGCACTAAAATTGCGATACCTAATACGCGCAACAAGTTTTTAGCGCCATTGCTGGGGATTGACAATATCGAATTCGTTTTTATTTTTCTTGCACTTTTATCTTTTATTCAGTTTATCAAGGGCTAACAAAATTTGGTTTTGCATTGGTGTATGACCAGGGCAAATCCAACCGCTCCAGACTACCCCTTGATCCGGAGATTGAACGCACCTACCGAAAACTCAAACAAAAGCTGAAAGGAGCAATGGCACACGTAATTCGCAATCGGAATACCGCAACAGGAGACAGAGTAATTCAACTACCTCAATTTCCTCAAGTAAGAAACCTAATCGTCGGAGATTACTTAGAAGAAGATCTCAACAGACTGAATCCATGAGTTGTCACACCTGCAATAAAAGCTGCACAGTTTGAATTAAAGCCTGTAATGTTCAACATGATCAATACCATGGGTCAATTTGGGGGCTCAACAACTGAAGATGCTAGACAACAACTCAAATCCTTCTTGGAAATTTGCAATTCATTCAAAAAGACAAGGAGTCCATGAGGATATTTTGAAGCTGAAATTGTTTCCCTATTCACTGAGGGATAGGGCAAAAACCTGGTTAAATAGCATTCTAGCCGGATCTATAGATTCCTGGAATGACTTATGTCATGATTTCCTTGCTAGATTTAATCCTAAGAATTTAACTGATAAGTTACGTAATGAAATCATTTCTTTTCAATAGGCAGATGATGAATCCATGTACGAGGCCTGAGAGCGATACAAAGAGCTTTTACACAAATGCCTTATACACAGATTCCCATTGTGGACACATGTGACAATAATCTACAATGCAATAAACATGCCAACGAGGATGATACTTGATGCCTCGACAAATGACATACTCTTAGACAAGCAACCGAAGGAAGCAATGGAGATCCTGAATAGGCTGGCTAAAAACGACTATCAATTCCCAGCAACCAGAAGAGAAGGAGTCAGACGCCATGCCACTATAAATGAGCTTGATTCATCAGAATCAATTCTTTCACAATTGGCAACCTTAACTAATTTAGTTAAGAACATACAAAGACTAAGCAATACACAAGAGGTCAAGGTAGTAGGTTCATTTTGTGATTTATGTAATGGTAACCATGACTTTTCTGAATGTCCTTAGAATCTAGAGTCGAGCTTTTATGTTAGAAACTACAATCGAAACAACAATGTGATTTCCAACACCTACAACCCGGCCTGGAAGAAACATCCCAACTTCCCATGGAGCAATCCTAACAATGCCATGAATAAGAACAATGAGAATGCTCCAACATAGGGATTCTAATAGAACATGCCTCAGCAATCGATGCAGCAACAAATGTCGCAGCAACAATCCATGCCATTTAGTTCTTTGGAAAACTCCCTAAATGTTTTCATGTCTTAAACTAGTGCATATATGGCTAATACTGATAAATTCCTAAAGAAAACTGACGCTTTTATGGACATGACTGAGATGAGAATCCAGAACCATGAAGAAATGCTGAAATCATTGGAAACTCAGGTTGGGCAGTTTGCTCAAATTCTCAACTCTAGACCAATGGGTGGTTTGCCTAGTGATACTGAGATCGCAAGAGGAACAACCCAAGAGCAATGTAAGGCAATCACAACACGAAGTGGTAAACAACTCAAGAAACCACGAGCTCATGAAACAAAGGAAACATAGTCAAAGGAGCCAATTGCCTCGGCAGTAACCAATAACATTGCCACAGAAAAGCCAGATAACGTTGCCTTGGCAATGCCTGACAAAGACACCGTATAAAACAAGAAAGCATATGAAGGTCATGATTCAACGCCATAGATAAAATTGTCATGCAAGGAACGAATCAAAGACATTCGTCTTCCACCACAGTTCCCACAGAGGCTGAAACGACATTAGCAAGAGTACCAATTCAAGAAGTTTCTTGGCATCTTAAAGTAGGTCCACATCAACATACCTTTGGTCAAAGCAATAGAGCAAATGCCAAACTACGCCAAGTTTCTTAAATATATTATCTCTAAGAGAAAAAGAATTAGGGAATTTGAGACCGTTGCCGTTACAGTAGGATGTATGGCCATGCTGCACAATAGAGTGCCACCAAAGCTTAAGGATCCAGGCAGTTTCACCATACCATGCACTATTGGGAACCACTATGTTGGGAAGGCACTATGTGATCTTGGAGCAAGCATAAACTTGATGCCAAAATCTGTCTTCCAACGATTAGGAATAGGGAAGGCGAGACCCACAACAGTGATTTGCAGCTTGCTGACAGATCCTATGTCTATCCAAAGGGAAAAATTGAAGACATCCTGGTAAGAGTGGATATGTTTATTTTCCATGTTGATTTTATTGTCTTGGATTGTGAAGCAGATGAGTTCGCACCTATCATCCGTAGGAGGCCATTTCTAGCTACGGGAAGAACCATGATCGATGTTAAAAGAAGAGAACTCACCATGAGGGTTAATGATCAACAAATTAAGCTGAACGTCTTTCACACCCTTAAGCAACCTAATGACCCAGAAGAGTGTCAAGTCATTTAAGCCATAACCGAGTTCGACATAGACGACCTAAACATAACCTCGACAATAGCTATGAAAATTGCCTCGGCAATGACCATAACAATTGCCTCGGCAATGCCTATAACGACTACATCGACAATTACCTTGACAATCTCCCTGACCCTCAAGAGCAATAAAGATCAGACGATAAAGACCATTATGAAGCCAATTGGATAGCAAGTCGTCCATGTAAGTATTTCAAACCCTTAGATTACTCAGAGGAAGAAAGAAAGGTTGAAAAACCTTCTATCGAGCAACCACCGTTTCTTGAATTAAGACAATTACCAAAACAATTAAAATATGTTTATTTGGGAACCAACAACACATTGCCCGTAATCATCTCTTCTAAGTTGCAGCCTGAACAAGAACAAAGATTGATCGGCATGCTAAAGCAGCACAAATGGGCAATAGGGTAGACAATTTCCTATTTGAAGGGAATTAGCCCAGCGGTTTGCATGAACAAAATCCTCTTGGAGGAAGACTAAATACCAACTGTTGAGGTACCAAAAAGGCTTAATCGAGTCATGATAGAGGTGGTAAGGAATGATATTATCAAATGGCTCGATGCAGGCATTATATACCCTATATTTGACAACACATGGGTAAGTCTGGTGCAATGTGTACCAAAGAAGGGAGGAATGACAGTGGTAAGCAATGAAAACAATGAATTAATCCCAACCAGGACCGTGACCGGTTGGAGGGTTTGTATGGGTTATCGTAAGTTGAACAAGGCTACTAGGAAATATCATTTTCCTTCACCTTTTATCGATCAAATGCTTGACCATCTTCCAGGTAAACCATTCTATTGTTTTCTTGATGGTTATTCAAGGTATAACAAAATTGCCATAACACTTGAAGATCAAGAGAAGACCACCTTCACTTTCCCATATGGCACCTATACCTTTCGAAGGATGCCTTTCGGACTATATAATGCCCCGACAACCTTTCAATGATGCATGATGGAAATATTCTCCGATATAGTCCTAAACTAGGAGAAGTGTCATTTTATGGTGGATGAAAGCATAGTTCTCGGTCACAAAATCTCATCCAAGGGCATTGAAGTTGCCAAAGCAAAAGTGGAAGTGATCGAAAAACTACCCCCACCTACTCCAGTCAAAGGAATTCGAAGCTTTTTGGGACACGCGGGTTTTCATAGGAGATTTATTGAGATTTTTTCTAAAATAACAAAACCTTTGTGTAACTTGCTTGGACAGGATAAAGCCTTTGACTTTGAAAACTCATGCATCAAGGCATTGAAGACCCTGAAACAGAAACTTGTAGCCGCACCAGTCGTGGTTCCACCAGATTGGACATTGCCCTTTGAATTAATGTGCGATGCAAGTGACTTTGTAGTAGGAGCAGTCCTAAACCAAAGGTCATGTAAGATCTTTCATGTAATCTACTACGCTAGTAAGACTCTTAATGAGGCACAAGTGAACTACACCACCACAGCGAAAGAGTTACTAGCTGTAGTATTTGCATTTGATAAGTTCCGTTCATACTTGTTTGGGACCAAGGTAATTGTTCATACTGATCATTCGACAATTAAATACTTTTTTTTCTAAAAAAGATGCCAAACCTCGTTTAATTTAGTGGATCTTACTTTTACAAGAGTTTGACATTGAAATTAAGGACATGAAAGGTATAGAAAACCAAGTTGGCGACCACTTATCTAGGCTTGAACAAGGAGAAGTCGAGACCACACACTCCAAAATTTAAGATGCATTCCCAGACGAACAGTTGCTCATTGCCTTGGCAATTCAAGTAGGCCCTACCTTGGCAACCCAGATGGGCACTGCCTCGACAATTATCGACAGCATTGGCTCGACAATAACCTCATCAACTTCAGCAGCACTTTCATCGACACCCTGGTATGCTGATCTTGTGAATTTCCTAGTCAGTGGTGTTTTACCTTATAACCTTACTCACCAAGGAAAGAAGCGGTTCCAACATGATGCTAAGCATTATCATTGGGACGAGCCTATCTTGTTTAAACAATGTGCAGACCAGGTTATAAGGAGATGTGTCCCTGAGGAAGAACAACAAGATGTGCTTCAACAATGTCATTCTTCACCCTATGGAGGACATTTTGGAGGGACATGTACGGCGCCCAAAGTTTTACAATCTAGATTATATTGGCCGACTTACAAGGACACCCAAGCTTTCTACAAGCAATGTGACCGATGTCAACAGACAAGAAATATCTCAAGACGAAACGAGATGCCCTTGAAGGACATCATTGAAGTTGAGTTGTTTGATGTTTGGGGAATCGATTTCATGGGGCCCTTCCCATCTTCATGTGTGAATCTCTACATCTTACTTGCTGTTGACTACGTGTCCAAATGGGTAGAGGCAATTGTAGCACCAAATAACGAATCCAAAACCGTGAAAAGATTCTTACAGAAAAATATTTTCACACGATTTGGAGTGCCAAGGGCAATCATAAGCGATGAAGGCAAATACTTTGACAACAAACTCATTTCCAAGGCACTCCAGAAATTTGGAGTGACACATCAGATTGCCATGGCATACCATCCATAGACGAATGGACAGGCCGAGATATCAAACAGAGAGTTGGAGAATATACTTGAGAAGCTAGTCAACCCCTCATGCAAGGATTGGTCCCTTCGACTAGATGATGCACTTTGGGCCTACAGGACAACCTTTAAAAACCTTTTGGCATGCCACCCGTTCGACTTGTGTATGGTAAGGCATGCCATTGGCCCTTAATGAGATGGAGAAATTTTGTGCCCTAGCCTACGACAATGCAAGAATCTATAAGGAGAAAACCAAGTGCTGGCACGACAAGAGAATATTGCCACGATAATTCCTGCCCGGGCAATTATTCACCCTCTTTAATTATCGATTGAAATTATTCCCAGGAAAATTACGATTGAGATGGTTTGGACCATTCAAAGTTGTCAAGGCATTCCCCCATGGTGCTGTAACAATCAAGTCCCCAAAAGATGGCCATGAATTCAAAGTTAATGGGCAGAGATTGAAGCATTACATATGCACCCATGTCATAAGGGAGAAGGAAGTGATCACTTTAGGAGATGCATCCCCATGCACTCCTTTAGTATCTTAATTTTCCATTTTTTCCACATCTTTAATTTTTTAGGATTACAATGTTATTCTTATTTAATGTTATTTACTTAATTCTGTCTTTTAGGAAGGAGATCAAGGAAGTGGAGGAGCTGGGCCGATTGGTGACTCCAAGCCCAACAACCCAACTGAAACCCTAAACCTAGTCATTGCCCAACAACTAGTCTGGAGAAGCCCCGTGCCAGCTCGCAACCATTACCCAACGACATTAAAACCGCAATGGCTAGTGCCACGTCATCCCTTTCCGCACACACATTTAATGCCCAACAGCTACTTCATGCCTCCATCTATATAAATCTCCCCTCTCAACATGCCACCATCAAACCATCTTCTTCGCTATTCTTGACTCCGAACATTTGCTTCTGTTTTCCTTTGCTTTTATTTTTCTCTCTAATTTTGATTCTCACAACTACTATCAAATGGCTCTAAAACGAGGAAGTGGAGAACACTCACAATCCACCCAATCACCGACATTCAAGAGGTTTGCACCACTGGAAGTGGAGAAGAGATTCAATGCCAAGTTCGTCGGCCACCAAGTTTGGGAGGAGCAAGGGTTCCAATACTCCTCATCTCACACAGATTTTGGCCTAGAACCCTTCATCTTCTCAAAAAAATGAGCATAAAAAGTGGCAAATCCTTTGCCACCAACCGGAGCCGGCAAATGTCACATAGGTTCGGGAATTTTATGCCCATTCTCCAAACCCGAACAACCTATTTTCCACGTCCGAGGCCAAGAAATTTCAATCGATGTTGAGGTTATCAACACATACTACGACATTCACGTGGCCCACGATGAACACAAGGAGTTTTTTGACAAGCTCACGACCGATGATTACGAGGACATTATTCAAGAGCTATGCATGGCCGGAACGACATGGAACGAGGGTGCGCACAAGGGAACGGTATACCGCTGAAGGCTACGACCTGAGGCAAAGCTTTGGAATACCTGCATAAAAAGGAACTTAATGCCCACTTCTCATAACACCACGGTTGACAAACCTAGGCTTGCACTTATCCATTCTATTATGCACAATAGAAGTATAACGTCAGTTTGATTATTTGCAATGAGATTTTATGTGTAGCCAAAAAGAAAGGGGCCGACTTTATTTCTCGAGTTTAATTACCGGGTTGTGCAAACAAAAGAGGGTGTCGACCGAGCCAGCCGACGAGTTCACACCGATACATAAGGGATGGACAAAGGCGCAATATTTCAAAATCATGCAAATAATGGAGGCCAAGCCAAATTCAACACCAATGCAGGGTATTACCGCGGCAACATCTTCGGGGAATGGCCCAGCAAGTCCAGCTGCACCTGCCACGGCAACCACCCTCCAGAGTATTGCACAGTAGCTGGCTGCAATGGACAAGAGGCAACGCCTAATCATGCAATACACGAGGGACTTCAACAACTCTGTCATTCAAGTGATCATGGACAAATACCTGGAGAGAACTGTCCAGTTCCCTGCCTTCACTGCCGACATCCTTGCCGAGGCAGCACTAGCAGCACATGCCGCAACAACACCTAGAGACACTACCTCGGTAGTGAAGACCATCGAGATCTCGGCAACTCAAGACACCACTGCCTCGGTCGTGCCAACATCATCTGCCACGGAAACGAAGGATGACCATACCTCACCAACCAGAACCGACAAGGAAAAGGCACCAGTTGTTGAGCTCGATCAAATTGAGGAATGGTTCGACTTCTCAAACTCCATCACATCACCCGCCAAGGCCAAACAAGTCTAAACACCAAAGAAGCGCAAGGCCTCTTCCACAGAAGAGTTTCCCTTAGAAAGTGATAAGGAAGACGAGGTGATGAAGAAAGCTAAACCAACACCTCCATCCCATCGGCAACCACCAAGGGCAACAAAGTGTGTAAAGCACATGGCAAGGAGAAAGTTGATCATCCAAAGTGACGACGACTCATCAGATTCTCCGTCTATCTAGTGTTTTCTTTCTCTCTTGCCTTTTTATTGTTTTTATTATCTTGTGTATGCATGCATTGAAGGCAATGCTCCTCTCGAATTTGGGCGGGGGAGGGGGGGAAGTAGTTCTTTTTGTTGTCTTATCTAAGCCTGCATGTGTTGGTTGCCCTTGCTTTAATTGAATGAAGTTAATTGCCTCGGCAATTGATATCTTCATCCCTGCCGTAGCATTAGAAAATTATCTTGAGCCTTTAATTTTAGGATGTATATGGAAGATAACTTAGAATCACACTATGAGATTAGAACTTCAAAAATACACTTTGTGACTTGATTGATTGAAGGAGTTATAGGACACTTAGAACATTTACTTACTTAGAAAGAAAATTTTGGGTAAAAAGTTAAAGGTGCCTAAAACCGGCTTTAGCTTAAGGAAATACTAGAGGTGCCCGAATTTGGCTCTAGGCTAATCACTAGAGGTGCCCGAAATTGGCTCTAGTCGATTAGATTAAAAAAATAGAAACACAAGGAAAGTAGGTTAATGCTGAAGTGCTTACTTAGAACCCGAAAAATCATCTTGTTCACAATTACACACACACTCACAAATCTTATAGTTTGAATCCAGGGAATTCCTAAGCATCGAAAGAATTAAGGGGCAAGCACATTCACCTTAACGGTTTGGAGAGGAGAAGAAAACGTAAGTCCGAGGAATAATTTCATGAAGATTAAAGCATTGGCAATTGATGGTCAGTTTTGCATTGCTTGAAGACAAGTAATAGTTCGAGTTTGGAGGTGTGTTAGGTGTATAAAAGTACTCATTTTAAGACCCTTTAGGACTCAATTATTGTCATACTTAATCTTCTCTTAGATGACTAATCATTCATACACAATTTATTGTTCTTAACATTGACATGCTTAACTGTTTATATCTGAAGATATTTGGCGGAAAAGCTACTGCTTAGGTGTGTGTTTTGTGTTTATGCAGATTTTACTACACACTGCCCAGGCAGACATTGCCGCGACAGAGAAGGAAAGGAAGGAAAAGGCGCAGAGCCATCATTCGATGATCCAGACCAGATTGAAATTTGATGCCAGACACTACTGAGGATCATTGAATCGAGAACAAGTCTAGCTGAGCAGAACCAACTGACAGACCTGTGTCGAGGCAATGGCTAAGCCTCTACCGAGGCAGTACACCGATAATGTCGCCGACGGAGAAATTATGCAAAGTGTTAGTAATTTTGAGATTAGGGTGTCTTGCCTCTAGATTATCCACTCTTACCAGAATAAACTTATCCACTCTTACCAGAATATCTTCAATCTTTCCCTCTGGATGAACGTAAGAGCGGTCTGCTAGCTGTAGAGTTACTATCGTGGGCCACGCCTTTCCAATACCTAATTTCTGAAAAATAGACTTTGACATTAAATTAACACTAGCACCAAGATCACAAAGTGGCTTACCCAAAAATTTGTTTCCGATTACGTAAGGTATGATGAAGCTCCCCGGATCCTTCTTTCTCTGGGGTGGCTGCCGATGGAGAATACTCATGCAACCTTCTGTCATCTTTACCGTTTCGAATTCCCCAAGTTTAGATTTTTTCGACATAACATCCTTGAGAAATTTAGCATAACCGGGCATCTCCCTAACAACATCTAACAGCGGAATATTAATATGAACTTGCTTAAAAATATCATAAATCTTTTTAAGTTTAGATTCATGCTTAGCTTGCTGTATCCGTTGAGGAAAAGGTGGTGGAGGACGATAATCAGCAATACGTCCTTCCCACTGCATGCGAATCTGAGGACAAATATCATCATTTTTCTCCTCTGTCGCTTCTGCTGTCGTGACAGGCTCATCGGCAGTAGTCTGTTTATCACCTGTCGGGGCAGCTTCCTCGGCAGGTTCCTTTTTTGTTTCAGCTTCTTTTTCTGGCCCTGGTAGTTTCTTCCCACTCCTAGTAGTAATCGCCTTACATTGCTCGTGTGCGGCCGGTCTAGCATTTTCAGTATTTCTAGGGAATCCTCCATTCTGCCTCGGCTTAATATGTTGAGAAACCTGACCCATTTGTGTCTCTAGAGATTTCAAAGTAGCTTCATGATTTGTCATCCTCATCTCGGTTTTATCCATAAAGGTTTCTGTCTTCTTGACAAACTGATTCATATTCTCCATATAAGTACCTGTCTGAGACATAAAGGTGGCCAGAGTCTGTTCCAATATACTGCTCGTGGCAGGTGGTGGCTGCTGTTGCTGCTGCGGCGGCAGTTGCGGCGGCAATTGCTGTCGCGTTAGCAATCTAGGTCCTCCCTGATTCTGATTGTGTGCTTGCGGATTCAGGGCATTGTTAGGATTATAATTGGGATTATAATTGTTGGAATTATAATTCGGCTTGTAATTTCCAAGATATTTTCCCTCTTCTATTTGTATTGGGCACTCATCCCGACTATGATTTCCCTCACAGATGGTACAAACTTCCTCGTCAGCATATCCTTGTAATTCATCATCATTCAATAACCTTTTCATTGTTTTAGTAAGGAATGCTACCTGTGATTTCATAGTGCTGTCGGCTTCATAATCTTTGACAGCAAGTACTCGTTTACCCCCTCTTCTTGGAGTCGGAAACTGCTCCTCATTCTTGGCCAGATTTTTCAAAACTTGTAAAGCCTCGTCCGGATCTTTATCCAATAACAATTCGTTTGCTGCTAAATCAATTCGAATACGAGTTTGTAGGTTGGCAGCATTATAGAACTTAGTTACCTGATTCCAGACAGGGAATCCATGCATTGGGCAGTTTCGTAGAAGAGTAGTAAATATGTCCCAGGCCTCGTGCATTGGCTCGTCATCTTCCTGTTGAAAAGTAGCAATTTCATTACGTAATCACTAAGATAAATGCGAAGGATTAAAACGAGATAAAAATTCACGAGATAAATCTGCCCAAGTTATGATAGAACCCGACGTAAGTTTATTCCACCAAGTTTTAGCTCTGTCTCTCAATGAATGGGGGAATAACCGAAGCCTCAGTATCTCCGGATTAACTCCTGGCAGTCTAAACGAACCACAGATTTCCTGGAACGTTTTGAGATGCTCCCTAGCATCTTCTGTCATAGCACCACTAAACTGCCCGACATTGTTGATCATACTAAACATGACAGGTTTAAGCTCGAAGTTATCAACTTCAATATCCGGCAGCGTGGTCTCCAGTTCTACATGATCGTTCAGCATGTAGTCATGACAGGACCGTCGTCCATCTGCCGCAGGCGGGTCGCCGACAGGCGGTATACCTCCACTAGCGGGCGGATTATGGGCCATCTGCTCTAGCTATTCCTCAAGGTACTCGTTCCTGGCTAAAAGGTGGCGAAGTTGTTTCTTGAGATTGAAGGAACGTTCGATTTCCGGATCTAATTTATACTCAGGATCTTCACCTCTTTTAGATCTGCGCATAAACAAGAAAACCTCGTGAAAAGCAAGAGTTGAAAGTACTAAAGAAAAATAGAAAAAGAAAAATTAAAAGAAAAACAAAAACAAAAACGAAAAGTGCAATAAAAGATAGGTGTAGTTATGTTGCCAATCCCCGGCAGCGGCGCCAAAAACTTGTTGCGTGTAAAAGGGTCTATCGCAATTGTAGTGCAAGTGTACACGACGCAAGTAGTAAGTGATACGAAGTATCGGATATCGTCTCCACAGGGATTGGGCTATAGCTTCACCTTAGTTCACTGCACGGAAGTAAAGGAAATATTTGAGAGAATTGTCATGAGAATAATAAAGAAAAACGTAAATAAAAGAATTGGAATATCAAGATAGAGAGAATGGGCTGGTATTGGATTGCTCAGTAGTGCAGGTATTGCGATGCTTAGGAACTCCAGTTCTGTCGTCGCGCTTGTCGCGGCAGCACCTGTCACGGCAGCTGTCCGTTGGTCGTCGCAGCAACAAACACACCAACTCTGTACTTCAAGTTTGGCAAGAATCCCAGATCTGCCTTGGCCTATCCCTAGGTCCAAGTCTGTCGATGATCACGTCTTTGATGATACCTCCCAGCGTGAATCGAAGGATGAACACCGATGTGTATGAATTCTTCCTTAGCCACTTAACCTTGCCCTATCCCTAGGCACAAGATAGTTCAACTATAAACTAGAGAACTTGCTCTTATTTCTTTCGTATACTTAACTCTCTCGATGCTAAGTAAATGGATAACCTCACAATGCTCTCCCGATGCTCTTGCAAGATATTAATAACCAAAATAAGAGAACTTGAAGTTTATTTTATTGAACTTGGAAAATCCTAAAACAAAACAACCCTTGCAACTACTTTACAAAACAACCCGTGGCCCTAGGGGTTTTTTAGAACATGTCGACGGCGGGTAAACGACGGAGGGGTTTTAGTTGTCGGTTATGGGGAAGATTTCTCCTAGGTTAAAATCTATGCCCTTATATAAGCTTTGGGCTCAAGTATTCTAAGGTAACAAGGACTACAACTTTAATTAAAAGTAAGATTCTAATAAAGACTTAATCTCCAAGTATCCTACTTTTCAGCCGCCTTCCTTGTTTCTTGGGATTTCCTCTCCTTGAGCTTTGGCTTGACATATCTTTTGATCCGGGGCTTGGAAAAATATAGGGTTTTCACACGACAGACGAGCATAATTTTCTCTATCTATCTATCAAGGTCCACTTTGCTTTTCCTCCACTGTCTTGCTGTCGTCCTCTGCTGTCACGGCAGCTCCATGGCAGCATCGTCCTCTTCGTCTGCTTGTCCAGTTAAGCTCTTCTGTTTATCTGCCCTGCGCCCGCCTTCTCCGTCTACTATGGCAGCAACCTGCAAAATAAGCCATCTTTTAGTAGAATCTGTGCCTTTAATATATTTGTGATGTTTTGCTGTAAACTAACCTAAATGCAATGCAATGATGCTTGAATGCAACAGAAATATGGGTTAAAAAGGGTGTAAATAATAGAACTTTTACACACTCAACATAAATGTTACTAGTTCTTTCGGTGAGACCGTGGTAGTTAGGAAGATGTATAAGAGGTGTCCTTTGACGATTCAGGGCTATGTGTTTCCGGTTGACATGATGGAATTGTTGTTTTATGGTTTTGATACGATTTTAGGCATGGATTAGCTTGTAGAGCATAGAGCTAGGGTAGACTTTGAGACCAAGAGAGTCTTCTTGAGGCTAACAGATGATTTTGAAGTCATAGTGGTGGGCGAGAACATTAAGTTCTTGTCCAATGTTGTTTCTGCCTTAGAAGCTTAGAGATTGATGTATTCAGGCTGTCAAGCGTATTTGGCTTAAGTGATGACTCCGAATATGAGTGAGGTTAGACCGCAAGACATCAGAACAAATTGTGATTTTCTGTGTGTTTTTCTGGAAGAGTTGTCGAGTTTTCCTCTAGATAGGTGAAGTTGAGTTTGCTATTGAGACATATTTCGATTCTGCACCCGTGTCTATTGCTCCGTATAGAATGGCACCGAAAGAGTTGAAAGCGTTGAAGACACAACTTCAAAAACTGTCAGATAGATGTTTCATTAGGCCTAGTATTTCTCCATGGGGTGCTCCAGTCTTGTTTGTGAAGAAAAAGGACGTCAGTATGAGGATTTGTATAAACTATAGACAGTCGAACAAGGTAACAGTAAAGAACAAGTATCCCTTGCCGCGGATAGATAATTTACTTGATTAGTTGAGAGGTGCTTCGGTGTTTTTGAAGATTGATTTGAGATCGGGTTACTATTAGTTGAAGGTGAAGGATGAGCACATACCAAAAATAGCCTTCCGTACGCGTTATGGGCAATATGAGTTCTTGGTAATGCCTTTCGGTTTGACTAATGCTCCAGCTGCATTTATGGATATGATGTACCGAGTGTTCCATGAGTTTTTGGATAGGTTTGTGGTAGTGTTCATAGATGATATCTTAGTGTACTCCAGGACCGAGGAAGAGCATGATGAGAATTTGTGGTTAGTGCTTCAAACTTTGCTTGAAAATCAGTTGTATGCCAAGTTGAGTAAGTGCGAGTTTTGGATTAGGGAGGTAGTCTTCCTAGGTCATGTGATCTCAACCAAAGGAATTAGTGTGGATCCTAAGAAGATAGAAGCCATAGTGAGTTGGAAACAACCGAAGTCGGTGACAGAAATCTATAGTTTCCTAGGCTTGGCGGGGTATTATCGAAGATTTGTCGAAGGATTTTCGAAGATTGCGGCACCCTTAACTAAATTGCTTTAGAAGAATGTTCCGTATGAGTGGTCGGATGTAAGACAAAAAGCATTTGAGAAGTTGAAGAAAGCTTTGACCGAAGCTCCTATTTGGATTCAGCTTGAACTGGGGAAAGAGTTTGTGTTTTACAGTGATGCATCGTATGTATGTTTAGGTTGTGTGCTTATGCAAGAGGGTAAGGTTGTAGTTTATGCTTCAATACAGTTGAAGGTTCACGAGAAGAACTATCCCACTCATGATATAGAGTTAGCCACAGTAGTGCTTGCTTTGAAGATTTGGAGACATCACCTTTATGGTGAGAAGTGCACCGTTTATATCGACCACAAGAGTTTGAAGTACTTGATGACTCAGAGAGAGTTGAACCTTAGACAACGTAGGTGGTTAGAGCTTCTTAAGGATTATGACCTTACGACAGAGTACCATTCGGGTAAGGCAAACGTAGTGGCCGATACTTTGAGTAGAAAAGTGGCAATTGAGTTGTGAGCCATGTTTGGGAGATTGAGTGTGTCACGGGATGGCGGTTTGATAGCCGAGTTACAAGTTAAACCTTCATTGGCTCAGTTGATTCGAGAGAAACAGTTGCAATACGATTCTTTAGCACCTCACGTGCAAGATATAGCCGAGGGTACGCCTACAAATTTCTGCTTTGGTGAGAATGGGATCCTATGTTTCAATGATAGGATAGTAGTCCCAGAAGATGTCGAGTTAAGGCGTACTATCTTAAATAAAGCTCATATCAGTCCTTTTGCTATGCATCCGGGTAGTACGAAGATGTACCGTAGGTTAAAAGAAGAGTATTACTGGATTGGGTTGAAGAAAGATGTGGCCGAGTTTGTGTGTAAGTGTATGGTATGTCAGCAAGTTAAAGCCGAGCATCAGTTTCCTTCAAATTTGTTACAACCGTTGAAGATTTCAGAATGGAAGTAGGAAAGTATTACCAGGGACTTTGTGTCGGGTTTACCGTTGACTCCTTCGAAGAAGAATTTAGTGTGAGTGATAGTCGACAGATTCACTAAGTGTGCCCATTTCATACCTGTTCATACTACCTACACCTTAGATAAGTTGGCCGATATGTACATCAGTGAGATAGTGAGGTTTCATGGAGTACTGAAGTTGTATCAGACTGAGATCCGAGGTTTACAGCTAGATTTTGGGAGTGTTTGCATCGTGCCTTTGGTACTTGGTTGAACTTTAGTACTTCGTATCATCCACGGTCAGATGGTCAGCCAGAGAGAGTTATTCAGGTGTTGGAGGACATGTTGAGGTGTTGCCTCATCGACTTTCAGGGTTCTTGAGTGAAACACCTACCGTTAGTGGAGTTTGCATACAACAACATTTATCAGGAAAGTATTGAGATGGCACCGTATGATGCTCTATATGGTAGGAGGTGTAGAACACCTATTTGTTGGGCCAAGGCCGGACAGAAGCTTGTACCTATGCCCGACTTGCTTAAGGGCACTACCGAGAAGGTGAACTTGATTTACGATTGCTTGAAGGCAGCTTCAGATCGACATAAATCGTATGACGATTTGAAAAGAAAGGAGGTAGAGTATGTTGTAGGGGACAAAGTGTTCTTGAAAGTCTCACCTTGGAAGAAGGTAATGAGGTTTGGTAGGAAGGGTAAGTTGAGTCCGAGAATCATTGGTCCTTACGAGGTAGTTGAGAGGATTGGTCATTTTGCTTATAGATTGAGACTACCGACAGAGTTAGAGAAGATTCATAATGTGTTCCACGTTTCGATGCTTCAGAAGTATAGATCGGATCCGTCTCACGTAATGCCAGTGGAAGAGATTGAGTTGAACCCTAACCTGTCGTATGATGAAGAGTCGGTTGAAATTCTTGCTACGGATAGAAAAGTGTTGCGTGGGAGATCTATCGAGTTAGTCAAAGTTTTGTGGAGACACTAAGGTGTGAAGGAGGTTACTTGGGAGATAAAGGAAGATATGGAAAAACAATTTCCATATCTTTTTCCGTTAGGTAATTTCAGGGATGAAATTCCTTAAGTGGGAGAGAGTTGTAACGCCCAGGGTTTGGGACCCGGGAGATAACCGAGTTTGGTTAAGCCGGTTCGAGTTAATGTAATAAAGAAAGAAAAGAAAAGGAAAGAAAAGATTGAAAGAAAAAGCTATTTTCTTCAAAAAAATTCCATTTTCACCAAAAACCTCTCCTAAACCCTATTTTCACTATTCCATTTCCCAAATTCCTCTTTCAAGCAAGTCTTCAAGGTAGGCATTCCATTGTTTTAATTCTTCTTCCTTTAAGTTGTCACTAGTTAGATTTTCCTTAAAAATCCATTATTTAGGGTTATTTCAAAAATGCTTTGAGATTGAAAAATAGTAAAATGAAGGGATTTCCGTGTGAGTATTTTAATTTCATGTTTAAGGGTGTTTTAATCACACTTTTGTGTCTTAAAAATGTTAAAATGGTGGCCAATGGTAGGAAACCCGAAATGGGTATAAAAAATGGGATTTTTGGGTTGAAGATGGCGAGTTTTTGGCTTGGTTTTGGGTTGAAATCATGGATGGTGGTTCCTTTGATGTTGGGGGATGTTTTTAGATTATATTGGATGTGTTTTGATGGTTGAAATTGATGGATTTAGTTTGGGGTTTGTCTAGAACGAATTTGTGGAGTTTTGGGCGAAAATTGGGTTCGAATCAATGTGTTTTGGTTGCAAGGAGTAGGTTTCCGGGTTGTTTCTGGTTTTCAAGTGTATTAGCATTCTAATATTTTGTTTTGGGTTGACTTCAAGCAGAGGAGATTGATTCGGGTCCTTCGGACGTCATGCCGGGTATTACAGAGGCTTGAGATTGGTGTTTCGGCTTTCGTTTGGGCTCTATTTGTGAGTGGTAATGTTTTGAAGTTTAAATGATTTCAAAATGGTATCTTGGGGGTTTGGGTGGAGCCTTAAATGCTGACCTAAACCCAAGTGTAAGTTTTCTAATTTACCTTGTTTTGTTAAGTGTTGGTGTGTGCGATTATTTGTGTTGTTTTGTGAAATGCGGATTGCCTTTACTCTCCGTTTCAATGTTGTTGTGTAGTCGTTGTGGATGTCAAGCCTCACGTGAGGGTTAGTTGTTGTATACGGTGATGTGTAGTCCCACTGGTACTGACTAGTAGATGAGTACGGTGATGTGTAGTCCCATTGGAAAAATGCTAGTCGTTGTGAACGGTGATGTGTAGTTCCACCGGAATTAGTTGTGCGTCTGCAAACCATGTCTCGCCTATGCTAGCGTTGTTACTAATCCTTCTTAAATGGTTTTGCTTTTAAACTAAGATATATGTTTTAAACTGCATTGTTGTTGTATTTTAGAGCTCCGCTCACTAAGCTTTTAAGCTTACGCTCTCTTTTTCCAACAATGCGGATCGTTCGAGGCTCTGGGTGGCAAGTGGGCAAGGGAGGAGATTCTTGGAGTTCTTGCTAAGCTTAAAGTATGATTTTACTAGTTGTAATAAGACTTAGACAATGTGAATACTAGATTTCATGTTAGGGAGTTGGTGTTCAAACTCCTATGTTTGGCCTTGTTTATGTTGCTAGCATGTTCTAACTGTTGATACCATGTATTGTTGAAGTTTGTTATAGCTTTTGGTGGATTAATTTGCATTTTGGCATGTTGGTGTTTTGGAAGCTAAGTGTTCTTTTGAGCTTGATCTTGAAATCTATTTTATTGCGTGTATGCATGTTGATGTTGTGTTTAGGGTGTCTTGCCTCTAGATTGATTGTATTTTTGAGATGCCATGTGGTTTGTGTTGTTTCGGGGCAATTTTGGGGACGTTTGAAGATGCTAAATTATGTTTTTGGGCCAAACTGTACTCAGGCGTTTCAAAATGCTCGATACGGTTTCGGAACGAATGATGCTCCAGGGGTATTCGTATCGGAACGAGGTGGTGTCGTTTCGGTACGATTTGCCACTAGAGGTTCCTATTTCGAAACCATATAGGGTCGTTCCGATACGTTTGGCCACTGAAGGTTCCCGTTCCGAACGACTTGATTTTTTTTATAAAGCCCGTATTTTGAAACGGGCATTCCTATTTCGAAACGCATGTAGTTAAAACTGTAAAAGGAATATTCGAGGGTTTCCAAATGTTTCGTTTTAGTCCCTAGGGCTTGTATGCTTCCTAGATGAATATATATGTGACCTTTGTGATAGTTTTGCCTCATGTGTATGAATTTGACGAATAAGAAACTTGGTAAGTTTAAATTATTATATGCCTGCTGTTTGGTTCCTGTTTTCACCTTCGTTCTTCCGCTGTTGCCTCCACACATAGGACTACAGATGATAATCTAGACAAGATAAATAAAAGAAAAAATAGGATTGCTAATCGGAGTGAGGCCTTAACGGGTTTCGCTTCGATTTTTCTGTGTAACCCGTTCGGTCCGGGCTGTTGGCTAGGCCGGGACGAGGGGGTTACAAGAATAAAAGAATTTCCTAAAAATATTGAAGATAAAAAATAAGTTGAACAATTTCTAGGAATAGTCAACTACGGTAGAAATATTTTTCCAAAATTATCTAAAAATATATGCATGCTATATGATAAATTAAAAATTGATTAACACTTTTACATGGTCTAAACAAGATTCAGAATTAAATAGTCACGTGTCAAGTTCCCATTGGCCTGAATCAAGTTTAAGCCGATTGTGCTTCTTTAGAGCCAGTTGGACGGTAACGTCACCTATATGACGTCAGTAATGACGGTAAAAGTGCTGACCCTATAAATAGGAAAGAGAGAGAATTAGTGCGTCATCATTATCCTCATAATTACCAAAATTAAAAAATATTAAAGAGGAAAGAGAAGCTTACTTCAGAATTAGTGCGTCATCATTATCCTAAAAAAATGATCGGAACTATGAATTACCATTGCCTGAAGATATTTTTCTCTCCGTTCCTTATTTGGTCATGCAAAAATAAAGAAAATATCAAAATTATATGTATATATAATGAAAATGAAAGTTAAAACGAGGAAAAATAAGGATTCAGAGACTCATCTTTGGTGATCAGAGTGTTTTAAATTTTGGTGGTGTTAAAAATGGGCCGGGAGGGTAGATCTTATCGGATTGGTTAGTTTAAGGTTTTAGGTTAAAATATGCAATTTGGGAAGTTTTTAGAGTTTCAACATAGAGAAGAACAACGATCGAGAATCGCCTTGCGGTGATTTGGAGTTGACTCTTGGTGGCCGGCGAACGATTAATATTGGTCGAAAATTAGCCGAAATAGATCAGTGCGGTGCAGCATACGATGGAGTGATGTCGACGTTCTTGGTGTTCTTATGAACATGGATGAACACCAAGCTGTTTTTGATAATTTTGATCGAAAATGATTAGCTTTTCTAGAGAAAAAATGTGTTAGTAGGCAGAGAAAAGAGAGAATGGTTTTGAAAAAATAGAAGGAAATGTTTTTTTGGGAAAAATGAGCTTTATATAGCCATTAGGAAACGACATCGTTTTGATGCCAGATTTGTTGGACCCATGAGCTTAAATTCGGTCGGACCCTAGGGTCCACTTCCCTTTATCTGAGTTCTCCTAATTTTGACCGACAACTTCATTTGTTTGAAATTTAGTTCCCTTACTCAATAAAATCAGAAATTGGAGTTTTAGTTTCTTTCAATTTGCCCGTGTTTATATTTGTTTAATTAATTGCTTTAATTATTTGATTAATTAATTCATATAGTATAATTGTTAGATAATTAAAATACTTAGTTTAATTAGATATGCATATAGAGCCTTAGTTTTAAGTTCTCATTAGGCTTCAATAATTTGAATAGGGTAGATAATTATAGAAAATTAATGAGTATTGAGTGGGAAACTTTGGGGTTCATATTTGAATGGTGTCTTAAAGTAATAAGATGTTGTTCAACATGAACTCTCAAATAGAATATTCAATATTCATTAAAACTCTAGAAAATTGATAAATAATTTAGATTAATAAATAGGGCCTTAAATAGGATTGAAACTTTAACAATTAGAATAATTAAATAACAGAGAATATTATCTATAATTTTTGAGTTTAAATATGGATAGTACTCAAGAATAATTGAGTGTTGTCTCATATAAAATTTAAAAATTAAATAATATTCATAGATTAAATAACACACAAATTTAATTAGACCTTTTTAGATTAGTACTTAAATTGAACTAGACCATAATTGATCATGCATAAAAATACCTTTTATATGTGGAATATATTTTTGGAATATGAAAGGCGATGCCCTTAGTGTATAGGGGTTTTTCCAATTTTATATTCGAAACAAAAATATATTTCCTTATAAAAGAAATATTTCCATTTTGAAAATGAACCTAGTTAATAATCAATGATTAAATTAAAGCCGAATTGTTATTCCAAAATGCCACACAAAATTAAGGGTACTATAAAACCTATGTTTGATTTTGATATAACAAAGTATGTTAAGGATTAAATTGAAAACTTGAAATAGATTTCTAAGTCCCTCAAATGATTTAGAAATCATCAAGGCTTTAATATGATTTGAAAAACTTGGACAAAGTGTTCCAAGGCCAAAGAATTGAAAAACGTCCAGGCGTATCTATACACTTCCAGTCATATCGATACCTTTTTTACAAGTTTGGCTACTGGAGAAACGCGTTTCGATACACCCCTAACCGTAACGAAACATCGTATCGAAACATATTGCATCTGTATCGACACACTCACTCTTTAAAATGAAGGAGTTTGAATGGCATACTGATACGGTTCCACCCGTATCGATACAAATTTAATGGAATTTTAAATTCAAAAGCTTTTAATGATTTTGATCGTTGGTGTCAGTTGTTAGGTAACTGAAATTTTAAGTGGTGGTTGTTCCGTACCGATACGCCTTTTGCCGTATCGATACGGAAACCTCCAGTGAGCTCTGTGGAATTAATTGCATCGATACAGATGTTCCCCGTATCGAAACGGTCTTATCCCGTACCGATACTCTTACACGCGTATCGATACGCCTTCTTGTTATTGTGCAACGCCTCTTTTTGTTTTGAGACGGGTGTCGATACGGGTCCTCGTGTACCGATACTGTAAGTTACAGAAGTGCATTTATGGTGGAAAGAGAGGGTCCCAACGACTATAATCAATACCCTAACCACCCAAATGGCTAGAATTAATAGAGAATGTATAAATTGAAGCTAATTGAAGACCATCAACAACTATTGCAACAAAGATAAACAACCTAGCAAAAATCCAAGCTCAAAGTGCTTATTTTCCAATCTCTTGTAAAACCCCAAATTGTGTAGTGTTCAATTATAATATCGTTATCAAATTTGGGTTGAGTGTTTGTACTTAAAGGGGCAATCTTGTATTGAGAGATATTTTTCTTGCCTTTAATTTTTCTTTGTACTCTTGTGAGGGTTTGGTCAAATTTTGGGTAGAAAATTTGACCGGTATTGTAAAGGTTACCTCCTAAGCCTTGAAAAGGGGAAGAACAATTAGTGGATTGTTGGAAATCCTTAGTGGTAGCTAAGATAGTGGATGTAGAGTTCATTTGGAACTTGAACCACTCTAAAATTCCATGTTCTTCATTTTTAGCCATTCTATTTACTCCAACGATTTTTAAAAACCCAATTCACCCCCCTCTTGGCTTTGATCAATCCATTGATCCACTCAACAATTGGTATAAGAGCCTATATCTTTGAAGGATTAACAACCATAAGAGGAGTTCCTAGGAAGAGTGTGATCAACCACAAATCAAGCCATGGCATCTACCTTCGGGTCAAGCATGTACGAATCTCAATCAACCACCAAACCACCATTCAACGGTGATAACTACCCATTTTGGAAGAACCAGATGCACCTCTTTATTAAATCCAACGATTATCTAGTTTGTGATGTCATTGAAGATGGTCTCTATATTCCAATGAAGAGAGAAAGATTGGTTCTAAAGAAGAAACATGAGTTGAGTGAATAAGAGAGAAAGAAGATTCAAATCAATGATAAAGCTCTTCACATGTTGTTTTGCTCTTTCCGTCCCAACATCTACTTCAAAGTTTCCTCCATCTAAAGTGCTAAGGAAGTGTGGGATACACTTGAGAATACTATTAAAGGATCAAGCGATGTGAAGGAGAGATAATTGGAATTCTCAATCTTAGCTATGAGAATTTCAAAATGGAGCCCGACGAAACCGTCTCAAAGATGTTTGATCGTTTCTCAACAATCGTCAATGGGTTAAAGGGTTTTGGAGAGATAATCCCGAAAGACAAACTTGTCCGGAAGCTACTCTACTCACTTCCCGAGTCTTGGGATGGGAAGAGAACCGCCATCATTGAGGCCAAAAATTTGAAGACATTTAAGCTTGATGAGCTAGTGGGTTCTCTCCTAACTCATGAGATAATGAAGCAAGGAAGGGAAGATGAAAGGAAGAAGGAAGAGAGAAGAGTGGAGAAGCTTGAAGTAGATAAGAAGAAGAAGACATGGGTGGCTCTCAAAGCTTCACTACATGAGGAGAGCACTTCTAGTGAGGAGGAAGACCTAAAAGAATTGGCTATGATAGACAAAAGGTTCTCACGGTTTATGAGGTCCAGCTGAGGAAGGAAGATTCAAAGAAAAATGGACTTCAAAACCAAAAACAAAGAAGAAGAGAGGGATCAAATCATTTGCTTTGAGTGCAAAAAACTGGGTCACATTCGTTCGGAGTGCCCTCAACTCAAGAAGGAGGGCTTTGAGAAGAAGAAGAAGCTCAAAGTCAAGCTTGCTACTTGGAGTGACGAGAAGTCATCTGAGGATGAGGAACACGAAGTGGCCAACCTTTGCCTCATGGCTCTTGAGGACGATTCCTCCATGTTAACCTCTAACTCATCATCTTTTGATTTTGCATTTGATGAATTGCATGATGCTTATGATGAGTTACAAGAGGTATATGATGAATTAGTTGAGAAATATAAAGAGTCGATCATAAGAAATAAAAAGATCATTTCAGAATTAAATGCTAAAAATGACTCACTTTCTGAAGCTAACTTAAAATTTGAGAAAAAGATCTCAGGTTTACAAGATGAACTTAAATTCTTTTAAGATGAAAATGTAGACATAAACAATCTTATTTCTCAATGCAATAGTGAACACCAAAAGATGTTAGATGAGCTTAACAAGCTCAAGGAGTCTTTCAAAAATGTTGGTAATGTAAAAAATGAGATAGGTGAATCCTCTAAAACTAACCAACCTAAGAGAAAGACATATAACTACAAACAAAGTGGCTTCCATAGGCATAATAGAACTAGGAAGATTAGAAGTGTATGGGTTCCTAAGGAACTCGTCAAATCTAATAATGTTGTTGCTATGTCACCTTGGTTTCGAAAGGGAACCAAGCTTTTGGGAGCTAACACTCGTGGACCACAAATGATTTGGGTACCAAAAACCAAAGCTTAATATCTTTGTTTGTAGGGGGAGCATTGCTACAAGGCCAAATCCCAAAGTCAAAATTCATGATACCTTGATAGTGGATGCTCAAGGCACATGACCAGAGACAAGAGTCGATTCATGAACTTAAAGGTAAAAAGTGGAGGAGTAGTGACATTTGGTGACAACTCCAAAGGCCACATTAAAGGTATTGGATCCATAGGTAATCACTCTACTATTCTCATTGAAAATGTCTTATATGTCGATGGTCTAAAAATATAATTTATTGAGCATTAGTCATTTATGTGAAAAAGGGTTTTATGTCTTATTTGATAAAAATGAGTGCAAGATTGTTGACATTAAATCAAATAATATAATGCTTATTGGTCATCGCATAGGTAATATATACATGGTGCATTTAGATGACATTCATACATCTCATGAATGCTTTGTTGCACAAAATGAAAATGATGCATGACTATGGCATAGGAAACTAGGACATGCTAGCATTAGTGTTTTAAAAAAATTAGTTTCCCTAAATCTAGTTAGAGTTTTTCCCAAAATTAAGTTCTCAAATGACAAAATTTGTTATGCATGCTCTAAGGGTAAACAACATAAATCATCCTTTAAATCCATTAATGATGTTTCTACAAGTAGGTGTTTACAAATTATTCACATGGATTTATTTGGGTCTATTAGAACTATGAGCTTGAGTGGTAAATTGTATGCATTTGTATTTGTTGATGACTATTCTAGATTTACTTGGGTTCTATTCTTAAGTACTAAAGATGAGGCTTTAGAAAAATTTATCACATTTTCAAAATTAACTCAAAATGATCTTGAACATAAAATTTCTCATATTAGAAGTGATCATGGAACCTAATTTCAAAATCTAGGTTTTGAAGAGTTTTTAAATGAAAATTGTATTAGCCAAAATTTTTCGGATCCTCAAACTCAACAAAATGAGGTAGTTGAGAGGAAAAATAGAACTTTACAAGAAATTGCCAGAACCATGCTTTGTGAAAACAATTTACCTAAATATTTTTGGGCGGAAGCCACAAACACTGCTTGCTACATTGTAAACCGAGTAATGATTAGGCCACTTTTAAAGAAAACACCATATGATTTTAAAATCTAAAAAGCCTAACATAAGCTATTTTCATCCATTTGGTTGCAAGTGTTCTGTTTTAAACAATGGAAAAGATAACTTAGGTAAATTTGATGCTAAAAGTGATGAAACTATTTTCTTAGGTTATTCCTTAAACTCTAAAGCCTATCGTGTATTTAATAAGAGAACTTTAGTAGTAGAAGAGTCTATTCATATTGTATTCGATGATAACCTCCTTTCGAGGAAGGATTTTTGTGATGATGATGATGTAGGAATCCTTGATGCCTTTGATGAAGGACAAACTTCAAAGGAGGATGAGATTCTAACGAAAGAAGAGGATACACAAGATCCACCTTTTGAAGCCTTGAATGACTTGCCTCTTGAGGAAATTGAAGTGAGCTACCCAAGGGAGTACAACTATGTCAAAGGTGGTGAAATCTTGGATGATCCATCCAAGGGGGTAACTACTAGATCTTCTCTTAAACTCAAGAATCATGTTGCTTTTATCTCATGCATAGAGCCTAAGAATATTAAAGAAGTATTAAAAGATGACTTTTGGATTATGGCTATGCAAGAAGAGTTAAATCAATTTGAGAGAAGTAATGTTTGTACATTAGTTGAAAGGCCTAGTAATCAATCTACTATAGGAACTAAATGGGTATTTAGGAACAAACTAGATGAGAGTGGTAACGTTGTGAGAAATAAAGCTAGATTAGTTGCTCAAGGTTACACTCAAGAAGAGGGAATAGATTTTGATGAAACCTATGCACCCGTAGCTAGAATGGAGGCTATTAGGATGTTGCTTGCATATGCATGTTATCATGATTTCAAGCTTTTTCAAATGGATGTTAAAAGCGCATTTTTAAATGATTTTATAAATAAGGAAGTGTATGTGGAACAAGCATCGGGTTTTGAAGATTAAAAATTTCCAAACCATGTTTTCAAACTAACTAAAGCACTTTATGGTTTAAAACAAGCTTCTAGAGCTTGGTATGAAAGACTTTCAAACTTTTTGATTGAAAAAGGTAAGGTGAACACTACACTTTTCATAAAAAGGTATAAAAATGATATCTTAGTAGTACAAATATATGTTGATGATATTATTTTTGGATCTACTAATGAGTTTCATTGCAAAGAGTTTGCTAAGTTAATGCAAGATGAATTCGAGATGAGCATGATAGGGGAGCTCTCATTCTTTTTGAGACTCAAAATCAAGCAAAGGAAGGATGACACCTTCACCAATCAAGCAAAGTATATCAAGGATATGCTCAAGAAGTTTGGCTTGGAGAATGCAAAGCCTCAAGCCACACCAATGAGCTCTTCTACAAAGCTTGACAAAGATGAAAGAGGTAAGTGTGTTGACTCTAAGCTTTATCGCTCTATGATTGGATCTTTGCTTTACCTTACCACAAGTAGACCGGATATATTGTTTAATGTTTGCTTATGTGCTAGGTTTCAAGCTAGTCCTAGATAGTCTCAACTTATAGCCATTAAGAGAATCTTTAGTTACCTTAGAGATACTCCTTGTCTAGGTCTTTGGTACCCTAGAGACTCAACCTTCAACCTTCATGCTTATTCGGATGCGGATTATAGGGGGTGTAAAATCGATAGGAAGAGTACTTCGGGAACATGTCAATTCTTAGGTAGTATGCTCATATCTTGGTTCTCTAAGAAACAAAATAGTGTAGCTCTATCTACCATCGAAGCTGAGTACATATCCTTAGAGAGTTGTTGTGCTCAAGTCCTTTGGATGAAGCAACAACTCTTAGATTATGGTATTAAAGTTGAAAACATACCCCTTAAGTGTGACAACACTAGTGCCATATGCTTAACTAAAAATCCCATCCAACACTATAGAACCAAACATATAGAGATAAGGCATCATTTCATTAGAGATCATGTCCTTAAGAAAGATGTTGTTATAGAGTACGTTGACACCTTAAACCAACTAGCGGATATTTTTACAAAGCCTTTGGATAAGGAGCGTTTTTGGTACCTTAGGCGAGAGTTAGGTCTAACTAGCCTTCCTTGACCCTTTAGGACTCTTTTTAAGGTTAAAATTGCTTGAATTTGTGAAATTGCATGTTTATGTGTTGTTGCTCTTGAAAATATCCATTCTTATAGCTAAAGGGAGTATGCTTCTATTAGAATATGCTTAGAACTACTCATTCATCAATTGCATTCATTTAGAAGGTGCTAAAATTGAGCCTTTAGTTGTTCTTAAAGCCTAAAATGCATTTCTAGGCATAGGGTATCGATACAACCTTACGCGTATCGATACGAGTATTGTATTAGCTTTCCAGATTGCATTTTGCCTAAAATGGGTATCGATACAGTTAAACGCGTTTCAATACGAGCTAAAAGTGTTTCGATACGGATTGCATTCGTTTCGATACAGACCTTCAACGGGCGCTTCAAGGAAATTACGATTTTACCCTTGTATCGATACACCCTCAGGCGTATCGATACGCGATTGCGCAGACAACTTCTTAATGGCATTTAAAGAGTTTCACTTTTACCAAAATTGCAATTTTAAAACCCTAGCCGTTTTCTCTCTATAAAAAGCCTCTCAATCCCTCATATTTTCACACCACAACTCAAAATCTCTTGAGGGTTTTCAACATCAAGCAAAGCTTTTCATCAATTTGGTGCAAAGTTCTTCTCCCATTCCTCTCTATCAGTATCAAGGTATAAATCTCTTTTATTCTCTTTTGATTTTCGTTTTAAATTTTCTTTTGTTTTTGTTTTGTTTTTCTCAACAACAATATTTTTTTAAACCTTTTGTTTTTTGTTTTATTTCTATTTTTTTAACAAAAACCTTGATTATTGATTTTCAATAGGTTGAATGAGAAAGTTAATGCATACACTGTTTTTGATCTTTTCTCTAGTCAATGGCACCTAAAAAGAGAGCACGTACTACTGAAGCCGGTGAAGGTTCTAATACCGGAGATGGTACTCGTCCGAACCTCACTCTTATCTATCAACAATCCTTCAAGACTTCCGGAGATTTCACATATTTCTGACAATTTCAAAACTACGAAATCCGTCCGGAGAGGGTAATTTCCGTTCCTTTTCTAAAGTCGGAGCGCTTCAAATTTGTTTACTTACCATTACTCCAAGAATGGAAATTTATGGATTTTATTCAAATTCCCGACTTTTTCTATCGCAATTTGGTATTGATTTTCTATGCTAATGCCAAGTGTGTCGCCAATACATCGGGTGTTGTTACGGCTGTTAATTTCTATCTAATGGGTAAAAAGGTCGCCATCAATTTTCAATATATATGTGATGTGTTCAAGTTAGAGGATGAAGGTCTTGATGATGAGAATGCTCTTGGCCATGTCTTGGGAGGTTCCGTCACCGCTCTTAATGCTCAAGATCGGATCTTACATTTCATGGTTTCTTGGTGGTTTAGGCCCTCGGGAGGCAAGTATTCCACTATCTTCCAAGTTGACGATTTTTGGATTCATTGCTTCCATCAAAGACAACAACCAAACCTTGCTCGGATTATGTTTGCACAGATTGTCTATCTCATGCAATATCGCCACACCACTCTTGTCAATTCATTCACTTATGAAACGACCTTGAGTTATTTCTTCACACAAAAGGGGTAAGTTCATGTACTTTAATGGAGATTGTCACCTTGGGGTGCACTGGTCTTGTTTGTGAAGAAGAAGGATGGTACTATGAGAATGAGCATCGATTATCGTCAGCTGAACAAGTTGACTATCAAGAATCGATATCCTTTGTCGAGGATTGATGATCTTTTTGATCAGTTTCGTGGAGCGATTGTGTTCTCTAAGATTGACTTAAGGTCAGGATACTACCAGCTTAAGGTGAAATATGTGGATGTGCCAAAAACAACCTTTAGAACGAGGTATGAGCATTATGAGTTCCTTGTAATGCCGTTTAGTTTGACGAATGCTCCTGCAACTTTCATGAACATGATGAATAGAGTGTTCTATGAATACTTGGACAAGTTTGTTGTAGTGTTCATTGATGATATCCTTGTGTATTCTCGTACTGAGGAGGAGCATGGGGGGCATTTGAGGATTGTGTTGCAGGCGCTGTTGGAAAATCAACTTTATGCTTAGCTGAGCAAATGCGAATTCTGGCTTAAGGAAGTTGTTTTCCTTGGTCATGTGGATTCTGCTGAGGGGGTTCGTGTTGATCCTCAGAAGAGTGAGGCGGTGATGAATTGGAAGCCTCTTAAGTCTATTCATGAAGTCCGTAGTTTCCTTGGGTTGGCAGGATATTATCGGAGGTTTGTGGATGGATTTTCGAATATTTCTGCCCCTTTGACGAAGTTGTTGCAAAAGGATGTCAAGTATGAGTGGACAGAAGCAAGGCAACAAGCTTTTGAGAAGCTTTGACGCAAGCTCCTATCTTGGTTCAGCTTGAATCAGGAAAAGAGTTTGTGGTGTACAGTGACGCATCCTATGTTGGTCTGGGGTGTGTGTTAATGCAAAAGGGTAAGGTGGTGGCTTATGCATCGCGCCAGTTGAAGGTGCATGAGCGCAATTATCCTACGCATGATATTGAGTTAGTTGCGGTGGTTTTTGCTTTGAATATTTGGAGACAATATCTGTATGGTGAGAAGTGTACGGTGTACACGGATCACAAGAGCTTGAAGTATCTGATGTCTCAGAAAGAGTTGAATCTTAGGCAACGCCGTTCGGTGGAGTTGCTTAAGGATTACGATTTGACAATCGAGTAACATCCGGGAAAAGCTAATGTTGTAGCAGATGCCTTGAGTAGGAAGGTGGCAGTGGAGTTAATGGCTATGTTTGCCAGCTTGAGTATTCACAAGATGGAGGTCTTGTGGCTGAATTGCAAGTGAAACCATCTTTGGTTCAGTTGATAAAGGATAAGCAGTTGTTGGATGATTCTTTGGTGCCACATGTTCAGGATATTTCTGAGGATAGACCATCGGATTTCTGTTTTAATGATGATGGAGTTCTATGTTTTGGAAGTCGGATAGTAGTGCCGAATGATGCGGAGTTGAGGCGTAAAATTCTAACTGAAGCTCACAGTAGTCCTTTTGCTATGCACCCTAGTAGTACGAAGATGTATCGTGATTTAAAGGATGAGTACTATTGGGTGGGTTTGAAGAAAGATGTTGCGGAGTACGTGAGTAAGTGCATGGTTTGTCAGGGGGTTAAGGCTGAGCATCAATTTCCTTCAGGGTTGTTGCAACCGTTGAGGATTCCTGAGTGGAAGTAGGAAAGGATTACCATGGATTTCGTGTCTGGTTTGCCTTTGTCGCCATCGAAGAAGAATTCGGTGTGGGTGATTGTGGATCGCCTTACGAAGTGTGCGCATTTCTTACCTGTGCACACTACATATACCTTGGACAAGCTTGCATAGTTGTACATTGCCGAAATTCTGCGTTTGCATGGTGTACCAAAATCTATAGTGTCGGATAGAGATCCGAGGTTTACATCGCGTTTTTGGGAGTGTTTGCACAAGCTTTGTGTACGCGGTTGAATTTCAGTACTTCTTATCATCCACAGTCGGATGGACAGTCTGAGCGTGTTATCCAAGTGCTTGAAGATATGTTGAGGTTCTGTGTGATTGAGTTTCAAGGTTCTTGGGAGAAGCATTTGCCTTTGATGGAGTCTTCTTATAACAATAGCTACCATGCAAGTATTCAAATGGCACCTTTTGAAGCCTTGTATGGGAGGAAGTGCAGAACTCCTCTTTGCTGGGCTGAAACAGGTCAGAAGTTTGTCTCGATGCTGGCTTTGTTGAAGGGAACCACCGAGAAGGTGAAGCTCATTTGTGAGCGGTTGAAGGTAGCTTCTGATCGACATAAGTCTTACGCAGATTTGAAGCGTAAGGAGATTGAGTTTGCGGTGGGTGACCGTGTGTTTTTGAAGGTTTCGCCTTGGAAGAAGGTGATGAGGTTTGGCCGGAAGGGTAAGTTGAGTCCTAGGTATATTGGACCATACGAGGTGATTGAACGTGTGGGTCTTGTTGCGTACAAGTTGAGGTTGCCGCAACAGTTGGAAAAGATACATGATGTGTTTCATGTCTCTATGCTTCGGAGGTATAGATCGATCCTTCGCATGTTATGCCTGTGGAGGAAGTGGAATTGAATCCAGACATGACCTATGATGAAGAGTTGATTGAAATTCTGGATTCAGACAGTAAAGTTCTTCGAGGTAAGACCATTGAATTGGTTAAGGTGTTGTGGAGGCATCGTGGTGTTGAGGGAGCCACGTGGGAAAGAAAGGATGACATGAAGAAGTAGTTTCCTTACCTTTTTCCTCCAGGTAAATTTCGAGGATGAAATTTCTTAAGTGGGGGAGAGTTGTAACACCCCAATTTTGGGCTTAGAAGTTTAGGGTTTGGTCGGACCGGTCTAAGAAACGATTCGAATATAAAAGGAGGTTTTAGGGAAAGCCTAGTTCGGTATGCTTTAAAGATATAGAAAAATATCTAAAAATCCTTATTTAATATATATAAGAGAGTGGTGAAATCAGTTTTACAAAATAAGGTTTGGAAATACTACATTTCGGTGTAGTGACCAAAATGCGATTTTTGCAAAGTTTAGTAGTGACAGTTTTGTAAAGGATTGAAACTTTGAATCTTTAAGGAGCTAATTACCCAAAATGTTTTTCTCCAGATTTTTCCTTAATTTGGGTGATTTAGTTAATGTATTAATTAAATAAAAGAAAAGGAAAACTACCTTTTGATTTTCATAACTACATTTTCTCTAATATCCTCTCATTCCTTTTCTCTCAAAATCCCATCATCCAAACACTTTTTCTCCAGCAACTTTCACATAGATTTTCACTTCAATTAATGAGATTTCCATAATCTATTGGTTCCTAATCAATCTTGCATCAAATCCTTTTAATTTTCACATTGAATTTTCAAGAAATTTGGCTCAAATCAAGGAGAAATCATCATTTAGAGGTAAGATTGTTCTTCTCCTCTAAATACTCAGTTCTTTACTGAAATTCCCAAGTTGTCAATCCTTTATAAAAGTTTTATAAATGATTTTAATGTTAGAAACATGGTTTTGGCTTAAAACTCAAGATTTTGGAAGAGATCTTGAAGAATTTCGTTGTGATTGATTGGGCTCTGTTTTGAGGTGGTTCATTAATGTATTTTGGATATTAAATAATGTTAGAAATGAGGTTTTATCTATCCAATCCTGAATAGGTTGAGTTTCCTAAGTTTTTGCTTAAGGAAATGGTGGTTTTGGGGTGTTTTTGGTGTTATGTTATAGCTGGAGGTGTAAGGACGAGTTTAGGTTTGTTTTAGATGTTAATTGATGTTTAGAAATGATTAGAAGTGATGGATCTTGGCTGGGTTAAGTTTTAGAAGAGTTTGGAGGTGATTTCGGTTGTGTTTGGTAGCCGAAATGTTGGTTTTAGGTTGAGCAGCGAGTTTAGGAGTGTTGGCTGAAGATTTCAATGCATGATGATGCATTAATCCTCTGCTTTGATGTGTCTAAAACATGGGAGACATCTTCGGACACCTTTGGAGTTGAGTTGGAAGCTTAATTGGCGTTTTGGCAAGCAAGCGAAACGTAATTGGTGAGTGGAGATGATTTTCCAGCTTTGAAACGATTATTTGGAGGTTTTGGGAGCCTAGTTTAAGTCTAAACAACTTAGCTAAGCTTAAGAGTAAGTTTTCGAAAAAACTCCCTCGGATGTGCTAAGAGGTGGTTTGATGCATTAGTTATAAAATGCATGTTTAATTTCTGTTTTGGAAGCATGTTTTAGCATGATTAATGCTGGTTTTGAAAGCCATGTATTGAAGGATGCTCAAGGTAAGAGATCCTTGGTTTGCCATGTTATTAATTTGGTAATGATGCATGGAGGTGCATGATGTTAAATGTCTTTGTTTAATGCTTAAAACAATGAATTGATGATGGTATTTGATGTATATTGGCAAGTGATGAAATAGTTTTTAAGTACTTGAATCGGATATAGTTAGCCGGCTATAGGATTGGGTGCATCGTAAGTAAAGTCGCCTTGGATGTTGAGGGGTTGTGATTGTACCGTAAACTCCATCCAAGTACCCTAACGATTGAGGTAAGATCACAATAGTGGTTGTAAATTCCGTGTGTGTTCTTGTGTTATGTGTCCCTTACTCTCATTAGTGGAATTATACAACTACCGATGAGTGGTGTTGAGGGGTTGAGATTATACCGTTATACTCCACCACGGGTGTCACATTGTAACGCCCCGGTTTTGGGCTTAGGAGTTTTGGGCGTTGACCGGTTTGGTCAAAGTGCTGTTCGAATCTAAAGAGGTGAAATTAGGAAAGCCTAGTTCGGGTTGCATTAAAAATATGGAAAAATGTTCTAAAATCATCTTTTAATATAATTAAGTGAACTGTGAAATCAATTTTGGAAAATGAGTTTTGGAAGTGTGACATTTTGGCTAGTGACCAAAATGTAATTTTCGAAAGTTTGGTGACTGTTTTATAAAGGGTTGAAACTTTGAATCTTTAAGGAGCTATTTACCCAAAGGGAGTTTCTCCAGATTTTTCTAAGATATTTTAATGTTATATTCTGATTTTAAATCATATTAAAAGTGGAGGGAAAGCCATTTGGCTATTTTGGATAACTAACTTTCCTATTTTCTTTCTCTCATTTTCTCTCAATCCAAACACTTTCTCTCCAGAGAATTTGATCTGATTTTCTCACCTAAATCCCTCCTTTCAACTCTCTTTTGATTCCTAATCATAGTATCTACAAAACCTCACCATTTGCTACTTGATTCAACAAGGTTTTTGATTCCAAAAAGAGGAGAAACTCAAGTTTGGAGGTAAGAACGTCCTTCTCCTCTAAACTATCAGTTCTTTACTGAAATTCCTAAGTTTTCAATCCTTAATTGATGTTTTATTAAAGGTTTTTAAGTGGTGAAATGGATCTTGGCTTATAATGCAAGATTTGATGATTTTTGATGATTTTCGTTAGATCTGATTAATCTGTGATTTGAGATGTGTTTTTGATGTTAAATGAACTCTAAATTGATAAGGAATTGAGTTTTGATTAATGCAATCCCGGATAGGTTGAGTTTCCTAAGTTTAGCTTGTTATTCAAGGTTGTTTTTGAGGTGATCTTGTGGATCTGATGTTGCTGGAGGTATAAAGATGTTAATAGGTTGTTTTTAGATGTTATATGATGTTAAAGGATATGTGGTTTTGCTGGTTTATGGCTGGGCTTTGTTTAGAAGTGGTTTGGATGCATTTTCGGTTGTGTTTGGTGGCCGAAAATGGTGTGTGGATGAGAGCAGCGAGTTTAGGTGCTTTCATTGAAGCAATTAATGCATGATGATGCATTAATCCTCTGCTTTGATGTGTTGAAACAGGGGAGGCATCTTTGGATCCAAGAGTTGTTGATCCGGAAGCTTGATTTGGTGCTTTAGCTTGAAGCAAAGTTGAATCGGTGAGTGCGTGTGTGAAATTGGGTTTTCGGCTTTAAAACCAATGTCTTGGGAGCTTAGTTTAAGTCTAAAAAACTTTGCTAAGCTCAAGTGTAAGTTTTCAGAATTACTCTCTAGTGGTGGCCATGATTTTGTTGTGATGCAAAGTGGTTTATTGCATGTTTTAATTACTGTTTTGAAAGCATGATTTAGCATGGTGTTTGCTGATGTTGTAAGCCATATGTTGAAGGAAACTCTAGGTAGGAGTTCCTTGATTTTGTACATTGATTAAATGTGGTTTGATGCTTTTAAATGCATGATGAATATGGCTTGGTTTAATGCTTTAAAACAGTGGATTAATTGATGAAAATGATGTTTATTGGCAAGTGATGTTTTTAAAAGGTTAAGGTCACTAAGGTGGTTAAAAGTCCTTGAGTGAGCCTTGTTACTTAAGAACATCAAGGTAGTTAAAAGTCCTTGGATGGTTCTTGTTGCGGACACTAAGGTGGTTAAAAGTCCTTAGGTGATCCTTTCCATGGTGTTTAAAAGTCCATGGGGCCATGGTGTTTAAAAGTCCATGGGGCCAAGGTGTTTAAAAGTCCTTGGGGCCAAGGTGTTTAAAAGTCCTTGGGGTGAATCAAGCTATGGACACAAAGGTGGTTAAAAGTCCTTGTGTGGTCCTCTTTCATGGTGGTTAAAAGTCCATGGCCAAGGTGTTTAAAAGTCCTTGGGGCCAAGGTGTTTAAAAGTCCTTGGGAAAGTTGATGAACTTGTTTTAAAGAAATGGAATCTATCACTTGAGCCAATATGACATGTTATGTTATGAAGCATGAGATGCTTGTTTTAAGTATGCTTTTGAGCATGTGCAAAGGTTGATTTAAAGCATGATTTATAAATGTTTTTAAATGCATTATTGAATGGTTTTAAGAGCATTCCTCACTAAGCTTTTGCTTACGCTCCCTTTCGTTTTCTTAATTCAATAATGCAGAACATTAGGGAACCTTGAGGGCAGCAAGGAGGGCAAGCATTCAAGTGAAAGTAGAGCTCAATGTATGGAAGGTTTTGTTAGTACATTTTAGCTTTTGGTAATTTGGCAATGGGGGACCAATGTGTATGTTTTGGGAGGTGTTTGGAACTCCCTAAGTATGTTGAATGATGATAAGAATGCTGGTTTTTGTATTGGATCATTACATGCTTGTTTTGGAAGTTTGTGCTTGAATAGCTAGCTTGTGTAGGAAGCATGCCTATAGATTTGGGGCTTTTTGCATATGATGTTGTTTTGATGAATTGATGATGCTAGTAAGTCTTATATATGTTGAATTGCATGCTGGTAAAGTTTGGTGGCAATTGGAGCATGTTTGAATGATCAATTGCATGTTTAAGTGTGCATTTTGCTGCAATCTGTGCAGGGTGTTTCGGAACAGTGCACACCGTTTCGGAACGGGTGCCTTGAATGAACCCAGGCGTCCGAAACGGTAGGCACCGTTTCGAAACGGTTTGGCCACTGCCAGCCCGTGTTCCAGTACGCGTTGCGGAACGGCCCGTGTTTCGAAACGGGGTCTGTCTGTTCCGGAACGGTCGACCGTTGGGGGCTGACATTGGCAGTTAAATGTTTTGAATTGTTTGCGTTTTAGTCCTAAATCTTGTTTGTGCAATTGTATGAGTTCGGGAAGTCCTTTTGAGCTGAAATTTCACAGAGAAGCGTGAAACCTGACTAATTTCAAGTTGGTAACTTTAATTTGGGTTAAGTTCTTTTAATTATCAGAAATTACAATTTGGTCCCTAAAGTTGTAATTTGTTCAATTGGGTCCCTGTTTGAACTCTGATGTTTGTGATCTTTGGGTATGATGTTTGTGTGATCACAATTAGGACTAATGTGCATCTAGACAAGATTAAAAAGAAAAAAAAGGGTAGTTAATCAAGGTTGACTTTCGGGTTGACTTTGGTTTTCCCCGTGTGACTTTCTTAATTCGGGTCAACCGTCTAGACCGGGTTAAGGGGGTTACATTTGGTGGTATCAGAGCTGAGTTCTCGAGTAATTGGGAATGAATGTATCCATGATTGAAGTATGTTTGCCTTGAATGCTTGTTGATCGAAAGCATGTTTAGTGGCTTGTGAATTGGATGCAGTTGAGTTGTATGCTGTGATGTAGCATGTTGAGGGTACCCATTGCCAAACAAAAGCTAGTGAAATGATGCTGATTTTGAATGAAATTGAGCTTGAATACTTGGATTGCTTACCTTGCTGGGCCTGACTTGTTTTATTTGCATTGTGATTGCATGGTAAAAGTATGGCACCACGTAGAGAGTTACGAGGTAGCGTGCGAGCTACGGTTCCCATTGAGAACGAGAATGAAGAGAACACGGGTAGTGCGGTGTTACCCCCTCCTCCGCCTGGTGGTGGTGCTGGAGGTGAGAGAGCTGAAGCTGCAGCTGGTGCTGGAGCTGCTGGACCATAGGTTGGTCAGGGGAGAGCTATGCCTGATATGTCTATGTTGGTACAAGCTATTGCGGGTGCTTTTCGAGCAGCAGTAGCTGGAGCTCAAGGAGCTGGGCATCAGGGAGATGCTGGGGTTAGACTACCTTTGGAACGTCTGCGCAGTCTTGGTGGGACTGAGTTCAGGGGTATGTCAGCTGAGAGTTCTGAAGCTTGGCTAGAGAGTACCAAGCGTATCTTGGGTCAGATGAGCTGCACGGATGTGCAAAAGCTTGGTTGTGTTATGTCCTTGCTGGAGGACGATGCGTATACGTGGTGGACGACCACTATAGCTGGAATGGTTGAAGCTGATGTGACTTGGACATTCTTTCAGAATGTGTTCAAGCGGAGATATCTTGGAGTGAGATATCTTGATGAGAAGAAGCGTGAATTCATGTCTCTTACCCAAGGGGGCATGAGTGTGGCTGAGTATGAGGTGCAGTATGTGCGACTCAGTCAGTATGCACCGGAGCTGATACCTGATGAGCGAGCAAGGTGCGAGAGGTTCCGTTATGGTCTTGTGACGGATGTAAAGATGTATGTGCTGGCCACTGAATATGATGATTTTGATGTGTTGGTGGGCCGAGCCAAGGACATTGAGATGAACTTGGGTCTATCTGCGAAAGGTGCTGGAGCGAGTTCTGGCAAGAGAGCTGCTGAGTTTAGTTCCGGAGGTGGACGGAACAAGAGGGGACGTGATCAGAAGTATCAGTCCTCAGCCAAGAGAGGTGGTGGTGCACCTGCTAGAGGAGGCAATGCTAGAGCTGATCCGAGTGCTTGTTGGATCTGTGGTTCACGTGGTCACATGAAGCGTGACTGTCCTCGTGCTGTGAGGGAGGTGCAAGCTCCTGTTGCAACAGCTGGGAATGGATGCTGGAATTGTGGTTCTGTAGACCACTTGAGGCGAGATTGTCCGAGGTTGGCTGGTGGCCAAGAGCGTGCTCCTGTTGTTGCTGCACCACAGAGAGGTCGTGGGCGCGGCCGTGGTAATTTCCAGAGGCGAGAGGAAGGTGGTCGTGGAGTAGCCCATGTTGTGGCTATTCAGCCTGAAGGTGGAGGCCAAGCTAGGGTGTATGCTCAGTGCGAGGGGAGGAATGATGCAGATGTGATTACATGTACCTTTACTTTGCAATCCTTGTCTTTGCTTTCTTTGATTGATTATGGATCTACGCATTCATACATTTTGCGTGAGCATGCTGAATTGCTTTGTTTGCCTGTTGAGTCTTTGGATGTTGGTGTTCGTGTCACTAGTTCTTTTGGTGAAACTGTTGTGACCCGAAAGCTTTATAGAAGGTGTCCCTTGGTTGTTCAAGAACATGTTTTCCATGTTGATCTTATGGAGTTGCCCTTCTATGGTTTTGATGTGATCCTTGGTATGGATTGGCTTGCTGAGCATCGTGCTGTGGTAGATTGTGAAAATAAGCGAGTTTCGCTTAAGCTTGCGGATGATTATGAAGTTGTTGTGGTTGGTGAGAATGTGAAGTTTCTTGCCAATGTGGTGTCTACCTTGGAGGCGAGTAGGATGCTGAGGCAGGGTTGCGAAGCTTATCTGGCTTTTGTGATGAATCCTAGCTCTAAGGAGTTGAGGGTGCAAGATATCAGGGTTGTGAAGGAGTTTCCTGGTGTTTTTCCTGAGGAGTTGCCTGGTTTACCTCCTAATCGCGAGGTGGAGTTTGGAATTGAGCTGTATGAGAATACAACTCCCGTGTCCATTACTCCCTATAGAATGGCACCTAAGGAGCTGAAGACGCAGTTGCAAGAGTTGCTTGATCGTGGTTTCATCCGGCCGAGTGTGTCACCTTGGGGTGCACCAGTCTTGTTTGTGAAGAAGAAAGATGGCACTATGAGGATGTGCATTGATTACCGTCAGCTGAACAAGTTGACTATCAAGAATCGGTATCCTTTGCCGAGGATTGATGATCTCTTTGATCAATTTCGGGGAGCTGTTGTGTTCTCTAAGATTGACTTGAGGTCAGGGTATTATCAGTTGAAGGTGAAGGATGTGGATGTGCTTAAGACAGCTTTCAGGACATAGTATGGGCATTATGAGTTCCTTGTGATGCCGTTTGGTTTGACAAATGCTCCTGCTGCTTTCATGGACATGATGAATCGTGTGTTTCATGAATACCTGGACAAGTTCGTTGTGGTGTTCATTGATGATATCCTCGTGTACTCGCGTACTGAGGAGGAGCACGAAGAGCATTTGAGGATTGTTTTGCAAGCCTTGTTGGAGAATCAGCTTTATGCTAAGATGAGCAAGTGTGAGTTCTGGCTTAAGGAGGTGGTGTTTCTTGGGCATGTGGTCTCAGCTGAGGGGATTCGTGTTGATCCTCAGAAGATTGAGGCGGTGATGAACTGGAAAGTTCCTAAGTCTGTTCATGAGGTCCGTAGTTTCCTTGGTTTGGCGGGATACTACCGAAGGTTTGTGGATGGTTTTTCCAAGATTGCTGCTCCTTTGACGAAGCTGTTGCAGAAGGATGTTAAGTATGAGTGGACGGAAGCGAGACAGCAGGCTTTTGAGAAGCTTAAGGCGGCTTTGACGCAAGCTCCTATCTTGGTTCAGCCTGAATCAGGGAAAGAGTTTGTGGTCTATAGTGATGCGTCCTATGTTGGTTTGGGATGTGTGCTGATGCAAGAGGGTAAGGTTGTGGCTTATGCATCGCGGTAGTTGAAAGTGCATGAGCGCAACTATCCTACGCATGATATTGAGTTGGCTGCAGTGGTTTTTGCTCTGAAGATCTGGAGACATTATCTGTATGGTGAGAAGTGTACTGTGTACACGGATCACAAGAGTTTGAGGTATCTGATGTCTCAGAAGGAGTTGAATCTTAGACAACGGCGTTGGTTGGAGTTGCTCAAGGATTATGATCTGACGATTGAGTATCATCCTGGAAAGGCTAATGTTGTTGCGGATGCCTTGAGTAGGAAGGTAGCTGTTGAGCTGAGGGCTATGTTTGCTAGCTTGAGCATATCGCGAGATGGTGGTCTTGTTGCTGAGTTGCAAGTGAAGCCATCTTTGGTTCAGTTGATCAAGGAAAAGCAGTTGCTGGATGATTCCTTGGTGTCTCATGTTCAGGATATCGTGGAGGGTAGACCTTCGGATTTCTGTTTTAATGAGGATGGTGTGTTGTGTTTTGGTAGTCGGATAGTAGTGCCTGCTGATGCTGAGTTGAGGCGTGCTATTCTAACTGAAGGTCATAGTAGTCCTTTTGCTATGCACCCTGGTAGTACTAAGATGTATCGTGATCTGCGTGATGAGTACTATTGGGTGGGTTTGAAGAAGGATGTTGCTGAGTTTGTAAGCAAGTGTTTGGTGTGTCAGCGAGTTAAGGCTGAACATCAGGTTCCTTCTGGTTTGTTGCAACCGTTGAAAATCACTGAATGGAAGTGGGAGAGGGTTACCATGGATTTTGTATCGGGTTTACCTTTGTCTCCTTCGAAGAAGAATTCTGTTTGGGTGATTGTGGATCGCCTGACGAAGTGTGCGCATTTCTTGCCTGTGCATACTACGTTTTCTTTGGATAAGCTGGCAGAGCTGTACATTGCTGAGATTGTGAGGCTGCATGGTGTGCCTAAGTCGATTGTGTCGGATAGGGATCCGAGGTTCACATCGCGTTTTTGGCAGTGTTTGCATCAAGCTCTGGGTACAAGGTTACATTTCAGTACATCCTATCATCCTCAGTCGGATGGTCAGTCTGAGCGGGTTATCCAGATCTTGGAGGATATGTTGAGGTGCTGCGTGATTGAGTTCCAAGGTTCTTGGGAGAAGCATCTGCCTTTGGTTGAGTTCGCTTATAACAATAGTTATCAGGCGAGTATACAGATGGCACCTTATGAGGCTCTGTACGGGAGGAAGTGTAGGACTCCTCTTTGTTGGGCTGAAACTGGTCAAAAGTTGGTTTCGATGCCGACTTTGTTGAAAGGGACCACCGAGAAGGTGAAGCTCATTTGTGAACGGTTGAAGGCTGCCTCTGATCGGCAAAAGTCTTACGCGGATTTGAAGCGTAAGGAGATAGAGTATGCGGTGGGTGACCGTGTGTTCTTGAAGGTTTCGCCTTGGAAGAAGGTGATGAGGTTTGGCCGGAAGGGTAAGTTGAGCCCTAGGTACATTGGACCATATGAGGTGGTTGAGCGTGTGGGTCCTGTTGCGTATCGGTTGAGGTTACCTCAAGAGTTGGAGAAGATTCATGATGTGTTCCATGTTTCTATGCTCCGGAAGTATAGATCTGATCCTTCGCATGTGATGCCTGTGGAGGAAGTGGTTTTGAATCCGGGTTTGACCTATGATGAGGAACCGGTGAAGGTTCTGGATTCGGATAGCAAGGTTCTTCGTGGCAAGACCATTGAATTGGTGAAGGTGCTGTGGAAGCATCGAGGTGTTGAGGAAGCCACGTGGGAGCGGAAGGAAGACATACTGAAGCAGTTTCCTTATCTCTTTCCTTCAGGTAAATTTCGAGGACGAAATTTCTTAAGGGGGGGAGAGTTGTAACGCCCCGGTTTTGGGCTTAGGAGTTTTGGGCGTTGACCGGTTTGGTCAAAGTGCTGTTCGAATCTAAAGAGGTGAAATTAGGAAAGCCTAGTTCGGGTTGCATTAAAAATATGGAAAAATGTTCTAAAATCATCTTTTAATATAATTAAGTGAACTGTGAAATCAATTTTGGAAAATGAGTTTTGGAAGTGTGACATTTTGGCTAGTGACCAAAATGTAATTTTCGAAAGTTTTGTGACTGTTTTATAAAGGGTTGAAACTTTGAATCTTTAAGGAGCTATTTACCCAAAGGGAGTTTCTCCAGATTTTTCCAAGATATTTTAATGTTATATTCTGATTTTAAATCATATTAAAAGTGGAGGGAAAGCCATTTGGCTATTTTGGATAACTAACTTTCCTATTTTCTTTCTCTCATTTTCTCTCAATCCAAACACTTTCTCTCCAGAGAATTTGATCTGATTTTCTCACCTAAATCCCTCCTTTCAACTCTCTTTTGATTCCTAATCATAGTATCTACAAAACCTCACCATTTGCTACTTGATTCAACAAGGTTTTTGATTCCAAAAAGAGGAGAAACTCAAGTTCTTTACTGAAATTCCTAAGTTTTCAATCCTTAATTGATGTTTTATTAAAGGTTTTTAAGTGGTGAAATGGATCTTGGCTTATAATGCAAGATTTGGTGATTTTTGATGATTTTCGTTAGATCTGATTAATCTGTGATTTGAGATGTGTTTTTGATGTTAAATGAACTCTAAATTGATAAGGAATTGAGTTTTGATTAATGCAATCCCGGATAGGTTGAGTTTCCTAAGTTTAGCTTGTGATTCAAGGTTGTTTTTGAGGTGATCTTGTGGATCTGATGTTGCTGGAGGTATAAGGATGTTAATAGGTTGTTTTTAAATGTTATATGATGTTAAAGGATATGTGGTTTTGCTGGTTTATGGCTGGGCTTTGTTTAGAAGTGGTTTGGATGCATTTTCGGTTGTGTTTGGTGGCCGAAAATGGTGTGTGGATGAGAGCAGCGAGTTTAGGTGCTTTCATTGAAGCAATTAATGCATGATGATGCATTAATCCTCTGCTTTGATGTGTTGAAACAGGGGAGGCATCTTTGGATCCAAGAGTTGTTGATCCGGAAGCTTGATTTGGTGCTTTGGCTTGAAGCAAAGTGGAATCGGTGAGTGCGTGTGTGAAATTGGGTTTTCGGCTTTGAAACCAATGTCTTGGGAGCTTAGTTTAAGTCTAAACAACTTTGCTAAGCTCAAGTGTAAGTTTTCGGAATTACTCTCTAGTGGTGGCCATGATTTTGTTGTGATGCAAAGTGGTTTATTGCATGTTTTAATTACTGTTTTGAAAGCATGATTTAGCATGGTGTTTGCTGATGTTTTAAGCCATATGTTGAAGGAAACTCTAGGTAGGAGTTCCTTGATTTTGTACATTGATTAAATGTGGTTTGATGCTTTTAAATGCATGATGAATATGGCTTGGTTTAATGCTTTAAAACAGTGGATTAATTGATGAAAATGATGTTTATTGGCAAGTGATGTTTTTAAAAGGTTAAGGTCACTAAGGTGGTTAAAAGTCCTTGAGTGAGCCTTGTTACTTAAGAACATCAAGGTGGTTAAAAGTCCTTGGATGGTTCTTGTTGCGGACACTAAGGTGGTTAAAAGTCCTTAGGTGATCCTTTCCATGGTGTTTAAAAGTCCATGGGGCCAAGGTGTTTAAAAGTCCTTGGGGCCAAGGTGTTTAAAAGTCCTTGGGGTGAATCAAGCTATGGACACAAAGGTGGTTAAAAGTCCTTGTGTGGTCCTCTTTCATGGTGGTTAAAAGTCCATGGCCAAGGTGTTTAAAAGTCCTTGGGGCCAAGGTGTTTAAAAGTCCTTGGGAAAGTTGATGAACTTGTTTTAAAGAAATGGAATCTATCACTTGAGCCAATATGACATGTTATGTTATGAAGCATGAGATGCTTGTTTTAAGTATGCTTTTGAGCATGTGCAAAGGTTGATTTAAAGCATGATATATAAATGTTTTTAAATGCATTATTGAATGGTTTTAAGAGCATTCCTCACTAAGCTTTTGCTTACGCTCCCTTTCGTTTTCTTAATTCAATAATGCAGAACATTAGGGAACCTTGAGGGCAGCAAGGAGGGCAAGCATTCAAGTGAAAGTAGAGCTCAATGTATGGAAGGTTTTGTTAGTACATTTTAGCTTTTGGTAATTTGGCAATGGGGGACCAATGTGTATGTTTTGGGAGGTGTTTGGAACTCCCTAAGTATGTTGAATGATGATAAGAATGCTGGTTTTTGTATTGGATCATTACATGCTTGTTTTGGAAGTTTGTGCTTGAATAGCTAGCTTGTGTAGGAAGCATGCCTATAGATTTGGGGCTTTTTGCATATGATGTTGTTTTGATGAATTGATGATGCTAGTAAGTCTTATATATGTTGAATTGCATGCTGGTAAAGTTTGGTGGCAATTGGAGCATGTTTGAATGATCAATTGCATGTTTAAGTGTGCATTTTGCTGCAATCTGTGCAGGGTGTTTCGGAACAGTGCACACCGTTTCGGAACGGGTGCCTTGAATGAACCCAGGCGTCCGAAACGGTAGGCACCGTTTCGAAACGGTTTGGCCACTGCCAGCCCGTGTTCCGGTACGCGTTGCGGAACGGCCCGTGTTTCGAAACGGGGTCTGTCTGTTCCGGAACGGTCGACCGTTGGGGGCTGACATTGGCAGTTAAATGTTTTGAATTGTTTGCGTTTTAGTCCTAAATCTTGTTTGTGCAATTGTATGAGTTCGGGAAGTCCTTTTGAGCTGAAATTTCACAGAGAAGCGTGAAACCTGACTAATTTCAAGTTGGTAACTTTAATTTGGGTTAAGTCCTTTTAGTTATCAGAAATTACAATTTGGTCCCTAAAGTTGTAATTTGTTCAATTGGGTCCCTGTTTGAACTCTGATGTTTGTGATCTTTGGGTATGATGTTTGTGTGATCACAATTAGGACTAATGTGCATCTAGACAAGATTAAAAAGAAAAAAAAGGGTCGTTAATCAAGGTTGACTTTCGGGTTGACTTTGGTTTTCCCCGTGTGACTTTCTTAATCCGGGTCAACCGTCTAGACCGGGTTAAGGGGGTTACACACATCAATGGAGGGATTGCTCTTGAGTGTGAACCTTGTGTAGTCCGGTAGTGTGTATGAAGCGTTTGGGACAACGCTTGTAATCCGCGTATCCGATTGTGTTTTGTGTTGAAATGGTTATGAACTATCACTAGAAAGCCAATATAATGTATTCAAATGTAACGAAGCATGAGATGCTTGAAAATAATGCAAGGTAGCATGAGAAAGAGTTGAGCATATGGTTTTAAAGCTTTGTTGAAAGTGATTTCTAAAAGTGCATTGTTGTATTGGTTTTAGTTAGAGCTTATTTCACTAAGGATTTGTGCTTACACTCTCTTTTACCAATAATGCAGATAATTGAGGTGTTTAAGGGCATCAAGGAAGCTAAGTGTGTCCAAGGGAATCCAAGCTCACGTATGGTGATGTTTTCATACACTATTAGTTTTGATAAATTGGCAATGGGAACCTAAATTTTGTTTGGGAGATGTATTAAACTCCCTAAGGTTGTGGCATGTGTGCCTTGGCTGATTTGAATTGTAAATGGCCTTTAATGCTTGATTTGAAGTTTGTTTGTCTACTTGGTTTTGATAATAGGAAGCATGCCTCTAGACATGTGAAATTTCATGTTTGATGCTATGAATGTGTTTAGGAGTTCTAAACATGCACCTTATATGTTTGATGACTTGTTGGTATGTTTGGGAAGTCATTAGGACGAGTTTGAACGAGTTTATGTATGAAAAACCAGCAAAATCTGCAGCTTCTAGGCAAACCGTATCGAAACACTCTCTGGCGTTTCGAACCGGGGGCCTGTAATGGCCTTCGTGTTTCGAAACGGCTGGAGGCTGTTTCGAAATGATTTGGTTACTGGAAGGCCTCATTTCGGAACTAGTCTCAGAACAAACCCGCGTATCGAAATGGTTAATGCCATTCCGATCCTGCATTTCGATACGGCAGGTGGGTGTTTCGAAACAGGAGACCGTTGGGCACTGATTTGAATGGTGCTGAAGTTTACAAGCCTTACATTTTAGTCCCAAATGTTGATGTTGCAATTGCTTGAGTTTGAGATGTCCAATTATGTTGAAATTTGGCAGAGAAGCATGAAATGTGACTAATTTCATATTGATAACTTTAAAATCAGTTATGACCTTCTAATTTACAAAAATTACATTTTGGTCCCTAAACTTGTATTAAGTGCAATTGAGTCCCTCTTTGTTGTTAGATCGTTGTGCCTTTCTCATATATGTTTCATGAGTACTCACTTAGGGTTAACGTGTATCTAGACAAGATTAAAAAGAAAAAAAGGGTCGTTAATCAAGGTTGACTTTCGGGTTGACTTTGGTTTTCCCCGTGTAATCTTCGTAGTTCGGGTCAACCGTCTAGGCCGGGCTAAGGGGATTACATTTGGCGGTATCAGAGCTTAGTTCTCTTGTAAATTGGAATGGATATGTGGGTGATGTATATGTATTTGCATGATATGCCTTTTGGGTGAAAGAATGTTGTATGAATAGTGATGCATGGTTTCAATTGTGATGATTTGCTATGTTGGAAAGTGTTAGGGGATCCCATTGCCATATCAAAACTAATGAAAGGAATTGTTTTCGAAAAAGAGCTTGAGTACTTGGATTACTTACCATATTGACCCTAATTATGTTTATTGCATTTGTGTCAGTGCATTGTTTTCTTATAAATGGGGCCGCATAGAGAGATGAGAATGAATACAAGAGCTATGGCTCAAAATGAGAATGATGAGAATGTTGTGGATTTACCTCCTCCTCCTCCTGGTGGTGGACCGGTGGTGAGGGTGCTGGAGCTGGTAATGCTGGTGCTGGGGTCGCTGGACCTGAAGGTGCGGAGGGGCAAGCTGCTACTGACATGACTGTGTTGATTCAGGCTATTGCTGGAGCCTTTCAGGCAGCAATAGCTAGAGCTCATGGAGTTGCGCATCAGGATGATTCTAATGTGAGATTGCCTTTGGAACGTCTTCGCAGTAGTGGAGGGACTAAGTTCAGAGGTTTATCTCCGGAAGGATCTGAGTCTTGGTTGGAAAGCACCAAGAGGATTTTGGGGCAAATGAACTGCAATAATGTGTAGAAGTTGGGTTGTGTGGTGTCACTGCTGCATGATGATGCTTATACGTGGTGGACGACCACTGTCTCTAGAATGGAGGACAATGATGTGACTTGGACGTTCTTCTTGAATGCGTTCAAGCGGAAGTATCTGGGTGTGCGATACCTAGATGAGAAGAAAAGATAATTTATGTCTCTTGTGCAAGGAAGCATGACGGTAGCTGAGTACGAGGTCCGATTTGTCCGCCTTAGTCAGTATGCACATGAGCTAATCCCTGATGAGCGGGAGAGGTGTGAATGTTTCCGTTATGGATTTGTAACGGATGCGAAGACTTTTATGCTTACAGCTGAGTATACAGATTTTGATGTGCTTGTGTGTCGAGCGAAGGACATCGAGCAGAACTTGGGTTTGTCTTCCAGAGGCGTTAGTTCTAGCTCGGGAAAAAGAGCTGCTGATCATAGTTCTGGTGGTGGACGGAGCAAGAGAGGACGAGATAGGAGGTATCAGTCTACTGCTAGGCGTGGTAATGGAGGACATGGTACGACTATTCAGGGAGATAGGATGAGGACTGATCAGAACACGTGCTGGACGTGTGGATCTCGTGGCCATTTGAGGCGAGATTATCCTCGAGCAGCGAGGGAGGTTCAGGCTCCTGTTGCAGTGACAAGTAACTCATGTTGGAATTGTGGTTCGGCATACCACATGAGAAGGGAGTGTCCTTTGTTGGCCGGTGGTGGTCAGGGACGTGCTCCTGGGGTAGTTGCACCACAGAGAGGTCGTGGGCGCGGCCGTGGTAACTTTTAGCGCAAAGATGATGGTGGGAAGAATGTGGCACATGTTGTGGTTGTTCAACCTAAGGGTGGTGGCCAGGCTCGAGTGTATGCTCAGCGTGAGGGAAGGAATGATACAAATGTGATCGCATGTACCTTTACTTTGCAATCTTTGTCATTACTTTCCTTGATTGATTCTGGATCTACACACTCGTATATATTGCGTAAACATGCTCAAATGCTTGGTTTACCCGTTGATTCTTTGGATGTTGGTATGTGTGTGGCTAGTTCTTTTGGTAAGACGGTGGTGACACGAAAGTTGTATAGAAGATGTCCCTTGAAAGTGCAAAACCATGTTTTTCTTGTTGATCTCATGGAATTGCCATTCTATGGTTTTGATGTAATCCTTGGTATGGATTGGCTTGTTGAACATCGAGCTGTAGTGGATTTTGAGAACAAGCGAGTTTCATTGAAACTTGCGGATGATTATGAGATAGTGGTGGTGGGTGAAAATGTAAAGTTTCTTAGTAATGTGGTGTCTACCTTGGAAGCAAGTCGGATGTTGCGGCAGGGTTGCGAGGCTTATCTGACCTTTGTTATGAATCCAAGTTCGAGGGAGGTGCGCGTTCAGGATATAAGAACTGTTCGTGAGTTCCCTGGGGTGTTTCCGGAGGAGTTACCTGGGTTGTCGCCTAGTCGAGAGGTGGAGTTTGGAATTGAGTTGTATGAAAACACAACTCCAGTGTCTATTGCTCCCTATCGCATGGCACCTAAGGAGTTGAAGGAGTTGAAGACGCAACTTAAGGAGTTGCTTGACCGTGGGTTCATTGGGCCGAGTGTGTCAGCTTGGGGTGCTCCGGTCTTATTTGTGAAGAAGAAGGATGACACTATGATAATATGCATCGATTATCGTCGGCTGAACAAGTTGACTATCAAGAATCGGTATCCTTTGCCGAGGATTGATGATCCTTTTGATCAGTTTCGTGGAGCGACAGTGTTCTCTAAGATTGACTTAAGGTCAGGATACTACCAGCTTAAGGTGAAAGATGTGGATGTGCCAAAAACAGCCTTTAGAACGAGGTATGGGCATTATGAGTTCCTTGTAATGCTGTTTGGCTTGACGAATGCTCCTGCAGCTTTCATGGACATGATGAATAGAGTATTCCATGAATACTTGGACAAGTTTGTTGTAGTGTTCATTGATGATATCCTTGTGTATTCTCGTACTGAGGAGGAGCATGAGGGGCATTTGAGGATTGTGTTGCAGGCGCTGTTGGAAAATAAGCTTTATGCTAAGCTGAGCAAATGCGAATTCTTGCTTAAGGAAGTTGTTTTCCTTGGTCATCTGGTTTATGCTGAGGGGATTCGTGTTGATCCTCAGAAGATTGAGGCGGTGATGAATTGGAAGCCTCCTAAGTCTGTTCATGAAGTCCGTAGTTTCCTTGGGTTGGCAGGATATTACCGGAGGTTTGTGGATGGATTTTCGAAGATTGCTGCCCCTTTGACGAAGTTGTTGCAAAAGGATGTCAAGTATGAGTGGACAGAAGCAAGGCAACAAGCTTTTGAGAAGCTTTGACGCAAGCTCCTATCTTGGTTCAGCCTGAATCAGGAAAAGAGTTTGTGGTGTACAGTGACGCATCCTATGTTGGTCTGGGGTGTTTGTTAATGCAAAAGGGTAAGGTGGTGGCTTATGCATCGCGCCAGTTGAAGGTCCATGAGCGCAATTATCCTACGCATGATATTGAGTTAGTTGCGGTGGTTTTTGCTTTGAAGATTTGGAGACATTATCTGTATGGTGAGAAGTGTACGGTGTACACGAATCACAAGAGCTTGAAGTATCTGATGTCTAAGAAAGAGTTGAATCTTAGGCAATGACGTTGGGTGGAGTTGCTTAAGGATTACGATTTGAAAATCGAGTAACATCCGAGAAAAGCTAATGTTGTAGCAGATGCCTTGAGTAGGAAGGTGGCAGTGGAGTTAAGGGCTATGTTTGCCAGCTTGAGTATTTCACAAGATGGAGGTCTTGTGGCTGAATTGAAAGTGAAACCATCTTTTGTTCAGTTGATAAAGGATAAGCAGTTGTTGGATGATTCTTTGGTGCCACATGTTCAGGATATTGCTGAGGATAGACCATCGGATTTCTATTTTAATGATAATGGAGTTTTATGTTTTGGAAGTCAGATAGTAGTGCCAAATGATGCAGAGTTGAGGCGTACTATTCTGACTGAAGCTCATAGTAGTCCTTTTGCTATGCACCCTGGTAGTACGAAGATGTATCGTGATTTAAAGGATGAGTACTATTGGGTGGGTTTGAAGAAAGATGTTGCAGAGTACGTGAGTAAGTACATGGTTTGTCAGCCGGTTAAGGCTGAGCATCAGTTTCCTTCAGGGTTGTTGCAACCGTTGAGGATTCCTGAGTGGAAGTGGGAAAGGATTACCATGGACTTCGTGTCTGGTTTGCCTTTGTCGCCATCGAAGAAGAATTCGGTGTGGGTGATTATGGATCGCCTTACGAAGTGTGCACATTTCTTACCTGTGCGCACTACGTATACCTTGGACAAGCTTGGAGAGTTGTGCATTGCCGAAATTGTGCGTTTTCATGGTGTACCAAAATCTATAGTGTCGGATAGAGATATGAGGTTTACATTGCGTTTTTGGGAGTGTTTGCACCAAGCTTTGGGTACGCGGTTGAATTTCAGTACTTCTTATCATCCATATTCGGATGGACAGTCTGAGCGTGTTATCCAAGTGCTTGAAGATATGTTGAGGTGCTGTGTGATTGAGTTTCAAGGTTCTTGGGAGAAGCATTTACCTTTGGTGGAGTTTGCCTATAACAATAGCTACCAGGCAAGTATTCAAATGGCACCTTATGAAGCCTTGTATGGGAGGAAGTGCAGAACTCCTCTTTGCTGGGCTGAAACAGGTCAGAAGTTGGTCTCGATGCCGGCTTTGTTGAAGGGAACCACCGAGAAGGTGAAGCTCATTTGTGAGCGGTTGAAGGCAGCTTCTGATCGACATAAGTCTTACCCGGATTTGAAGCGTAAGGAGATTGAGTTTGCGGTGGGTGATCGTGTGCTTTTGAAGGTTTCGCCTTGGAAGAAGGTGATGAGGTTTGGCCGGAAGGGTAAGTTGAGCCCTAGGTATATTGGACCATACGAGGTGATTGAACGTGTGGATCCTGTTGCGTACAAGTTGAGGTTGCCGCAACAGTTGGAAAAGATACATGATGTGTTTCATGTCTCTATGCTTCGGAGGTATAGATCAGATTCTTCGCATGTTATGCATGTGGAGGAAGTGGTATTTGAATCCAGACTTGACCTATGATAAAGAGTCGGTTGAAATTCTGGATTCGGACTGTAAAGTTCTTCGAAGTAAGACCATTGAATTGGTTAAGGTGTTGTGGAGGCATCGTGGTGTTGAGGGAGCCACGTGGGAAAGAAAGGATGACATGAAGAAGTAGTTTCCTTACCTTTTTCCTCCAGGTAAATTTCGAGGACGAAATTTCTTAAGAGGGGTAGAGTTGTAACACCCCAATTTTGGGCTTAGAAGTTTAGGGTTTGGTCGGACCGATCTGAGAAACGGTTCGAATATAAAACGAGGTTTTAGGGAAAGCCTAGTTCGGGATGCTTTAAAAATATAGAAAAATATCTAAAAATCCTCATTTAATATATATAAGAGAGTGGTGAAATCAATTTTACAAAATAAGTTTTGGAAATACTACATTTCGGTGTAGTGACCAAAATGCGATTTTTGCAAAGTTTAGTAGTGACTGTTTTGTAAAGGATTGAAACTTTGAATCTTTAAGGAGCTAATTACCCAAAATGTTTTTCTCCAGATTTTTCCTTAATTTGGGTGATTTAGTTAATGTATTAATTAAATAAAAGAAAAGGAAAACTACATTTTCATTTTCATAACTACATTTTCTCTAATATCCTCTCATTCTTTTTTCTCTCAAAATCCCATCATCCAAACACTTTTTCTCCAACAACTTTCACATAGATTTTCACTTCAATTGATGAGATTTCCATCATCTATTGGTTCCTAATCAATCTTGCATCAAATCCTTTTGATTTCCACATTGAATTTTCAAGGAATTTGGCCCAAATTAAGGAGAAATCATCATTTAGAGGTAAGATTGTTCTCCTCCTCTAAATACTCAGTTCTTTACTGAAATTCCCAAGTTGTCAATCCTTTATTAAAGTTTTATAAAAGGTTTTAATGTTAGAAACATGGTTTTGGCTTAAAACTCAAGATTTTGGAAGAGATCTTGAAGAATTTCGTTGTGATTGATTGGGCTATATTTTGAGGTGGTTCTTTAATGTATTTTGGATATTAAATGATGTTAGAAATGAGGTTTTATCAATCCAATCCCGAATAGGATGAGTTTCCTAAGTTTTTGCTTAAGAAAATGGTGGTTTTTGGGGTGTTTTTGGTGTTCTGTTAGAGCTGGAGGTGTAAGGACGAGTTTAGGTTTGTTTTAGATGTTAATTGATGTTTAGAAATGATTAGAAGTGATGGATCTTGGTTGGGTTAAGTTTTGGAAGAGTTTGGAGGTGATTTCAGTTGTGTTTGGTAGCCGAAATGTTGATTTTAGGTAGAGCAGCGAGTTTAGGAGTGTTGGCTGAAGATTTCAATGCATGATGAAGCATTAATCCTCTGCTTTGATGTGTCTAAAACAGGGGAGACATCTTCGGACACCTTTGGAGTTGAGTTGGAAGCTTAATTGGCATTTCGACAAGCAAGCGAAACGTAATTGGTGAGTGGAGATGTTTTTCCAGCTTTGAAACGATTATTTGGAGGTTTTGGGATCTTAGTTTAAGTCTAAACAACTTAGCTAAGCTCAAGAGTAAGTTTTCGGAAAAACTCCCTCGGAGGTGCTAAGAGGTGGTTTGATGTATTAGTTATAAAATGCATGTTTAATTTCTGTTTTGGAAGCATGTTTTAGCATGATTAATGCTGGTTTTGAAAGCCATGTATTGAAGGATGCTCAAGGTAAGAGATCCTTGGTTTGTCATGTTATAAATTTGGAAATGATGCATGAAGGTGCATGATGTTAAATGGCTTTGATTAATGCTTAAAACAATGAATTGATGATGGTATTTGATGTATATTGGCAAGTGATGAAATGGTTTTTAAGTACTTGACTTGGATATAGTTAGCTGGCTATAGGATTGGGTGCACCGTAAGTAAAGTCGCCTTGGATGTTGAGGGGTTGTGATTATACGGTAAACTCCATCCAAGTACCCTAACGATTGAGGTAAGATCACAACGGTGGTTGTAAATTCCGTGTGTGGATCTTGTGTTATGTGTCCCTTACTCTCGTTAGTGGAATTATACAAATACCGATGAGTGGTGTTGAGGGGTTGAGATTGTACCGTTATACTCCACCACGGGTGTCACGTCAATGGAGGGATTGCTCTTGAGTGTGAACCTTGTGTAGTCTGGTAGTGTGTATGAAGCATGTGGGACAACGCTTGTAATCCGCGTATTCGATTGTGTTTTGTGTTGAAATGGTTATGAACTATCACTTGAAAGCCAATATAATGTATTTAAATGTAACGAAGCATGAGATGCTTGGAAATGATGCAAGGTAGCATGAGAAAGAGTTGAGCATGTGGTTTTAAAGCTTTGTTGAAAGTGTTTTCTAAAAGTACATCGTTGTATTGGTTTTAGTTAGAGCTTGTTTCACTAAGCATTTGGGCTTACGCTCTCTTTTACAAATAATGCAGATAATTGAGGTGTATAAGGGCATCAAGGAAGCTAAGTGTGTCCAAGGGAATCCAAGCTCACGTATGGTGATGTTTTCATACACTATTAGTTTTGATAAATTGGAAATGAGAACCTAAATTTTGTTTGGGAGATGTATTAAACTCCCTAAGGTTGTGGCATGTGTGCCTTGGCTGATTTGAATTGTAAATGGCCTTTAATGCTTGATTTGAAGTTTGTTTGTCTACTTGGTTTTGATAATAGGAAGCATGCCTCTAGACATGTGAAATTTCATGTTTGATGCTATGAATGTGTTTAGGAGTTCTAAACATGCACCTTATATGTTTGATGACTTGTTGGTATGTTTGAGAAGTCATTAGGACGAGTTTGAACGGGTTTATGTATGAAAAACCAGCAAAATCTTCAGCTTCTGGGCAAACCGTATTGAAACACTCTCTGGCGTTTCGAAACGGGGGCCTGTAATGGCCTTCGTGTTTCGAAATGGCTAGAGGCTGTTTCGAAACGATTTGGCTACTAGAAGGCCTCATTTCGGAACTAGTCTCAAAACCAACCCGCGTATCAAAACGGTCAACGCCGTTCCGATCCTGTGTTTCGATACGGCAGGTGGATGTTTCGAAACAGGAGACCGTTGGGCACTGATTTGAATGGTGCTGATGTTTGCAAGCCTTACATTTTAGTCCTAAATGTTGATGTTGCAATTGCTTGAGTTTGAGATGTCCAATTAAGTTGAAATTTGGCAGAGAAGCATGAAATGGGACTAATTTCATATTGATAACTTTAAAATCAGTTATGACCTTCTAATTTACAGAAATTACATTTTGGTCCCTAAACTTGTATTAAGTGCAATTGAGTCCCTCTTTGTTGTTCGATCGCTGTGCCTTTCTCATATATGTTTCATGAGTACTCACTTAGGGTTAATGTGTATCTAGACAATATTAAAAAGAAAAAAGGTCGTTAATCAAGGTTGACTTTTGGGTTGACTTTGGTTTTCCCCGTGTAATCTTCGTAGTTCGGGTCAACCGTCTAGGCCGGGCTAAGGGGGTTACACCTATGCTTTGATTTTTTGTTTTTTTTGGATTTTATGTTGATGTTATCTTTATTTTGAACTTAATGTTATCTATATTATGTTGCTTGGTTATTCTTTATGCCTTTTGCCTATGTTTATCAATGTCTCTATCTTTTATCTAACAAAAAGGGGGAGAGGGAACAAGCTCACACTTAAAGTTTTGATTTTCAACTTAAAGTTTACCTAGCTAATATTAATGGGGAGTTATTTTGCAAAGTTTTTCAAAGTGTCAAAAATTTCAAGTTTTGGTTTCGTTATATCAAAAAGGGGAGATTGTAAAACCTATGTTTGATTTTGATATAACAAAGTATGTTAAGGATTAAATTGAAAACTTGAAATAGATTTCTAAGTCCCTCAAATAATTTATAAATCATCAAGGCTTTAATCTGATTTGAAAAAATCACACTCCAAATATTTCCTAAGTGTTCCAAGGCCAAAGTATTGAAAAACGTTTAGGCGTATCGATACACTTCCAGTCGTATCGATACCTTTTTTACAAGTTTGGCTACTGGAGAAACACGTTTCGATACGCCCCTAACCGTATCGAAATAGCGTATCGAAACAGATTGCATCTGTATCATTATGCTCTCTCTATAAAACTGAAGGAGTTTGAATGGTGTATCGATACGGTTCCACCCATATCGGTACAGATTTAATGGAATTTTAAATTCGAAAGCTTTTAATGATTTCAATCGGTGGTGTCAGTTGTTAGGTAACCGAAATTTAAAGTGGTGGTTTTCCTGTACCGATACGCCCTTTGTCGTATCGATACGGAAACCTCCAGTGACCTCTGTGGAATTAATTGTATCGATACGAATGTTCCCCGTATCGAAACAGTCCATATCTCGTACCAATACACTTACACGCGTATCGATATGCCCTCTTGTTATTGTGCAATGACTCTTTCTCTTTTGAGACATGTATCGATATGGGTCATCGTGTACCGATACGGTAAGCTGCAGAGGTGCATTTATGGTGGAAAGAGAGGGTCTCAACGGCTATAATCAATACCCTAACCACTCAAACGGCTAGAATTAATAGAGAAAGTATAAATTGAAGTTAATTGAAAACCAACAACAACTATTGCAGCAAAGATAAACATCCTAGCAAAAATCCAAGCTGAAAGTGCTTATTTTCCATCTCTTGTAAAACCCCAAATTGTGTAGTGTTCAATCTGATCTTGTTATCAAATTTGGGTTGAGTGTTTGTACTTAAAGGGGAAATCTTGTATTGAGAGATATCTTTCTTGCCTTTAATTCTTCTTTGTACTCTTGTGAGGGTTTGGTCAAATTTTGGGTAGAAAATTTGACCGGTATTGTAAAACTCACCTTCTAAGCCTTGAAAAGGGGAAGAACATATAGTGGATTGTTGGAAATCCTTAGTGGTAGCTAAGGTAGTGGATGTAGAGTTTATTTGGAACTTGAACCACTCTAAAATTCATTGTTCTTCATTTTTAGCAATTCTATTTACTCCAACATTTTTTAAAAACCCAATTCACCCCCTCTTGGCTTTAATCAATCCATTGATCCACTCAACATGTACTGATATCAGGTGTTTGTGAGGTGTTAATCCTTCCCCACACGTAACCGACTTTCGAACCCTAATTTTTTTTTAAAAAATCTCTGGTTGTTTTTATGGCGTTCGGTCTACGAAAGTGACCAATGGAGACTCTAATCTTTATAAAAATCGAATTTCAAAGAAAACCCCTAATTTCCAAAATTAATCCTCCAAGCTATTTTATCGCTCAAATAATAGTTTCGAAAACTTGACAACTCCGCTGGGGATTACTTTGTCAGTCAGGCCTTAATTAATTTTATGTGGTATTTCTGTATTCTAGAATAATAATTTGAATTTAATTTCATCATTAATTGTTGGACGAGTTTTCTGGAAGAATGAAAATTTTCTTTTTATTTGTGTGATATAGTTGTCATTCATACACAAGCCTTCTACACGAACTTCATCCTTTAAGTGGGAGCGAGACATTTTCTTACGTGGGGTTCTCCACCTCCGTGAAGAAATTTTATCTTTCTTCCGTATACCAACCTTATACATTGTGGGGTGTTCACCTCCGTTATAAAGTGACATATACTCCTAAATCGATGTCTTGTTGTCGTAGTAGACACTAACGATAGTTCGAGTACCCAGATTCTAGAACAAACCACATTTTGTAAATCTAAGAGCCCACCCCACTAGAGCTAGGCAGGAAACCTTAGAATTAGAAAACATGCTGTTAGAGTGTTGTTGTTTTAAATACGTTTTTTTGGTTATTTCTTTTCTTGATATGAATTGTTTTATTGTTTCAAATTAATTTTTTTCTTATAATATTATTTTACCATACTGACACAGTTTTTTGTTTCGTTTTTTTTAAATTATTTTTTGTCTTCTTTTTATATATGTGAGATCATTTTGCATCATTAGAGGTATCGATTCGAGGGTCAATTAAGTAGGCAACAATCATAATGGCTGAAGGGTCTGATAAACAAGGAGAAGACAAGTATAGGTGTGGACATGGTCGGAGGAAATGCAATACAAGAATGGGGATAATATCTGCGGGGATCACGTGTCACTAATGCAAGGCTACACTTGAATAAATTTCGATCAGAATGAGTGTCTATCAAAACTGTAGGTAATTTGGGATTAGCAGGACTTTGATATGAAGGAATGTTTCCAACAGTAATTTGGGGATATATCATTGTTGTTAAGCGTTCAAGTATATCGAGAACTGATTGGGGCTATGACCCAATTTGACCTTTAAGCTTTTTTATAATAAAGGCTTAAATATACATTTGGTACTTAAACTAAACACTTTCTTCCAAGTTGGTACCTAAAGATTTTTTGCTCTCAAGTTGGTACTTGAACTTTAATTCCATTCATTGTGTTGGTACTTTTATTAATAGTTTGTCCCCAAAACTTATACATACTATCAATTTGGTCATAATTCAAAAGAATTCAATAAATTTAACCCTTCATATTTAAAACTTACATCAATGTAGTCAATTTTTCATGATACTGTCAAACCAAGCGAGTCTATCGGATCAAAACAACAATTTGATAATTGCATTCTACGACGATACAATAAGTTATAGTTAAACTTTTATTATATTAGGAAAGTAACATAACATTTATGTGAGAAGAACAAATAATTTAGGAGAATAACAAAGAGTAAATTGATAGAATTTTTAAATATATTAGGTTAAATTTATTGATTTGTCTTGAATTATGACCAATTTGATAAATTGTATAAGTTTTGGCATCAATTTGAGAGAAAGTGCTTAGTTCAAGTACCAATTTGGGAGGAAAAAATTCTTAAAGTACCAACTTGATAGAAGGTGCATAGTTTAGATACTAAATGTATATTTAACCCTATAATAAATGAGTACGCGTTAAATTTTAATCTTGTTTCTATTTTTATAAAACTAGAATTTAAAAAAACTACAAAAATCTTGAAATTTAAAAAAAATCCAAACTCTTAAAATATCAAAATCTTAATTTCAACCATTGTTGCCACATATAGCCACTCTTTCACCGACCACTTTCATCGTAGGATTAAAATTATTATTTATCTCACTCTCTCGTCATCGAAAATCTGTGGACATCATATCTAATTTCGAAGAAAAATTAAAATCGCCAAAAGAATAAAAAAGAACGATGCTTAATTGGACGTCAAACAACGTTGGTGTCTTTAAATTAGAAGAGGAAATTTCATTTTGTCGGTGGCATCGTGAAGAACAATGATAACAATTGTTAGATTTAGAGATTTTAGGGATTTGTGTTTTTTTAGAGCTTCAAGATTTTTAGAGTTTTTTTTTCTCGAAATTCTAGATTTTATTGTGTTTTCTAAAAAAACTAAAGTAAAAAAAAAATCATGTGTCATAAATTTATTGGTTGAAATTTTTTCCTCCACACTTATTTGGACAAAAAAATATAATTTTGGACACCTACTTCCTAAATGAAAAGAAAAATACTTTGATATTAAACTAAAATATTTTTTTTATCTTTTTCATTCTTTCATAACATTTAATTAGTTATGTAAAGCTAATTATATATTAAAAAATAATGGAGAGAAAAATTAGTGGATTCATACGAAGATAAATTGTATTTATTTGTTAATGAAATATTAATCTTATTAAAAAACTAAACCTATTGAAATTTTAAAACAAAATTATACAAATGTTAATTCTTCCATTCAGATAAGCAAATGATTTTAATTTCATTTTTAAAGTTAAAAGCATCCAAGAAAGAACTTCCAACGACTGAGCTGCATCACCGTTCTGCTGTGAGTTCATACACACAGACACACATATATTAACACGGACAAGAATTTAGATCTTAGAAACTCTCATATTCGTCCCAAATCAGTCCCCTCCGATGAAGTATCAGCAAGCCAACAAGGCAATCATCGGAGACCAACTTCCGGTATATATTAAAAGGTGTTTCTAACCAATTACTTTAACTAGAGCCCCATATCACCAGTTATTGACGAAAACATAAAGGACCATGTAAACATGTAGAAAAAATAAGGGTAAACTACACATGCGACCGAACTATTTGGGGATACCTATTTTGACCACCGATCTAGGTAACGTGTCAATTAGACCATCAAACTTTTAAATTGATCCTATTTTGACCATCGCCGTTAAAAACTAATAGAGGGGTGACGTGGCAGTTAACAAAAATTTGTAAAATTATACATTTGGTCTATGTTATTTACCTATTATATCAATTTGGTCCTAATTTTAATTTATTTAATTAAAATTAACCAAACAACTAGACGACGACACGTGTTCTATCATTTTTAAAATTTTTTGTGTGGATCATTCGAATGATAAATGGCCAAGGGGGGGGGGTGAATTGGCTTTTAAAATTGAAAGATAGCAAAATGGTGAAATAAGAATTGAAAACAAGAAGATTTATAGTGGTTCAAGCTTAGAACAAGCTTTACATCCACTACCGTAACTCCCACTAAAGATTTTGAACCAATATCCACTAGATATTCTTCCCCTTTTCTCGGATTAAGAGGAAACCTTACAAATGATTAAGCTTTCTACCCAAAGCTTAATCAAAACTCTCTTTTTACAAAGAAGTTTGGCAATCTTAAATTGACCTCTAAATAGGTTGATATTTTACCCCAATTACAATAAAATACTCCCCAAACTTGAAATGAATGATTACAAGAAAAATACACAAGTTGGGTGTACAAGATTTGACTTTTTGAGCTCAAATGGATTAGATGTGTGCTTGGATATTGCAAAATGTTTCAATAGTTGTTGATGATGCTTTTGAGTCTTGCTTTTATAATCCTTCATTGAATTTTAGTCGTTTGGGTGGTTGAGATCATCAATAGAGCTGGGCTTCATTTTTTCCGCAGTAATTGCACTTCTACAACATATCATATTGGTACACGAACAACCGTATTGATACTTGTCTCAAGATAGAAAAAGTTGTTGTGTACAAATAACAGGGGTGTATCATTACGCGGATAGTGTATCAGTACGATTATAGTGTAAAAAAGGAGCGTATCGATACGGATTGATCGTATCAGTTCGAATTTTGCTTACTAGAACCCTTGGTGAAAGTTTGGCAAAAGAAGGTATCGGTACGCTCTTATAGCGTACCGATACGGTTCAACGATCGTTTGAAAATGTTAATTCCAATAACTAACAAGCAACGGTCAAAAAATTAAATACAAAGTTTTTTCGAATCTAACCAAACCGTATTGATATGCTAAAGCATAAAAGTAAGCCCAATATAAATGTCATATCGATACGAGTATAACCGTATTGGTATGCTTTTTTCGATAAAAATTTCAGTGCTTAAAAACCGTATCGATACGACTAAGGCATATCGATACGTCTGTCGTAAATGTATAGTTTGGCTTAAAAACACTTAGAAAACTTATTTGAAACGTTTATTAAACTTAGAAACAATTTTGGTTCAAATGCTTGTCAATTTTGTAAGACTTTTAAATACTTAAAAAATTATTTACATTTGCAAATAGGTCCTTAGACAATTTGTTATATCAAAATCAAGTATATGTTTTACAATCTCCCCTTTTTTGATATAACAAAACCCAAGTAAAATTTTTAAGTATTTTGAAAACTTTGAAAATTTTACTCCCACTTACTTTAACATAGGTTTTCAAAAAGTTTAATAAATTTAGGTTACTTCTCCCCCTTTTTGTTAGATCAAAATCAATGAAGTATAGGATATAAACAAGAAAGATAACAATGATGCATAAGCATAATCAAAGCAACATAATATCATAAAGAAAATCCAAATATCCAAAGCCACATAAACCAAATCCAACATAAAATTGAAAACTTAAATAAAGCATAGGTTCTTGAACAAAATAACATAGGCGCATAAAAAAATAAAAAAAATCCTAATATGATATGAGATATGCCATGAGATGCACTATAAATCGTCTCCATCATCGTTGCCATCATCATAATCCTCTTCACCATTGTCATTTTGATTTACTTGAGAAGCACGAGATTGAAGCCAAACATCATGGAAGGCGGTGAGGGAGACATCCATGGAGGCTTTTTGTTGCTCAATGGAATAAGCTTGGTTCTAGAAGGTAGCCATTCTTTCATCCAAGGAGGTGATACGTGTACCAATGGCGACAAACCCCAAATTCACGGTGGTATCTAAAGAGGTGACGCGAGTATATAAAGAGGTAAACTTCTCATTTAAAAAAGCCATGAGAGCATCCGCGGAAGGTTGGGAAATAGGAGCTTGTGGAGCCACCGGAGGTTGAGCTTGTGGAGGTGGTTGCTCAATACGAACCCATTGATTGTCGATGAAGTGGAATTTGGAACGAGAAAGAGATTTCTCATCAATAGGTTTACCAAGAGGCTCGACGACATTATGAGAGCAATCGATCTCTAAGGAATGAAATAGGTAACTCAAGGTCATGTCGTAAGTAAAATATTGGACTTGATCGGTATGAGGATGTTGGACAAGGTACACCAATTCCGCAAACATAATTTGACAAAGGTTTGGACGCTTACCCTCACGAAAGCTTCGAAGCCAAAAATCATCCAATTGTCGAATTGTAGAGAATTTTCCACCGGAAAGACGAGTCCACCAAGAGATGATGAGATGAAGGATGCGATCATGGGCATCAAGAACAGTTACGGAGCCAAGTTGGGAATGTCCCAAGGAGTGTTCATCAATCAACACATTTTCAATACCAAAAACATTGCATAAAATTGTTTGGTCAATTCGATAATAAAACAGGCAATAGCATAGAAAATCAATAGCAATAACCTCATTTCTTTCATTATCTTGGATACAACGGGCATTAGCATAGAAAATCAAAACAAGGTTACGATATAAAATCCTATTTATCCCCAAAAATTTGATAAATTTTCATTGATACATCAAATCGAGGTATTTGAATTTAAAGCGCTCAAAGTTTAAAAAAGGGATGGAAATGACTCGCTCGAGTCGAATAATAAAAGCTTGGTATTGTTTATAATGAGCCATAGCTGACGGGGTTAGAAAACTCTTTTTGATAATATCGAAGATATTTGGTTTTTGGAGTACCCTCATTATCTAGATTAGGATTGGAAGAGCTAGAAGGCACAACTTTCCCCGATCTCTTTCGAAAACGCTATATTTTGTAGTTTAAAAATATATACAAGTATTAAAATAAAATTTGGTAAAAAGAAATTTGAAAAATATACTGTATAATTTTATATCCAACCAAAAATTTTCAAATTTGAATAAATTTTTGCACAATCTTTAAAACCCATTATATATGTATACTTTTTATACAAAAATCAATTGAAAATAGAAAATAAAAATAAACGAAAATTAAAAAGGAAAGAAAATGGTTTTATGCATTGAGTTATAAAATTGGATGAATAAGGAGATGAGAATGCACCAATTTGATAGCAAAACTTAGCCTTGATGTGTAGATTGAAAACCCTAAAAGAATTTTAGGTTTGATGTGAAAAATCAAAGGATTTGAGGAGGTTTTTATAGCCAAAGTTGACTAGGGTTTTGAGAGAAAAAAGGAATGTGTGTTTAAAGTAAAACACTCTTTTAATGCCCATTTAAAGCCCCAACGGTTGTCCGTATCGATGCGCTGACGAGGCGTATCGATCCACCGTATCGATATGATTTTTCAAACCGCATCGATACGCGTGACTGTATCGATACAATACTGACTGTATCGAAGCCCAATTAGCAACCCGTATCAATACAATGTTACTCGTATCGATACTCATTTGCCAGAAATACATTTTTGAGCAGAATGGAGTTCAAAAATTGGATTTTAATCGATTCTAAATGGATATGTATGATGAATGAGCAATATTTATAGACTAAAATATATACATACTCCCCCTAGCAACAAGCATAGATGCATAAAGAAGAAAAATTACATAAACATGATCATCATTCAAATTCAAGCAAGATTTTGGCACTAAAGGGCTCTAAAAGGTCAAGATAGGCTAGTTAGACCTAACTCTCTCCTAAGAGTCCAAAAATGCTCTTTTTCTAATGGTTTTGTAAAGATTTCCACTAGTTGGTTTGAGGTATCAACATACTTTAGAACAACATCATTCCTTAAGTCCTGATCCCTAATGAAATGATGTCTTATTTCTATGTGCTTGGTTCTAGAATGTTCGATGGGATTCTTAGTGAGACATATGCCACTATTGTTGTCATACTTAAGGGGTATGGTACCTACATCAATTCCATGGTCTAGAAGTTGTTGCTTCATCCAAAGGACTTGAGCACAACTTCTGGCCGATACATATTATGCTTCGATGGTTGTAAAGTGTCCACAAGTTCTATATTTCATGCACATTCCATCTCACATTATTGTTGTTTTTGAGTAAATTCTAGGCACAATTTAGACCATGCATTGCATTTACAGTATTTCTTTACTTTGCCATGCTCTTATAGATTATTTGTTATTTGGTGAAGAAACAATATCGTTTTAGCTTAGTTTTAGTTTCAGGTACTGAAGGCTGACATAGGGAAAGAGGAGCTAAGGACATGATGCTGACGTAGTAGACCAAAGAGGAGTACTAATGCAGTTTCAGACAGAAACAACAGCTACTGAGTAGCTGTCGCCGTCCAACTTGCTGCCCAAGACAGAAGACTATGGAGTTGGAGAACCAGAGTGCGATCTGTAGCGTAGAAAATCCTGATTCTATCGATGTTGTCTACTCAATTTTCTGACGTCCGTAGAAGCTGGCAGAGCCACCGAAGGAAGAACTCGAGATTACTTGCGGAGCAAGGCAACATGATAAAGTCCACATTCAACTCAGAGAAGTCAGAGTTTAAAGTCACATTTAATGTAAAAAAGCTACTTTGAGAAGGACTAGACCTAGCTGATGCCTATATATACCCATTGTAATTCTATTTCAAAAACAAATTAGGGTTTTCTAAGGCATAGCTTAGGTTTTCTTGCCACCATCATGTTCTAAAATTCTCCTTGGGTTTGGGTTATGGTGTAATTAGTGTGAGAACGATTTCTTAGGATTTCAAGTTTGTTTTTGCAAATAAAACTTCAAGGTTTACTTATTCCATGTTCTTCATAGTTTTCAATTAAGGTGAAAGATTAGTTGAATTCTATCCATTTGTTCGGTATCGAGAGAGTCGAACTCACGAAATGAGTAAGTATGATTTCATCTATAGAGGGTGCGATCAATCTGGCTTAGACATAGGTTAAGGTTTAAGGCGGTTAAAAGAGGACGAGTTAACATTGTTGCCTTTGCACGATTTAAGCCGCAACTGGTATTATCTGCACTGGAATCAACAACATTCTGACTTAGACATAAGCATGATCACTTTCGAAGCGTTCTGTCGAGCCTTGTAGTTCTGTCAAGTTTGCCGCCGAGACACAGTTCCATTCCCCTGCCGATGCAGCGAGAGGGTCTCAATAGTCTACCTGCCATCCCCCGCCGAGGCAGCAAAGTCTGGCGGCACAAAATAACTTGTCCTATTCAACGCAGTTTCACACTAAGAAGCAACATAACCCTGCCCATTCTATCAATATGATTTTTTCATCTTTAATTACTCATGTTTTTATTTTATTTTTCTTCTCAAACATTCAACTTAATTGTGCATTTACTTTTCCTTGTGCAGGAACAACAATTCGAATCAAGTTGTCCAATCCCTATGGGAGACAATATCTTTTATACTATAACTTGACAGGAGTGTGCACTTGTGCTCATAAATAAAGAACACCCAAATGCTCTACAAGTTTTTGGCATCGTTGCCGGGGATTGGTAACATCGAAATTCGTTTTCAATTTCTACATTTATGTTTCTTTGCATTTAATTTTATTTTTAGTTTTTATTTTTAATCGAAAAAATGAAAAAAAGGAATTTTACGGTTTCCTTTACTAGTGTATGACCAGGGCGAATCCAAAAAGAGAAATCATTTTCTACGATGATATAGAACGAAGAGCAAGGGAGCTAAAGAAGGAACTCAGATCAGCCTTAGGAAAAGCCAAAGAAGAAAGAAAAGTAGAGGTAAACATGGAAAACGACAACCCTGCCAACAATGTTGTGAACGGAAGGTGTGGGCATCAAGACCCTCTGCCCAAAGAACATCAAGTTCCACCAGGGCAGCCTCCCCTTATTCTGCCCAGGCAGCCACAGTACGTTCGAACCACTAGGGATTACTTGGAGCATGACTTTAGAGGGTTCGATCCAACAATGACAGAACCTGAGATTGAGGCGGACCACTTTGAGCTGAAGCCTGTAATGTTCAACATGATCAACACGTTAGGGCAATTTGGAGGGACTACCATAGAAGATGCTCGGCAACATTTAAAAGGATTCCTAGACATATGCAGAGCATTCAAGATACACGGAGTCCACCAAGACGTGCTTAGGCTGAGGTTATGCCCCTATTCACTAAGGGATAGGGTAAAACAGTGATTAAACAACCAGCCAATAGGGTCATTCAACACATGGACAAAGGTGTGCAAGGATTTCTTGGATCGTTTCAGCCCATCCAATGTCATAGACAGATTGCGAAACGAGATCACAGCCTTCCGACAAGGGGATGATGAGCCGATGTATGAAGCATGGGAGAGGTACCACCATATGCTCAACAACTACCCGCTCCATGGTTTTCTAGCTTGGACACATGTGCCAATGTTCTATAATGGGGTGAACTACCCAACATGGATGATGATTGATGCCTCCACCAACAGAATCATCCTCGACAGACCAATATAGAAGGCATTGCAGATTCTGAACCAAGCCGCCAAGAATGATTACAAGTACCTAACAGCCCATCGAGGCGGCGTTAGGTGGCCAATTGCTGTGAATGAAGTGCAAACCTCAGAATCTATCAATGCCCACCTCGACAAGCTGACAAAGCTGGTTATGAGCATAATGAAACCCATTGGACAAGTCTATGAGGTCAAGGATGTGGAGCCATTCTGTGATGAGTGTGGGGGCAACCACGATTCCTCTGAATGCAACGCATGTGCCAACTTTATGGGAGGATACGAGAGGAACAACAGGCCTGCCCAGCACACATACAACCCTAGATGGAAGAATCATCCCAATTTCTCCTGGAGCAACACAAAGATTGCTGCAAACCCGCAACAGCAACAGGGAGGCTACCAGAAAAACTTGTCCAGACAGCAGGCTCAACAACTGCAAAACAATAGCTCACTAGAAGCAACATTTCATACTTTTATGTCTAGAACTAGTGATTTTATTGTTCGCACTAATAAATTTATTGATAAAATAAGTCTTTCATGGACATGACAAAGATAAAGATGAACAACTAGAAGGCTGCTATAAAGAACTTGGAGACACAATTTGGCCAGTTCACGGAGATCATTAGCAGTAGGACAATGGGAGCAGCATCCAGTAGTACAGAGGCAAGAGCCAAGCCCACTTATGAGCAGTGCAAAGCCATATCAACTAGAAGTGGGAAGCAGTTGGATGAACCCAGGGTGGAAATGCAACCAGAAACACAGCCAGCACAAAAAGAATTGCAAGTCACGGCAGCATCAACACCAACCGCCCTGGTAGCTGAACCTGACAGCGGTCCTGAGACAGATGATCCTCCACAGATAAAGTTCCCCTGCAAAGAACGTACAGAGGACATCCACCTGCCAGCACCTTTCCCACAGAGGCTTAAGAAACAAAAATAAGAGCACTAGTTTAGGAAATTCCTAGATATTCTGAAGCAGGTGCACATAAATATCCCTCTTATAGAAGCCATTCAGAACATGCCCAACAATGCCAAATACTTCAGGGATATGGTTTCTAAAAGGAAGAGAATTGAGGAGTTCGAAACAGTTGATGTAACAGAAAAGTGCATGACCATGCTGCACAACAAACTACCGCCCAAGCAAACAGACTCGGGCAGCTTTGTTATTCGATACAGAATAGGCAGCAAGCATGAAACAAAAGCCCGATGCGACTTGGAGCCAGCATCAACCTAATGCCTAAGGTAGTCTTCGACAAACTGGGAATTGGGAGAGCCAAACCTACCTCCATCATGCTGAAACTTGTCGATCATTCTTTTGTGCAACCGGAGGGTAAGATCAAAGATATCCTAGTGAAGATTGGCTACCTTATTCTTACAGCTGATTTCCTCATCCTAGACTGTGAGGCCGGTGAAAAAGCCCTTATCATCCTTGGGCGACCATTCTTGGCCACGAGCATAACTCTAATAGATGTGGAACATAGGGAGCTGACCATGAGTGTGGACAACCAGAGCATCAAGTTAAATTTGTTATAACCCTTATAAAAGAAAAAGGAAGGATGCCCATATGTTTAGGCCGCCAAAATCAGCACATAGACAGGCCAAGGCAGTAGCTTTGGTGACAAACCCAAGGGTAGGCTGAAGGACCCAACAACACATCACCCGCAAGAACAAGAGGACCCTCAAGGAAGGAAGAACAAGCCAAATCACCTCAGGAAGTGGTTATGTATGGGAGATGCACCCAAATGCACTCTCAACATAACTTAATTTTTATATTTTCTTTATTTTTATTTTTATGCATTAGGATTAGGGTTTAATTTATTGCAATTTATTTTTTTAGGATTAGATTAGCTTCCACATTTTTATTTTTCAGAATTTATTTTAGTATTTAATTATCTTTACTTTTATTTCAAGATTAGGAATAAAAGAGCTGGATCAAGAAGAGGGCCCAGCAAGGAGCCCACCCACCATCCTGCCAAGACAGCCAAGGGCGGCCCAGCGCAGAGGACGCGTAATGGCTAGCTACCAACGGCTACAAAAATAATGGGCAGAAATCCCGTAACGTGCGTAAGACAACTGGACCGTTGGACATTTAATGTCGCCACAACACTTCTTAGCAGCCTCTATTTAAGCCCTTCTCACCCCATTCATTTACTTTACTTTCATCTCCTAGCTATTTTCTTCTTGAATCCATTGCTCTCTCATCTCACATTATTTTCTTTTAAGTTTCAGTTAATTACAACTGTCTCATATGGCATCCACATCCCAACCCAAGCCCACCTACCAAAGATTTTCGCACGAAAACTAGAGATGGCCAACATCACTTTGGTCAGAGAATTGTCTGCCCATCATCCTTGCCCAGAGCTGTCGTTCGTATATGTCCGAGGGGAGCCTGTCAAGCTGAACGTCGCCGTAATCAACAACTTTTACGACCTAGAGATGGACGACAACCCTCATAAGGAGTGGAGGCAGTCATTGACGGTTGTCGATTACGACAGGCTCAAGGCCAAGCTGTGCAAGCCCAACACGCCCTGGTTGGCAGGAAAGCATGACTGCTCTATCCAACGCCGTCACCTGCTACCCTAGGCAATGTTGTAGATTACGTTATCAAGAGGTGTCTACTGCCCACCTCCCACAACTCCACTGTCAATTGGCCGCGCCTTGCACTCATCCAAAGCATCATGTCAAACTGAATCATCTATGTTGGGGAGATCATATGCAAGGAGATCCACAACTACTTCCGTAAGACAAAGGGCGGGCTATACTTCCCATCACTCATCACAAGCCTTTATGCAAATTTCAACGTCCCAACCGACCCCGGGGATGAGATGACAATAATAAAGGAGGGGTGGACAAGGAAAATCCACTTACAGATGATGTAGGCCCCGGAGATAGAGCCTATCACTCCAGCCCTCTGCCGCCCAGCCTGCCACTACAACCGCCCTTGGTAGTACTGAAGCTTTTCCAACAAGTGAAGTCCTCACTCTGCTGCACACCCTCATCGACAGTAACAAGTGGCTCGAGCAGCAGCAGCTGACATTCATGAAATATGCGGGGGAAGTCCAAGAAGCCTTTGTGGCTTATCTCCTGTAGAAGTACCCAGATGACGGCCCCACCTTGCCACCCTACCCTACAGATCTAGTTGTCGCAGCTGCCCCAGCACAAGGAACGCCATCAGCTGCCGCTGCCAGCCAGGCCGCAGATAGATGTCATCTCCGACACACTACCAATCGTACTCAACCACCTCCGCTTCAGACAAGGTGGCAGACTCCCCAGAGCGGCATCAGCAACATCATTCCCCCATCTGCACAGCGGCAACAGTGGCCAACATATCCTCATCAGGAGAAGTGCAACAGCAGTCGCCAGCAACGGAAGTAGCAGTAGCAGCAGCCATCCCAATGGCGACAGACCCTCCTGCAGCACCAACGGAGGAAGGAACAAGGAAGAGGAAGCGACACATCATAGCCGCCGAACTAGTGGATGACGAAACAAAATCAGAAGAGAGCGAAGCCCCTCCTATCGCTCCTCCTGCAGAACCTCAAGAAAAACCTCGTCCAACTCCCAAAAGATTCCAGCCGCCGCGGACAGCAAAAGTCTCACATGCTAATTCTCCCGCCCGGACATCTGTCGGCCGCTGCCTAATCATCAAATCCTCCTCTCTGTGGGAGACAATATCTTTTATACTATAACTTGACAGAAGTGTGCACTTCCGCTCATAAATAGAGAACACCCAAATGCTCTACTGTGGTAGATAAGGCTACACTATTTTTTCTTAGAGAACAAAGATATGAGCATACTACCTAGGAATTTACATGTTCTGGAGGTTTTTTTTTATCTATTTTACATCCCATTTAATCCGCAACGGAGAAAGCATGTATGTCAAAGGATGAATCTCTAGGATACCACAGACCTAAACAAGGTGTGTCTCTAAGGTATATAAAGATTCTATTAACGGCTATAAGGTGTGTTCTCTAAGACTAGCTTGGAACCTAGCACACAAGCAAACATTAAACATAATGTCGGGTCTACTTGCGGTAAGGTAAAGCAAAGAGCCAATCATAGAAAGATAAAGCTTTAAATCAACACACGGACATCCTTCATCTTTGTCATGCTTAATAGAAGAGGTCATAGGAGGAGCTTGTTTCAAACCATATAAAGCTTTAGTTAGTTTCAAAACATAGTTTGGAAATTTTAGATCTTCAAAATCGGGTGGTTGTTCAACATATACTTCTTCATTTATAAAACCATTTAAAAACACTCTTTTGACATCTATTTGAAAAGGCTTGAATTTGTTAAAGAATGCAAATGCAAGAAGCATTGTAACACCCTGAAATCCGGTCTAATCGGAATTAAGTTCCAATGATAAGAAATTCTACATTAATGAAGCTTAAATATTGCATCGACTAGTTAGTTATGGTTAACGAACCCTAAATGGGCTTAAAACATTATGATTGAACTCTAGTAAATAATATTGAGCTTTTAGTGGCTAAAAAGGAAGAAGCGTACGTTGGAGGGCAAAACTATAATTGTATGAGAAGTGAGGGGCTAACCTCGTGATTAGCCCTCTTTAATTAAATTCACCACTTACGTGGAGTTATCTGATGACTTTCCTTCAATTGAAGGAAAGTTTTGTATTAAAACTAGAAACAAAAATAAGTGGAGATAGATTACCCGAGAACACTCCCAAGCTAGCACCTCTCTCTTTCATCATCTTCTCCAACTAAGCACACACCTCCATTGGAGGAATTCCAAGCTTTGCTATTTATTCACTTTATCAATATCGAATCGTTACTATCGATTGGGTAAGCTATATTCCTCAATCAGTTGATGGATTCCATGAATATATTGAGTGTAATCTATGTTAGGGTTTTGACTATCCATGGATATCTCATCGTTGTCCTCTCTATTGAAGTCAGATATTGATTTCAATATCATTATATCGATTTTGATATCAAAACATTGATCCTAATAGTTTTCTATTAATTTTCTAGCTCAAGAAGTGGAGAAAGAGGTTTCACCATCTCCATCACAAGCTAGGAACAAAGGGATAGCTATTCGAGAGCCTTGAGGCTTCAGATTGTTGAGGTGAGTGTAGTCGGAGTCTCGGGTTAGGCGAAAGGCCTTCCCAGATCATTATTTGATATTTTAGATTACTTCGCTAACATTGTTATTAAAGCAATTACATTGGATGGTTAATCGGACACTTTGGTAAGTGTCGGTAAGTTACCATTGAACATTGATTATTGTCATTGTATATAGCCATCGACATAAGTATTGTCATTGTATTATTGCATTCAAATCATCGGGCATTGATATGGATACCGATCTATGAGATATTGATATTGAGACACATATATTGATTGTCGACAACATTGAATTCATTGGAAATTGATATATCATTGACTATTGAAATGAATATGTATATTGCAACCCTGGATTGGAATGGATTCGGGATACAATTGGCCTGCCATAGAATTCATGAGCTCAGTGTATGGGTGGACTACGGTCCTAAGGCCACGACCTATATTAATTTGGCGAGGCGGAGGGATGTGTATTGTTATTGGTCATGTTGGTGAGGCGGAGGGATTAGACAATTCATTGATTTGGCGAGGCGTAGGAATTCATGTATCTATGATCTTGATTGAATCCAAGGACTACAAATGAAAGTGAAACATGATTATATTTTGTGCATTGTTGCATAGCATTGATAAGGTTGGCATGAAATTATGTATAAGTGTAACCATGGCATTAGCATTACTTATATTGTTTGTGACTACCTCACTAGGCAAAGTATGCCTAACGTGTCTCATCTCATGCATTTTTAGGTTAAGAAGGTATGTTCATTGGAAGATCGGATCATCCGTCAAGACAAGTCTATTGAGTTGATCACACAATTGCAAATGGCCAAGAGGGGGGTGAATTGGAAATAAAAATTTTGGTGGGAGGAATGAGTGAAAAATAAAAGATGACACAAGTAGTTAGAGTGGTTCAAGTTCTCCAAATGAACTCTACATCCACTACCTTAGTTCCCACTAAGGATTTTCAACCAATTCACTACTTGAATTCTTCCTCTTTTCTTGGATGAGGATGTAACCTTACAAATTTGATTATGCTTTCTACCCAAAGCTTAATCCACTCAATTTACAAAGAGAAGGTTTTGGTAAACTCAAATAATTCCTCACAAAGGATAAATGTCTACCCAAATACAATTTCAATTACCCAAACTCACAATACAAGATAACAATGAAAACACTAGAGTTGGGTACACGAATTTGACTTTGAAGAGCACAAGGGTTTGGATTTTTGCTTTGATGATGCTTGTAGGTTGAATAGTTGTTGCTGACCTTCAAAGAGCTTCAATTTATACCTCCTCTATTAATTCTAGCCATTTGGGTGGTTGGGGAATTGAATAGAGCCGTTGGAACCCTCTTTTACCACCATCAATGCACTTCTGCAGCTATCTGTATCGGTACTCGGGGAGCCGTATCGATACATGTCTCAAAAAAGAAAGAGCCGTTGTACATAATAAATAGGGGGTATCGAAACGCACGTAGGCGTATCGATATGGGGTATCGAAACGGCTAAGACCGTATTGATACCTTTTTCTCGACTTATCTCACTAGAAGTTTCTATTTCGATACGAGGGTTTACCGTATCGATACGGGTCAACTACCAATTTAAAATTTTGTTACCTAACAACTGACACCAATGGTCGAAACATTTAAAACGATCTAAATTAAAAATTCCTTAAAATCGTATCGATACGGGTGAAGCCGTATCGGTATACCATTCAAACTCTTTTAGACTTTACAAAGGAGCGTATCGATACTGATTGAATTTGTTTCGATACGGTGTTTCGATACGGTTAAGAGCGTATCGAAACGAGTTCCTCCAGTGGCCAACTTTGTAAAAAAGGTATCGATACGGCTGGAAGCGTATCGATACACCTGGACGGTTTTCAATAGTTTGGCCTTGGAACACTTAGAAAATATTTTGAGTTTGAGTTTTTCAAATCAGTTTTAAAGTGTTGGTGATTTAAAACTTATTAAGGGACTTATAAAACAATTTTAAGTTTTTCAAATTGATCCTTAAAGATTTAATTATATCAAAATCAAACATAGGTTTCACAATCTCCCCCTTTTTGATATAACAAAACTAAAACTTAAAATTTTTGACACTTTGAAAAACTTTGCAAAATTGACTCCCCCTTAATATGAGCTAGGTAACTTTTAAGTTGAAAATCAAAATTTTTAAGTGTTGTGAGCTAGTCCCTCTCCCCCTTTTTGTTAGATCAAAAATATTGAGACAAAGTAAAGTGCATAACATAGGCAAAGGTATAAATAGGCAACATAAATATCATTAAGTTCAAAATAAAGCATAACATCAACTTAAAAATCCAACAAAACATAAAACCAAAGCATAGGTATAAAATAAAGCAAACTTAGTCCTAAGAACATGAAACAAAGGTGCATAAATAGAAATATCCTAGATGATATGCATGAGATGCAAGGAGAAGCTACTAGGCATCATCATCGCCTTCTTCATCATCTTCATCGTTAACTCCAATTGGATCATCATTCCTCATGCTATTACGCCATTCATCATGGAAGGCGGAGAGGGAAATATTCAAGGAGTTATGACCGCCTTCAAGAGAGGTTAGACGATTCTCCATGTTCGTCATCCTTGTTTCAAAGCTTATTTCAAGAGCGGTAAGACGATTTCCCATATCCGTGCGCAACCCCGTCAATTGCTCATTTAGGAAAGTCATGAGAGCATCCATGGAAGGTTGAGGAGGAGGTGGAGGAGCTTGATCACCTTGAGGTTCTTCAAATTGTGTCGCGGCCTCGGGTGGTAGCTCGGAAAGACGCAGCCAACTACCATTAAAATAATAGAACTTACCCCGTGCAAGAGAGCGTTCATCAATAGGATCGGTGAGGGGAGTTGGGAAGTAAAACGAGCAATCAATATCATTTTTCAAAAAGAAATAGCTTAGGGTCGTACCATAGGTGAAGGAGGTGACAAGAGAGGTGTGGCGATGTTGCACAAGATAGACAATCTCCGCAAACATGATACGAGCAAGGTTTGGACGTTTTCTCTCACGGAAGCAACGAATCCGAAAGTCATCCACTTGACGGATGGTAGAGTACTTTCCTCCGGAAGGCCTAAACCACCAAGAGACCATCAAATGAAGGATCCGATCTTGAGCATTGAGGGTGGTGATGGAGCCACTAAGAACGTGGCCTAAAACATTCTATTCATCAAGGCCTTCATTCTCCAACTTAAAAACTTCACATATAGACTTGATATCAAGGAGGATTTTCTTGGCCATTAGATAGGAACTAACTCCAGTAACAACCCCATTATGATGTGCACAACATTTGGCATTAGTATAAAAGATCAAAACCAAAAGACGAAAATAAAACTCAGGAATGGAGAGAAAATCCATAAAATTCCAAAGTTGAAGCAAAGGAAGATATTCAAATTTGAATCGCTCCGAGTTAAGAAAAGGAATAGATATTACCCTTTCCGGACGAATCTTGTAGTTTTCGAATTGACGAAAGTATGTGAGAGCTCTGGGGGTTTCAAAGGAATGTTCATAGATTTGGGTGTAATTTGGACGAGCAACCTCTCTGGGATTAGATGATTCACTGGTTTGAGAAACTCGAGATCTCTTCCTAGATTCCTTGGGTGCCATGAACTAGAAAAACAAGTGTATGCATTTAGATTCCTTCATTCAAGTCATTGAGAAATCAAAGGTCAAGGTAAAAAAAATTGGAAAATAAAATTTGAAGAAGAAATTTTGAAAAACAAAGTTTTGTTAAGAAGACTAATATAAAAACAAACAAAAAAATGAAAAAGGAAAAAGAAAGTGTTTTACCTTGATAGTGATTAGAGAGGAATGAAGAAAAGCCTAGCACCAAATTTGATGAGAAAAAACCCTTAGAGCTTTGCTTGATTTGAAACCTTCTTAAAGTTTTTGAGTTGTGGTGTGAAAATATGAGGGAGGAAGAGCCTATTTATAGGCTAAAAACGGCTAGAGTTTTAAGGGTTTTGAGAATTTTAGTTTTGGTAAAAATTGAAGACTTTAAATGCCAAATTTAAAGATGTCTGCGCAATCGTGTATCGATACGCCTGAGGGTGTATCGATACGGGGGTAAAAGCGTAATTCCCTTAAAAATGCCTGTTGAAGAATCGTATTGAAATAGATGAAATCCGTATCGAAACGATTGAAGCTCGTATCGAAACGATTTTAACCGTATCGATACCCGTTTAAGGCAAAATGAAGTCTGAGAAGCTTAATGAATTACTCGTATCGATACGCGTAGAGCCGTATCGATACGCGTAGAGTCGTATCGATACCCTATGCCCAGAAAAACATTTTAGGCCTACAGAACAACCATAGGCTCGATTTTAACACCTCATAAAGGAATGCAAATGATGAATGAACAATTCTAAGCATATTTGAATAGAATCATATTCCCCCTAACTATAGGCATGGACATTTTCAAGAGTTACAACACACAAACATGCAATTTCACAAGATCAAGCAAATTTAAGCACAAAGGAGGTCCAAAAAGGTCAAGATAGGCTAGCTAGACCTAACTCACTCCTAAGGGTCTAAAAACGCTCTTTATCTAAAGGTTTTGTAAATATATCTGCTAATTGGTTCAAGGTGTCAACAAATTCTATAACAACATCATTTTTCAAAACATGATCTCTAATGAAATGATGTCGAATTTCTATGTGTTTAGTTCTAGAGTGTTGGATGGGATTCTTAGTGAGACAAATTGCACTAGTGTTGTCACACCTAAGGGGTATGGTTTCTATTTCAACACCATAATCTAAGAGTTGTTGCTTCATCCAAAGGACTTGAGCACAACAACTCCCTAAGGATATGTACTCCGCTTCGGTGGTAGATAAGGCTACGCTATTTTGTTTCTTAGAGAACTAAGATACGAGCATACTACCTAAGAATTGGCATGTCCCGGAAGTACTTTTCCTATATATCTTACATCCCCCATAATCCGCATCCGAATAAGCATGAAGGCTAAAGGAAGAATCTTTAGGATACCAAAGGCCTAAGATAGGTGTGTCTCTAAGGTATCTAAAAATTCTCTTAATGGCAACTAAGTGTGATTCTCTAGGACTAGCTTGAAACCTAGCACACAAGCAAACACTAAACATAATATTCAGTCTACTTGCGGCAAGGTAAAACAAAGAACCTATCATGGATCTATAAAGCTTAGAATCAACACACTTACCTCCTACATCTTTGTCAAGCTTTATGGAAGAACTCATAGGTGTGGCTTGAGGTTTTGCATTCTCCAAGCCAAACTTTTTGAGCATATCATTCATGTACTTAGCTTGATTTATGAAGGTACCATCTTTCCTTTGTTTGATTTGGAGTCCCAAAAAGAATGAGAGCTCCCCCATCATGCTCATCTCGAACTCACCTTGCATTAGCTTAGAAAATTCTTTACAGTAACACTCATTAGTATAACCAAAAATGATATCATCAACATAGATTTGTACTACTAAGATGTCATTGTTATATCTTTTTATGAAGAGTGTGGTATCCACCTTTCCTTTTTCAAAACCCTTTTCAATTAAGAAATTTGAAAGTCTCTTATACCAAGCTCTAGGAGCTTGTTTTAAACCATAGAGAGCTTTTGTAAGTTTAAACACATGGTTTGGAAATTTTGAATCCTCAAAACCCGGTGGTTGTTCAACATACACTTCTTCATTTATAAAACCATTTAAAAAGGCACTTTTCACATCCATTTGAAAAAGCTTGAAATTATGATAACATGCAAATGCAAGTAACATCATAATGGCTTCCATTCTAGCTACGGGTGCATAAGTCTCATCAAAATCAATTCCCTCTTCTTGGGTATAGCCTTGAGCAACAAGTCTAGCCTTGTTTCTCACTATATTACCACTTTCATCTAATTTATTCCTAAAAACCCATTTTGTTCCTATAGTAGATTGATTATTAGGATTTTCAACTAATGTCCAAACTTTACTTCTCTCAAATTGATTTAATTCCCTTTGCATGGCCAAAATCCAAAAATCATCTTTTAAAGCTTCTTTAATATTTTTAGGCTCAATGCATGAAAGAAATGCAACATGGTTCATTAATTTGAGAGAGGATCTAGTAGTTACCCCCTTGGATGGATCACCCAAGATTTCACCACCTTTGACATAGTTGAACTCCCTTGGGTAAGACACCTCCTTTTCCTCAAGAGCCAAGTCCTTCAAGGCTTCAAGAGGTGGATCTTGTGTATCCTCATCTTTAGTTGGAACCTCATCCACTTTTGACGTTTGTCCTCCATCAATGGCATCAAGGATTCCTACATCATCATCATCACAAGATTCCTTCCTCGGAAGGAGGTTATCATCGAAAACAACATGTATAGACTCTTCAACTACTAGACTTCTTTTATTAAATACACGATAGGCTTTAAAGTTTAAAGAGTACCCTAAGAAAATAGCTTCATCACTTTTAGCATCAAATTTACCTAAGTTTTCTTTACCATTATTCAAAACAAAACACTTGCAACCAAAAGGATGAAAATAGCTAATGTTAGGCTTCTTAGATTTTAAAATCTCATAAGGTGTTTTCTTCAAAATCGGCCTAATCATTACTCGATTTATAATATAGCAAGCGGTATTTGTGGCTTCCGCCCAAAAATATCTAGGTAAATCATTTTCGCAAAGCATGATTCTAGCCATTTCTTCTAAAGTTCGATTTTTCCTCTCAACTACCCCATTTTGTTGAGGAGTGCGAGGTGCGAAAAAATTGTGGCTAATCCCATTTTCATTTAAAAACTCATCGAAACCTAGATTTTGAAATTCGGTTCCATGATCACTTCTAATGTGAGAAATTTTAAGTTCAAGATCATTTTGAGTTATTTTAGAAAATTTGATGAATTTTTCTAAAGCCTCATCTTTTGTACTTATGAATAGAACCAAGTAAACCTAGAATAGTCATCTACAAGCACAAAAGCATATGATTTTCCACCCAAACTCATTGTTCTAATAGGCCCAAAAAGATCCATATGAATCAATTGTAAACATCTACTAGTAGAGACATCATTAATGGATTTAAATGAAGTTCTATGTTGTTTACCCTTTGAACATGCATCACAAATTTTATCATTAGAAAATTTAAGTTTGGGTAAACCTCTAACTAGATTAAGGGAAATTAATTTCTCTAAGACACTCATGCTAGCATGTCCTAATTTTCTATGCCAAAGCCATGAGTCATGTTCATCATGTGAACCTAAGCATGTATGAGATGAATGAATGTCATCTAGATGCACCATATATATGTTCCATATGCGATGACCAATGAGCATTAGTTGATTTGTTTTAATGTTTACAATTTCGCAACCACTTTTATCAAATAAAACATTAAAGCCCTTATCACATAATTGACTAATGCTCAATAAATTATGTTTAAGACCGTTGACATACAAAACATTTTCAATGAAAATAGAAGAGTGATTACCAATGGAGCCTATTCCTTCAATGTGGCCTTTGGAGTTGTCACCGAAAGTTACCACTCCACCACTGTTTGGCTTTAGTTCCACAAATCTACTCTTGTCACCGGTCATATGTCTTGAGCATCCACTATCAAGGTACCAAGAATTTTGGCTTGAAGCTTTAGCCTTGTAGCAATGCTCCCCCTACAAACAAAGAAATTAGGCCTTGATTTTTGGTACCCAAATCATTTTGGGTCCATGAGTGTTAGCCTTCAAAATTTTGGTTCCCTTAGGAATCCAAGAAGCAATAGCATTCATATTATTAGAAATAATGAGTTCCTTAGGAACCCAAACACTCCTAACTCTTTGACCTCTAGATTGCTTATTAAAATTTCGTTGTTTAGGAATAAAGTGTTTTCTTTTTACATATTGGGATTTAGAAGGATTTCCTTTTTCAAAATTGTTTTTCCCAATAGCAATAGATGTTTTAAGATTATCCACTTCCTTTGGGTGATAATCTTGAAAATCGGAAAGAAGTTTTTCAAGTTCAAGATTTTTCTTTTTAAGATCATTTGAAAGATTTACTAAAAACAAAACTTTCTTTTCCAATTCGGAGTTAGCTTTTGAAAATGTCTCATTTTGATTTTTTCAAATCGGAAATGGTTTTCTTGTTTTTCAAAATGGATTCATTATATTTTCCTATTAACTCATCGTAAACCTTTTGCAATTCATCATAAGCATCTTGAAGTTCATCAAAAGTAAAATCAAAATTGGATAAGTTAGAATTTACCTTTGATTCATCATTAATGGCCATAAGACATAGATTGGCCACTTCCTCGGATGACTCATCGTCACTCCAAGTTGCTATTTGAGCTTTGAGCTTGTTCTTCTTCCCAAAGCTCTTCCTCTTCAATTGAGGACATTCAGAACGGATGTGACCCGACTTCTTGCATTCATAGCAAGTGATTTGGTGCTTCTCCTCTTCCTTACTCTTGCTCTTGAAGCCTCCCTTTCTAATAAACTTTCTTCCACGATTGGACTTCATGAAGCGAGTAAACCGTTTGGCCAACATGGCCATCTCCTCATCTTCAACTTCACTTGAATCACTTTCTTGATATGAAGCTTTAAGAGCGATTCCCACTTTCTTCTTCTAACCATCCTTCTTCTCAACCACTTTCTTCTCTTCTTCTCTTCCCTTCCTCATGATCTCATGGGTGAGTAGAGATCCAACAAGAGCATCAAGCTTGAGAGTCTTTAAATCTCCAGCTTCAATGATAGCCGTTCTCTTGCCATCCCATGACTCCGGAAGAGAGTACAACAATTTCCTCACTAGTTTGTCTTCGGGGATGATCTCGTTGAACACCTTCAATCCGTTGACAATGACCGAGAATCGATCAAACATCTTGCAGACACTTTCATCGGGATCCATCTTGAAATTTTCATAGCTTAGATTGAGTAGCCCAATCTTTGTCTCCTTGACATCACTAGTTCCATCATATGTTGTCTCGAGGGTATCCCAAACCTCCTTGGCATTTTCGATTGAAGACACCTTAGAGTAGATATCCGGACCAAGTGCACAAAATATCACATAGAGAGCTTTGTCATTCACTTGCATCCTTCTTCTTTCATCATCCGTCATCTCGGCTTTTACCTTTGGGACAAGTCTTTCTCCATCTCTCTTCATAGGAATGTATGGACCTTCTTCAACCACATCCCACACCATGTAGTCAGTAGACTTGATGAAGAGCCTCATTCTATTCATCCAATATGGGTAGTTATCCCCATTGAATAATGGTGGCTTGGTGGTAGATTGGGACTCATAGAGGATGGAATTGGAGGTGGATGCCATTGCTTGACTAGTTGCTGATCAAACTCTCCTAGAATCGACTCAAGAGGGTTATAATATGTCCAATGAGTGTAGCTCTGATACCAATTGTTGAGTTGATCACAAAATTGCCAATGGCCAAGAGGGGGTGAATTGGAAATAAAAATTTTGGTGGGAGGAATGAGTGAAAAATAAAAGATGACACAAGTAGTTAGAGTGGTTCAAGTTCTCCAATTGAACTCTACATCCACTACCTTAGTTCCCACTAAGGATTTTCAACCAATTCACTACTTGAATTCTTCCCCTTTTCTTGGATGAGGAGGTAACCTTACAAATTTGATTAAGCTTTCTACCCAAAGCTTAATCCACTCAATTTACAAAGAGAAGGTTTTGGTAAACTCAAATAATTCCTCACAAAGGATAAATGTCTACCCAAATACAATTTCAATTACCCCAAACTCAGAATACAAGATAACAATGAAAACTCTAGAGTTGGGTACAAGAATCTGACTTCGAAGAGCACAAGGGTTTGGATTTTTGCTTTGATGATGCTTGCAGGTTGAATAGTTGTTGCTGACCTTCAAAGGGCTTCAATTTATACCCCTCTATTAATTCTAGCCGTTTGGGTGGTTGGGGAATTGAATAGAGGCGTTGGAACCCTCTCTTACCACCATAAATGCACTTCTGCAGCTATCTGTATCGGTACTCGGGGAGCCGTATCGATACCTGTCACAAAAAAGAAAGAGTCGTTGTACATAATAAATAGGGGGTATCGAAACGCACGTAGGCGTATCGATACGGGGTATCGAAACGGCTAAGACCGTATCGATACCTTTTTCTCCACTAAGCTCACTAGAAGTTTGCGTTTCGATACGAGGGTTTACCGTATCGATACGAGTGAACTACAAATTTAAAATTTGGTTACCTAACAACTGACACCAACGGTCGAAACATTTAAAACGATCTGAATTAAAAATTCGTTAAAACCGTATCGATACGGGTGAAGCCGTATTGGTACACCAATCAAACTCTTTTAGACTTTACAAAGGAGCGTATCGATACAGATTGAATCTATTTTGATACGGTGTTTCGATACGGTTAAGAGCGTATCGAAATGAGTTCCTCCAGTGGCCAACTTTGTAAAAAAGGTATCGATACGGCTGGAAGCGTATCAATACACCTGGACGGTTTTCAATAGTTTGGCCTTGGAACACTTAGAAAATATTTTGAGTTTGAGTTTTTCAAATCAGTTTTAAAGTGTTGGTGATTTAAAACTTATTAAGGGACTTATAAAACAATTTTAAGTTTTTCAAATTGATCCTTAAAGATTTAATTATATCAAAATCAAACATAGGTTTCACAAAGTCACTACCAAGCTACAAGTAATGTAATTATGACTTTTGAACTCCTAGGAAGGTGGCAAAGTAGTTGCACTAATCATACATGCCCATTTTGTTGTGTTGGTGCCTTGTCTATTTTGTAATTTGGTCTTTGGCCCTAAATGGCCTTTTTGGTTCTTTTGAAATAGCTTGAAAAATGCATGCTTAGCTCAAAAAGGTAAAAACATGGTAAACGTATTCATATAGTCATAAAAATTGGCATGCTAGTAGTTCATACCATTGAAATATTGCGTATAAAGTGTTGTTGCATTTGGACATCGAATAAAAACCAGCAAAAAATCTATCATTACAGGCCAGACCGTATCGAAACGGGTGATGACGTTTCGATACGGGTGTACAATATTGTACCTGGGAGTATAGGTGTATCGAAACGGAAAGGTGTCGTTCCGAAACATTTTGCTACTGGAAACCAATATTTCGGTACGGGTTTATAACGGAAAGTCAAAATCAAGGTCAAATGAGATCAATCTGTTTCGTTACTGGTCAAGCCGTATCGAAACGGTCAAAAAAGGAAAGGTCAACAAGAGTTGACTCTCGTACACCCGTTTTGAAACAGCCTAGGGTGTTTCGATAAGGGGTTAGGTAAATTGGTTAAGGGTGTTTGGACAGATTGTTATTATTACAATTTAGTCACTGAATTTCTTAAAGATAAATTGATCATGGTATAGAGCCCCAAGTTGTATGAAAAATTATAGATTAATTATCCATGCATTGAATTACATCATTTTTCTGTCTGATGCTTAAAGAGTCATGTTATTGTCACTATTTTTAGATTAGTCCCTAAACTTATAAAAGTTATAAAATGATACTAAATGGTTAATTATGGACCTCTTATGTTTGAATTGGACTAATAAACATATTTGTAACGTTCTGTATGTCTAATATTGATTAAGTAATATGATTAAGATGAAATTTTATAGTACCGATCATCGAATCGTCCTCCGGTAACACGCTCCGACCCGGTTCCCTACCAGACCGGGAAGGGGGTGTTACAAGCATCCTAATAGCTTCCATCCTAACTACAGGTGCATATGTTTCATCAAAATAAATTCCCTCTTCTTGAGTGTATCCTTGAGCAACAAACCTAACCTTTTTCCTCACTATGTTACCACTCTTATCTAGTTTGTTTCTAAAAACCCATTTAGTTCCTATACTAGACTTATTACTAGGCATATCACCTAATGTCCAAATATTACTCCTCTCAAATTGATTAAGTTCTTCTTGCAATTCCAATATCCAAAAATCATATTTTAATGGTTCTTTGATATTTTTAGGCTCAATGCATGGAATGAATGCAACATTATTAAGCAATTTAAGAGATGATCTAGTGGTTACCCCCTTGGATGGATCACTCAAGATTTTACCACCTTTGATATAGTTGAGTTCTCTTGGGTAGCTCACTTCCTTTTCCTTAAGGTTCATGTCCTTCAAAGCTTCTATAGGAGGATCTTGTGCTTCTTCTTCTTTGGTTGGAACCTCATCCACCTTTGATTATTGTCCACCATCATTGGCTTCAATGATCCCTACATCATCATCATCATCATCATCACAAGAATCCTTCCTCGGAACCACATGTATAGACTCTTCTACAACTAAGGTTCTTTTGTTAAAAACTCGATAGGTTTTAGAGTTTAAAGAATAACCTAAGAAAATAGCTTCATCAATTTTTGCATCAAATTTACCTAAATGATATTTTTCCATTGTTTAAAACAAAACACTTGCATCCAAAAGGTTGAAAATAGCTAATGTTAGGCTTCTTTGATTTTAAAATCTCATAAGAAGTTTTCTTTAAAATTGGCCTAATCATTACTCGATTTATGATATAACAAGCGGTGTTTGTGGCTTCCGCCCAAAAATACTTAGGTAAATTGTTTTCACAAAACATGGTTCTAGCCATTTCTTCTAAAGTACGATTTTTCCTCTCAACTACCCTATTTTGTTGAAGAGTGCGAGGTGCGGAAAAATTATGGCTAATACCATTAGAGTTACAAAAAATCCTCAAAACCTAAATTTTGAAATTCAGTTCCATGGTCACTTCTAATATGAGAAATATTTTGACAAGGGTCGTTTTGAGTGATTTTTGAAAATGTGATGGACTTTTCTAAAGCCTCATATTTAGTGCTTAAAAAGAGAACCCGAGTGTATCTAGAGAAGTCATCTACTAAAACATATGCATATGATTTTCCACCCAAGCTAGTTGTTCTAATTGGACCCGAAGAGATCCATATAGATCAATTATAATACCCTACTAGTTGAAACATCATTAATGGATTTAAAAGAGACTCGTTTTGGTTTAACCTTAGCACAAGCATCACAAATTTTATCTAATGAAAATTTTAGCATAGGTAAACCTCTTACTAGATTTTGGGAAACCAATTTCTCTAAAACACTTATGCTAGCATGTCCTAGTTTCCTATGTTATAACCATGCATCACTTTCATTTTGAGCAACCAAACATGCATGGGATGTATGAATGTCATCTAAATGCACCATGTATATGTTACCTATGTAATGACCAATGAGAATTATTTTTATTTGTTTTAATGTCCATAATTTTGCAACCATTAACATCAAAAAGAGCATAAAACCCTTATCACATAATTGACTAATTCTCAACAAATTATGCTTTAGACTATTGACATATAAGACATCTTCAATGAGAATAGAAGAGAGATTACCAATGGAACCAATACCCTCAATGTGGCCTTTGTAGTTGTCACCAAATGTCACCACTCCACCACTCTTTGCTTTAGCTACATGAATCTACTCTTGTCTCCAGTCATGTGTCTTGAGCATCCACTATCAAGGTGTCATGTGTTTTGACTTGAGGCTTTGGCCTTGTAGCAATGCCCCCTATAAACAAATATTAGTTCTTGATTTTTGGTACCCAAATCATTTTGGGTCCATGTGAGTTAGCTCCCAAATACTTGGTTCCCTTAGGAATCCAAGAAGCAACATCATGAATATTATTAGAAGCTACTAGTTCCTTAGGAACCCATACACTTCTAATTCTTTTACCTTTAGGATACTTTGAGAGCTTCTTTGTTTGTGGTTCACAAAGTTTCCTTTCACATAGTTGGTTTTAGAGGATTGACCTTTTTCAAAAGTGGAAGTACCAACTTTGTTCAAAGAAGCTTTGAGTTCATTCACTACTTTGTGGTGATCATCATGATCTTTGGAAAGAAGATTATTTAAATCAACATTTTGATCTTGAAAATAATTTAAGTCTTCTTGTAAAATCAAAATCTTCTTTTCAAGTTCCAAGTTGGTTGTAGAAAGGGAATTGTTTTGTTTTTCCAAATTGGAAATTATGTTCTTGTTTTTCAAAACGGATTCCTTATATTTTCCACCAACTCATCGTAAACCTCTTGCAACTCATCATATGCATCTTGAAGCTCATCAAAGGTGAAATCAAAAGCATAAGAGTCGTGATGCAGGTTGGCCACTTCTTGCTCCTCTTCATTGGATGATGATTCCTCATCTCTCCAAGTGGCAACATGGGCCTTGAGCTTCTACTTCTTCCCGAAGCTCTTCTTTTTGAGTTGAAGCAATAAGATATTATGTGCCCCGAATTCTTGCACTCATAACAAATGAGTTGATCCTTCTCCTCTTCTTTGTTCTTGTTCTTGAAGTCTCTTCTTCTTTGAAATTTTCTTCCTCAGTTGGACTTCATGAACCAAAAGAATTTCTTGGCTTTCATAGCCAATTCCTCAAATTCATCCTCGCTACAATTGCTTTCCTCTTGAGAAGCCTTGAGAGTAATTCCTTGCTTCTTCTTCTTTACCTTTTGCTTCTCCACTCTTTTCTCTTCTCTCTTCTTTTCTTCTTCCCTTTCTTGCATCATGATCTTTTGAGTAAGGAGAGCTCCCACTAGTTCATCGAGCTTCAACATCTTCAAATTGTTAGCTTCAATGATGGTGGTTCTCTTCACATCCCATGATTCGGGAAGAGAATAGAGAAGCTTCTGAACGAGCTTGTCTCCGAGAAAGATTTTACCAAAGACCTTGAGACCGTTGACGATGACGGAAAAGCAAACGAACATCTTGGAGACGTTATCATCGGCCTCCATCTTGAAGTTCTCATAGCTCAAATTAAGGATTCTAATATTGGTTTCCTTTACATCGTTAGTTCCTTCATAGGTGGTCTCTAGCTTGTCCCACACTTTCTTTGTGCTCGTACAAGAAGTCATCTTCGCATACATGTTCGTTCCAAGAGCACAAAAAATGATATGTAAGGCCTTGTCATTAACTATAACCCCCTTAGCCCGGCCTAGACGATTGACCTGAACTATGAGGATTACACGGGGAAAACCAAAGTCAACCCGAAAGTCAACCTTGGTTAACGACCCTTTTTTTCTTTTAAATCTTGTCTAAATGCATGTTAATCCTAAGTATACACCCGTGATTCAAAAACATGTTAAGCATAGCGATCGACTTTCCGAAAGGGACTCAATTGCACAACAAACAACTATTAGGGACGAAAATGTAATTTCTGAAAATTAGAAGGTCAAAACTGATTTTAGAGTTACCAATATTAAATTAGTCATATTACATGCTTATCTATCAAATTTCACCTTAATTGGACATCTCGAACTCATACAATTGCATATACCACTTTCGGGACTAAAACGTAAAGCTTGCAAACCTTAACACCATTCAAATCTGTGCTCAACGGTCACCTGTTTCGAATCGGCGTTGACCGTTCCGAAACACGGGTTGGTTTCGAGACTGGTTCCAAAACAGGGCCTTTTAGTAGCCAAATCGTTTTGGAACAACCTCTAGCCGTTTCGAAACACGAAGGCCATTACAGGCCCCCGTTTCGAAACGCCAGTGGGTGTTCCGATATGGTTTGCCCAGAAGCTGCAGATTTTGCTGGTTTTTCATACAAAAATCAAATCAAACACTTCATAATGACTTCCTAATCATACGATCAAGTCATCATACATACATGGAGCATATTTGTATCTCATAAACACATTCATAGCATCAAACATGAAATTTCACATGTCTATAGGCATGCATCCTAATTTCCAAAACCAAGCAATCAACCAAACACCAATCAAGCATTAAAAGGCCATTTACAAACTCAAACCATTAAAAACAACATGCCACAACCAAGGGAGTTCAACACATCTCCCAAAACACATCTTAGGTTCCCATTGCCATATTGCCAAAACTAAAAGTGTAAGGAAACATCACCATACATGAGTTTGGTTTCCCTTGGACACTCTAGCCTCCTTGTTGCCTTTGAACACTTCAATTATCTGCATTTTTGGTACCAGAGAGAGAGAGTAAGCACAATTGCTTAGTGAGGCTTGCTCTAATGAAAACAACACAATAATGCATTTTAGAAAACACTTTCAACAAAGCTTTCTAAAATCATGCTCATCCCTTTTCATGCAACCTTGCATACTTTACAAGCATATCGTGCTTCATTATAATCAACACATCATATTGGCTTTCAAGTGATAATTCATAACCATTTACAACACAAAACACAATCGGATACGCGAATTACAAGTATTGTCCCACACGCTTCATACACACTACCGAACAACATAAGGTGGAGGTTATCAGTACAATCACAACCCCTCAACACCCGTGATGGAGTTTAACGGTACAATCACAACCCCTCCACATCACTCATCGGTAGTTGTATAACTCCACTAACGAGTGCAAGGGACACATAACACAAGATCCACACACGGACTTTTAACCACCGTTGTGATCTTACCTCACTCGTTAGGGTACTTGGATGGAGTTTACGGTACAATCACAACCCCTCGACATCCAAGGCGACTTTACTTACGATGCACCCAATCCTATAGTCGGCTAACTATATCCGATTCAAGTACTTTAAAACACTTACATCACTTGCCAATATGCATCATTTACCATCAACAATTCACTATTTTTAAGCATTAATCAAAGCCAGTTAACATCATGAATCAAAACCATATTAACAATATGTCAAACCAAGGATCTCTTACCTTGAGCATCCTTCAATAAATGGCTTTCAAAACCAGCATTAACCATGTTAAAACATGCTTTCAAAATAGAATTTAAACATGAAAATTATAACCAATGCGTCAAACCACTTCATGGCTCATCCAAGAGAGTTTTTCCGAAAACTTACTCTTGAGCTTAGCTGAGTTGTTTAGACTTAAACTAAGCTCCCAAAACCTTCAAATAATTGTTTCAAAGCTGGAAACCCAACTCCATTCACCGATTATGTTTCGCACGCTTGCCGAAACGTCAATCAAGCCTCTAGATCAACTCCAAAAGTGTCCGAAGATGTCTCCCCTATTTTAAACACATCAAAGTAGAGGATTAATGCATCATCATGCATTGAAATCTTTAGCCAACACACCTAAACTCGCTGCTCTACTTAAAACCAACATTTCGGCTACCAAACACAACCGGAATCACCCCCAAACACTTCCAAAACTTAACCCATCCAAGATCCATTATTTCTAAACATCAATTAACATCCAAAATAAACTTAAACTCATCCTTATACCTCCAGCTATAACAGAACACCAAGATCACCTCAAAAACCACCATTTTCATTAGCAAAAACTTAGGAAATACAACCTATTCGGGATTGCATTGATAAAACCTCATTTCCACATCATTAGACATCCAAAATATATTTAAGAATCATCTCAAAACCAAGCCCAAGCAATCACAACGAAATTCTTCAAGATTTCTTCAAAATCTAGAGTTTTAAGCTAAAATCAAGTTCCTATCATTCAAACCATTTATAAAACTTAAATTAAGGATTGAAAACTTGGGAATTTCATCAAAGAACTGAGTATTTAGAGGAGAAGAACAATCTTACCTCTAAATGGTTATTTCTCCTTGATTTGAGCCAATTTCCTTGAAAATTCAATGAGGAAATCAAAATGATTTGATGCAAGATTGGTTAGGAATTAATTGATGATAGAAATCTCATCAATTGAAGTGAAGATCAATGCAAAAGTTGCTGGAGAAAAAGTGTTTGGATGATGGAATATTGAGAGAAAAAGAAAAGAGAAAAAATCTAGGAAAACGTAGTTATGAAATTCCAAAAAGTAGTTTCCCTTTTTCTTTTAATTAATTAAAACATTAATTAATTCACCCAAATTAAGGAAAAATCTAGAGAAATCATTTTTGGGTAAAAGATTCAAAGTTTCAATCCTTATAAAACAGTCACCACTAAACTTTTCAAAAATCGTATTTTAGTCACTACACCGAAATGTAGTATTTCCAAACCTCATTTTGTAAAATTGATTTCACCAACTCTTATATATATTAAAAGAGGATTTTTAGATATTTTCTATATTTTTAAAGCATCCCGAACTAGGCTTTCCCTACAACCCCCTTTTATATTCAAACCGAAAATCAAACATGTCCGGTTCAGACCCTAAACTTCTAAGCCCAAAATTGGGGTGTTACAACTCTCCGCCCCTTAAGAAATTTTGTCCACGAAATTTACCTGGAGGAAAAAGATACCGAAATTGCTTCTTCATATCATCCTTCCTTTCCCACGTGGCTTCCTCAACACCACGATGCTTCCACAACACCTTAAACAATTCAATGGTCTTGCCTCGAAGAACTTTACTGTCCGAATCTAGAATTTCAATCGGCTCCTCGTCATAGGTCAAGTTTGGGTTCAACTCCACCTCCTCCACAGGCATAACATGCGAAGGATCCAACCTATACCTCCGAAGCATAGAGACATGAAACACATCATGTATCTTTTCCAACTCTTGCGGTAACCTCAGCTTGTACGCAACAAGACCCACACGTTCAATCACCTCGTATGGTCCAATGTACCTAGGGCTCAACTTACCCTTCCGGCCGAACCTCATCACCTTCTTCCAAGGCGAAACCTTCAAGAACACACGGTCACCCACCACAAACTCAATCTCCTTACGCTTCAAATCCGCGTAAGACTTTTTTCGATCAGAAGCTGCCTTTAAACGCTCACAAATGAGCTTCACCTTCTCGGTGGTTCCTTTTAACAAAGTCGGCATAGAAACCAACTTCTGACTTGTTTCAGCCTAGCAAAGAGGAGTTATGCACTTCCTCCCGTACAAAGCTTCATGAGGTGCCATTTGAATACTTGCCTGATAGCTATTGTTATAAGCAAACTCCACCAAAGGCAAATGCTTCTCCCAAGAACCTTGAAACTCAATCACACAGCACCTCAACATATCTTCCAGCACTTGGATAACACGCTCAAACTGTCCATCCAATTGTGGATGATAAGAAGTACTGAAATTCAGCCGCGTACCAAAAGCTTGATGCAAACACTCCCAAAAACGCGACGTAAACCTCGGATCCCTATCCGAAACTATAGACTTTGGCGCACCATGCAGTCGCACAATCTCAGCAATGTACAACTCCGCAAGCTTGTCCAAGGTATACGTAGTATGCACAGGTAAGAAATGTGCACACTTCGTAAGGCGATTCACAATCACCCACACTGAATTCTTCTTCGATGGTGACAAAGGCAAACCAGACACAAAGTCCATGGTAATCCTTTCCCACTTCCACTCAGGAATCCTCAACGGTTGCAACAACCTAGAAGGAAACTGATGCTCAGCCTTAACCCGCTGACAAACCATGCACTTACCCACATACTCTGCAACATCCTTCTTCAAACCCACCCAATAGTACTCATCCTTAAGATCACGATACATCTTAGTATTACCTGGGTGCATAGCAAAAGGACTACTATGAGCTTCAGTCAGAATAGTACGCCTCAACTCTGCATCATTCGGCACTACTATTCGACTCCCAAAACATAGAACCCCATCATCATTAAAACAGAAATCTGATGGTCTATCCTCAACAATATCCTGAACATGTGGCACCATAGAATCATCCAACAACTGCTTATCCTTTATCAACTGAATCAAGGATGGTTTCACTTGCAATTCAGCCACTAGACCCTCATCTCGCGAAATACTTAAGCTAGAAAACATAGCCCTTAACTCCACTGCCACCTTTCTACTCAAGGCATCCGCTACAACATTAGCTTTTCTCGAATGGTACTCGATCGTCAGATCATAATCTTTAAGCAACTCCACCCAACGTTGTTGCCTAAGATTCAACTCTTTTTGAGACAGCAGATACTTCAAACTTTTGTGATCCGTGTACACAGTACACTTCTCACCATACAGGTAATGTCTCCAAATCTTCAAAGCAAAAACCATCGCAGCTTACTCAATATCATGCGTAGGATAATTGCGCTCATGCACCTTCAACTGACGCGATGCATAAGCCATCACCTTACCCTCTTGCATCAACACACACCCCAAACCAACATAAGATGCGTCGTTGTACACCACAAACTCTTTCCTTGATTCAGGTTGAACCAAGATAGGAGCTTGCGTCAAAGCTTCCTTAAGCTTCTCAAAAGCTTGTTGCCTTGCTTCTGTCCACTCATACCTGACATCCTTCTGCAACAACTTCATCAAAGGAGCAACAATCTTTGAAAATACATCCACAAACCTCCGATAGTATCCTGCCAACCCAAGGAAACTACGGACTTCATGAAAAAACTTAGGAGGCTTCCAATTCATCACCGCCTCAATCTTCTGAGGATCAACACGAATCCCCTCAGCAGAAACCACATGACCAAGGAAAACAACTTCCCTAAGCCAGAATTCACACTTGCTCAGCTTAGCATAAAGCTGGTTCTCCAACAACGCCTGCAACACAATCCTCAAATGCCCCTCATGGTCCTCCTTAGTACGAGAATACACAAGGATATCATCAATGAACACCACAACAAACTTGTCCAAGTACTCATGGAACACTCTATTCATCATTTCCATAAAAGCTGCAGGAGCATTCGTCAATCCAAACAGCATCACATGGAACGCATAATGCCCATACCTCGTTCTAAAGGCTATTTTTGGCACATCCACATCCTTCACCTTGAGCTGGTAATAACCTGACCTTAAGTCAATCTTAGAGAACACAACTGCTCCCCGAAACTGATAAAAAAGATCATCAATCCTCGGCAAAGGATACCGATTCTTGATAGTCAACTTGTTTAGCTGATGGTAATCGATGCACATTCTCATAGTGCCATCTTTCTTCTTCACAAACAAGACTGGTGCACCCCAAGGTGACACACTCGGCCGAATGAAACCACGATCGAGCAAATCCTGAAGTTGCGTCTTCAGCTCCTTCAACTCCTTAGGTGCCATGCGGTAGGGAGCAATGGACACTGGAGTTGTGTTTTCATACAACTCAATCCCAAACTCCACCTCTCCACTAGGAGGCAATCCAGGTAACTCTTCCGGAAACACTCTAGGGAACTCTCGCACAGTCTTGATATCTTGAACTCGCAACTCCTTAGATCTAGGATTCATCATAAAGGCCAATTAAGCCTCACAACCTTGCCTCATCATTCGGTTTGCTTCCAACGAAGACACCACATTGGCAAGAAACTTCACATTCTCACCAACCACCACTACTTCGTAATCATCCGCTAGTTTCAACGAAACTCGCTTGTTCTAAAAATCAACTACAGCTCGATGTTCTACAAGCCAATCCATACCAAGGATTACATCAAAACCATAGAATGGCAATTCCATGAGATCAACAAGAAAAACATGATTTTGCACTTCCAAAGGACATCTTCTATACAACTTCCGTGTCACAACGGTCTCACCAAAAGAACTAGTTACACGCATACTAACATCCAAACACTCAACAGGTAAACCAAGCAATTGATCATGTTCACACAATATGTATGAGTGTGTAGATCCAGAATCAATCAAGGAAAGTAATGATAAGGATTGCAAAGTAAAGGTACCTACGATCACATCTGTATAACTTCTCCCCTCACGCTGAGCATACACTCGAGCCTGGCCACCACCCTCAGGTTGAACATCCACCACATGCGCCACATTCCTCCCACCATCATCTATGCGCTGGAAGTTACCACGACCGCGCCCACGACCTCTCTGTGGTGCAACTACTCTGGGATAACGTCCCTGACCACCACCAGCCAATAAAGGACACTCCCTCCTCATGTGGTCTGCCGAACCACAATTCCAGCATCAAGGAAAGTAATGATAAGGATTGCAAAGTAAAGGTACCTACGATCACATCTGTATAACTTCTCCCCTCACGCTGAGCATACACTCGAGCCTGGCCACCACCCTCAGGTTGAACATCCACCACATGCGCCACATTCCTCCCACCATCATCTATGCGCTGGAAGTTACCACGACCGCGCCCACGACCTCTCTGTGGTGCAACTACTCTGGGATAACGTCCCTGACCACCACCAGCCAATAAAGGACACTCCCTCCTCATGTGGTCTGCCGAACCACAATTCCAGCATGAATTACCGGTCACTGCTACAGGAGCCTGAACCTCCCTCGCTACTCGAGGACAATCTCGCCTCAAATGGCCACGAGTTCAACACGTCCAGCACGTGTTCTGATCAGCTCTCATCCTATCTCCCTAAACTGGCGCACCATGCCCTCCATTACCACGCCTAGCAGCTCTTTTGCCCGAGCTAGAACTAATTTCTCTAGAAGACAAACCCAAGTTCTTCTCAATGTCCTTCGCTCTACTCACCAGCACATCAAAATCCGTATACTCAGCAGCAAGCATGAAAGTCTTTACGTCCGTCGCCAAACCATAACGGAAACATTCACACCTCTCCCGCTCATCAGGGATCAGCTCAGGTGCGTACTGACTAAGGCGGACAAACTGGATCTCATATTCAGCCATCGTCATGCTTCCTTGCACAAGAGACATGGATTCTCTTTTCTTCTCATCTAGGTATCGCGCACCTAGATACTTTCGCTTGAACGTGTTCAAGAAGAACGTCCAAGTCACATCATTCTCCTCCATTCAAGAAACAGTGGTCGTCCACCACGTATAAGCATCATCATGCAGCAGTGACACCACACAACCTAACTTCTGCACATTGTCGCAGTTCATTTGCCCTAAATCCTCTTGGTGCTTTCCAACCAAGATTCAGAACCTTTAGGAGATAAACCTCTGAACTCAGTCCCTCCCAGACTGCGAAGACGTTCCAAAGGCAATATCACGTTAGCATCACTCTGATGCACAGCTCCGTGAGCTCCAGCTACTGCTTCCTGAAAGGCTCCCGCAATAGCCTGAATCAACCCAGTCATGTCAGGAGCAGCTTGCCCCTGCACACCTTCAGGTCCAGCGATCCTAGCACCAGCACCAACACCAGCATTATCACCTCCAGCACCACCACCTCCAGGTGGTCCACCACCAGGGGGAGGAGGGAGATCCACAACATCCTCAGCATGTTCCTCATTCTCGTTCTGAGCCATAGCTCTCGTATTCATCCTCATCTCTCTACGAGGCCCCATTTACAAGAAAAACAATGCACTGACACAAATGCAATAAACATAATTAGGCTCAGCAAGGTAAGTAATCCAAGTACTCAAGCTCATTTTCCAAAAACAATTCCTTTCATTAGTTTTGATATGGCAATGGGTTCCCCTAACATGCTTCAATATAGCATAGCATCACAATTGCAACCATTCATCACAATTCATAAAACATTCTTTCACTTAAAAGGTCCATCATGCAAAAACACATACATCACCCACATAACAATTCCCAAATACACGAGAACCAAGCTCTGATACCACCAAATGTAACCCCCTTAGCCCGGCCTAGACGATTGACCCGAACTACGAGGATTACACGGGGAAAACAAAAGTAAACCCGAAAGTCAACCTTGGTTAACGACCCTTTTTTCTTTTAAATCATGTCTAAATGCATGTTAATCGTAAGTGTACACTCGAGATTCAAAAACATGTTAAGCATAGCGATCGACTTTCCGAAAGGGACTCAATTGCACAACAAACAACTATTAGGGACCAAAATGTAATTTCTGAAAATTAGAAGGTCAAAACTGATTTTAGAGTTACCAATATTAAATTAGGCATATTACATGCTTCCCTGTCAAATTTCACCTTAATTGGACATCTCGAACGCATACAATTGCATATACCACTTTCGGGACTAAAACGTAAAGCTTGCAAACCTCAACACCATTCAAATCAGTGCCTAACGGTCACCTGTTTCGAATCGGTGTTGACCGTTTCGAAACACGGGTTGGTTTCGAGACTGATTTCGAAACAGGGCCTTCCAGTAGCCAAATCGTTTCGGAACAGCCTCCAGCCGTTTCGAAACACGAAGGCCATTACAGGCCCCCGTTTTGAAACACTAGTAGGTGTTCCGATACGGTTTGCCCAGAAGCTGCAGATTTTGCTGATTTTTCATAAAAAAATCCAATCAAACACTTCCTAATGACTTCCTAATCATACCATCAAGTCATCATACATACATAGAGCATATTTGTATCTTCTAAACACATTCATATCATCAAACATGAAATTTCACATGTCCATAGGCATGCATCCTAATTTACAAAACCAAGCAATCAACCAAACACCAATCAAGCATTAAAAGGCCATTTACAAACTCAAACCATTAAAAACAACATGCCACAACCAAGGGAGTTCAACACATCTCCCAAAACACATCTTAGGTTCCCATTGCCATATTGCCAAAACTAAAAGTGTATGGAAACATCACCATACATGAGCTTGGTTTCCCTTGGACACTCTAGCCTCCTTGTTACCTTTGAACACTTTCAACAAAGTTTCTAAAATCATGCTCATCCCTTTTCATGCAACCTTGCATACTTTACAAGCATCTCATGCTTCATTATAATCAACACATCATATTGGCTTTCAAGTGATAATTCATAACCACTTACAACACAAAACACAATCGGATACGCGGATTACAAGCGTTGTCCCACACGCTTCATACACACTACCGAACAACATAAGGTGAAGTTTATCAGTACAATCACAACCCCTCAACACCTGTGATGGAGTTTAACGGTACAATCACAACCCCTTCATATCACTCATCGGTAGTTGTATAACTCCACTAACGAGTGCAAGGGACACATAACATAAGATCCACACACGGACTTTTAACCACCGTTGTGATCTTACCTCACTCGTTAGGGTACTTGGATGGAGTTTACGGTACAATCACAACCCATCGACATCTATGGAGAATTTATTCACGGTGCACCCAATCCTATAGCCGGCTAAATATATCCGATTTAAGTACTTTAAAACCATTACATCACTTGCCAATATACACCATTTACCATCAACAACTCACTGTTTTTAAGCATTAATCAAAGCCAGTTAACATCATGCATTACTTTGCATCAAAACCATATTAACGCTTACCTTGAGTAACCTTCAATACATGGCTTTCAAAACCAGCATTAACCATGCTAAAACATGCTTTCAAAACAGAATTTAAACATGCAAATTATAACCAATGCATCAAACCACTTCATGGCTCATCCAAGAGAGTTTTTCCGAAAACTTACTCTTGAGCTTAGCTAAGTTGTTTAGACTTAAACTAAGCTCCCAAAACCTTCAAATAATTGTTTCAAAGCTGGAAACCCAACTCCACTCACCGATTACGTTTCGCACGCTTGCTGAAACGCCAATCAAGCCTCTAGATCAACTCCAAAAGTGTCCGAAGATGTCTCCCCTGTTTTAAACACATCAAAGTAGAGGATTAATGCATCATCATGCATTGAAATCTTCAGCCAACATACCTAAACTCGCTGCTCTACTTAAAACCAACATTTCGGCTACCAAACACAACCGAAATCACCCCCAAACACTTCCAAAACTTAACCCAGCCAAGATCCATCACTTCTAATCATTTCTAAACATCAATTAACATCCAAAATAAACCTAAACTCATCCTTATACCTCCAGATATAATAGAACACCAATATCACCTCAAAAACACCATTTTCATAAGCAAAAACTTAGGAAATACAACATATTCGGGATTGCATTGATAAAACCTCATTTCCACATCATTAGACATCCAAAATACATTTAAGAATCATCTCAAAACAGAGCCCAAGCAATCACAACAAAATTCTTCAAGATTTCTTCCAAATCTTGAGTTTTAAGCCAAAATCAACTTCCTATCATTCAAACCATTTATAAAACTTAAATTAAGGATTGACAACTTGAGAATTTCAGTAAAGAACTGAGTATTTAGAGGAGAAGAACAATCTTACCTCTAAATGGTGATTTCTCCTTGATTTGAGCCAATTTCCTTGAAAATTCAATGAGGAAATTAAAAGGATTTGATGCAAGATTGGTTAGGAATTAATTGATGATAGAAATCTCATCAATTGAAGTGAAGGTCAATGCAAAAGTTGCTGGAGAAAAAGTGTTTGGATGATGGAATTTTGAGAGAATAGTTTCCCTTTTTCTTTTAATTAAATAAAACATTAATTAATTCACCAAAATTAAGGAAAAATCTGGAGAAATCATTTTTGGGTAAATTAGCTCCTTAAAGATTCAAAGTTTCAATCCTTACAAAACAGTCACCACTAAACTTTTCAAAAATCGCATTTTAGTCACTACACCGAAATGTAGTATTTCCAAACCTCATTTTGTAAAATTGATTTCACCACTCTATTATATATATTAAAAGAGGATTTTTAGATATTTTTTTATATTTTTAAAGCATCCCGAACTAGGCTTTCCCTACAACCCCCTTTTATATTCGAACCGAAAATCAGACTGGTACGGTTCATACCCTAAATTTCTAAGCCCAAAATTGGGGTGTTACATTAACTTGAAGCCTCATACGATCTTCATTGGTCTTCTCTATTCTTGTATTCGGAATGAGCCTTCATTCTTCATCTCTCTTCATAGGAATGGTTGGTCCATCTTCCACCACATCCCAAAGGACGTAGTTATTTGACTTGATGAAGAGCCTCATTCTATTCTTCTAATAAGAATAGTTATCCCCATTAAAATAAGGTAGCTTGGTGATCGATTGTGAATCGAAGAGGTTTTGGCTGGAGGTAGACGTCATGGCTTGATTTGATGGTTGATCTACACACTTCTAGATCGCCTCTTGTGGATTTAAGTCCTTCAAAGAGTGTGGCTCTGATACCAATTATTGTAATGATCAGTTGAATGATAAATGGCCAAGAGGGGGTGAATTGGCTTTTAAATTGAAATGGAGCAAATGTAAAATATGAAGATAAAAAGATTTAAAGTGGTTCAAGCTTAGAACAAGCTTTACATCCACTAATTTAGCTCCCACTAAGGATTTTAAACTAATATCCACTAGATATTCTTCCCTTTTTCTTGGAATAGGAGGAAACCTTTCAAACGATTAAGCTTTCTACCCAAAGCTTAATCAAAACTCTCTCTTTTACAAAAAAGTTTCGCAAACTTAAATTGACCTCTAAATAGGTTAATATTTTCCTCCAATTAAAATAAAACACTCATCAAACTTGAAATGAATGATTACAAGAAAAATACACAAGTTGGGTGTACACGATTTGACTTTTAGAGCTCAAATGGATTAGACGTGTGTTTGGATGTTGCAAAATGTTTCAATAGTTGTTAATGATGCTTTTGAGTCTTGCTTTTATACACGGGATAGTGTATCAGTGCGGTTATAGTGTAAAATAAGGGGCGTATCGATACGGGTTGATCACATCGGTACGAATTTTGCTTACTGGAATCCTTGGTGAAAGTTTGGGAAAAAAGGTATCGGTACGTTATAAGAGCATATCAATACGGTTCAACGATCGTTTGAAAATGCTGATTCTAGTAACTGACAAGTAACAGTCGATAAATTAAATGCAAAATTTTTTCAAATCTAACCAAACCGTATCGGTAAGGGGACAACCGTATCGGCACGCTAAAGCATAAAAGTAAGCCTATTATGAATGACGTATCGATACGATTATAACCGTATCGGTACGCTTTTGTCGATAAAAATTCCAGTGCTTAAAAATTGTATCGATACGACTAAGGCGTATCGATACGCCTGGGTGTAAATGTATAGTTTAGCTTAGAAACGCTTAGAAAAACTTATTTGAAACGTTTATTAAACTTAGAAAAAAGTTTGTTTCAAATGCTCATCAATTTTTAAGACTTTTAAATACTTAAAATTTTATTTACATTTACAAATAGGTTCGTAGACAATTTGTTATATCAAAATTAAGTATAGGTTTTACAAATTTTAATTTATTTAATTTAATAAATTTAATCAACAAACTAGATGGTGACTTGTGTCACAATTAGACATAATTAAATGAAGCAAATAAAATGAGAGGAAAATGCAAGCAATGAGAATCAAACCTACGCCAAAGAGTAAAATGGGCTAAATCCCCGACCACTAGGCTAACTTCATTTATATGATATGAGATGATAACATATTTTATTAAAGGGTTTAGCAACTTTGATTTGCTTTAGAAAGAGTGTTATTTTCCCCCTTCTTGGTAATTCTTTTTGCCCTTCTTCACCAACTCGTAGTTGTTCTCCCGGAAAACCCATTTCTAGAAGCCTCTATTAAGCACTAATCTTTTCATCTTCTACAATCTCAATTGCTGCTAAACCTACATTCATCCCCTTTTCAGAAAACAACAAAACGAGTGTTAGAAAACCAATAAGATGGCGCTATGGATGGAAGCAGTCTCTGAACCCAAAATTGAAACTAACATCAACGACTTGCAAGCCATTGGCGCCCTCAAAGAATCAACTACTCTTGAGCTCAAGGTTTGTTTTTTCCCCGACTTGAATCTCTAAGTCTTTAATTATCTTTAATTATTTGAAAACATGGGTTTTCAAGGAGAACATCAACGAGTTGATGAAGGGAGGAAAAAAGCATTACCAAATTGATATAATAGGTAATAATAGAGACTAAATATTTAATTTTACAAATTTTCATTAATTGCCACATCACTCTGTTAGTTTTTTTAACGGTGGTGGTCAAAATAAGACCAATTTAAAAGTTTGATGGTCTGATTAAAGAATTGCCTAGTTCAATATTCAAAATAAATATCCTCAAATAGTTCAACAGTCGCCTGTGTAGTTTACCCAAAAAATAAATACAACAAAATATTCCTCAATCGAAACTTTTTTTACAATAATTCCTCAGTCGGGACTTTACCAATGGAAGACAAGTCATCAGAATCTAACCATATAACTAATGCATTGCACAAACCAGAAGCAACACCAATTGCTATGTAAATGCACCCCTAGAACCATAGATTCTAGCGCATAATAAAAATTTCTAAGCATTGACGAGTTATTAACTTGTCGTAGTTTTCTTTTCGAGCTCGACATTTTAAAACAAAACAACGGAGTTGCTACCAATCTTTTAAAAATGTGTGATTGGATCACTTAAAAATGGGTTATTTTAACAAAAAACAATTTGTTTTATTAAAACAACAATCTTGGTCTGCAGAAACAAAAAAATGGGTTCGGGAGTCGGTTATTGTTGCTTGCGTGTAGTGTAGTATAAATGATACGCAAATATGGTGCAAGTATACACATCGAACGAGTAATAAAGTGAGTGAGTATCGTCTCCACAGGGATTGGAGGTATTCACGGTTTGTTGTAACAATAAAGATTGAACTTTTTGCATATGACAATACTATAGTAAAAGAGATGATATAAAATAATGCTGAAGCAAAATAATGCAGAGAAAGATAAGATAGCAATATGATGAACAAGTCCCCTTTCGTATGCGAAACTCACTAAGGAATGACTGGCTTGGAATGATGGACAACTTAAACTAAGCTTCTTAACGATACTAAGGCTCTTCAGCTATCTTCTATGCTAGGTGGGGTTTTCTAAAAGTGTTCCTAAACTATCTCTAGCCAGGAAGTTGGGAGTCAAAAATTCTACAGCCATACCTCTCGGTGTAAACTCTTAACACTCACCTACCCTTCACAAACTATCCTTTTTAGCCCTTGAAACATATCACTTATCTTTAAGGTAGGTTAGAGTATGCCTCTCGACAGCAACTCCATTGCTTATGGGGGTTCTAAGGCTAGCTCTCTCGATTACTAACCTCAACACACACTTAAAGAACGACCAACTCTGTAACGCCCTTGTTTTGGGCCTAGATGTTTTAGACATCGGATCGGACCGGTCGAGAACGGTTCGAATCACATAAAGTGAGTTTCGGAAATCAAGGATCGGGATAGTTTAAAATTGTGATAAAATTGCTAAAATCCACTAAAAATATAATTAAGAGGTTGGTCAAATCAATTTTACAAAAAGGGTTTTGGAAAATGGAGATTTTGAGTAGTGACCAAATTGTAAAGTTTCAAACTTGGAAAAATGTGCTTTTTAAGGTGGAAGCCAAAATATTAGAATCTTTAGGGGGCTTTAAGTCAATTTGACCTTTCTTCAATATGACATGTGATTTAAATGGGTTTTAATTAAATGATTTTAATTAGAATTTGATATTAATTAATTGGTAGTTAGTGGATTTTCATTTTACGTAACTACCAATTCCCTCTCATTCTAGCCAAACACAATTTTCTCTCATCTTTTCCAGAATTCTTTCTCTCAAAAATTCTCTCAACATTTCCTAAAACTTTTTCAAGAGATCTTCTTGAATTCTTGAAGATTTTTGCAAGGAAAACTTGTCATCTATTAAAGGAAGCAAGGGTTGGTAGTAAATCTCGTTCTCAACCTCTAATCTAAGTTCTTTATTGAAATTCCCAAGATATTTGGCTTCTAATAAGTATTTTTTATTGAGTTCTCAATATAGTTTTGATTTGAGATCAAAATCTTGTGAAAATATGGATGAAATCTTGATTTTCGGACCTGCTAAGTTGGGCACTATTTTGTGTTGATTTTAATTGAATTCTAAGTTGGTTTACATGTGAAAATGAGGTGTGGTTAATATAGATCCCGAAATCCTTGAGATCCTTGAGTTTCTTGGTAGTTTTAAGTGTGATTTGGGGTGTAATGGTGGAATTTTGATCTTGATGAGTTGGGCACTGTTAGGATGATTATTGGATGTGTTTAGATGTTGATAATTGTTTGGAAGTGATGTATAATGGCTGGGCTTGGTTTAGGAAGCAATCGATTGAGTTTTTGGTTGTTTCGGAAGGGTATTTTGGTGTAGTTTGAGTGGGCAACGAGTTTATGAATTGTTGCTGCTGTTAGAATGCATTTAGATCTCCGTTTTGATGATGTGAAAACAGGGGATCTTGAATTGGAAGCTAGCGAGGTGATTTTGGAGGCTCCAGAGGTGTAATTTTCGTGTTGGCGAACAAGGCTTCGTGTATCTGTGAGTGGAAATGCAATTTCCTGGTTTGTAACGCCTTGAGCGTGCTCTTGGGAGCTTAGTGTATGTTTGATACACTTAACTAAGCTCAAGTGTAAGTGTTTCGGTAATCCCTCTCTCGAAAATGTGCTAAGTTTGATGAAGATGCATTTGGTGTAAGAGTGGATTTGTTTACTGTTTTTGAGCATGTTTAAGCATGGTTTAATGTCATTATGTTAAGGATGCACTAGGTAAGGGATCCTTGGTTTTCATATGAAAATGCATATGATGTTAAGCATATGTGCTTATGGAAATGACATTGTGGTTATGCTTGAAAAACAGTGGATTAATATGGATAAATGATTAAATTGGCAAGTGATGAAAATGTTTTTTGGTTACTTTAATCGGATATAGTTAGCCGGCTATAGGATTGGGTGCACCATGAATAAAGTCTCCTTGGATGTCGAGGGGCTGTGATTGTGCCTTAGTCTCCATCCAAGTACCCTAACGATTGAGGTTAAGATAACAACGGTGAATGGTTAGTCTCGTGTGTGAGTCTTGTGTATGTGTCCCATACTCTCGTTAGTGGAATTATACAACTATCGATGAGTTATGTTGAGTGGTTGTGATTGTTCCATTAATCTCCATCACGAGTGTTGAGGGGTTGTGATTGTGCCATTTGTCTCCACCTTGTGTAGTCCGATAGTTTGTATGAAGCGTGAAGGACATCGCTTGTAATCCGCGTATCCGATTGTGTCTTGTGTTGAAATGGTTTATGGATTATCACTTGAAAGCCAATATAATGTAAATGAGTAAAGTGAAGCATGAGATGCTTATATATGATGCAAGGATGCATGAGATAATTGTGTATGATGCAATAATTCATGAGATGCTTGGTGAAGCATGAGCAATGGTTTTATTGTTGTTTATGATTGATGCGTATGTGCATGAGGTTTAAAAAGTGCATGAAAGTCTTGAGAAGACATGGTTTAGAAATGGCATGTGATGTAAAGTGTTGATTTTGCAAAACATGAGTTATGCATTGATGAATGTTGTTTAGCGATCCTCACTAAGCATATTGCTTACGCTCCTTTGTTTCATCAATGAAGAGAATTGAACTTTTGAAGGCAGCCCAAAAGAAAGAGGAATCCATAGCTTTGTTAAAGAGACGTATGTGATTCATTCTTAGTGTAATAAGAGGCAATGGGTGGGATTTATACTTTGGAATGTTTGAGAATGTTTCTCTCTACTTCGAGCATGTTTTTTCTCCTATACTTGAGTTGTAAATGGCCTTTGCAGTTTGGATTTTGGTTTATTTGGTGTTATGCCTTGTTATGGTTTTTGGTGAACTAGGGAGCATGCCTCTAGTACCTTTGTTTAAGTGTTAGTTGCCTTGTTTAAGCTATTGCCTCGGTATGATGATTGTTGATATGTATCCTTGATGTATGCATGTTGTGGCATGTCCCGAGGTTGATTCGAGTGTGAAAAAGAATGAAAAACCAGCATTTTCTGCTGTCACTGGACAGGGTGTATCGAAACACCCTTAACTGTTCCGAAACGGGGGCCTGTAATGGCCATAGCGTTTTAGTACGGTTGAAGGTGTTTCTGAACAGTTTAGCCACTAGAAAGGCCTATTTCGATACCAGTCTCAGAACACACCCGAGTACCGAAATAGTCAACACCATTTTGATATGGGTGTTTTGTTACGAAGGATGGTGTTTCAAAACAGATGACTGTTGGATGATGATTTTGAATTGTTTTAAGTTTCCATGTTTTACATTTTAGTCCTAAATGTTGTTGATGCAATTGCTTGAGCTTGGAATGTTTTTTAGTTGAAATTTGACAAAGGAGCATGCAATATGATTAATTACATAATGGTAAGCTTAAAATCTATTAAGTCTTTATATCTTCTAAAAATTACATTTTGGTCCCTAAAAGTGTAATTCATGCAATTGAGTCTCTAAATGATTTCCGATCGATGTGCCCTTCTCTCTCATGTTTCTTGAGTGTTCACATAGGCTTAATGTGCATTTAGAAAAAGATTAAAAAGAAAAAAGGGCCGTTAATCAAGGTTGACTTTCGGGTTGACTTTGGTTTTCTTTGTGTAATCTTCGTAGTTCAGGTGAAACGTCTAGACCGGGCTAAGGGGGTTACATTTGTTGGTATTAGAGCCAGGTTTCAAAAGAATTGAGAATGTTGGTATGTGTAATTGATGTGATTTGAAGTATGATGTTTCAAAATCACGCTAATGTTGAATTTTGAACCTTATGCCATGTTGATTGATGTGAATGGCATACGGGATGAATATGATTGTATGGTGATGATGTTATGTGGATATGTGCTGATTTGAAATGATGAAAAGTATGTGAGCCTGATGTTTTGTGTATGCTATGCTCTGTGGGAAAATTGGGTGCCCATTGCCTTATTACACTAATCATATGTTTTGTAAACTTGGATTCTTGCTTGCAGCTGGCCTAAATGGTTTGATTTGTTTTCGTTGTTGTGTTTGTTTAAATAGCACATGGGACCTAGAAGGGAGTTGAGGTCCAATACCATAGTGCCTTCGAGTGAGCAGAATAACCTGGCTGAGTAGGGGGCTGATGTCCCTCCTAGTGAAGATCTACCTCATCCGCCACCACCTGGAGGTGGGGAGCAAGTGCAACAAGGACAAGCTGGTCCTGGTTTGGGTAATTTGGTGCAACTAGTTGAGGCGATTACCGGAGCGTTTCAGGCTGGTGTTGCCGGAGCGCAAGTGTAGTCCCCTACAGCTGGGCAGGTGGGTCTACCTTTGGAGAGGTTGAGGAGCTTGGGAGCGGTAGTGTTCTATGGTATGTCACCTGAGGCGTCTGAGGCCTGGTTAGCCAGTACGATCCGTATTATGGATCAGATGGGTTGTAGTGATGAGCACAAGCTAGGATGTGCAGTTTCCTTGCTACAAGGTGATACTTACAGTTGGTGGACGACTACCACAGCTGGTATGGAACCTGATGAAGTTGACTGGGAGTTCTTCAGGGGTGCCTTCCGGAGAAAGTATCTAGGGGTGAGATACTTGGATGAGAAGAAATGAGAGTTTATGTCTCTCGTTCAGGGTAACCTATCGGTGGCTGAGTACGAGGTTCAGTTCGTACGCTTGAGCCAATATGCTCCTAAATTGGTACCAGTGAGAGGGATCGGTGTGATCGCTTTCGGTACAGTTTGGTACTGGAAGTTAAGACGTACATGCTGGCTGCTGATTATATTGATTTTAATGTGCTCGTGTGTCGAGCTAAGGATATCGAGTATAACCTGGGTTTGTCTTCTAGAGATGTTGGTTCTAGCTCTGGGAAGAGAGCTGCTGAGTATAGTTCCAGTGGTGGACAGAACAAGAGAGGTTGTGATAAGAGAAATCGGCCTGAGGGAAGGCGTGGTGCTCCAGGTCGAGGTGGATAGGCTTAGGGAGGTCGTATGAGATCCGAGCAACATACATCTTGGACATGTGGTTCGAGGGACAATTTGAGGCGAGATTGTCCTCGAGCGGCTAGAGAGGTTCATGCTCTTGTTGTGGTGACAGGGAACTCTTGCTGGAATTATGGTTCGGCAGATCATATGAGGAGGGAGTGTCTTTTGTTGGCTGGTGGAGGCCAAGGATGTGCTCCTCTGGTAGCTGCACCTCAGAGAGGCCGTGGGCGTGGCCGTGGGAATTTTCAGAGGAGAGATGAGGGGCAGCGAGGTATTGCTCACGTTGTAGCCGTTCGACCTGAGGGAGGTGGACCAGCGATGGTGTATGCTCAGCGCGAGGAGCGCAACGATACTGATGTGATCGCAGGTACCTTTGCTCTCCAGTTTTTATCTTTGCTGGCTTTGATTGATGTTGGATCCACGCATTCTTATATCTTGAGTGAGCATGCACGTTTGCTTGATATACCTGTTAAGATGCTTGAAGAAGGAATGTAAGTGACCAGTTATTTTGGTGAGATTATAGTCACTAGAAAGTTGTATAGGATATGCCCTTTGTTTGTGCAAGGTCATGTTTTCCTTGTGGATTTGATGGAATTGCCTTTCTACGAATTTGATGTAATCCTTGGCATGGATTGGTTGATAGAGCATAGGGCGGTGGTTGACTTTGATGTTAAGCGAGTCACCTTAAAGTTGGTCGATGACTATGAGGTTGTTGTAGTAGGCGAGAATGTGAAATTCTTGTCGAATGTGATTTCGGTTTTGGAAGCAGACCGTGTGATGAGGTTGGGTTGTGAGGCTTATCTTGCCTATGTGATGAATCCTGGCACCAAGGATGTGCGTGTGCAGGACATCCGAACTGTTCGCAATTTTCCGGGTGTTTTACCGGAAGAATTGCCTGGATTGCCACCAAACAGAGAAGTTGAGTTTGGTATAGAGTTGTATGAGAACACAACTCCGGTGTCTATTGCTCCTTATCGCATGGAACCCAAAGAGTTAAAAGAGTTGAAAATGCAATTGCATGAGTTGTTGGATCGAGGTTTCATCCGGCCAAGTGTGTCACCTTGGGGTGCACCGGTTCTCTTTGTGAAGAAGAAGGATTGAAGGATGAGAATGTTTATAGATTATCGGCAACTGAACAAGTTGACGATCAAGAACAAGTATCCCTTGCCTAGAATTGATGATCTCTTTGATCAATTTCGGGGAGCCTCAGTGTTTTCTAAGATAGACTTAAGATCGGGGTACTATCAGCTGAATGTGAAGGATGTGGACGTACCTAAAACTTGCTTTTCGGACGAGGTACGGGCATTATGAGTTTTTGGTGATGCCGTTTGGTTTGACCAATGTGCCTGCTGCTTTCATGGACATAATGAATCGTGTATTCCATGAATTCTTGGATCAGTTTGTGGTGGTGTTCATCGATGATATCCTTGTGTATTCGCGTACCGAGGAGGATCATGATAAGCACTTGAGAATCGTTTTGCAAGCGTTGTTGGAAAATCAATTGTATGTGAAGCTGAGTAAATGTGAGTTTTGGCTTAGGGAAGTGGTCTTCCTTGGGCATGTGGTATCGGATGAGGGCATTCGCATTGATCCGCAAAAAAGTAGAGGTTGTGATGAGTTGGAAAATGCCTAAGTCAGTGACTGAGGTACGGAGTTTCCTTGGGTTGACTGGGTACTACAGTAGTTTTGTCGAGGGTTTCTCAAAGATAGCAGCACCTTTGACCAAGTTGTTGCAAAAGAAAGTTCGCTTTGAGTGGACGGAGGCGAGGCAACAAGCTTTTGAGAAGATGAAGGAAGATTTTACGCAAGCTCTTGTTTTGATTCAACCTGAATCGGGTAAGGAGTTTGTGGTCTATAATGATACATCCATTGTTGGTTTAGGTTGTTTGTTGATGCAGGAGGGTAAGGTGATGGCTTACGCATCTAGGCAGTTAAAGGTGCATAAACGCAACTACCCTACTCATGATCTTGAGCTTGCAGCTGTAGTGTTTTCCTTAAAGATTTGGAGGCATTACCTGTATGGTGAGAAATGTGTTGTGTTCACGGATCATAAGAGCTTGAAATATCTTTTGTCTCAGAATGAGTTGAATCTTAGGCAACGACGTTGGGTGGAGTTGCTTAAGGATTATGATCTGACGATCGAGTATCACCTGTGAAAGACTAATGTTGTACTGATGCTTTGAGCCGAAAAGTGGATGTGGAATTGAGAGCGATGTTTGCTCGTTTGAGCATATCGCATGATGGTGGCCTTGTGGCAGAGTTGCAGGTGAAACCATCTTTGATACATTTGATTAAAGACAAACCGTTGCTTGATGATTCTCTTGTTTCGCATGTTCAAGACATTGCGGAAGATAGACCTTCAGATTTCAGCTTTAGTGATGATGGTGCTCTGTGTTTTGGGAGTCGAATAGTGGTGCCAGATGATGCTGAGTTAAGGCACACTATTCTGACTGAAGCTCATAGTAGTCCTTTTGCTATGCACCCAGATAGTACAAAGATGTATCATGACATAAAGGGTGAGTACTACTGGGTAGGGATGAAAAAGGATGTGGCTGAGTTCGTTAGTAAGTGCATGGTGTGTCAGCAAGTGAAGGCTAAGCATCAGGTTCCTTCTGGATTGTTGCAGCCTTTGAGAATTCCAGAATGGAAGTGGGAGATAATCACCATGGATTTTGTGTCTGGTTTGCCTTTGTCACCGACAAAGAAGAATTTAGTTTGGGTGATTGTGGATCGGCTTACGAAGTGTGCGCATTTTCTGCCTGTGCATACTACGTATACCTTGGATAAGTTGGCCGAGCTATACATAGCTGAGATTGTGCGGTTGCATGGAGTGCCAAAGTCCATTGTGTTGGATAGAGATCCGAGGTTTACAGCGCGATTTTGGGAATGTTTGCATCAAGCCTTGGGTACGATGTTGAACTTCAGCACTTCTTATCATCCGCAGACGGATGGACAGTCTGAACGTGTGATTCAGGTGCTTGAGGACATGCTGAGATACTGTGTGATAGATTTTCAGGGTTCTTGGGAGAAGCACTTGTCGTTGGTTGAGTTTGCGTATAACAATAGTTACCAAGAAAGTATCCAAATGGCTTCATACAAGGCTTTGTATGGGAGGAGATGTAGAACCCCTCTTTGTTGGGCAGAAGCTGGGCAAAAGTTAATTTCAATGCCAGCTATACTCAAGAGTACCACCGAGATGGTGAAGCTCATTTGTGAGCGGTTGAAAGCTGCATCAGATAGGCAAAAGTCTTACGCGGACTTGAAGTGTAAGGAAATTGAGTTCGCGGTTGGCGAACGTGTGTTCTTGAAAGTATCGCCTTGGAAGAAGGTGATGAGATTTGGGCGTAAGGGTAAGCTTAACCCAAGGTTTATTGGACCTTACAAGATTGTGGAGCGTATTGGTCCTGTGGCATATCGGTTGAGATTGCCTGTAGAGTTGGAGAAGATACATGATGTGTTTCATGTCTCCATGTTACGGAAGTATAGATCGGATCCTTCGCATGTAATGTCTGTTGAGGCGATAGAGTTGAATTCGGATCTGTCTTATGACGAGGAGCCAGTGAAGGTTCTAGAAGTAGCAAGGTTCTTCGTGGTAAGACGATAGAGCTTGTGAAGGTGTTGTGGCGACACCGAGGATTTGAGGAGGCCACGTGGGAAAGCAAGGCGGACATGCTGAAGCAGTTTCCGCATCTCTTTCCATCAGGTAAGAATTTCGAGGACGAAATTTCCTAAGTGGGGGAAAGTTGTAACGCCCTGGTTTTGGGCATAGATGTTTTGGACATCAGATCGGACCGGTCGAGAACGGTTTTGGAAAATGGAGATTTTGAGTAGTGACCAAATTGTAAAGTTTCAAAACTGGTAAAATGTGCTTTTTAAGGTGGAAGCCAAAATCTTAGAATCTTTAGGGGGCTTTAAGTCAATTTGACCTTTCTTCAATATGACATGTGATTTAAATGGGTTTTAATTAAATGGTTTATTTAGAATTTGATATTAATTAATTGGTAGTTAGTGGATTTTCATTTTAAGTAACTACGAATTCCCTCTCATTCTAGCCAAACACAATTTTCTCTCATCTTTTACAGAATTCTTTCTCTCAAAAATTCTCTCAACATTTCCTAAAACTTTTTCAAGAGATCTTCTTGAATTCTTGAAGATTTTTGCAAGGAAAACTTGTCATCTATTGAAGGAAGCAAGGTTTTGAAGTAAATCCTATTCTCAACCTCTAATCTAAGTTCTTTATTGAAATTCCCAAGATATTTTGCTTCTAATAACTATTTTCGATTGAGTTTTCAATATAGTTTTGATTTGAGATCAAAATCTTGTGAAAATATGGATAAAATCTTGATTTTCGGACTTGATGAGTTGGGCACTGTTTTGTGTTGATTTTAATTGATTTCTAAGTTGGTTTACATGTGAAAATGAGGTGTGGTTAATATAGATCACAAAATCCTTGAGATCCTTGAGTTTCTTGGTAGTTTTAAGTGTAATTTTGGGGTGTAATGGAGGAATTTTGATCTTGATGAGTTGGGCACTGTTAGGATGTTTATTGGATGTGTTTTGATGTTGATAATTGTTTGGAAGTGATGTATGATTGCTGGGCTTAGTTTAGGAAGCAATCGATTGAGTTTTCAGTTGTTTTGAAAGGGTATTTTGGTGTAGTTTGAGTGGGCAACGAGTTTATAAATTGTTGTTGGTGTTAGAATGCATTTTAATGCATTTAGATCTCTGTTTTGATGATGTGAAAACAGGGGATCTTGAACCGGAAGCTAGCGAGTTGATTTTGGAGGCTCCGGGGGTGTAATTTTCGTATTGGCGAATAAGGCTTCGCGTATCGGTGAGTGGAAATGCAATTTCTTGCTTTGTGACGCCTTGAGCATGCTCTTGGGAGTTTAGTGTAAGTTTGATACACTTAACTAAGGTCAAGTGTAAGTGTTTCAATAATCCCTCTCTTGGAAATGTGCTAAGTTTGATGAAAATGTATTTGGTGTAAGAGTGGATTTGTTTATTGTTTTTGAGCATGTTTAAGCATGGTTTAATGCTGCATTTTAATGTCATTATGTTAAGGAAGCACTAAGTAAGTGATCCTTGGTTTTCATATGAAAATGCATATGATGTTAAGCATGTGTGCTTGTGGAAATGACATTGTGGTTATGCTTGAAAAACGGTGGATTAATGTGGATAAATGATTATATTGGCAAGTGATGAAAATGGTTTTTGGTTACTTTAATCGGATATAGTTAGCCGGCTATAGGATTGGGTGCACCGTGAATAAAGTTGCCTTGGATGACGAGGGGTTGTGATTGTGCCTTAGTCTCCATCCAAGTACCCTAACGATTGAGGTTAAGATCAAAACGGTGAATGGTTAGTCCTGTGTGTGAGTCTTGTGTATATGTCCCATACTCTCGTTAGTGGAATTATACAACTACAGATGAGTGATGTTGAGGGGTTGAGATTGGTCCATTAATCTCCATCACGGGTGTTGAGGGGTTGTGATTGTGCCATTTGTCTCCACCTTGTGTAGTCCGGTAGTTTTGTATGAAGCGTGAGGGGCAACTCTTATAATTTGCGTATCCGATTATGTCTTGTGTTGAAATGGTTTATGGATTATCACTTGAAAGTCAATATAATGTAAATGAGTAAAGTAAAACATGAGATGCTTGTATATGATGCAAGGATGCATGAGATAATTGTGTATGATGCTATAATGCATGAGAAGCTTGGTGAAGCATGAGCAATGGTTTTATTGCTGTTTACGATTGATGCATATGTGCATGAGGTTTCAAAAGTGCATGAAAGTCTTGAGAAGACACGTTTTAGAAATGTCATGTGATATAAAGTGTTGATTTTGCAAAACATGAGTTATGCATTGATGAATGTTGTTTAGCGATCCTCACTAAGCATATTGCTTACGCTCCTTTGTTTCATCAATGAAGAGAATTGAACCTTTGAAGGCAGCCCAAAAGCAAGAGGAATCCATAGCTTTGTTAAAGAGACGTATGTGATTCATCCTTAATGTAATAAGAGGCAATGTGTGGGATTTATACTTTGGAATCTTTAAGAATGTTTCTCTCTACTTCGAGCATGTTTGTATGCCTATACTTGAGTTGTAAATGGCCTTTGGAGTTTGGATTTTGTTTTATTTGGTGTTATGGCTTGTTATGTTTTTTGGTGAACTAGGGAGCATGCCTCTAGTACCTTTGTTTAAGTGTTAGTTGCCTTGTTTAAGCTATAGCCTCGGTATGATGATTGTTGATATGTATCCTTGATGTATGCATGTTGTGGCATGTCCTGGGTTGATTCGAGTGTGAAAAAACATGAAAAACCAGCATTTTCTGCTGTCACTGGACAGGGTGTATCGAAACACCCTTAACTGTTCCGAAACGGGGGCCTGTAATGACCATAGCGTTTCAGTACGGTTGAAGGTGTTTCAGAACAGTTTGGCCACTAGAGAGGCCTGTTTCGATACTAGTCTCGGAACACACCCGAGTACCGAAACGGTCAACACCGTTTCGGTATGGGTGTTTCGTTACGAAGGTTGGTGTTTCGAAGCAGATGACCGTTGGATGATGATTTTGAATTGTTTTAAGTTTCCATGTTTTACATTTTAGTCCTGAATGTTGTGGATGCAATTGCTTGAGCTTGGAATGTCCTTTTTAGTTGAAATTTGACAGAGGAGCATGCAATATGATTAATTACATATTGGTAAGCTTAAAATCTATTAAGTCTTTATATCTTCTAAAAATTACATTTTGGTCCCTAAAAGTGTCATTCTTGCAATTGAGTTCTTAAATGATTTTCGATAGGCTTAATGTGCATCTAGATAAGATTAAAAAGAAAAAAAATGGTCGTTAATCAAGGTTGACTTTTGGGTTGACTTTGGTTTTCCCCGTGTAATCTTTGTAGTTCGAGTCAAACGTCTAGGTCGGGCTAAGGGGGTTACAAACTCTCGAGGGCTCTTATAACTTTAAGGAAATTAAAACGCATAAGCAAAGCATAGAACATGATAAACACTGAAAAAGCTATAACATGCATTAAAAAGTACTAAAAAATCATCCATCAAACTCAAGCCACCTAAAATAGTTCGTGGTTGGGCAATATCTTCCAACGTATCATTGCGATAACATCACCAAAGATAAAGATATGAAAAGGAAATGCTATAACGACAGAAAGAAAGGTGAACTCCTTCTTCGCCATGGACTGCCTGACTGTATTAGGCCCACTGCCTCTCTCGAGGCCGGTGATGCCACTCGTTGGAGCTTCAACGATGGAGGACACCAAGCTGGAGAAGATGAAGATGAACGCTTCTCTCTCCTTGTGGCTTTCTCTCTCTTTCGCCTTTCTCCGCTACACCCTTTTCCCAAGCTTATCTCCCATTTATATAGTGGAGGCTTCTAGGGTTTTCTGCCCTAAAGATGCCTTGATAATCCCAAGGAATATCCACCAACAAGGTCTGCCTTAAGGGGACAAGGAGGACAGTCTACAGGTGGGTACCGGCTGCTGCACATGTCAGATCATCCTTTTCTACATGTTCACGTGCTTTTCACGTGTTGGCCAATATCCACTTCCACCATGCTATAGCAATTCCTGGCACTAGCTTTCTCTTTTAACTCCTTTTCTGCGCACCAACAAACCAAAAACCAACCTTCCGATCAGTACCCCTCGATATGGACCAAATACCAGCAAAGATAAAGATGCAGCCAGAAGAAGAAAATGCAACCTAAATGCTATGGTATGAACTCAAGAACATGCAAATTCTATAGCAAAAAGGTATGAAAACAAGGATATTTGTGCAGTTATCACAACCCCAAACTTAAGCTATTGCTTGTCCTCAAGCAATGAGTAGAACAGAACAAAAAAAAATATTATGGAAAAGATTTAACCTAGAGGATTGCTATGGCAATATCTCAGTCCTCAAAAATAACTTAGGCAATTAAATATAAACAATTAGATGTGAGATCTTTAAGAACATTCCTTAGGACTAATTTGTGTGCGTGTGTGCGTGGCTGGCTTCCTCCTATACTTAAGCTAGTGAGATAAATTTTCAAGGAAGCTCCCTAGTTATACCCTAACTATGTTCTCTAATTCTTTTCTAATTTTAGACTCCCAAAGATATAGGTTTTCTGCTATGAAGGGTGTCAGCTCATCACACCTATCGTCCTTAACTCTAGATGAGCAGAGAGCAAACCTCTCACCCCTGAGCTAGTAGGAAGAGTCATCCTGTGACAACTTTCATTCACTCATATGCTATAGGAAAGCCTTATTTCTTATTCTTTTTCTCCTTTTTTTGATAGTATGCTATAGAAAAAGGGAGTGTCCTACAAATATGTCGTAGCATTTATTCGTTTGTTTTAGCACAGGGTCGTCTAGTTTTTCTTTTAAGTTCTCTAGAGTTTACATATCAGAGTTCACTAGGGTTCTTCCTGAAAAATTTTTCTAACGAACTTACTTATAGAAAGAGAGCAGTTGTTTAAAAAAATTTTAACAACTAGATCTTAAGGTCAGTTCTACAGATCAAAACTAGTTGTGTTTTTTTTTCTAACTTAGTTCAAGCCTTTAAGATTTCGTCGTCAGACATCATAAATATATTCATAGACTTTCTCTAGACTAAACATAATGCCATAGTAAAAATTTTGTTCTTTCCTACAATGCATATGCTAAAGCAAAATATTGACTATGAACACTAACACCCCCAAACGTAAGAGATGCAGTGTCCTCAATGCATAAACTAATCTATACTATATGCCATGAAAAAATGATGAAAACAAAATGAAATAAAATAAAAAAGTTAGTTACCTCCTGGGTGCGGAGGCTATGTGGTGCTACTAGTGTTGTCCATTGACGTTTCATACGAGTAGTGGTGGGGATCTACGACATCATCCACACTCTCGGAGGAGACTGACTAAGCTCTGGGCAAAGATCTGACACAACCGGTAGTATGTTTGATGTGTGTCTTTGGTTTGGATGTTGTAGCATCTGTTGTTGGTGCTTTGGTCGGCTCAGGTGTAGGTGCTGGGGTTGTCTCCTGTTGAGGGGGGTCCTCATGATCACTCGGTATATGCTCTGGCTCAGGAAGTGGGTTTTCTGGTCGTGATGGTGCATGATTAGTTGCCTTCCTGGTACGTTTCCTTTTCTTGGTTGGGGTAGTCATTTGGTTGGTCTCTTCTACAGTAGGTGGAATCACGAGAGTTTCTTTCTCTTGTTGGGTAGTAGGAGTCGTAGGCGTCTTCTTTCTCTGAGTCTTTTTCTTGGAAGCGGGTTGGACGGAGCTAGTGTCACTGGGAGACATTGTGCTTACTGTAGCAGTGGTGGGGACTTGCAATAACTCAATGGGGAATAGTGGAAATGATACGTTTTGGTCCAGTATGAGTTTATTGAAGCAGGATGCTATGGCACCATCGTGATGATGGGCATACTTGAAGTACGCCCGCTGGTGTGCCTTCATCAGGTTGAGCTCAGCGCTCAGTTCTTTCGTTGTTGCCACCAATGCTACTACTCATGCTGCAACAAAACTTTTAGCTCCTTCTTCCACTGTTTGATGAGGCACATCTTCATTGAATCCTCGGAGTTCTGTGACGAGGGCTGGAGTTAGACTTGTCTTTCCTAAAATAGTTGCATCCACTAGATCGTCTATAAAGACGTCTTTTCTTTTACACAAAGAAGTTATCAGGTTAGGGAAAACAAGGGGAATACGAGGCCTTTTTAGACAATCATACACTTCATCCACTATAATCTTTCCTATGTCAATGCGTCTACCATGTAAGATTGAGTGGAGAAGAAAAAGTCTAGAGATGTGGACTGTGGCAGTGTGTAATGTGGGCATAAGCTTATGTCGCACAAAAAGGTTCCATACCTTGGCTTCAAGTTTGAGGCGTCCTCTCTCGACTGACATGTTGTTGTCTAGCACCGTTCCCTCAAAACAGATATCCTCTAGCACCTCGCGTTGTGTCTGCACGTCCATAGTTGTCACAAAAGTGGTGTGATGGTCTACAATGTGCTTTAGCCCATAGAACTTGTTATTGATGCAGTAGTAAACTTTATCTGCTCGCCTCGCACATGAACCGTAAACTGTGTTGGACTTGTGAGGTACATATCTCCTCAGGGTGAGCAGCGAAGGTTTTCCATTCATGCTTGCCAATGACGTCCATGACTTCCTGATCGAACTGGTCGTCCTTCTCTTTAGGGTATTTAAACCCTAGCTCCGGAAGAACATTCCTATCTTTGAGTTTTATCCATCGCTCCTTTGCTACCTCATCGTAAAACTTAGAGATTTCCAGGACTGGTGGTTTCTTAGGGCGATCAGAAGTTTCAGGGGCATTCTTGCAACGAGCCATGGAGGGTTTTGTTGAAAATAGGGGAGGAGTGAATATGTGAGGGGAAACTGGTGAAGGGTATTTTGTGTTTTTGGGAGAAAATCAAAGAGATTGAAGGAAAGAAGAAAAAGTTGAGTGTTGAAGAAGATGAAAATGTTGAAGGGACGGGTGATGATGAAGGAAATATGGGAAGTTGAAAAAGGTGAGGGGAAACAGATGAATTAATGGAAGTGGGGAGTGATGGGGACGTGTGCCGGCTTTAAGGAAGAGAAAAAGGTGGGAGTTAATGTGATGGTTGACGGCTGGAGAGAGAATATGTAGGTTGTTGTGGCTAGGGTTTCACCTCATTAATTAGGTGAATATTCTCTCTCTTGCTTTTTATTTTTCTCTCTCTTTTTAATTCATCCTCCCCCGCTTTTTCGGATAAAACCTCTCCTTATCTTTTTCTTTCCCCCTTTTTTTGTACTTCCAAAAGTGGATAAAAACAAACTCCATGTTCTTCTCCCTTTTGCTACCAACCCTTGTGGACAGCATGCTCTCCTTCCTTTGTACCTGACATCGTACTAGGAAAGAAAAAGCTTGTACGAGGGTCAGGTGAAAAGATATGAAATTAAAGACAAAGATAAAGAAAACTAAACTAAAAAGAAAAAGTATTATTTATGAACATGCTATAGCATAAAGGATAGAGTTTAGAGAGGCAAACTTTCAAGGATCGTGAATTTCCAGGTGTAACTTGTCTCTGAGGATAGCGGCTCTACTATACACCTTCAGTCGTTGGCCATTGACTTTGAAGACTTCTCCATCGTCCAACTTCTTGATATCAATCACGCCATGAGGGTACATCTTGTGTATGATGAATGGTCCTGACCACCTTGATTTCAGCTTTCTAGGAAAAAGCTTTAGCCTAGAATTGTAAAGAAGCACCTGTTGACCTTCTGAGAAATGCCTTGGAAAAATGTGTTTGTCATGCCACTTCTTGGTTTTCTCCTTGTAAATGCGAGCATTCTCATAGGCTTGGGCTCTAAATTCCTCCAGCTCATTAAGCTCTAGCAACCTTCTATCTCCAGCTGGTTGGGCATCCATGTTGAGTTTCTTAATTGCCCAATAAGCTTTGTGTTCAAGCTCAACGGGTAGATGGCACTCCTTGCCAAATACGTGCTTAAAGGGTGACATGCCCAAATGCGTCTTGAAGGCTGTCCTATATGCCCAAAGTGCTTCATCCAACTTGGAGGACCAGTCTTTTCTCTTAGGATTAACCACCTTCTCCAAGATTTGTTTGATTTCTCGGTTGGAAACTTCAGCTTGTCCGTTCGTCTGCGGATGATATGTTGTAGCAATCTTGTGCATGACTCCATATCTTTGTAATGCTTTAGCAATAAGCTTGTTGTCAAAGTGAGTTCCTTCATCACTGATGATGGCTCTGGGATCTCTGAACCTCGTGAAGATGTTCTTGTGAAGAAACTTCATGGCCGTTTTTGTAACCCCCTTAGCCCGGACTAGACGGTTGACCCGAACTACGAAGATTACACGGGGAAAACCAAAGTCAACACGAAAGTCAACCTTGATTAACGACCCCTTTTTTACTTTTTAATCTTGTCTAGATACACGTTAACCCTAAGTGAGTGCTCATGAAACATATAAGAGAAAGGCACAGCGATCGAACAACAAAGAGGGACTCAATTGCACTTATTACAAGTTTAGGGACAAAATTGTAATTTCTGTAAATTAGAAGGTCATAACTGATTTTAAAGTTGCCAAAATGAAATTAGTTACATTACATGCTTCTCTGCCAAAATACAACTTAATTGGACATCTCATGTTACCCCCTTAACCCGGCCTAGACGGTTGACCTGAATTAAGAAAGTCACACGGGGAAAACCAAAGTCAACCCGAAAGTCAACCTTGATTAACGACCCTTTTCTTCTTTTTAAACTTGTCTAGATTCACATTAACCCTAGATATGATCATACAAACAACATGCTCAAAGATCATAACCATCAGAGATTAAACAGGGACCCAATTGCACAAAATAGAACTTTAGGGACCAAATTTTAAATTCTGCAAATTATAAGGAATTAACTCAAATTAAAGTTTCCAACTTATAATTAATCAGGTTTCATGCTTCACTGCCAAATTTCAGCTCAAACGGACATCTCAAACTCATACAATTGCACAAACAAGTTTTAGGACCAAAATGCAAACATTTTTAAACATATAACCGCCCATGTCAGCCCCCAACGGTCAGGTGTTCAGAAACAGGAAGAACCTGTTTCGAAACGCGGGACCGTTCCGCAATGGGTTCCGAAACGAGGCCTGGCAGAGGCATTTCTGTTTCGGAACGGTACCTTCCGTTTCGAACGCCTGGGCCACTACAGGGCACCCGTTCCGATACGGCCTGCACAGAAAGCAGAAAATTGGCTGCTAAAACACACAATTGACTTACCATACATGCTCCAAAAGCAACCAAACTTTACCAGCAAGACATACAACATGCAAGGAACATAATTGCATCAATCAATCATCATCATAGCATCAAATATGAAAAGCCCCAAATCTAAAGGCATGCTTCCTACTTAGCAAACCATTCAAGCATTAAATGTCCAAACCAACCACATAATGGCCAATTACATGTTCCAGCATTATTAACAACATTTAACAAACTTAGGGAGTTCAAAACATCTCCCAAAACATCCACATAGGTCCCCCATTGCCAAATGCCAAAAGCTAAGAGTGTTTAAGAAACCTTCCCATACTTGAGCTTAGTTTCCACTTGATTGCTTGCCTTCCTTGCTGTCCTCAATGCACCTTAATGCTCTGCATTATTGGTTTAAGAAAAGAGAGAGAGCGTAAGCAAAAGCTTAGTGAGGAATGCTCATTTAAAACCATACAATAATGCATTTATAAAAACTCATTTGTAAATCATTCTTTAAGCAACATTACACATGCTCTTAAACCTTTAAAACAAGCAATACATGCTTCCATATCATTACATGTCATATTGGAAACAAGTGATACATTTCACATAAGATACACACATAGACTTTTAAACACCATTGTGATCTTACAACAACCAAGGACCACACATGGACTTTTAAACACCATTGTGTCCTTAACCCCATGGACTTTTAAACACCATGGACCCATGGACTTTTAAACACCATGGCAAGGACCACACAAGGACTTTTAAACACCTTTGTGTCCTTAACAAGAACCTCCCAAGGACTTTTAAACACCTTGGAGTTCTTAAGTAACCAAGGCTTACACAAGGAATTTAACCACCTTGAGCCTTAACCAAGAACCAACCATGGACTTTTAAACACCATGTTGTTCTTAAAATTCACAAGCTTCACATAAGGACTTTTAACCACCTTTGTGATCTTAACCTAGAACCATCCAAGGACTTTTAACCACCTTGATGTTCTTAAATAAACAAGGCTCACACAAGGACTTTTAAACACCTTTGTGACCTTAACCATCACTTGCCAATATGTATCATTATCATCAATAATCCACTGTTTTTAAGCATTTTACAAAGCCATAAACATCATGCATCTTTAAGCATCAAACCACATTAGAACAATGTTCAAAAACAAGGAACTCTTACCTTGAGCTTCCTTCAACACATGGCTTAAAATCTCAGCAAATAAACATGCTAGATATGCTTTCAAAACAGATTTAAAAACATGCAAACAACCACATTGCATACAACCAAAACCATGGTCATCACCAAGAGAGTTTTTCCCGAAAACTTACTCTTGAGCTTAGCTAAGTTGCTTAGACTTAAACTAAGCTCCCAAACCTTCAAAACACTGGTTTCAAAGCCGAAAACCAAGTTCCACTCACTGATCCGTTTCGCCTCTTGCCGAAACACCAATCAAGCTTCCGGATCACCACCACTTGGATCCAAAGATGACTCCCCTGTTTTAAACACATCAAACCAGAGGATTAATGCATCATCATGCATTAATAGCTTCAATGAAAGCACCTAAATTCGCTGCTCTCATCCACACTCCATTTTCGGCTACCAAACACAACCGAAAATGCATCCAAACAACTCCTCAACATTGCCCAGCCAAGAACCATCAAAACTAAACATCCTTTAACATCATTTAACATCTAAAAAGGACCTAACAACATCCTTATATCTCCAGCAACAACAGATCCACAAGATCACTCCAAAACAACCAAGAATCACAAGCTAAACTTAGGAAATTCAACCTATCCGGGATTGCATTAATTAAAACTCAATTCCTTTTCAATTTAACATTCATTTAGCATCAAATTAACACCTTAAAACACAGCCCAATCAGATCATACGAAAATCCATCAAAAATCACCAAATCTTGCATTTAAAGCCAAGATCCATTACACAACTTTAAAACCATTTATAAATCATCAATTAAGGATTGAGAACTTAGGAATTTCAGTAAAGAACTGGGAGTTTAGAGGAGAAGGACGTTCTTACCTCCAAACTTGAGTTTCTCCCTTTTTAGGATCAAAAAGCTTGAAGATCCAATTAGCAAATGGTGAGGTTTTGTTGATGAGATGATTAGCAAACCAAAGTGAATTGAAAAGAGATATTTAGGTGACAAAATCAGAGGAAAAAGCTCTGGAGAAAGATGTTTGGCTTGAGAGAAAAAATGAGAGAAAATGGAAATGAGATTTTAGGAAAAATTAGTTGGAATTAGGAAAATAACTTCCCTCCACTTTTCTTTTGTTTAAAAACCAGAATTAAATCATTAAACATCTTAGAAAAATCTGGAGAAACTCCCTTTGGGTAAATAGCTCCTTAAAGATTCAAAGTTTCAATCCTTTCTAAAACAGTCACGCAGTTTTCAAAATTTACATTTTGGTCACTAGCCAAAATGTCACCCTTCCAAACCTCATTTTGCAAAATTGATTTCACAGTTCACTTATATATATTAAAAGAGGATTTTAGAACATTTTTCCATATTTTTAATGCAACCTGAACTAGGTTTTCCTAATTTCACCTTTATATATTCGAACCGCACTTTGACCGAACCGGTCCAAGCCCAAAACTTCTAAGCCCAAAACCGGGGCGTTACAACTCTCCCCCCCCCTTAAGAAATTTCGTCCCCGAAATTTACCTGAAGGAAAGAGATAAGGAAACTGCTTCAGCATGTCATCCTTCCGCTCCCACGTGGCTTCCTCAACACCACGATGCTTCCACAACACCTTTACCAACTCAATGGTCTTGCCACGAAGAACCTTGCTATCTGATTCCAGAACCCTCACCGGTTCCTCATCATAGGTCAAATCCGGATTCAATTCCACTTCCTCCACAGGCATCACATGCGAAGGATCAGATCTATACTTCCGGAGCATAGAAACATGAAACACATCATGAATCTTCTCCAACTCTTGAGGTAACCTACACCTGTACGCAACAGGACCCACACGCTCAACCACCCCGTATGGTCCAATGTACCTAGGGCTCAACTTACCCTTTCGACCAAACCTCATCACCTTCTTCCAAGGCGAAACCTTCAAAAACACACGGTCACCCACCGCATACTCAATCTCCTTACGCTTCAAATCCGCGTAAGACTTTTGCCGATCAGAAGCTGCCTTCAAACGCTCACAGATGAGCTTCACCTTCTCGGTGGTTCCTTTCAAAAAAGCCGGCATCGAAACCAATTTTTGACCCGTTTCAGCCCAACAAAGAGAAGTCCTACACTTCCTCTCGTACAAAGCCTCATAAGGTGCCATTTTAATACTTGCCTGATAACTATTGTTATAAGCAAACTCCACCAAAGGCAAATGCTTCTCCCAAGAGCCCTGAAACTCAATCACGCAGCACCTCAACATATCCTCCAAAATCTGGATAACACGCTCTGACTGACCATCCGACTGAGGATGATAAGATGTACTGAAATTCAACCTTGTACCCAAAGCTTGATGCAAACATTTCCAGAAACGCGATGTGAACCTCGGATCCCTATCCGACACAATCGACTTAGGCACACCATGCAGCCGCACAATCTCAGCAATGTATAGCTCCGCAAGCTTATCCAAAGAAAACGTAGTATGCACAGGCAAGAAATGCGCACACTTCGTCAGGCGATCCACAATCACCCATACCGAATTCTTCTTCGATGGTGACAAAGGTAAACCAGATACGAAATCCATGGTAACCCTTTCTCACTTCCATTCAGGGATTCTCAACGGTTGCAACAACCCTGAAGGAACCTGATGCTCAGCCTTAACTCGCTGACACACCATACACTTGCTCACAAACTCCGCAACATCTTTCTTCAAACCCACCAAATAGTACTCATCACGAAGATCACGATACATCTTAGTACTACCAGGGTGCATAGCAAAAGGACTACTATGACCTTCAGTCAGAATAGCACGCCTCAACTCAGCATCGTTAGGCACCACTATCCGACTCCCAAAACACAACACACCATCATCATTAAAACAGAAATCCGTAGGTCTACCCTCCGCGATATCCTGAACATGCGGTACCAAGGAATCATCCAGCAACTGCTTTTCCTTGATCAACTGAACCAAAGATGGTTTCACTTGCAACTCAGCCACAAGACCACCATCCCACGAAATACACAAACTGGCAAACATAGCCCTCAGCTCAACAGCTACCTTCCTACTCAAGGCATCCGCTACAACATTAGCCTTTCCAGGATGGTTCTCAATCGTCAAATCATAATCCTTGAGCAACTCCACCCAACGTCGCTGCCTAAGATTCAACTCCTTCTGAGACATCAGATACCTCAAACTCTTGTGATCCGTGTACACAGTACACTTCTCACCATACAGATAATGTCTCCAGATCTTTAAAGCAAAAACCACCGCAGCCAGCTCAATGTCATGCGTAGGATAATTGCGCTCATGCACCTTCAACTGCCGCGATGCATAAGCCACAACCTTACCCTCTTGCATCAGCACACATCCCAAACCAACATAGGACACATCACTATAGACCACAAACTCTTTCCCTGATTCAGGTTGAACCAAGATAGGAGCTTGCGTCAAAGCTGCCTTAAGCTTCTCAAAAGCCTGCTGTCTCGCCTCCGTCCATTCATACTTAACATCATTTTGCAACAGCTTCGTCAAAGGTGCAGCAATCTTAGAAAACCCATCCACAAACCTCCGGTAGTATCCTGCCAAACCAAGGAAACTACGAACCTCATGAACAGACTTAGGGACCTTCCAATTCATCACCGCCTCAATCTTTTGAGGATCAACACGAATCCCCTCAGCATAAACTACATGCCCAAGAAACACCACCTCACTCAACCAGAACTTGCACTTGCTCAGCTTAGCATAAAGCTGATTCTCCAACAAAGCTTGCAGCACAATCCTCAAATGCTCTTCATGCTCCTCCTCAGTACGCGAGTACACGCGGATATCATCAATGAACACCACAACGAACTTGTCCATGTATTCATGAAACACACGATTCATCATGTCCATGAAAGCAACATGAGCATTTGTCAAGCCAAACGGCATCACAAGGAACTCATAATGCCCATACCTTGTCCTGAAAGCTGTCTTAGGCACATCCACATCCTTCACCTTCAACTGATAATACCCTGACCTCAAGTCAATCTTAGAAAACACAGCAGCTCCCCGAAATTGATCAAAGAGATCATCAATTCTCGGCAAAGGATACCGATTCTTGATAGTCAACTTGTTCAGCTGACGGTAATCAATGCACATTCTCATAGTGCCATCCTTCTTCTTCACAAACAAGACCGGTGCACCCCAAGGTGACACACTCGGCCGAATGAACCCACGATCAAGCAACTCTTGCAACTGCGTCTTCAGCTCCTTCAGCTCCTTAGGTGCCATTCTATAAGGGGTAATGGACACAGGAGTTGTATTCTCATACAGCTCAATTCCAAACTCCACCTCACGATTAGGAGGTAAACCAGGCAACTCTTCAGTAAACACACCAGGAAACTCTCGCACAACCCTGATATCTTGCACACGCAACTCCTTAGAGCTAGGATTCATCACAAAAGCTAGGTAAGCTTCACATCCTTGCCTCAGCATCCTGCTCGCCTCCAACGTAGACACCACATTGGCAAGAAACTTCACATTCTCACCAACTACAACAACCTCATAATCATCCGCAAGCTTCAACGAAACTCGCTTATTTTCACAATCCACAACAGCACGATGCTCAGCAAGCCAATCCATACCAAGGATTACATCAAAACCATAGAAGGGCAACTCCATAAGGTCAACATGAAAAACATGATCTTGAACAACCAAAGGACACCTTCTATACAGCTTTCGAGTCACAATAGTCTCACCAAAAGAACTAGTGACACGAACACCAACATCCAAAGACTCAACAGGCAAACCAAGCAATTCAGCATGCTCACGCAATATGTATGAATGCGTAGATCCAGAATCAATCAAGGAAAGTAATGACAAGGATTGCAAAGTAAAAGTACCTGCAATCACATCCGCGTCATTCCTCCCCTCACACTGAGCATACAACCTAGCTTGACCTCCACCCTCAGGCTGAATAGCCACAACATGGGCCACTCCTCGACCACCTTCCTCTCTCCGCTGGAAGTTACCATGGCCGCGCCCACGACCTCTCTGCGGTGCAACAGCAACAGGAGCACGCACTTGGCCACCAGCCAACATAGGACACTCCCTCCTCATGTGATCCGTAGATCCATAATTCCAGCACCCGTTACCATCTGCCGCAATAGGAGCTTGTACCTCCCTCACAGCATGAGGACAATCACGCTTCATATGACCACGTGAACCACATATCCAACAAGCACTCGGATCAACTCTCGCGTTGCCTCCCCAAGCAGGCGCACCACCACCTCTCTTAGCCGAGGACTGATACTTCTGATCACGTCCCCTCTTGTTCCGTCCACCCCCGGAACTATATTCAGCTGCCCGCTTACCAGCACTTGCCCTAGCACCTCTAGCAGATAAACCCAAGTTTATCTCAATATCCTTTGCTCGGCCCACCAACACATCAAAATCATCATACTCGGTAGCCAGCACATACATCTTCACATCTGTCACTAAACCATAACGGAATCTTTCGCACCTCGCCCGCTCATCAGGGACTAACTTAGGTGCATACTGACTGAGCCGTACAAACTGCACTTCATACTCAGCCACAGTCATGCTCCCCTGGGTAAGAGACATGAACTCTCGCTTCTTTTCATCCAGGTACCTCACACCAAGATACCTTCTCTTGAACACATTCTGAAAGAATGTCCAAGTTATGTCAGCCTCAGCCATCCCAGCAATAGTGGTCGTCCACCACGTATATGCATCATCCTGTAGCAAGGATACAACACAACCCAGCTTTTGCACATCAGTGCAACTCATCTGACCCAAGATCCTCTTGGTACTCTCCATCCAGGATTCAGAACCTTCAGCAGACATACCCCTAAACTCAGTCCCACCTAGACTGCGTAAGCGCTCCAAGGGTAGTCTTACTCCAGCATCTCCCTGATGCCCAGCTCCTTGAGCTCCAGCTACTGCCGCTCGAAAAGCACCAGCAATAGCTTGCACCAACATCGTCATGTCAGGCATAGCTTGCCCCTGACCAACCTCAGGTCCAGCAGCTCCATCACCAGCTGCAGCTTCAGCTCTTTCTCCCTCAGCACCACCACCACCAGGCGGAGGAGCAGGTAACACCGCACTACCCGCGTTTTCCTCATTCTCATTCTCATTCGGAGCCGTAGCTCGCACATTACTTCTCAACTCTCTACGTGGTGCCATACTTTAACCATTCAATCACAATGCAAATAAACAAAGTCAGGTCCAGCAAGGTAAGCAATCCAAGTATTCAAGCTCAATTTCACTTAAAATCAACATCATTACTTAGCTTTGATTTGGCAATGGGTACCCATAACATGCTTCACCACAGCATACAACTCAATTGCATCAAAATCACAAGCCACTAAACATGCTTTCAATCAATCAAGCATACATAGCATACATACTTCAATCATGCACACATTCATTCCCAATTACTCGAGAACTCAGCTCTGATACCACCAAATGTAACCCCCTTAACCCGGCCTAGACGGTTGACCCGAATTAAGAAAGTCACACGGGGAAAACCAAAGTCAACCCGAAAGTCAACCTTGATTAACGACCATTTTTTTCTTTTTAAACTTGTCTAGATGCACATTAACCCTAGTTATGATCATTCAAACAGCATACTCAAATATCATAAACATCAGAGATCAAATAGGGACCCAATTGAACAATTTACAACTTTAGGGACCAAAATGTAATTTCTGCAAATTACAGGGACTTAACTCAAATTAGAGTTACCATCTTGAAATTAATCAGGTTTCATGCTTCACTGTCAAATTTCAGCTCAAACGGACATCCCAAACTCATACAATTGCACAAACAAGTTTCAGGACCAAAATGCAAACATTCCAAAACATTTAACTGCCAATGTCAGCCCCCAACGGTCGGCTGTTCCGAAACAGGGAGTGCCTGTTTCGAAACACGGGGCCGTTCCGCGACGCGTATCGAAACGAGGGCTGGCATAGGGCTTCCCGTTTCGAAACGGTGCCTCCCGTTTCGGACGCCTGAGTTACTACAAGGCACCCGTTCCGAAACGGTAGTAACTGTTCCGAAACGCCCTGCACAGAATGCAGAAAAATGCATGCTTAAACACACTATTGCCCAACCAATCATGCTCCAAATGCTACCAAACTTTACCAGCAACTCATACAACATATAAGAGACATATTTGCATCAACCAATCAACATATTATCATCATATGTGAAAAGCCCCAATTCTAATGACATGCTTCCTACACAAGCAAACCATTCAAGCATAAAACCTCCAATTCAAACATGTAATGACCAATTACAAAAACCAGCATTACCAACAACATTAAACATACTTAGGGAGTTCAAAACATCTCCCAAAACATACACATAGGTCCCCCATTGCCAAATGCCAAAAGCTAAAAGGTGTACAAGAAAACCTTGCCATACTTGAGCTTAAATCCCACTTGTTTGCTTGCCTTCCTTGCTGCCCTCAATGTACCTTATTGTTCTGCATTATTGGTTTAAGAAAAACGAAAGAGAGCATAAGCAAAAGCTTAGTGAGGAATGCTCATTAAAACCATTCAATAATGCATTTATAAAACACTTTATAAATCATACTTCAAATCATCATTTACTCATGCTCAAAGCAATTTAAACAAGCATTACATGCTTCCATGTCATTACATGTCATATTGGCCACAAGTGATAAGTTCCATCTTTTTAAAACAAGATCAACATAAGACTCACACATAGACTTTTAAACACCATTGTGATCTTATAATTCACAAGAACCACACAAGGACTTTTAACCACCTTTGTGTTCTTTACAAGTTTCACCCCAAGGACTTTTAAACACCTTGGCCCATGGACTTTTAAACACCATGGCAAGGACCACACAAGGACTTTTAACCACCTTTGTGTCCTTAACAAGAACCATCCAAGGACTTTTAACCACCTTGATGTTCTTAAGTAACAAGGCTCACTCAAGGACTTTTAACCACCTTAGTGACCTTAACAAGAATCATCATGGACTTTTAACCACCATGAAGTTCTTAGAATCCACAAGGCTCACTCAAGGACTTTTAACCACCTTAGTGACCTTAACCTTTTTCAAAACATCACTTGCCAATATACATCATTATCATCAAATAATCCACTGTTTTAAAGCATTTAACCAAGCCATATTCATCATGCATTTTAAAGCATCAAACCACATTTAATCAATGTTCAAAAACAAGGAACTCTTACCTTGAGCTTCCTTCAACATATGGCTTACAAAATCAGCAATAACCATGCTAAATCATGCTTTCAAAACAGAATTTAAAACATGCAATAAACCACATTGCATCACAACCAAACCATGGCCACCACTAGAGAGTTTTTCCGAAAACTTACACTTGAGCTTAGTAAAGTTGTTTAGACTTAAACTAAGCTCCCAAGACATTGGTTTCAAAGCTGAAAACCTAATTTCACTCACCGATTCCACTTCGCCTCTTGCCTAAGCACCAATTCAAGCTTCCGGATCACCAACACTTGGATCCAAAGATGACTCCCCTGTTTTAAACACATCAAAGCAGAGGATTAATGCATCATCATGCATTAATAGCTTCAATGAAAGCACCTAAACTCGCTGCTCTCATCCACACTCCATTTTCGGCCACCAAACACAACTGAAAATGCATCCAAACAACTCCTCAACAAAGCCCAGCCATAAACCATCAAAACTAAACATCCTTTAACATCATTCAACAACTAAAAAGAACCTATTAACATCCTTATACCTCCAGCAACATCAGATCCCCAAGATCACACCAAAAACAACCAAGAATCACAAGCTAAACTTAGGAAATTCAACCTATCCGGGATTGCATTAATCAAAACTCAATTCCTTATCAAATTAATATTCATTTAACATCAAAAACACACCTCAACTCGCAGCTTTAACAGATCAAACGAAAATTCATCAAAAATCACCAAATCTTGCATTTTAAGCCAAGATCCATTTCACAACTTAAAAGCCATTTATAAAACATCAATTAAGGATTGAAAACTTAGGAATTTCAGTAAAGAACTGATAGTTTAGAGGAGAAGGACGTTCTTACCTCCAAACTTGAGTTTCTCCTCTTTTAGAACCAAAAAGCTTGAAAAATCAACTAGCAAATGGTGAGGTTTTGTTGATGTGATGATTAGGAATCAAAAGAGAATTGAAAAGGAAGATTTAAGTGACAAAATCAGAAAGAAATCTCTGGAGAGAAAGTGTTTGGGTTGAGAGAAAATGAGAGAAAAGGAAAATTGGAAAATAAGGAAAGTTAGTTGCAAAATAGCAAAATGATTTCCCTCCACTTTTCTTTTGTTTTAAAATCAGAATTAAACATTAAAATATCTTATAAAAATCTGGAGAAACTCCCTTTGGGTAAATAGCTCCTTAAAGATTCAAAGTTTCAATCCTTTCTAAAACAGTCACGCAACTTTCAAAAATTACATTTTGGTCACTAGCCAAAATGTCACCCTTCCAAACCTCATTTTGTAAAATTGATTTCACAGTTTACTTATATATATTAAAAGATGATTTTAGAACATTTTTCCATATTTTTAATGCAACCCGAACTAGGCTTTCCTAATTTCACCTTATTAGATTCGAACAACACTTTGACCAAACCGGTCAACGCCCAAAACTACTAAGCCCAAAACCAGGGCGTTACACCCAATTACTCGAGAACTCAGCTCTGATACCACCAAATGTAACCCCCTTAACCCGGCCTAGACGGTTAACCCGAATTAAGAAAGTCACACGGGAAAAACCAAAGTCAACCCGAAAGTCAACCTTGATTAACGACCCTTTTTTTTCTTTTTAAACTTGTCTAGATGCACATTAACCCTAGATATGATCATACAAACATCATGCTCAAAGATCATAACCATCAGAGATTAAACAGGGACCCAATTGCACAAAATAGAACTTTAGGGACCAAATTGTAAATTCTGCAAATTATAAGGACTTAACTCAAATTAAAGTTACCAACTTATAATTAATCAGGTTTCATGCTTCACTGCCAAATTTCAGCTCAAATGGACATCTCAAACTCATACAATTGCACAAACAAGTTTCAGGACCAAAATGCAAACATTTTAAAACATATAACCGCCCATGTCAGCCCCCAACGGTCAGGTGTTCCGAAACAGGAAGAACCTGTTTCGAAACGTGGGACCGTTCCGCAACGGGTTCCGAAACGAGGCCTGGCAGAGACATTTCCATTTCGGAACGGTACCTTCTGTTTCGAACGCCTGGGCCACTACAGGGCACCCGTTCCAAAACGGTAGCTCCCGTTCCGATACGGCCTGCACAGAAAGCAGAAAATTGGCTGCTAAAACACACAATTGACTTACCATACATGCTCCTAAAGCAACCAAACTTTACCAGCAAGACATACAACATGCAAGGAACATAATTGCATCAATCAATCATCATCATAGCATCAAATATGAAAAGCCCCAACTCTAAAGGCATGCTTCCTACTTAGCAAACCATTCAAGCATTAAATGTCCAAACCAACTACATAATGGCCAATTACATGTTCCAGCATTATTAACAACATTTAACAAACTTAGGGAGTTCAAAACATCTCCCAAAACATCCACATAGGTCCCCCATTGCCAAATGCCAAAAGCTAAAAGTGTTTAAGAAACCTTCCCATACTTGAGCTTAGTTTCCACTTGATTGCTTGCCTTCCTTGCTGGCCTTAATGCACCTTAATGCTCTGCATTATTGGTTTAAGAAAAGAGAGAGAGCGTAAGCAAAAGCTTAGTGAGGAATGCTCATTTAAAACCATACAATAATGCATTTATAAAAACTCATTTGTAAATCATTCTTTAAGCAACATTACACATGCTCTTAAACCTTTAAAACAAGCAATACATGCTTCCATATCATTACATGTCATATTGGCAACAAGTGATACATTTCACATAAGATACACACATGGACTTTTAAACACCATTGTGATCTTACAACAACCAAGGACCACACATGGACTTTTAAACACCATTGTGTCCTTAACCCCATGGACTTTTAAACACCATGGACCCATGGACTTTTAAACACCATGGCAAGGACCACACAAGGACTTTTAAACACCTTTGTGTCCTTAACAAGAACCTCCCAAGGACTTTTAAACACCTTGGAGTTCTTAAGTAACCAAGGCTTACACAAGGAATTTTAACCACCTTGAGCCTTAACCAAGAACCAACCATGGACTTTTAAACACCATGTTGTTCTTAAAATTCACAAGCTTCACATAAGGACTTTTAACCACCTTTGTGATCTTAACCAAGAACCATCCAATGACTTTTAACCACCTTGATGTTCTTAAATAAACAAGGCTCACACAAGGACTTTTAAACACCTTTGTGACCTTAACCATCACTTGCCAATATGTATCATTATCATCAATAATCCATTGTTTTTAAGCATTTTACAAAGCCATAAACATCATGCATCTTTAAGCATCAAACCACATTAGAACAATGTTAAAAAACAAGGAACTCTTAGCTTGAGCTTCCTTCAACACATGGCTTAAAATCTCAGCAAATAAACATGCTAGATATGCTTTCAAAACAGATTTAAAAACATGCAAACAACCACATTGCATACAACCAAAACCATGGTCATCACCAAGAGAGTTTTTCCCAAAAACTTACTCTTGAGCTCAGCTAAGTTGCTTAGACTTAAACTAAGCTCCCAAACCTTCAAAACATTGGTTTCAAAGTCGAAAACCAAGTTCCACTCACCGATTCCGTTTCGCCTCTTGCCGAAACACCAATCAAGCTTCCGGATCACCACCACTTGGATCCAAAGATGACTCCCCTGTTTTAAACACATCAAAGCAGAGGATTAATGCATCATCATGCATTAATAGCTTCAATGAAAGCACCTAAACTCCCTGCTCTCATCCACACTCCATTTTCGGCTACCAAACACAACCGAAAATGCATCCAAACAACTCCTCAACATTGCCCAGCCAAGAACCATCAAAACTAAACATCCTTTAACATCATTTAACATCTAAAAAGGACCTAACAACATCCTTATATCTCCAGCAACAACAGATCCACAAGATCACTCCAAAACAACCAAGAATCACAAGCTAAACTTAGGAAATTCAACCTATCCGGGATTGCATTAATTAAAACTCAATTCCTTTTCAATTTAACATTCATTTAGCATCAAATTAACACCTTAAAACACAGCCCAATCAGATCATACGAAAATCCATCAAAAATCACCAAATCTTGCATTTAAAGCCAAGATCCATTACACAACTTTAAAACCATTTAAAAATCATCAATTAAGGATTGAGAACTTAGGAATTTTAGTAAAGAACTGAGAGTTTAGAGGAGAAGGACGTTCTTACCTCCAAACTTGAGTTTCTCCCTTTTTAGGATCAAAAAGCTTAAAGATCCAATTAGCAAATGGTGAGGTTTTGTTGATGAGATGATTAGCAAACCAAAGAGAATTGAAAAGATATATTTAGGTGACAAAATCAGAGGAAAAAGCTCTGGAGAAAGATGTTTGGCTTGAGAGAAAAAATGAGAGAAAATGGAAATGAGATTTTAGGAAAAATTAGTTGGAATTAGGAAAATAACTTCCCTCCACTTTTCTTTTGTTTAAAAACCAGAATTAAATCATTAAACATCTTAGAAAAATCTGGAGAAACTCCCTTTGGGTAAATAGCTCCTTAAAGATTCAAAGTTTCAATCCTTTCTAAAACAGTCACGCAGTTTTCAAAATTTACATTTTGGTCACTAGCCAAAATGTCACCCTTCCAAACCTCATTTTGCAAAATTGATTTCACAGTTCACTTATATATATTAAAAGAGGATTTTAGAACATTTTTCCATATTTTTAATGCTACCCGAACTAGGTTTTCCTAATTTCACCTTTATATATTCGAACCGTACTTTGACCGAACCGGTCCAAGCCCAAAACTTCTAAGCCCAAAACCGGGGCGTTACATCTCAAACACAAGCAATTGCAACGTCAACATTTGTGACTAAAATGTAAAGCTTGCAAACTTCAGCACCATTCAAATCAGTGCCCAACGGTTACCTGTTTCGAAACGGCGTTGACCGTTCCGAAACGCGGGTTGGTTCTGAGACTGGTTCCAAAACAAGGCCTTCCAGTAGCCAAATCGTTTCGGAACGCCCCTTAGCGTTTCGAAACATGAAGGCCATTTCAGGCCCCCGTTTCGAAACACTATATGGTGTTTCGATACGGTTTGCCCAAATTCAACAGCAAAGTCTGGTTTTTCAAGCAGAAACCCATTCAAACACTACCTAATGACTCCCTAATCATGTCAACAAATCATCATACATAAATGGTACATGTTTAGAACTCCTAAACACATTCATAACTTCAAACATGGAAATTCATATTTCTAGAGGCATGCTTCCTAGTCAAGCAACCCAATAAGCAATTCAAACCTCAAACAAGTGTTAAAGGTCATTTACAATTCAAAACAACCAAGGCAAACATGCCACAACCACATGGAGTTTAAAACATTCTCAAAAAAAACCTAGGATTTCCCATTGCCAAATTGTCAAAACTAAAGGTGTACGAAAACTTCACCATACGTGAGCTTGGTCTCTCTTGGATGAACTTAACTTCCTTGATGCCCAATACACCTCAATTATCTGCATTATTGGTAAAAGAGAGAGCGTAAGCACAAATTCTTAGTGAGGCATGCTCTAAGTAAACCAACACAATAATGCATTTTTAGAAAACACTTACAACAAAGCTTTTAAACCACATGCTCATCTCTTTCTCATACTACCATGCATCAATTTCAAGCATATCATGCTTTGTTACATTTAAATACATCATATTGGCTTTCAAGTGATAGTTCAAAACCATTTCAACACAAAACACAATCGGATACGCGGATTACAAGCGTTGTCCCACACGCTTCATACACACTACCGGACTACACAAGGTTTACACTCAAGAGCAATCCCTCCATTGATGTGACACCTGTGGTGGAGTATAACGGTACAATCTCAACCCCTCAACACCACTCATCGGTAGTTGTATAATTCCACTAACGAGAGTAAGGGACACATAACACAAGATCCACACACGGACTTTCAACCACCGTTGTGATCTTACCTCAATCGTTAAGGTACTTGGATGGAGTTTACGGTACAATCACAACCCCTCAACATCCAAGGCGACTTTACTTACGGTGCACCCAATCCTATAGCCGGCTAACTATATCTCCAATTAATTGTTTCAAAGCTGGAAAACCATCTCCACTCACCAATTACGTTTCACTTGCTTGCCGAAACGCCAATTAAGCTTCCAAATAAACTCCAAAGGTGTTCGAAGATGTCTCCCTTGTTTTAGACACATCAAAGCATAGGATTAATGCATCATCATGCATTGAAATCTTTAGCCAACACACCTAAACTCACTACTCTACCCAAAACCCACATTTCGGCTACCAAACACAACCGAAATCACCTCCAAACTCTTCCAAAACTTTACCCAGCCAAGATTCATCATTTCTAAACATCAATCACCATTAAAAACAAACCTAAACTCGACCTTATACCTCCAGCTATAACAGAACACCAAGAACACCTCAAAAACCATCATTTTCTTGAGTAAAAACTTAGGAAACACAACCTATTAGGGATTGGATTGATAAAACCTCATTTCTAACATCATTTAATAACCAAAATACATTAAAGAATCACCTCAAAACAGAGCACAATCAATCACAACGAAATTCTTCAAGATCTCTTCCAAAATCTTGAGTTTTAAGCCAAAATCATGTTTCTAACATTAAAACCATTTATAAAACTTAAATTAAGGATTGACAACTTGGGAATTTCAGTAAAGAACTGATTATTTAGAGGAGAAGAACAATCTTACCTCTAAATGATGATTTCTCCTTGATTTGGGCCAAATTCCTTGAAAAATCAATGTGGAAATCAAAAGGATTTGTTGCTAGATTGATTATGAAACAATGAGTGATGGAAATATCATCAAATGAGGTGAAGATCAAAGTGAATTGTGCTGGAGAAAATGTGTTTAGATGATAAGATTTTGAGAGCAAAAGGAATGTGAGAAAATTAGAGAAAAGGTAGTTATGAGAATCCAAAAGTAGTTTCCATCTTTATTTTATTTAAATAAAACATTAATTAAATCACCCAAATTAAGGAAAAATTTGGAGAAAACATTTTTGGGTAAATTAGCTCCTTAAAGATTCAAAGTTTCAATCCTTTACAAAACAGTCACTACTAAACTTTTCAAAAATTGCATTTTGGTCACTACACTGAAATGTAGTATTTCCAAACCTTATTTTGTAAAATTGATTTCACCACTCTCTTATATATATTAAAGGAGGATTTTTAGATATTTTCTATATTTTTAAAGCATTTCGAACTAGGCTTTCCCTAAAACCTCTTTTTATATTAAAACTGTTTCCCAGACCGGTCCAACCAAACCCTAAACTTCTAAGCCCAAAATTGGGGTGTTACAACTCTCCTCCTCTTAAGAAATTTTGTCCTCGAAATTTACCTGGAGGAAAAAGGTAAGAAAACTGCTTCAACATGTCATCCTTTCTTTCCCACGTGGCTTCCTCAACACCACGATGCCTCCACAACACCTTAACCAATTCAATGGTCTTACCTCGAAGAACTTTACTGTCCGAATCCAGAATTTCAAATGGCTCTTCATCATAGGTCAAATCTGGATTCAACTCCACTTCTTCCACAGGCATAACATGCGAAGGATTCGATCTATACATCCGAAGCATAGAGACATGAAACACATCATGTATCTTTTCCAACTCTTGCGGCAACCTCAACTTGTACGCAACGGAACCCACACGTTCAATCACCTCGTATGGTCTAATATACCTAGGGCTCAACTTACCCTTCTGGCCAAACCTCATCACCTTCTTCCAAGGTGAAACCTTCAAAAACACACGGTCACCCACCGCAAACTCAATCTCCTTACGCTTCAAATCTGCGTAAAACTTCTGCCAATCAGAAGCTGCCTTCAACCGCTCACAAATGAGCTTCACCTTCTCGGTGGTTCCTTTCAACAAAGCCGACATCGATACCAACTTCTGACTTGTTTCAGCCCAGCAAAGAGGAGTTCTACACTTCCTCCCATACAAGGCTTCATAAGGTGCCATTTGAATACTTGCCTGGTAGCTATTGTTATAAGCAAACTCCACCAAAGACAAATGCTTCTCCCAAGAACCTTGAAACTTAATCACACAACACCTCAACATATCCTCAAGCACTTGGATAACACGCTTAGAATGTCCATCCGAATGTGGATGATAAGAAGTACTGAAATTCAACCGCGTACCCAAAGTTTGGTGCAAACACTCCTAAAAACGCGATGTAAACCTCGGATCTCTATCCGGCACCATAGACTTTGGCACACCATACAGTCGCACAATCTCAACAATGTACAGCTCTGCTAGCTTATCCAAGGTATACGTGGTATGCACAGGTAAGAAATGCGCACACATCGTAAGGCGATCCACAATCACCCACACCGAATTCTTCTTTGATGGTGACAAAGGCAAACCAGACACAAAGTCCATGGTAATCCTTTCCCACTTCCACTCAGGAATCCTCAACGGTTGCAACAACCCTGAAGGAAACTGATGCTCAGCTTTAACCCGCTGACAAACCATGCACTTACTCACGTACTCCGCAACATCTTTCTTCAAACCCACCCAATAGTACTCATCCTTCATATCACGATACATCTTTGTACTACCAGGGTGTATAGCAAAAGGACTACTATGAGCTTCAGTCAGAATAGTTTGCCTCAACTCCGCATCATTCGACACTACTATCCGACTTCCAAAACATAGAACTCCATCATCATTAAAACAGAAATCCGATGGTCTATCCTCAGCAATATCCTGCACATGTGGCACCAAGGAATCATCCAACAACTGCTTATCCTTTATCAACTGAACCAAAGATGGTTTCACTTGCAATTCAGCCACAAGACCCCCATCTCGCGAAATACTCAAGCTGGCAAACATAGCCATTAACTTCACTGCCACCTTTCTACTCAAGGCATCTGCTACAACATTAGCTTTTCTCGGATGGTACTCGATCGTCAAATCGTAATCTTTAAGCAACTCCACTGAACGTCGTTGCCTAAGATTCAACTCTTTCTGAGACATCAGATACTTCAAACTCTTGTGATCCGTGTACACCATACACTTCTCACCGTACAGATAATGTCTCCAAATCTTCAAAGCAAAAACCACCGCAGCTAACTCAATATCATGCGTAGGATAATTGCGCTCATGCACCTTCAACTGGCGCGATGCATAAGCCACCACCTTACCCTCTTGCATTAACACACACCCCAAACCAACATAGGACGCGTCGTTGTACACCACAACAAACTTGTCCAAGTATTCATGGAACACTCTATTCATCATGTCCATAAAAGCTGTAGGAGCATTCGTCAAGCTAAACGGCATTACAAGGAACTCATAATGCCCATACCTCGTCATAAAGGCTATTTTTGGCACATCCACCTCTTTCACCTTAAGCTGGTAGTAACCTGACCTTAAGTCAATCTTAGAGAACACAACCACTCCCCGAAATTAATCAAAAAGATCATCAATCCTCGGCAAAGGATACCGATTCTTGATAGTCAACTTGTTCAGCTGGCGATAATCAATACACATTCTCATAGTGCCATCCTTCTTCTTCACGAACAAGACAGGTGCAGCCCAAGGTGACACACTAGGTCGAATGAAACCACGGTCAATCAACTCCTGAAGTTGCGTCTTCAACTCCTTCAACTTTTTAGGTGTCACGCGATAGGGAGCAATGGACACTGGAGTTGTGTTTTCATACAGCTCAATTCTAAACTCCACCTCTCGTCTAGGCGGCAATCCAGGTAACTCCTCCGGAAACACTCCAGGAAACTCTCGCACAGTCCTGATATCTTGAACGCGCAACTCCTTAGAGCTAGGATTCATCACAAAGTCTAGGTAAGTTTCACAACCTTGCCTCAGCATTCGACTTGCTTCCAACGTAGACACCACATTGGCAAGAAACTTCACATTCTCACCAACCACCACTACTTCGTAATCATCCACAAGTTTCAACGAAACTCGCTTGTTCTCACAATCCACTACAGCTCGATGTTCAACAAGCCAATCCATACCAAGGATCACATTAAAGCCATAGAATGGCAATTCCATGAGATCAACAAGAAAAACATGGTTTTGCACTTTCAAGGGACATCTTCTATACAACTTCTGTGTTACGACTGTCTCACCAAAGGAACTAGTCACACGCATACCAACATCCAAGGACTCAACAGGTAAACCAAGCATTTGAGCATATTCACGGAATATGTATGAGTGTGTAGATCCAGAATCAATCAAGGAAAGTAATGACAAGGATTGCAAAGTAAAGGTACATGTGATCACATCCGTATCATTCCTTCCCTCACGCTGAGCATACACTCGAGCCTGGCCACCACCCTCAGGTTGAACAGCCACAACATGCACCACATTCCTCCCACCGTCATCTATGCGCTGGAAGTTACCACGGCCGCGCCCACGACCTCTCTGTGGTGCAACTACCCCAGGAGCACGTCCCTGACCACCACCAGCCAACAAGGGACACTCCCTCCTCATGTGGTCTGTTGAACCACAATTCCAACATGAATTACCTGTCACTGCAACAGGAGCCTGAACTTCTCTCGCTGCTCGAGGACAATCTCGCCTCAAATGGCCACGAGATCCACACGTCCAGCACGTGTTCTGATCAGCCCTCATCTTATCTCCCTAAAGAGGCGCACCATGTCCTCCATTACCACGCCTAGCAAAAGACTGATACCTCTGATCTCGTCCTCTCTTATTTCGTCCACCACCAGAACTAAGATCAGCAGCTCTTTTTTCCGAGCTAGAACTAACGCCTCTAGAAGACAAACCCAAGTTCTGCTCAATGTCCTTCGCTCTACTCACGAGCACATCAAAATCTGTATACTCAGTCGTAAGCATAAAAGTCTTCACGTCCGTTACCAATCCATAACGGAAAAGTGCACACCTCTCCCGCTCATCAGGGATTAGCTCAGGTGCATATTGACTAAGGCGGACAAACTGGATCTCATACTCAGCTACCGTCATGCTTCCTTGTACAAGAGACATAAATTCTCTTTTCTTCTCATGTAGGTATCACACACCCAGATACTTTTGCTTGAACGCATTCAAGAAGAACGTCCAAGTCACATCATTGTCCTCCATTCTAGAGACAATGGTCGTCCACCACGTATAAGCATCATCATGCAGCAGTGACACCACACAACCCAACTTCTGCACATTGTTGCAATTCATTTGCCCCAAAATCCTCTTAGTGCTTTCCAACCAAGACTCAGATCCTTCCGGAGATAAACCTCTAAACTCAGTCCCTCCCAGACTGCGAAGACGTTCCAAAGGCAATCTCACATTAGCATCACCTTGATGCGCAACTCCATGAGCTTCAGCTACTGCTGCCTGAAAAGCTCCAGCAATAGCCTGAATCAACACTGTCATGTCAGGAGCAGCTTGCCCCTGCACACCTTCAGATGCAGCGAACCCAGCATTATCACATCCAGCACCACCACCGCCGGGTAGTCCGCCACCAGGGGAGGAGGTAAATCCACAACATTCTCAGCATTCTCCTCATTCTCATTCTGAGCCATGGCTCTTGTAATCATTCTCATCTCTCTACGCGGCCCCGTTTACAAGAAAACAATGCACTGACACAAATGCAATAAACATAATTAGGCTCAACAAGGTAATTAATCCAAGTACTCAAGCTCTTTTTCAAAAACAGTTCCTTTCATTAGTTTTGATATGGCAATGGGATCCCCTAACACATTCCATCATAGCATATCATCACAATTGAAACCATGCATCACAATTCAGACAACATTCTTTCACCCAAAAGGCATAACATGCAAATGCACATACATCACCCACATAACCATTCCCATATACACGAGAACTAAGCTCTGATACAACCAAATATAACCCCCTTAGCACGGCCTAGACGGTTGACCCGAACTACGAAGATTACACGCGGAAAACTAAAGTCAACCCGAAAGTCAACCTTGATTAACGACCCTTTTTTTACTTTTTAATCTTGTCTAGATACAAGTTAACCCTAAGTGAGTGCTCATGAAACATATAAGAGAAAGGCACAGCGATCGAACAACAAAGAGGGACTCAATTGCACTTATTACAAGTTTAGGGACCAAATTGTAATTTCTATAAATTAGAAGATCATAACTGATTTTAAAGTTACCAAAATGAAATTAGTCATATTACATGCTTCTCTGCCAAAATTCAACTTAATTGGACATCTCGAACACAAGCAATTGCAACATCAACATTTGGGACTAAAATGTAAAGCTTGCAAACTTCAGCACCATTCAAATCAGTGCCCAACGGTTACCTGTTTCGAAACAGCGTTGACCGTTCCGAAACGCGGGTTGGTTCCGAGACTAGTTCCGAAACAAGGCCTTCTAGTAGCCAAATCGTTTCAGAACGCCCCTTAGCATTTCGAAACACGAAGGCCATTTCAGGCCCCCATTTCGAAACACTAGAGGGTGTTTCGATACGGTTTGCCCAGATTCAGCAGCAAAGTCTGGTTTTTCAAGCATAAACCCATTTGAACACTACCTAATGACTCCTTAATCATGTCAACAAATCATCATACATAAATGGTACATGTTTAGAACTCCTAAACACATACATAGCATCAAACATGGAAATTCATATTTCTAGAGGCATGCTTCCTAGTCAAGCAACCCAGTAAGCAATTCAAACCTCAAACAAGTGTTAAAGGCCATTTACAATTCAAAACAACCAAGGCAAACATGCCACAACCACATGGAGTTTAAAACATCTCCCAAAACAAAAACCTAGGATTTCCTATTGCCAAATTGTCAAAACTAAAGGTGTACGAAAACTTCACCATACGTGAGCTTGGTCTCTCTTGGATGAACTTAACTTCCTTGATGCCCAATACACCTCAATTATCTGCATTATTGGTAAAAGAGAGAGCGTAAGCACAAATGCTTAGTGAGGCATGCTCTAAGTAAACCAACACAATAATGCATTTTTAGAAAACACTTTCAACAAAGCTTTTAAACCACATGCTCATCTCTTTCTCATGCTACCATGCATCAATTTCAAGAATTTCATGCTTCGTTACATTTAAATACATCATATTGGCTTTCAAGTGATAGTTCAAAACCATTTCAACACAAAACACAATCGGATATGCGGATTACAAGCGTTGTCCCACACGCTTCATTCATACTACCGGACTAAACAAGGATCGCACTCAAGAGCAATCCCTCCATTGATGTCACACCCGAGGTGGAGTATAACGGTACAATCTTAACCCCTCAACACCACTCATCGGTAGTTGTATAATTCCACTAACGAGAGTAAGGGACACATAACACAAGATCCACACACAGACTTTCAACCACCGTTGTGATCTTACCTCAATCGTTAGGGTACCTGGATGGAGTTTACGGTACAATCACAACCCCTCAACATCCAAGGCGACTTTACTTACGATGCACCCAATTCTATAGCCGGCTAACTATATCCGATTCAAATACTTTAAAACCATTACATCACTTGCCAATATACATCAAATACCATCAACAATTCACTGTTTTAAAGCATTACTCAAAGCCATTAAACATCATGCATGTCCATGCATCATTACCAAATTAATAACATGTCAAACCAATGATCGCTTACCTTGAGAATCCTTCAATACATGGCTTTCAAAACCAGCATTAACCATGCTAAAACATGCTTTCAAAACAGTAAATAAACATGCAATTTATACTACGCCAATTAAGCTTCCAAATCAACTCCAAAGGTGTCCGAAGATGTCTCCCCTGTTTTAGACACATCAAAGCAGAGGATTAATGCACCATCATGCATTAAAATCTTCAGCCAACACACCTAAACTTGTTGCTCTACCTAAAACCCACATTTCGGCTACGAAACACAACCGAAATCACCTCCAAACTCTTCCAAAACTTTACCAAGCCAAGATCCATCACTTCTAAACATTTCTAAATATCAACCACCATTAAAAAAACCTAAACTCGACCTTTTACCTCCAGTTATAACAAAACACCAAGAACACCTCAAAAACCACCATTTTCTTAAGTAAAAACTTAGGAAACACAACCTATTCGGGATTGGATTGATAAAACCTCATTTCTAACATCATTTAATAACCAAAATACATTAAAGAATCACTTCAAAACAGAGCCCAATCAATGTGGAAATCAAAAGGATTTGTTGCTAGATTGATTATGAAACAATGAGTGATGGAAACCTCATCAAATGAGGTGAAGATCAAAGTGAATTGTGCTGGAGAAAATGTGTTTGGATGATAAGATTTTGAGAGAAAAAGGAATGTGAGAAAATTAGAGAAAAGGTAGTTATGAGAATCCAAAAGTAGTTTCCATCTTTATTTTATTTAATTAAAACATTAATTAAATCACCCAAATTAAGGAAAAATTTGGAGAAAACATTTTTGGGTAAATTAGCTCCTTAAATATTCAAAGTTTCAATCCTTTACAAAACAGGCACTATTAAACTTTTCAAAAATCGCATTTTGGTCACTACACCGAAATGTAGTATTTCCAAACCTTATTTTGTAAAATTGATTTCACCACTCTTATATATATATATATATATATATATATATATATATATATATATTAAAAGATGATTTTTAGATATTTTTCTATATTTTTAAAGCATCCCGAACTAGGCTTTCCCTAAAACCTCTTTTTATATTTGAACCGTTTCCCAGACCGGTCCAACCAAACCCTAAACTTCTAAGCCCAAAATCGGGGTGTTACATTTTTGGAGTCATTCCTTGGGGTGGCAACAGCCTCCACCCATTTTGACACGTAGTCGACTACTAGAAAAATATATAGATCTCCATATGATGCAGGAAACGGACCCATGAAGTCAGTTCCCCACACGTCAAAGATTTCAATCTCCAGAATATTTTGCAATGGCATTTCATTCCGCCTGGAGATGTTCCCCTTTCTTTGGCATCTATCACAAGTCATGTAGAACTCGTGTGCATCTTTGAAAAGTGTAGGCCAATAGAATCCTACTTGAAGAACTTTTGCAGCAGTTCTAGCACCACTAAAATGCCCTCCACATGTCAATGAATGACAATGGTACAGAATGCTATGGTATTCTTCCGCTAGAACACATCTTCTTATGATCTGATCAGGACATTGCTTGAACAAGTAGGGTTCATCCCAATAGTAGAATCCTGCAGTGTGTCTGAATTTCTTGAGTCTCTAGCTAGATAAATTAGGAGGCAAAATACCACTAATTAGATAATTAACAATATCAGCATACCATAGAATTGTTGTAGCAGCTAGCAGATTCTCATAAGGGAATTCCTCCTTAATTTCAGTTTCACTATCCTGTATGATAACATTTTCTAGCCCAGATAAATGATCAGCTACTTGGTTCTCACATTCTTTCCTATCTCTAACTTCTAAGTCAAATTCTTGCAGCAAGAGTATCCATCTAATCAGTCTAGATTTAGCATCCTTTTTAGTCCCTAAGTATTTAATGGTTGAATGATCGGTATGAACTATGACCTTAGTGCCTATCAAGTGTGACCTAAACTTATCAAAGGCAAATACTACAGCAAGCAGTTCTTTTTTAGTGGTGGTGTAATTGATTTGTGCATCATTCAAAGTGTGACTAGCATAATAAATAACATGAAATAGTTTACCTCGGCGTTGTCCAAGTGCTGCACCGACGGCATAGTCACTTACATCACACATCAGCTCAAATGGCTCGTTCCAATCAGGTGGAATGACAATTGGAGCTGAGATAAGCTTCTCTTTCATTTCTTGAAATGCGCTATAGCAATCTTTGTCGAACACAAATGGTTGATTTTTTTGTAGCAAATTGCATAGCGGCTTTGAGATCTTTGAAAAGTATTTGATGAATCTCCGATAGAAGCCAGCATGCTCTAGGAAGCTTCTTACTCCCTTGGAAGTAGTGGGGGGAGGTAGTTTTTCAATGACCTCAACCTTTGCTTTGTCAACTTCTATCCCTTGCTTCGAGATCTTGTAGATTAAGACTGTTCCTTCCGTTACCATGAAATAGCATTTTTCCTAATTGAGCACCAAGTTAGCTTCCTCACACCTCTTTAGGACATTGGCGAGATTGCCCAAGCATGTGTCGAAGTCATCTCCGGAGACCGAGAAGTCATCCATGAAAATTTCTAAAAAATTCTCGACCTTGTCTGAAAAAATAGCCAGCATACATCTTTGAAAAGTTGTTGGAGCATTGCAGAGACCAAATGGCATTCTCCAAAAAGCATAAGTTCCATAAGGGCATGTGAAAGTTGTCTTCTCTTGGTCTTCGGGTGTTATAGCAATTTGATTGTACCCAGAATACCCATCGAGGAAACAGTAGAATGTCTTGCCCGCTAGTCGATCTAACATCTGATTAATGAATGGGAGGGGAAAATGGTCCTTCTTGGTTGTCTTGTTGAGCTTCCTATAGTCCATGCAAATCCTCCACCCCGTGACGGTTCTAGTAGGCAATAGCTCATTCTCCTCGTTGCTTACCACGGTCACGCCTCCCTTCTTCGGTACACATTGCACCAGGCTGACCCATGAGCTATAGGATATAGGGTAGATTACTCCAGCATCAAGCCACTTGATTATTTCTTTCATCACCACATCCTTCATGATTGGGTTTAATCTCCTTTGGGGCTCAACTAAATTGTTGTGACAATCATCAAGCAAAATTTTGTGCATACATATAGCAGGGCTTATACCCTTCAAATCAGCCATAGTCCACCCTAGCGCATTTTTATGTTGTAACAACATATTTACTAAACTAGTTTCTTGCTTAGGTGTGAGACTAGATAAGATTATCACAGGCAAAGTTTCATTGTTCCCTAAGTAAACATATTTAAGATGTAATGGAAAAGGTTTCAGTTCTAGAGTAGGTGCATGCTTAAGGGAAGGCTTAGGAGGTACAAATTCTGAAAAATCAAGAGGTTCAAAGTGCGTACCTGGTCTAGCCTCGAGTCGACTAGACTGCTCCAGTTCCCTTGAGAGCTCTTCTAGGTTTGAATCATCATCTTTGCAGAGTGCTTCCAATTCTTCCATTTGCATCTCATTGCTTCAACAAAACTCATTAGTCACATTCTGTGATGCAGCATCTATATATTGGCATACTCCTGGATTGTCTGCATACTTGAGGGTGTCATGAATATTGATTGTGATCGTCTGATCAGCCACTCGCATCGTGAATTCACCCTTCTCACAATCGATCAAAGCTCGCCCGGTGGCTAAAAATGGCCTACCCAATATGATGGGTGTGTTGCTTTCAGCTTCACAGTCGAGAATTAAGAAGCCGACTAGAAAGATAAATCTGTCCACTTTTACCACATCTTCAATTCTTCCTTCTGCACGAACATGAGAATGATCTGCTAGCTGTAGCACAACCTTGGTGGGTTATGCCTCTCGAATTCCCAGTTTCATAAAAATCTACTTAGGCATCAAGTTAGCACTTGATCCCAAATCACAAAAGGCTCTTCCAACAAACTTATCACCAATAGAACATGGGATAGCAAAACTACATGGGTCCGTCCTCTTAGGTGGCAGCTTGCTCCACATAGAATAGCATTCTTCTATTATAGCGACAGTTTCTTGCTTCTCAACCTTCCTCTTTTTTGTGACTATATCCTTGAGGAACTTGGCATATGTTGGCATCTGATCAATGGCCTCCAGAAATGGGACATTGATATGTAATTTTTCTAGGAAATCTACAAATTTCTGGAACTGAAGGTCTTCTTTCTGTTTCTTGAGTTGTTGAGGAAAAGGAGGTGGGTTTAACTTCATTTATCTGGACGGGTGAAGTTGCATCTTTTGATGTAGCAATAGCAGGCTCTTCCTCCGATGTTTCTTTTGCTATGACTTCCTCACCCTTTTCTTCAACTAGAGGATCTCGTAAGTTATCTTCTTCGTGAGGCAAGTTGGGTTGAGATTCCTCCTTCTCTTTTCCCCCAAACTTGTCTTCCTTGCCAATTTCCTTGCCACTCCTTAATGTGAGTGTGCTACATTGTTCCTTGCTATGGTGCTTAGTGGCTTCAGTGTCACTAGGCAGACTTCCTTGTGGTCTCGCATACAAGGTTTGAGCTATCTGACCAACTTGTGTTTCTAAGGCTCTGAGAGATGAACTATGGCTTTGCAATAAGGCTTATTGATTCTTAATGTTTGTTGCATGATCTTGTAGCAAAATGTTCATGGTTCCCGAAAATCTTTTGTCATAACCATAAATTCCTTGAATGTAGTCTCCAGCGAACTATTCGATGAAGATGTTGCTCATTTGTGACCTTGCCATGACATCATCTGGTTAGAAGATGGTGCTTCGATCAGATTTTGTTGTGGCGCTGGCTGAGCAGAATTGATGTGCCCTTGATTACCCCAACTGAAATTTGGATGTTGATGCCATCCTGGGTTGTAGGTATTGGAACATGGATCGTTGTTGCGGTTATAATTCCCCACATAGTTGGTTGACTCTTGATTTTCAGGGCATTCACTCAAATGGTGATTGCCATCGCATCTGAGACATGAGGTTGCAGCCTTCACTTCCTTGACTTCGTTGGGACGTTGGAGGTTCTTTAGAAAATTTGTGATAGTAGCTAACTGGGTGGCTACCAATTCATCAACATCACTCTCTCGAACTGATTGGATTCTCCTTCCCGTTCCAAGCCTTGTAGTTAGAAACTGGTAATCATTTCTGGCTACCCTATAAAGAATGTTGAATGCTTCCTCCGGTGATTTGTCTAACAAGGTCTCATTTGCTGAAGCATCTAACATCATCCTTGTAGGAGCATTCACTCCATTTAGAACATAACCACTTGGGTCCAATAATGAAAACCATGATTTGTGCACTTCCTCAATAATCCTTTGAATCGATCCCAACACTCATACATGGATTCGTTATCAGCTTGATGAAAAGAAGCAATATCATTTCTCAACTGAGTGTTTCTATTGGGTGGATTATACCGTAGCATAAAACTTTTGCATTGATATGTCCAAGTCTCCATTGATCCAGCTGGAACTCCACTTAGCCATGCTCTAGCACGATCACGTAAAGAATATGGAAATAGTTTAAGCATTAGCAAATCCTCGTGCACTCCTTGCTGTCTGAACGAGTCACAAACTTCCAAGAAAGCACGGATATGTTATATTGCATCTTCATGAGGCATACCTCCAAACTGACCAATAGTGTTCAACATGTTGAACATAACAGGTTTAAGCTCGAACTATGCTGCCTGAATTTCTGGAGCTACTATTCTGGGATAGAGATTGTCCAAGATAGGAGTCAAATGATCTCTAATTGCTCGTGGTCGAGCTGCGTCTCCCTGGCCATTTTCCATAGCATCTCTGTTACCTTGAGGTGGTGGTATTTCTCCGTCCATATTTCTAGTATCTTTTCTTCGAACACGTCTTCTAAGTCTCAAGAAAAGCTCGATTTCATAAATAGGTGATTGCAAAGGTCCTCTAGGTCGTCTTTTGGTCATGCACTAGCAGGACACCTGAAAAGAAAAATGAAAAACCTAAAATAAATATGTACAAAAATAAAAAGAACAAGCAATATAAACAAAAACCGTAAACAACCAATTGCCAATCCCCGACAACGGCGCCAAAAACTTGTTGTTTGCGTGTAGTGTACTATAACTGATACGCAAATATGGTGCAAGTATACACGCCGAACGAGTAATAAAGTGAGTGAGTGAGTATCGTCTCCACAGGGATTGGAGGTATTCACGGTTTGTTGTAACAATAAAGATTGAACTTTTTGCAGATGACAATGCTATAGTAAAAGAGATGATATAAAATAATGCTGAAGCAAAATAGTGCAGAGAAAGATAAGATAGCAATATGATGAACAGGTCCCCTTTCGTATGCGAAACTCACTACGGAATGACTGTCTGGGAATGATGGACAACTTAACCTAAGCTTCTTAACGATACTAAGGCCCTTCAGCTATCTTCTATGCTAGGTGGGATTTGCTAAAAGTGTTCCTGAACTATCTCTAGCCAGGAAACGGGGAGTCAGAAATGCTACAGCCATACCTCTCGGCGTAAAGTCTTAACACTCCCCTACCCTTCACAAACTATCCTTTTTAGCCCTTGAAACCTATCAGTTATCTCTAATGTAGGTTAGAGTCTACCTCTCGACAGCCACTTCATTGCTTATGGGGGTTCTAAGGCTAGCTCTCTCGATTAGTAACCTCGACACACACTTAAAGAACGGCCAACTCTCGAGGGCTCTTATAACTTTAAGGAAATGAAAATGCATAAGCAAAGCATGGAACATGATAAACACTGAAAAAGCTATAGCATGCATTAAAAAGTACTCAAAATAAAATCATCCATCAAACCCAAGCCACCTAAAACAGTTCGTGGTTGGGCAATATCTTCCAACGTATCATTGCGATAACATCACCAAAGATAAAGATATGAAATGGAAATGCTATAACGACAGAAAGAAAGGTGAACTCACTCTCTGCCATGGACTTCCTGACTGTCTTAGGCCCACCGCCTCTCTTGAGGCCGGTGAGACCAGTCCTTGGAGCTTCAACGATGGAGGACACCAAGTTGGAGAAGATGAAGATGAATGCTTCTCTCTCCTTGTGACTTTCTTTCTCTTCTGCCTCTCTTCTGCTACACCCTTTTTCCAAGCTTCTCTCTCATTTATATAGTGGAGGCTTCTAGGGTTTTGTGCCCTAAAGATGCCTTGATAATCCCAAGGAATATCCACCGGCAAAGTCTGCCACGAGGGGACAAGGAGGACAGTCTGCAGGTGGGTACCGGTTGCTGCACATGTCAGATCGTCTTTTTCTACATGTTCACGTGCTTCTGCAGCTCACGTGCTTCTCACGTGTTGGCCAATATCCACTTCCGCCATGCTATAGCAATTCATAGCACTAGCTTTCTCTTTTAACTCCTTTCATGCGCACCAACAAACCAAAAACCAACATTCCGAGCAATACCCCTCGATATGGACCAAATACCAGCAAAGATAAAGATGCACCCAGAAGAAGAAAATGCAACCTAAATGCAGTCTAAATGCTATCGTATGAACTCAAGAACAGGCAAATGTTATAGCAAAAAGGTATGAAAACAAGGATATTTGTGCAGTTATTAGTTACACGTGGGGAATGGTGAGCACCCCAACAACGACCAAAAATTGGTACCTAGCCGTTTACAAATTGTCTTCATGTCAAAATTTGCAAGTTCGTGTAAAATTTAATTTAATGTCCATTTATGAATATGATCTCATTTTAACGGCCCCACCATCCGGAGAATAAACTTTAATCGCCGACAACATTTCTAGCGCTAACTCGTTACCGCCTTTTGGTAGGACAATGCATTTGCAATTAATATGTTCGAACCTACATACAATACGAACAAAATTAAAGAATATCATACAAAATTAAAGAAATTAACATAAAAAGGTAAGTAAATAAATGAACATTAAATAAAATGAATAAGAATTGCAATGTTAGAAAAGTGCGTCTTTTCCTAAATCAGATCAAAACTTGGCATATGAACGGTTTTTATAAAAAAAAAGCAAATAAAAAACTTACTAAAAATAATAATAATAATATATTTAAAAATGGTTTAATTAAAATATAAAAAATTGGATTCAAAAATAAGCTTGAAGACAGTGACCAAATTGAGAAAATGCTAAAACTCGAGGCCAAAATTTTAAAACAACAATGGCCATTTTGAAATAATTGAAAGCTGGGTATTTCATGGAGTAAAGATGAATGGGGTGACGGGGTTTAATAAGGTAATTTGCCCACTTTTAAGTTGTTCTTCATGAGATGAAGAACACCAAGAACAACAACCGTGCCGACCGCTTTTCACCGGCGGTGGTGGTAAAAAATGCCCTTTTCCAAAAATTTTCAAATCTTGTTGAGTGGATCAATGGATTGATCAAAGCCAAGAGAACGTGAAGTGGGCTTTTAAAAATTTGTTGGAGTAAAAGGATAGCTAAAACTGAAGAACAAGGAATTTTAGAGTGGTTCAAGTTCAAAATAAACTCTACATCCACTACCTTAGCTACCACTAAGGATTTCCAACAATTCACTAATTTGTTCTTCCCCTTTTCAAGGCTTAGGAGGTAACCTTTACACAACCGGTCAAATTTTCTACCCAAAATTTGACCAAACCCTCACAAGAGTACAAAGAAGAATTTAGGCAAGAAAGATATCTCTCAAATACAAGATTGCCCCTTTAAGTACAAACACTCAATCCAAATTTGATGATAAGATAGGAAATGAACACTACACAATTTTGGGTTTACAAGAAATTGGAAAATAAGCACTTTGAGCTTGGATTTTTGCTTGGATTTTATCTTTGATGCAAATAGTTGTTTCAATAAGCTTCAATTTATATCTTCTCTATCAATTCTAGTCGTTTGGGTGGTTAGGGTATTGATTATAGCCGTTGGGACCCTCTCTTTCCACCATAAATGCACTTTTGCAGCTTACTGTGTCGGTACGCGTGGACCTATATCGATACTTCTTTCAAAACAGAAAGAGTCGTTGCACAATTACAAGAGGGCGTATCGATACGCATGTAAGCGTATTGGTACGGGACATGGACCGTTTCGATACGGATAAGACCATACCTTTTTCTAAACTTAGCTCACTGGAAGTTTCCATATTGATACGGCTAATAGCATATCGATACGGGTCAACCACCACTTTAAATTTTAGTTACCTAACAACTGACACCAACGATCGAAAACATTTAAAGCTTTTCGAATTAAAAATTTCATTAAATCCGTATCGATACGGGTGGAACCATACCGATAAGCTATTCAACTATTTCGATACGGTTAAGAGCATATCGAAACGCATTTTTCCAATAGCCAAACTTGTAAAAAAAGGTATCGATGCGGCTGGAAGCGTATCGATACGCCTGGACGTTTTTCAATACTTTGGCCTTGGAACACTTAAAAAATATTTGGAGTTTGAGTTTTTTAAATCAGATTAAGGTGTAGGTGATTTATAAATCATTTGAGGTACTTAAAAATCTATTTCAAGTTTTCAATTTAATCGTTAACATACTTAGTTATATCAAAATCAAACATAGGTTTTACAATCTCCCCCTTTTTGATATGACAAAACCAAAACTTGAAATTTTTTGACACTTTGAAAAACTTTGCAAAATAACTCCCCCTTAGTATTAGCTAGGTAAACTTTCAGTTGAAAATAAAAATATTTTAAGTGTGAGCTTGTTCCCTCTCCCCCTTTTTGTTAGATCAAAAAATAGAGCCATTGATAAACATAGGCAAAAGGCATATATAATAACCAAGCAACATAATATTGATAATCATTAAGTTCAAATTAAAGATAGGGAAAACTACACTGGTGGTCCCCAAACTATTACCGTTTTCCTATTTTGGTCTCTAAACTATGTTTTTCGGCAAAATTGTCCCTTCTGTTACATAGTTCTCCTGTTTTGGTCCCCCGACGTTAAATAGCTAACGGTTTTGTTGATGTGGCATTTTTAAATATTTTTTAATCATTTCTCTCTCCTCTTAAAAAATGTCACGTCAGCAAAATCGTTAGCTATTTAACGCCGGGGACTAAAACAGGAGAACTATGTAACAGAAGGGACGATTTTGCCGAAAAACATAGTTTGGGGACCAAAATAGGAAAATGGTAATAGTTTGGGGACCACAAGTGTAGTTTTCCCTTAAAGATAATATCAACTTAAAATCCAAATAACAGAAAATCAAAGCATAGGTTTTAAAATGCAAACTTAATCCTAAAAACATAAACGGAAGTGCATAAATATCCTAAATAACAAATGATATGCAAAGATGAACTATTATGCATCTCCATCGCCATCTTCATCATCTTCATCATCCTCCTCATTTGCATCATTGTTCAACCTAGTTTGACGTCACTTGTCATGGAAAACGGTAAGGGATATGTTCATTGAGTTGTGACCGCCTTCAAGGGAAGTGAGGCGCATCTCCACATTCTTCATTCGATCTTCAAGGCTTGTAAACCTTGTGTCAATAGCGGTAAACCCTGAATTCATCACTTGATCTATGGAGCAAATTCTCGTGCGCAAACCCGTGAATTGCTCATTTAGAAAAGTCATGAGGGAATCCATAGAAGGTGAAGGAGGAGCTTGAGGAGCTTGAGCGACTTGAGGATTAGAAAATTCTTCCGCGGCCTCACTAGGGAGCTCGGATAGACGAAGCCAACTACCATTGAAGTAATGAAACTTACCCCTTGCAAGAGATCTTTCATCGATAGGATCGGTGAGGGGAGTTGGGTAGTCATGTGAGCAATCTATCTTCTTTTGTTGGAAGAAATAACTCAAAGCCGTACCATAGGTGAAGGAAGTGACGAGTGTAGTGTGGTGATGTTGCACGAGATAGAAAATCTCCACAAACATAATTCGAGCAAGATTTGGACGTTCTCTTTGACGAAAGCATCGAATCAAAAAATCATCAACTTGGCGGATAGTGGAATACTTTCCTCCCGAGGGCCTAAACCACCAAGAAACCATCAAATGTAGGATCCGATCTTGAGCATTAAGGGCGGTGACGGAACCACTTAGGATATGGTCAAGAGCATTCTCATCATCATGACCTTCATCCTCTAACTTAAACACATCACAAAGAGATTGAACATCGATGGTGATCTTTTTACCCATTAGATGAGAGTTAACGGCCGTAACAACACCATCTCTATTGTCACAACACTTGGCATTAGCATAGAAGATCAATACTAAGGTGCGAAAGAAAAATCCGAGAATTTGGAGAAAATCCATAAACTTCCATTCTTGGAGCAAAGGTAAGTAATCAAATTTGAAACGCTCTGAGTTAAGAAAAGGAATTGAAATTACCCTCTCCGGACGAATTTTGTAGTTTTGAAATTGTTGGAGATAGTTGAGATCTCCTGTGGTCTTAAAAGATTATTGATAGATAAGAGTGAAGATCGGGCGAGTATCATCTCCGACATTGGAACCTTCACTGGCTTCACTAGTATGTGCTCTCTTTTTAGGTGCCATTGACTAAAAAAAGATCAAAAACAGTGTATGCGTTAACTTTCGCATTCAACCCATTGAAAATCAATAACCAAGGTTTTTGTTAAGTGCCTAAAAGTCCTATATTTTACCCCTCATTTATCCTTATTTTTGCTACACTCAAGCACGTTTAATTGTATTTTAGGCTAGTTTTTGCCTTTACATCACATTTAGTTAAAATTGCACAGATGCTGCTGAAATTGGTCACTTTTGCAGGTATCTGTCGTGGTAGCATCGAAGGCAGCTGAGGAGCAGAGGCAAGTTACAGAGCAGGAGGTGAGGAGACGATGTTCCTGGTCTGTCGTGACCGCTGATGTGGCAGAAGGGGCGACAGTGAAGACACCTGAGGTAGAAAACGCGAAGTGGAGATCGATGGATAGAGGATTTCAAGTTGGACTATCGTGGGTCACCGCATATTTTTGGAGACTAGAAGTAGAAGGAGTTGTACTGAAGCAGTTCCAATTGCCACCAAGGACGCTGCCGCCGCAGAATGTCGCCCGGACGGCAATACGCCGACATAGTCAAGATAGGTCTCGTTTGATAGAGGATATTTTTCCGAGTCCATTGAGCTCAATCTTGCATTTTTTTAGGCCGGGAGTGGAGCATAGAGCTGATCAAGGAACGATAAGTAAAGTAACTTATCTTTACTTGTTGAACAAGGATTTCTACTCCAAGAAAGATTTCTACTCCAAGAAGGACTTCTACTCCAAGAAGGACTTAGACTAGATTTTTGCCTATATACTCATGTATGTAAGGGTAAAGAGAGACATCACATCCCACACCTCTCATGTCAAAACCCTAGTCGTTTCTCTTTCTTCACCATTTTCTAAACCTCCCCCAGGACAAAGGGTTGATATTGTAAAGTAGTTGTAAGCGTTGTTCTGTTCTTAGGATTTTTCTGTTCAATAAAATAAAACTTCAAGTTTGCTTATTCTGGTTTCAACATCTTGCAAGAGTATCGGGAGAGCATTGTGAGATCATCTATTTACTTAATATCGGGAGAGTTAAGTATACGAAAGGAGTAAGTATTGGTTCTCCAGTTTATGGTTGAACTATCTCGGACCTAGGGATAGGACGAGGTTAAGCGGCTAAAGAAGAATTCATAAACATCAGTGTTCATACTTCGATTCACGCCGGGAGGTATCATCCAAGACGTGTTCACCGACAAGCTTGGATCTAGGGATAGGACAAGTCAATCCAGGGATTCTTGCCGAACTTGAAGAAACGGAGTTGCTTATCGCTGCCGCGACAGCAACAGACCGCTGCCACGACAGATGCTGCCGTGACAAGAGCCAGACACAGAGCAGAAGTCCTTGAACAGTGCAATACCTACACTACGGAGCAATTCATTTCCTGACTATTTTATAACTCTGATTTTTTCTCTTTACTTGATTTATTCGTGACACTCTTCAATCAAATTATTAAAACTCTTTCTTTCTTCTGTGCAGATAGTTAAAGGATAGAAGTATTCCAGTCCCTGTGGAGACGATATCTGATACTCTAGTATCACTTTACTACTTGCGTCGTGTACACTTGTACTATTTGCGATAGTTATTTTGACACACAACAGTTTTTGTTAAAAAATTTAAAACAAAACAAAGATAAAGGTTTAAAAAAATTGTTTTTGAGAAAGCAAAACAAAACAAAAACAAGAATTTAGAACGAAAATCAAATTAAAAAGAAAGGAGAAATTTTTACCTTGATATTGATAGAGAAGAATGAGAGAAGAACTTTGCACCAAATTGATGAAAAGTTTGATTAGCTTTGCTTCATTTTGAAAACTCTCAAGAGATTTTGAGTTGTGGTGTGAAAATCTGAGGGATTGAGAGGCTATTTATAGAGTGAAAAATGGCTAGGGTTTTGAAATTTTAATTTCGGTAAAAGTAGGACTCTTTAAATGCCATTAAGGAGTTGTCTGCGCAATCGTGTATCGATACGCCTGAGGGTGTATTGATACCGTGGTAAAATTGTAAATCCCTTTGAAATGCCCGTTGAAGGACCGTATCGAAACGGATGCAATCCGTATCGAAACGCTTGTTGCTCGTATCGAAACAAGTTTAATCGTATCGATACCCGTTTTAGGCAAAATGTAGCCTGGAAAGCTAATACAGTACTCGTATTGATACGCCTAAGACCGTATCGATACCCTATGCCCAAAAGTACATTTTAGGCTTTAAGAACAACCAAAGGCTCGATTTTAGCACCTCTTAAATGAACGCAAATGATGAATGAACAGTTCTAAGCATATTCTAACAAAAGCATACTCCCTCTAGCTATAAGCATGGATATTTTCAAGAGCGCCAACATATAAACATGCAATTTCACAAATTTAAGCAATTTTTAACTCAAAAAGGGTCCTAAAGGGTCAAGGAAGGCTAGTTAGACCTAACTCTCTCCTAATGGACCAAAAAAGCTCTTTATCCAAAGGCTTTGTAAAGATGTCCGCTAGTTGGTTTAAGGTGTCAACGTACTCTATAACAACATCTTCCTTAAGGACATGATCTCTAATGAAATGATGCATTATCTCTATATGTTTGGTTCTAGAGTGTTGGATGAGATTTTTAGTTAAGCATATGGCACTAGTTTTATCACACTTAAGGGGTATGGTTTCAACTTTAATACCATAATCTAAGAGTTGTTGCTTCATCCAAAGGACTTGAGCACAACAACTCCCTAAGGATATGTACTCGGCTTCGGTGGCAGATAGAGCTACACTATTTTGTTTCTTAGAGAACCAAGATATGAGCATACTACCTAAGAATTGACATGTTCCCGAAGTACTCTTCCTATCGATTTTACACCCCCCATAATCCGCATCCGAATAAGCATGAAGGTTGAAGGTTGAGTCTCTAGGGTACCAAAGGCCTAAACAAGGAGTATCTCTAAGGTACCTAAAGATTCTCTTAACGGCTATAAGGTGAGACTCTCTAGGACTAGCTTGAAACCTAGCACACAAGCAAACACTAAACAAAATATATGGTCTACTTGCGGTAAGATAAAACAAAGATCCAATCATAGAACAATAAAGCTTAGAGTCAACACACTTACCTCCTTCATCTTTGCCAAGCTTTGTAGATGAGCTCATTGGTGTGGCTTGAGGCTTTGCATTCTCCAAGCCAAACTTCTTGAGCATATCATTGATGTACTTTTCTTGATTGATGAGTGTGTCATCCTTCCTTTATTTGATTTGGAGTCCCAAAAAGAATGAATGCTCCCCCATCATGCTCATCTCGAATTCACCTTGAATTAACTTAGAAAACTCTTTGCAATAACACTCATTAATAGATCCAAAAATAAAATCATCAACATATATTTGTACTACTAAGATGTCATGTTTATACCTTTTTATGAAGAGTGTAGTGTCCACCTTACCTTTTTCAAAACTTTTTTCAATCAAAAAGTTTGAAAGTCTTTCATACCAAGCCCTAGGAGCTTGTTTTAAACCATAAAGAGCTTTAGTTAGTTTGAAAACATGATTTGGAAATTTTGAGTCTTCAAAACCCGATGGTTGTTTCACATACACTTCCTCATTTATAAAACCGTTTAAAAATGCGCTTTTAACATCCATTTGAAAGAGCTTGAAGTCATGATAACATGCATATGCAAGAAACATCCTAATGGCCTCCATTCTAGCTACGGATGCATAGGTTTCATCAAAATCTATTCCTTCTTCTAGAGTGTAACCTTGTGCAATTAATCTAGCATTATTTCTCATAGTGTTACCACTCTCATCTAGTTTGTTCCTAAATACCCATTTAGTTCCTATAGTAGATTGATTACTAGGCCTTTCAACTAATGTCCAAACATTACTTCTCTCAAATTGATTTAACTCTTCTTGCATAACCATAATCCAAAAGTTATCTTTTAATGCTTCTTTAATGTTCTTAGGCTATATGCATGAGATAAAAGCAACATGATTCATGAGTTTAAGAGAAGTTCTAGTAGTTACCCCCTTGGATGGATCACCCAAGATTTCACCAGCTTTGACATAGTTGTACTCCCTTGCATAGCTCACTTCCTTTTCCTAAAGAGTCAAGTCCTTCAAGGCTTCAAGAGGTGGATCTTGTGTATCCTCTTCTTTTGTTGGAATCCCATCCTCCTTTGAAGTTTGTCCTCCATCAAAAGCATCAAGGATTCCTACATCATCATCATCATCACAAGAATTCTTCCTCGGAAGGAGGTTATCATCGAATACAACATGAATAGACTCTTCTACTACTAAAGTTTTTTTATTAAATACACAATAGGATTTAGAGTTTAAGGAATAACCTAAGAAAATAGCTTCATCACTTTTAACATCAAATTTACCTAAGTTATCTTTTCCATTGTTTAAAACAAAACACTTGCAACCAAAAGGATGAAAATAGCTAATGTTAGGCTTTTTGGATTTTAAGATCTCATATGATGTTTTCTTTAAAAGTGGCCTAATCATTACTCGGTTTATAATGTAGCAAGCGGTTTTTGTGGCTTCCTCCCAAAAATATTTAGGTAAATTGTTTTCACAAAGCATGATTCTAGCCATTTCTTGTAAAGTTCTATTTTTTCTCTCAACTACCCTATTTTGTTGAGGAGTTCGAGGAGCCGAAAAATTGTGGCTAATACCATTTTCATTTAAAAACTCTTCAAAACCTAGATTTTGAAATTCGGTTCCATGATCACTTCTAATATGAGAAATTTTAAGTTCAAGATCATTTTGAGTTAGTGTTGAAAATGTGATGAATTTTTCTAAAGCCTCATCTTTAGTACTTAAAAATAGAACCCAAGTAAATCTAGAATAGTCATCAACATGTACAAATGCATAAGATTCACCACCCAAGCTCATAGTTCTAATAGGCCCAAATAAATCCATGTGAATAAGTTGTAAACACCTACTAGTAGAAACATCATTAATGGATTTAAAGGATGACTTATGTTGTTTATCCTTAGAGCATGCATCACAAATTTTGTCATTTGAGAACTTAATCTTGGGTAAACCTCTAACGAGATCTAGGGAAACTAATTTTTCTAAAACACTAATGCTAGCATGTCCTAGTTTCCTATGCCATAGCCATGCATCATTTTCATTTTGTGCAACAAAGCATGCATGTGATGTATGAATGTCATCTAAATGCACCATGTATATATTACCTATGCGATGACCAATGAGCATAATATTATTTGATTTAATGCCAACAATCTTGCACGCATTTTTATCAAATAAGACATTAAACCCTTTGTCACATAATTGGCTTATGCTCAACAAATTATGTTTTAGACCATCGACATATAAAACATTTTCAATGAGAAGAGTATAGTGATTACCTATGGATCCAATACCTTTAATGTGGCCTTTGGAGTTGTCACCAAATGTCATTACTCCTCCACTTTTTGGCTTTAAGTCCATGAATCGACTCTTGTCTCCAGTCATGTGCCTCGAGCATCCACTATCAATGTATCATGAATTTTGACTTTGTGCTTTGGTCTTGTAGCAATGTTCCCCCTACAAACAAAGATATGAAACTTTGGTTTTTGGTACCTAAATCATTTTGGGTCCACGAGTGTAAGCTCCCAAAAGCTTGGTTCCCTTAGGAATCTAAGGTGACATAGCAACAACATTATTAGACTTGACGAGTTCGTTAGGAACCCATACACTCCTAATCTTTTTAGCTCTATTATGTCTATGGAAGCTATTTTGTTTGTAGTTATGTGTCTTTCTTTTAGGTTGGTTAGTTTTGGAGGATTCACCTATCTCATTTTTCATACTACCAACATTCTTGAAAGACTCCTTGAGCTTGTTAAGCTCATCTAATACCTTTTGGTGTTCACTATTGCATTGAAAAATAAGATTATTTAGGTCTACATTTTCATTTGGAAGAATTTAAGTTCATCTTACAAACCTAAAATCTTTTTCTTAAATTTTAAATTAGCATGAGAAAGTGAATCATTTTTAGCATTTAATTTGGAAATAATCTTTTTATTTCTTATGATCGACTCTTTATATTTCTCAACTAATTCATCATATACCTCTTGTAACTCATCATAAGCATCATGCAATTCATAAAATGTAAAATCAAAAGATGATGAGTTAGAGGTTACCATGGAGGAAACCTCATCAAGTGCCATGAGGCAAAGGTTGGCCACTTCGTGTACGTCATCCTCGGATGACTCCTCGTCACTCCAAGTAGCAAGCTTGGCTTTGAGCTTCTTCTTCTTCTTCTCAAAGCCCTTCTTCTTGAGTTGAGGGCATTCCGAACGAATGTGACCGAGTCTTTTGCACTCGAAGAAAAAGATTTGATCCCTCTCTTCTTCTTTGTTTTTGGTTTTGAAAACCATTTTTCTTTGCATCTTTCTTCCTCGGTTGGACCTCATAAACCGTGAGAACCTTTTGGCTATCATATCCAATTCTTCTAGGTCTTCCTCCTCACTAGAAGTGCTCTTCTCATGTAGTAAAGCTTTGAGAGTCACTCCTATCTTCTTCTTCTTTTCTACTTCTAGCTTCTCCACTCTTCTCTCTTCTTTTTTCTTTACCTTTTCCTACCTTGCTTCATTATCTCATGAGTAAGGAGAGAACCCACTAGCTCATCAAGTTTGAGTGTCTTTAATTTTTTGGCCTCAATGATGGCGGTTCTCTTCCCATCCCAAGACTCGGGAAGTGAGTAGAGTAGCTTCCAGACAAGTTTGTCTTTCGGGATTATCTCTCCAAAACCCTTAACCCGTTGACGATTGTTGAGAAGCGATCGAACATCTTGGACACAGTTTCGTCGGGCTCCATTTTGAAATTCCAATCTTGGTCTCCTTCACATCACCTGTTCCTTCATAAATGGTCTCTAGTGTATCACACACTTCCTTGGCACTTTCAATGGAAGAGACTTTGGAGTAGATGTCGGGACAGAAAGAGCAAAACAACATGTGAAGAGCTTTATCATTGATTTGAATCTTCTTTCTCTCTTCTTCACTCATCTCAATTTTGTTCTTTAGCACCAATCTTCCTTCTTCGTCTCTCTTCATTGGAACATAGGGACCATCTTCAATGGCATCCCAAACTAGATAATCGTTGGATTTAATGAAGAGGCGCATCCAGTTCTTTCAAAATGGATAGTTATAACCGTTGAAGAAAGGAGGTTTTGTGGTTGATTGAGACTCGTACATGCTTGACCCGGAAGTAGATGCCATAACTTGATTTTTAGATGATCACACTCTTCCTAGGAACTCCTCTTGTGGTTGTTAATCCTTCAAAGAGGTAGGCTCTGATACCAATTGTTGAGTTGATCAATGGCTTGATCAAAGCCAAGAGGGGCTGAATTGGGCTTTTAAAAATTTGGAGTAAAAGGATAGCTAAAAATGAAGAACAATGAATTTTAGAGTGGTTCAAGTTCCAAATGAACTCTACATCCACTACCTTAGCTACCACTAAGGATTTCCAACAATTCACTAATTTGTTCTTCCCCTTTTCATGGCTTAAGAGGTAACATTTACACAACCGGTCAAATTTTCTACCCAAAATTTGACCAAACCCTCACAAGAGTACAAAGAAGAATTTAGGCAAGAAAGATATCTCTCAAATACAAGATTACCCCTTTAAGTACAAACACTCAACCCAAATTTGATGATAGGATAAGAATTGAACACTACACAATTTGGGGTTTACAAGAAATTGGAAAATAAGCACTTTGAGCTTGGATTTTTGCTTGGATGTTTATCTTTGATGCAAATAGTTGTTGTTGGTCTTCAATAAGCTTCAATTTATACCTTCTCTATCAATTCTAGCCGTTTGGGTGGTTAAGGTATTGATCATAGCCACTGGGACCCTCTCTTTCCACCATAAATGCACTTTTGCAGCTTACCGTATCGGTACGCGTGGACCTGTATCGATACCTATCTCAAAACAGAAAGAGCTGTTGCACAATTACAAGAGGGCGTATCGATACATGTGTAAGCGTATCGGTACAGGACAGGGACCGTGTCGATACGCATAAGACTGTATCGATACCTTTTTCTCAACTAACTTACTGGAAGTTTCTGTATCGATACGGTTAAGAGCGTATCAGTACGGGTCAACCACCACTTTAAATTTTAGTTACCTAACAACTGACACCAACGGTCAAAAACAATTAAAGCTTTTCGAATTAAAAATTCCATTAAATCCATATCGATACAGGTGGAACCGTATCGGTTCGCTATTCAACTGTTTCGATACGATTAAGAGTGTATCGAAATGCGTTTTTCTAGTAGCCAAACTTGTAAAAAAAGGTATCGATACAGTTGGAAGCGTATCGATACGGCTGGACGTTTTTTAATACTTTGGCCTTGGAACACTTAGGAAATATTTGGAGTTTGAGTTTTTCAAATCATATTAAGGTGTTGGTGATTTATAAATCATTTGAAGAACTTACAAATCTATTTCAAGTTTTCAATTTAATCTTTAACATAATTAGTTATATCAAAATCAAACATAGGTTTTACAAATCCCAACTCGAACCTTTTTTCAAAATCAAACAAAATAACCTTGGAATCTTTAAAAAAAAAATTCAAGTTCCCTCTTTTAAAAGAAACCAAAATCCAGCCACCACCCGTACTCAGATCCTGGCGGTGGTGGTTTACAACGTTTGCAAGGTAACACTTAATTCCCTTTTACTCTATATATTCGAACTGAAATACAAAATAAAAATAACATAAAAGAACAGTATCGAATACCTCAAAAATATGATTCTTGCTTGTATTTCCAGAAAATTTGTAGTGTTTACAATTCGTAGTTGGTGTGTTGTGTGTGTAAATTACAATGGTATTGCTTTATTTATATAAGTATTTTCTTACCTAGTTTACAAAAATAACTAGAATAGAAATAATAATAAAAAAATAAATCCCTGATTCATGGTACTCGATTTCTATGTATAAGTTAATAATTGATTCGATTTGCTCTGGATTTCAAAGTGATTCACTTTGACTAGAGGTGACAATCGGGTCATTCGGTTCGGGTTCGGTTCGGGTCATTTCGAGTCTATCTAGAATCGGTTTAGATTCGGTTCGGGTCAGTTCGGTTCGGGTTCGGGTCTAATTCGGGTCTGTGTTGAGTCGGATTCGGTTCGGGTATTGGATCGGGTCAAAATCGGATCAGTTGTTTTCGGGTTGGGTCAATATCGGATCGGTCGCTATAGGTTCGGGTCAAAATCGGGTCGTTCGGGTCGCTTTCGGGTCGGGTCAACATTTAAATTTCCGGGTCAATTCGATTTGAGTTGGGTTAAAGGTTTGAGGTTTAGTATTTATGGTTTAGTTTAGAGTTATTGATGTATGAGATTAATTCTGATTCAACTTGTTAATCTATGCATTTGAATTTGATTAAATATTTAAATCAAAGCTTCATGTATCCATATCAAATTTTGATGTATAATTATATTAAATCAAAGTTTATTATATGTAATAATAATATTATTAATAATAATAATAATAATAATAATAATAATAATAATAATAATAATAATAATAATAATAATAATTTCTGAAATGAATTAATTTATTAAACTTAGGATATAATTGAGCTAACTAAAATCTAAAAGCATAAGTCACGGACATAATTAAAATAATTCTAAAACTAAATGTGAAATTTCAATTAAATTAATCTAAATTAAAACTCAATTAATTTTTTTAAAAAAAAGAGAAAGACAATTAGTAAAAATAAAGATGGAAAAGACAAAAATTTAGAGAGAAATAAGCCACCAATTTTTTTAAGCTGGATTGAAAAAAAAAAGATAATTAGAAAAAATAGAGAGAGAAAAGACAAAATTTTGGAGGAAAATAAGCCACCAGTTTTTTAAGCTAGAGATTAATTACTTTTTAGGTCACGTTGCATTTAAAATGTTACATTTTAGTCAACTTTAAGTTTTAGTTTAATTTAATTTAGTCACAAGTATCCCCACGGTTTAGACTTCGGATATAGAAATCCCCTCCCCGTAGTGATATTTAGTCTCTAAAAATTTACTTTTAGTCGAAATTAACTAATCTTTGTAATTTAGTCTATTAATTTAATATAATGATATTTTTGTTCATTTTAATTTCTAAGATTTATTTTTAGCCAAAATTGACCCCTATTTATTTATATGGTATAATTATAAAATTGGTCATTGGACTCTCAAATTTCTCCACTTCCAAATTGTCAATTTAGTCCACAATTTCAATTTTATGCTATATTTTATGGTGAAATTATAAAATTGGTCACCAAGATCTCAAATTTCTATACTTTCAAATTGTCAAGTTGGTCTCTAATTCCGGTTTTAGCTATATTTTATGGTAAGATTGTAAAAAATATCTCTAATTTAGTTTATGGTTTATGGTTTAGGCCTTAGTGTTAATGGTTTAGGGTTATTGATTTTATATTAATTTCTACGGCTTAAGCTTAAGGATGAAATTTAGGGTTTATGAGTTTAGTGTCTAATTAAGCCCCTACAATTCTTTTTTAGGGGTCATATATATTATTTTTGTCCAATCTATTTCATAAAATTATATTCTTATCTAAAATTGACTCATATCATATTTATTTATAATTTTTATAATTATATTTTTTAAAAATTTAAAATTAACTCGAACTCGAACTTAATCAACACACAATATCACGTCACCCTATCTCTTCTAGATTATATACACATTTTAGTTTTTTTGTAATTATACTTATATTGTTATACACGTTTAATTATAACCAATTAAAAAAATATTATAAAGTAACTATTAAATTTGATTTTTTGTAAGAGATAAATTTAATTATAATTTTAGTCCTTCAAATTTTTAAATTTAAAAAAAAATTAATGGTGTTCATCGGTGTTCATCGTTAGTGGTGTTCATCAATGTTCGTCGCCCGTTGTAGTATTTTTCTTTTTATTTTCATATAATCACTAATATTTAACTCATTAGTTGACTAATCTAAATTGAGTATTATATAGATTCGGTATGGGTTGACCCTTTTAACTTAATTTGTTCCATTCACAATGTTAGAATTTAAATATTTGGCATTGTTTAAATAATATAATATTTCATCTTTTTAAAGCAGTTAATTATTGATGAAATATATTTTTTATTTTAATTATAATTTATAAGTTATAACTATATATATATATATATATATATTAATTATAACTATAATATATATTATATTTTATTGTTTTTAATTAAAAAAATCAAATAGGCAAAAAATTAAGCCATCTGCCCTAATCTCCCTCCCAAGTCCCGACATTTTTCAATTTTCCCCAAATTTTAAACTCAAACGGTCAAACCCCTAATCTAGGCAGTCCCCGGCGGTCCTCCACGGCTCCACCTCCATGTCGTCGCCGCCGGCTTCAGCAATCCACACTCCACACTCCCCGCCCCAGTCCGTCGTTCACCCTCACCACTGGTCCAGTCGAAAGTTCGAGCAGAAGCCTGCCGCCGGTCCGTCGTTCACCCGCCGCTGGTCCGTTGTTCGCCTGCCGTCAGTTCAGAAAACAACAAGGTAGTTTTGTGCCTTGAATTATAGTGTTAAAACAGTTCAAAACTGTGAAGAAATTGGTATAAAACTGTAGTTTAAAATATTGTTTAAATGTTAAATGTTAAATGTTAAAAACAGTTCAATAGCAAGGTAGTTTTGTACCTTGAATTATAGTGTTAAAACAGTTCAAAACTGTGCAGAAATTAGTATAAAATTGTGCAGACTCTTATAGAGTTTAAATGTTAAATGTTAAAACTGTGCAGAATTTAAATGTTAAAACAGTTTAAAAATGTAGTTTAAAATACTATTTTGATTGGTATCAAACTGTGCAGAATTTGTAAGTTTAATAATGCAGATTTGAGTTAAAGAGACTACAGAAATTGGGTAAAAACAGTGCAGAATTGTGCAGAATTTACATGATGCAGAAATTGGGTAAAAACAATTTTGTACCTTGAATTATAGAGTTTAATTCTTTAGTTTTGTGCAGAATTTACATGATGCAGAACTAAGAAAATGTATCCAATTTCAAGGTTAGAACAATCAGGAACTAAGAAAAATCCTAAGACTGCAAAAGCTGATATTTTTCGTTTCAAGTTAGAAAAATCCTAATACTAGCATAAAATAAATATAGTGTAACACCCGTGTTTTGGGGCTAGGAGTTAGTCAAGTTAGTGGTCCGAGTCAGTAAAATTAAATTAAATCAATTTGACCTTGGCTTGAGCTAATTGGGTTTTAAAATAAAAAGGAGGGACCAATGCGGTGATTTAACCCAAATGTTTTAAAAAAGCTAGATCACTTTTTGAATGTTAAAGAGAACAAAAAAATAAAATGGTCTTTTTCTCCCCCCATTTTTACACCTAACATGGAAGAGCTCTCAAACCCTTCCCCAAACCCTAAATTTACTATTCCATTAATTTCTCCCTCATATCAAAGTCTTTTTCAAAAGTAAAGGTATACTCTTACTCTCCTCTTCATTTCCTATCTATCCATGGTTATTGATTTTAAAACCATGAACTTTGAAATATTAGTGCTTGATAAAAGTTTAAGTTTTTATTTGGTTTTTCAATTGATTTCGATTTATTATGTTGGGTTTTGGTTTAATCTCATGAAAATACACATTATATGTTGAAATGGAGGATTTTGGGTGAAAACCCGAAATGGGTTTTTGAGACAATTTTTAAGGTGTCAAAAATTTGATTTTTGGTGGGTTTTAGGTTGAAATTAGAGGGCTGATGGTTTATGTATGTTAGAAAAGTGTTTTGGAACCATTTAGTTCTCATTTGGTGTTTGAAAACATGATTTTCTGCTGGGTAAAATAGGAGTACGAAAATGGGGATTTTGATGATTGTTTGGGTTGGAAATTGTTAGAGCTTGGCTTGCACTTATGGGTTGAAGTTGTGGCTGAAACTTAGCTATCATTTGTGGGTATAAAATGTGTTGGAAACTTGGGTTTTGATCAAGGTTTATGGGCTGCTCGAATTAGATAAAGTTAGGGATTGGTCATGACTTGAAATATTGAGTTTGGTATTTGAATTGTATTGCGGGTTAGCTACTTTGATGTTTGAGTTGATTTGAGATTGTTTTGCTTGTGTTGAGGTGATTAGAAGCGAGATTTTGAGTTGGTGAAGCCTTGGGAACAAATCCGGAAATTGAAGACCATGGTTGCTTGGTATTTGAGCTTGGGGGTGGAGGTGAGTGGTTAATGTTTTTAAATTGGTTTTTAAGTGGTCGGTTCAAGCATGTGGACTAGGTTGGGCTTGGTAGACCCACCTACAGTTAGGATTAAGGTGGTAGCCTAATCCTAAGCTTTAGTTAGAGACTTTGGATGCACTCTTTAATTGGTGTTATGCCTTATGATGATTATGTATAATGTGATATACATGTATGTTGAAGTATGGCTTAATGCATTGATTATATGCATGACAAATATAATGTGGATATATGATGTGATAATTGTTTGGATGATATACATGTGGTGTTGGTTTGTGAAATGAGGTTATGAGGTGGTTGCATGATTTTGAGAATCATGGTGAGTACATGCTAAGCACGGAAATTATATTGAAATTGATGTGATGAGAGGTTGTGGATTTTAATTAATATTGGCACTAGTATGCTTGGGTACAATGATCGATCATTAGGATGAGTGTGCACACGAGAGTCAAAACACGCGTGGCCTTAGTGGCGTTAAGCCACCAAGGAGGAGTACGGGTACGCCCGGAAATATTTATATTAGTCGATGATGAGTGGAATCCCATCGACGGGGCGTGAGGATGAATGGAATCCCCTCCGCGAGAGCCGATGATGAGTGTAATCCCACCACAGGTAATGGTTATGTTGGAAATGCGTTCCAACATGTTATTCGCGTATTCGAGTCATAACTAGGTGCCAATATGAGATTATGCATATATGCTTATATGATACGAAATGTGACGCCATTTATGAATCGATATATGATGTGGTTTGTAACCCCCTAGTCCCGGTCTGGCCGAATGACCGGTCCGAGTGGGTCACACGGGGAAAACCGAGTGAAAACCCCTAAGGATTCCCCCTCGGTTAGCAACCCTATTTTTTTCATTTTAAAATCTTGTCTAAATGGATATTGGACCCTAAGTGATCAAACAGCGGAACAACATGTTCAAAACAATCGAACAAACTCAAACAGTCATGGTAAAACCCACTTTTAAACTTAGACTACAGGCGGTATCGATACATCTAGGGGTGTATCGATACCCCTTTGACCAGGTCAACTGGTCCAAGTCAACTAGTGGAGACCGTATCGATACACCTAGGAGTGTATCGATACCCTCCCCACTTGTTGACTTCCCACGGTCAACGCTAAGGAGACCGTATCGATACACGTGAAGGGTCGTACCGATACGGAACTGGACAGTAGCTCCAGTAGTAAAAATGGTATCGGTACACCTCTCAAGTGTATCGATACACGAGGCTTGATCAAGAAGGTGGTATCGATACGGTACCAACCGTATCGATACCCCTGCACAGAAAAGCCTCCAAACTCAGCAAAAACGATAAGGACTCGAATCTAAAAGCATTTTAGGACTCTCCTAGACCCCAACAAGCATTCATACAACATTTACATGCCACATTAAAGTCATACAAGCACCCAACATATACATACATTGAAGGAACATGCAATTGACCCAAAGATGACACTTAAACATACAAAACCCATACTTCAACATTCAACAGAAGGCAAACTCAAAAGTACTTAACCAACATTCAAGATGAGCAACTTAGGCATGGGTTAGCATTCATCATGGCATCACAATCATACAAAAGCAAGGTATAAGGGAGTCTATACATGCTCCTAAACATCCAACAACAAACCAACAAAACCATACATGTCCCATTGCTCAACTATTACATGTTTAACATTAAAATCCATACTTGATGAACTCAAGCCAAAAACCACACTTGGAGGCCCTCCACTTGCTCGAGCAACCCACGAACTAAGGATCTGCAATGTTGAACAAAGAGAGCGTAAGCAATGATGCTTAGTGAGGGTAAGCTCTAAAAACAAACCTCAACATTGCAGGGTCCGAGCACGATCTAGCCAAAGTATCATAATCATACCAAAGGTCCACAAGATAAGATGCATGAGCAATAGACAATAATAATGCCATGATCATAAGCTCAATTTCCATGATACATGTAATCACAAACAAGTATCCCAATAAGAACCATGAACCTCAACACATTGATATACACTTCAAACAACATTGGCACCTAGTTAAGACCCGAATACGCGGATAGACATGTTGGAAACTCATGTCCAACAACCACATTACCTCACGGTGGGATTTCACTCATCACCGGTCTCGCGGAGGGGATTCCACTCATCCTCACGCCCGGTCGATGGGATTCCACTCATCACCGACTACATTTAAATACAATTCCGGGCGAACTCGTACTCCTCCTTGGTGACTCAACGCCACCAAGGCCACGCGCGACTTTAGACTCATGTGTACACACTAACATCCTAATGATCGATCATTTGTATCCAAGTTTACTAGTGCCAATATTTACTCACTTCATTAACCTTGTGCTTAGCACGTACTCACCAACAATCAACATTAAGCATGTCTCAAGCATCATAAGTCCAATCTCTTTCCACATGTATAAAGCAATATACATAGACATTCATACCACAATTTACACGAGACATACACAACCATATAATGAGTTCAACCAAAGGCTCTAGATCAAGTTTAGGATTAGGTTACCACCCTAATCCTAACTCTAGGTGGGTCCACCAAGCCCAACCTAATCCATACTCGAACCAACTATTTTAAAATCTTTAAAGGCAAACAACCACTCACCTACTTCCAAGCTCCAAGACCAAGCAAGCAATCACCTTCAACTTTCCGCATTCGATCCCAAAACCTCTTCCACGTTTCCTCTTGCTTCTAGTCAAACAAAACCCATACATTACTTCTCAATTCCATGCTAATTCAATCATCTATCTACTTTGCAAAACACAACTCAATTTCCACAAATTTCCAAACCACATAGCATCTCCAAAAACCCAATTTTCGGACTCCCACAACCAAGGACTGAAATATCCAATTCCAAGCACCCAAATGACTTCCAAATCACCCTCCTAACATAGGTAGACCATCAGCCCTTCAATTCCAACACTAAACCTCTCAAAAACCCAATTTTTCATACTTTGAAATTTGCCCTAAAGACCCACTACGAAAATTTACCCAAAATCAACCAAATTAAGATATGTTGTAAGCTTCATCATGATTAAACATAACCCCAAAACAATTTCTCAAAACAAATTGAAAAACCCCATCAAAACCCCAAATTTCCATATGAACCCTAATTCCCAAAACTCAATGTTTTTGAAATCTAAAACAATAGATAGGTAGAGGATAGAGAGGAGGTTAAGAAAATATATTTACCTTTCAATTTGGTGTAGAAATCGGCTAGCAAAGCTAATGGAATAGTAACTAGGGTTTAGGAGTGTTTGAAAATAGGGGGGGTTTGAAATTGGTAAAGGAGAAAATGAAGAGGAAGATGACAACTTTTATGGAAAAGTTGTCTTCCTTTATTTAAAATGTGGGTAAATTACAACTTTGGTCCCTCCCTCATTATTAAGACTCAAATAGGTCATTATTTAAAGTTGGTTTATTTTTAATTGGATTCTATTTGACTCGGACAACAACCCGGCTACCTCCTAGGCCCTAGACACGGGTGTTACAACTCTCCCCCACTTAAGGAAATTCCGTCCCTGAAATTACCTGGTGGAAACAAATACGGAAACTGCTCAACCATATCAGCTTTCCTCTCCCACGTGGCCTCTTCCACACCCCTATGTCTCCACAACACCTTGACCAACTCTATGGTCTTGCCACGCAACACCTTGCTATCAGAAGCAAGTATCTCTACGGGCTCTTCATTATAAGACAAATCCGGATTCGACTCTATTTCCTCAACGGGCATCACATGAGAAGGATCTGATCTATATCTCCTAAGCATAGACACATGAAAGACATCGTGGATCTTCTCTAACTCAGAAGGTAACCTCAAGCGATAAGCTACAGGTCCAATCCGCTCAACTATCTCATACGGACCAATGAACCTCGGACTCAACTTGCCCTTTCGGCCAAATCTCATTACCTTCTTCCATGGAGATACTTTCAGAAACACTTTCTCACCCACTGAGTACTCAATCTCTTTCCTCTTCAAATCTGCATAAGATTTCTGACGATCGGAAGCTGCTTTCAGACGGTCACAAATCAACTTCACCTTTTCTGTAGTTCCTTTAAGTAAGTCTGGCATAGGTAACAATCTCTGACCTGTCTCAGCCCAACAAATCGGAGTCCTACATCGTCTACCATACAAAGCCTCATAGGGTGCCATCTGAATACTAGACTGATAACTTTTGTTGTAAGCAAACTCAACTAACGGTAAGTGCTTCTCCTAAGAACCCTGAAAATCGATCACACAACAACGAAGCATATCCTCTAGAATCTGTATCACTCGCTCTGACTGCCCATCGGACTACGGATGATAAGATGTGCTGAAATGCAGACGACTACCCAAAGCACTATGCAAACAACTCCAGAACCTCGAAGTAAATCTAGGATCCCTATCTGAAACTATAAACTTCGGAACTCTATGAAGTCTCACAATCTCACGAATGTACAAGTTTGCCAACTTGTCTAAGGAATCAGTAGTGTTCAATGCTAGGAAGTGAGCACACTTAGTGAACCTATCAACAATCACCCAAACTGAATTCTTCTTCGAAGGAGACAAGGGCAACCCCGATACAAAATCCATGGTGATCCTCTCCCACTTCCATTCCGGAATCTTCAAAGGCTGTAGCAAACCTGAAGGAACCTGGTGTTCTGCCTTCACTCGCTGACAAACCATGCAACGGCTCACATACTCGGCTACATCTCTCTTCAAACCAACCCAGTAGTAATCATTCTTCAAATCTCGGTACATCTTGGTACTACCCGGATGCATAGAAAAGGGACTCGAGTGTGCTTCACTCAAAATCTGACGTCTCAGCTCAACATCTTCTGGTACAACAATTCTATCTCTGAAGCACAACAAACTCTCACCACTGAAACTATACTCTGTCGGTCTTCCTTCGGCTATGTCTTGAACATGAGGAACTAGGCTCGCATCTTGCAACTGCTTCTCTCTAATCAACTGAATCAAAGAAGGCTTCACTTGCAACTCGGTGATCAAACCACCATCATCGGACACACTCAATCTAGCAAACATAGCTCTCAGCTCAACGGCCACTTTTCTACTCAAAGCATCGGCTACTACGTTTGCTTTACCCTGATGGTACTCAATGGTCAAATCGTAATCTTTTAACAACTCTAACCATCTCCTCTGTCTCAAGTTCAACTCTTTCTGTGTCATCAAGTACTTCAAGCTCTTGTGATCAGTGTAAACTATACACTTCTCACCATACAAATAGTGACGCCAAATTTTCAATGCAAATACAACTGCGGCTAGCTCTATGTCATGAGTAGGATAGTTTTTCTCATGAATCTTCAACTGTCTAGAAGCATAAGCAACAACTCTCCTATCTTGCATCAAAACACATCCTAAACCTACGTAGGAAGCATCACTGTAAATCACAAACTCCTTACCTGAAACAGGTTGCACTAACACTGGAGCATTCGTCAACGCCTCTTTCAATTTCTCAAAGGCCTTCTGTCTTGCATTTGACCATTCAAATTTGACTCCCTTTTGCAACAATTTAGTCAAGGGAGCAGCTACTCTAGAGAAGCCATCAACAAACCTCCTATAGTAACCAACTAATCCTAGGAAACTCCTAATCTCGGTCACGGACTTAGGTTGTTTCCACTCAACAATAGCCTCAATCTTCGATGGATCCACTCGGATGCCTTCGGCCGAAACAACATGGCCAAGAAATACAACCTCTCGAATCTAGAACTCACACTTACTAAGCTTCGCATACAACTGGTTGCTCAACAATCTCTGTAAAACAAATCTCAAGTGCTCATCATGCTCTTCTTCTGTCTTCGAGTACACAAGTATATCATCAATGAAGACAACTACAAAACGATCTAGATAGTCCCTAAAAATTCTGTTCATCATATCCATGAATGCTGCTGGTGCATTCGTGAGCCAAAACGGCATCACAAGAAACTCATAGTGACCATATCTAGTCCTAAAAGCTGTCTTCGGAACATCACACTCTTTCACTTTCAACTGATAGTACCCGGATCTCAAATCTATCTTCGAGAACACTGAAGCACCTCTCAACTGATCAAACAAATCATCTATACGAGGCAACGGATACTTGTTCTTCACGGTCAACTGATTCAGTTGTCTATAGTCAATACACATGCGCATGCTACCATCTTTCTTTTTCACAAACAACACTGGAGCACCCCACGGAGAACTACTAGGCCTAATGAAACCACGGTCTAATAATTCTTGCAACTGATTCTTCAATTCTTTCAACTCTTTCGGAGCCATACGATACGGAGCCATCGAAACTGGATTAGACCCTGAAACTATCTCAATCACAAACTCAACATCTCTGTCAGGAGGCAAACCCGGCAACTCTTCAGGAAACACATCTGGAAAGTCACACACTATTCTGATATCTTTCGGTCTAGCTTCACTCATATCCGGATTCATCACATAAGCTAAATAAGCCCCACATCCAGAGTCCATCAACCTATGAGCCTCTAAAGCTGACACCACATTAGACAAGAACTTAATGTTCTCGCCCACTACCACTACCTCGTAGTCATCGGAAAGCTTCAAGGAAATTCTCTTTGTCTCAAAATCTACACTAGTCTGATGCTCAACCAACCAATCCATACCCAGTATAATATCAAAACCGTAGAAAGGAAGTTCCATCATATCAACTGAAAACACATGACCCTGAATCTTCAGTGGGCACCTCCTATACATACGTCTAACCACAACTGTCTCACCAAAAGAACTAGTAACATGCATACCTACATCTAAGATCTCAACAGGGATATCTAACTTCTGTGCATGCTTACTCAAAATGTAGGAATGCGTAGAACCCGAATCAACCAAAGAAAGCAAGGACATAGACTGTAACTCGAAATTACCTACTATCACATCGGTGTCGTTTACGGCCTCTCTCTTAGCATAGACCCTCGTTGGTCCTCCCGCCTCTGGCTGCACAGCCATAACATGCGCAAGGTTCCTCTGAGCATCTACCCTAGGTGCATCAGCCCTCGGCTGGAAGTAGCCGCGACCGCGCCCACGGCCTCTCTGAAAATTATTACCCCTCGCAAAAGTCTGAGCAATATTCGGTGCCTGAGCTGCCTGACGCAAACAGTCCCTCCTAAAGTGGTCCCTCGAACCACAGTTCCAACAAGCATAGAAGTTACACCAGCACTCTCCAGTGTGATGTCTCCCACACCGTGCACACTCGGGCAAGCGCCCTCCTCCTCTATGGCCCTGATGGCCCCTACCATGGTGGCCACCGCCACGTCTCTGATCAAACTGATGTCCGCCACCCCTGTGCCTCTTAGCATCTCTACCATCAAAGTGGTTATGCCTCTTTCCAGAACCAGAACCACCAGCTCGTTTGGCTGAACCCAAACTATGCTCCAAATCCTTGGCCCTCGCGACCAACACATCAAAGTCTGAGTAGTCAGAAGCCAACGTGTACCTCTTAACCTCTTCATTCAATCCGTATCGGAATCGGTTACAGCGTTCCACTTCAGTAGGAACCAACTCTGGGGCATACTGACTCAAGCGAACAAAGCGGATCTCATAATCAGTCACAGAAGCATCCCCTTGAGTAAGAGCCATAAACTCTCGCTTCTTCTCATCCAAGTACCTCGGTCCCAAGTACCTCTTCCGGAAAGCAGACTCAAAGAACCCCCAATCAATCTCTGTCTCTGGAACCCCGGTAGTGATGGTGACCCACCAGGTGTAGGCATCACCCTGAAGCAAGGAAATCACACAACCCAATCTACGTGCGCCCGTACAACCCATCTGAGCCAAGATACCAACCGTCTTCTCCAACCATAACTCCGATCTCTCCGGAGTAGATCCTCTAAACTCCTCGGCCCCCAAGCTACGGAGCCTCTCCAAAGGTAAACTAGCATCATCACACCTAGGCTGAGCTGCAGCCTGAGCTCCCGCAACTGCGGCCTGGAATGCTCCCGCTATTGCTTGCACAAGCGGAGTCATATCAATTCCAGCTGGACCTTGGCCACCTTGTGGTCCATCGCCTCCGACTCCCTCCTCGCCCCCAACTCCAGGTGGAGGTGGTGGTGGTGGAGGTGGTGGAGGAGCGCCAACTCCCGCGGCCCCCGGTCCCTCTATGTGAGCCCCCGCACCAACTACCGGCTCAACAGGAGCCACAACTCGTGGTTCCTGACGAACCAACCTCGGTCTACCTCTCGGTCTAGACATCGCTCTCACAATTATCAACTACAACCACAACAACAAAACATACAAGCTGGGTTAGCAAGGCAAGGCTTCCAAGTGTTTCAAGTACGTTCCCTCACTTAAAATCATTTTTCCAATGTAATAGTAGCAATGGGACCCACACACACATGCTTTAAAATAAAACAATCAGCATACTTGTCACACAAGCAATCATTCTTGCAAACCAAGCAAACACCGTGCAATTCAATTTGAAACTTGAACTTACCTCACTTACATGCCCAAGGTACCCCTTTGACCAGGTCAACTGGTCCAAGTCAACTACTGGAGACCGTATCGATACACCTAGGAGTGTATCGATTCCCTCCCCACTTGTTGACTTCCCACGGTCAACGCTAAGGAGACCGTATCGATACACGTGAAGGGTCGTACCGATACGGAACTGGACAGTAGCTCCAGTAGCAAAAATGGTATCGGTACACCTCTCAAGTGTATCGATACACGAGGCTTGATCAAGAAGGTGGTATCGATACGGTACCAACCGTATCGATACCCCTGCACAGAAAAGCCTCCAAACTCAGCAAAAACGATAAGGACTCGAATCTAAAAGCATTTTAGGACTCTCCTAGACCCCAACAAGCATTCATACAACATTTACATGTCACATTAAAGTCATACAAGCACCCAACATATACATACATTGAAGGAACATGCAATTGACCCAAAGATGACACTTAAATATACAAAACCCATACTTCAACATTCAACATAAGGCAAACTCAAAAGTACTTAACCAACATTCAAGATGAGCAACTTAGGCATGGGTTAGCATTCATCATGGCATCACAATCATACAAAAGCAAGGTATAAGGGAGTCTATACATGCTCCTAAACATCCAACAACAAACCAACAAAACCATACATGTCCCATTGCTCAACTATTACATGTTTAACATTAAAATCCATACTTGATGAACTCAAGCCAAAAACCACACTTGGAGGCCCTCCACTTGCTTGAGCAACCCACGAACTAAGGATCTGCAATGTTGAACAAAGAGAGCGTAAGCAATGATGCTTAGTGAGGGTAAGCTCTAAAAACAAACCTCAACATTGCAGGGTCCGAGCACGATCTAGCCAAAGTATCATAATCATACCAAAGGTCCACAAGATAAGATGCATGAGCAATAGACAATAATAATGCCATGATCATAAGCTCAATTTCCATGATACATGTAATCACAAACAAGTATCCCAATAAGAACCATGAACCTCAACACATTGATATACACTTCAAACAACATTGGCACCTAGTTAAGACCCGAATACACGGATAGACATGTTGGAAACTCATGTCCAACAACCGCATTACCTCACGGTGGGATTTCACTCATCACCGGTCTCGCGGAGGGGATTCCACTCATCCTCACGCCTCGTCGATGGGATTCCACTCATCACCGACTACATTTAAATACAATTCCGGGCGAACCCGTACTCCTCCTTGGTGACTCAACGCCACCAAGGCCACGCGCGACTTTAGACTCATGTGTACACACTAACATCCTAATGATCGATCATTTGTATCCAAGTTTACTAGTGCCAATATTTACTCACTTCATTAACCTTGTGCTTAGCACGTACTCACCAACAATCAACATTAAGCATGTCTCAAGCATCATAAGTCCAATCTCATTCCACATGTATAAAGCAATATACATAGACATTCATACCACAATTTACACGAGACATACACAACCATATAATGAGTTCAACCAAAGGCTCTAGATCAAGTTTAGGATTAGGTTACCACCCTAATCCTAACTCTAGGTGGGTCCACCAAGCCCAACCTAGTCCATACTCGAACCAACTATTTTAAAATCTTTAAAGGCAAACAACCACTCACCTACTCCCAAGCTCCAAGACCAAGCAAGCAATCACCTTCAACTTTCCGGATTCGATCCCAAAGCCTCTTCCACGTTTCTTCTTGCTTCTAGTCAAACAAAACCCATACATTACTTCTCAATTCAATGCTAATTCAACCATCTATCTACTTTGCAAAACACAACTCAATTTCCACAAATTTCCAAACCACATAGCATCTCCAAAAACCCAATTTTCGGACTCCCACAACCAAGGACTGAAATATCCAATTCCAAGCACCCAAATGACTTCCAAAACATCCCAAATCACCCTCTTAACATAGGTAGACCATCAGCCCTTCAATTCCAACACTAAACCTCTCAAAAACCCAATTTTTCATACTTTGAAATTTGCCCTAAAGACCCACTACGAAAATTTACCCAAAATCAACCAAATTAAGATATGTTGTAAGCTTCATCATGATTAAACATAACCCCAAAACAATTTCTCAAAACAAATTGAAAAACCCCATCAAAACCCCAAATTTCCATATGAACCCTAATTCTCAAAACTCAATGTTTTTGAAATCTAAAACAATAAATAGGTAGAGGATAGAGAGGAGGTTAAGAAAATATATTTACCTTTCAATTTGGTGTAGAAATCGGCTAGCAAAGCTAATGGAATAGTAACTAGGGTTTAGGAGTGTTTGAAAATGGGGGGGAGGGTTTTGAAATTGGTAAAGGAGAAAATGAAGAGGAAGATGACAACTTTTATGGAAAAGTTGTCTTCCTTTATTTAAAATGTGGGTAAATTACAACTTTGGTCCCTCCCTCATTATTAAGACTCAAATAGGTCATTATTTAAAGTTGGTTTATTTTTAATTAGATTCTATTTGACTCGGACAACAACCTGGCTACCTCCTAGGCCCTAGACACGGGTGTTACATGGTTAATGCATTGAGATGTGTATCGTTGTAAGTTGAGCTTATGAGATGTTGAGCATGACATAATGTTGATTATATGTTCATGCATCATGTTCATTTTGGCTTTTGTGGATCGGAGGTGAGATCATGCATTTCATTATGGAAATTGCTCGTGCTTGGACCCTGCATTGTCGAAGGTTTGTTTTATGAGCTTACCCTCACTAAGCTTTTATGCTTACGCTCTCTTTTGTTCGACAATGCAGATCAATAACTTGAGGGTGGCAAGGGCAAGGAAAGGTCTCCAAGTGTGTCTATTGGTTAGCTCAACGTATGAATTTTAAATGATAGAATGTAGTAGTTAAGCAATGGGATAAGTATTGTTGGTTTGAGAGTTGATGTATGTCTATGATTGACTTGGTTTGTAAGCATGATAAATCTTGCCGAATACTAGTATGATGGATGTCTTATGAATGCTTAAGTCACTTTGAATGGTATGTAAACTTATGTGAGATGTATGATGCCTATTGGTTCTTTTTAATGTCTTCAAGCATGACTTGTATGAAAGGCTACTAATGTGTAAATTGCCATGTATGTATGATTGTTTATATTTATGCCTTGAGTGTGTTTGAGTATGCTTGACATAAGTTGAATGCCTCTAGACTCTGTTTGTTTGTGTTGTGTGCCTTTAGGGGTCCTATGCGACCCTTAGACTTGTTAAAATTCGCCTAAGTCTGAATTTCAAAGGTTGCAGACAGCCCGCGTTTCGAAACGGGCTGGGTCGTTTCGGAACGGGTAAGGCTTCAGGGACCCCTTATTGGAACGCGTTTCGATACGGTATAACCTTTGAAACCCCTGTTCCGATACGCGTTTCGGAACGTTTTGGCTACTGGAATTCTGAGAAATTCACGAGATGAAGGTGTATCGAAACGGATATAAGGGTTTTGAAACGGTCAAAATATCGTTGACCACGAAAAGTTGACTGTCGTGGGCATTTCGGAACGGTTGACCTCTGTTTCGATACGGCCCCTTGTATAGGCTCTGGGGCAGTTGTCCTGGTCAAGGCGTTTCGAAACGCCTCAAGGGTGTTTCGAAACGACATGTTTAAAAGATTAAAATTGGGCTGTTTAAATGTTGTTTTGGGTTCGAATGTTTATCTCGTGTATTTTATTTCGTTGTTTGACCATTTAGGATTAATACGCCTCTAGTCAAGATTAAAAGAAAAGAAAAAAATAGGGTTGCTAACCGAGGGGGAACCTTAACGGGTTTTGCTTCGGTTTTCCCCATGTGGCCCACTCGGACCGGTCATCCGGCCAGACCGGGACGAGGGGGTTACATTTTTTGGTATCAGAGCCAGGTTTCCGAGACCTTGGGCAGGTAAGTGAGGTAAGCTAAGTTCTTATATTGAATTGCACGGTGTTTGCTTGCCATGTAAGCATGTTGCTTGTTATTCGAGTATGCTGTGATGTGTGATTGTTTGATTGTGAATGTATGTTGTTCGATCGTGCGCGTATGTTGCTTGAAGCATGTTGAGTAGAGTCCCACTGCTTCTATTACATCGGAAAAAGAGATTTTTAAGTGAGGGAATCATACTTGAGCCACTTGGACCCTTTCCTTTGCTAACCCAGTTTGTATGTTAATTTTCTGTTGATGTTGATTTATTGCTTTTACGTAAGTTTAAGGCCAAGGCGTGGGTCGTAGATCAATAAGTGGGAGTTTTGGTATTTGAGAATGTGGATGATGTTGAGGGAGTTCATCGTTATAGTTAAGGGAGTATGGTTGTACCGGAGTTAGGGTATAATTTGTTTGTTTGAGTCAGGATGTATGTGGGTTGATTCTTGTTGGTGAGGGACGATGGGACCGATTCTGGTATTAGTTGGTGAAAAGAAGTGGAGACCTATGAGTGGGAGTCAGAGTGGTATTGATGTTATAGTAGATAAGCCCTTGGTACAGTTTTGAGTTTGTCTCTTCTGATTGGTTCAGAGTCCGTACTTCCATATGTTGTTAACAAGCATGCAAGATTGAATATGCCCGATGAGGTGTCAGAGATAGGTATGAGTACCTTAGTTCTTTTGGCGAGATATAGGTAGGGGTCTCGTGTGAGTAACCTAAAACTCAGAAATGTTAGTCAATGACCGTTGGGATTCAACCTATGATTTTCATACAAGACAGCCGGCCAGTATCCGTGAGTGGGAATCAATTTGTGTGATTGGACCAGTGTGCATCTTAGTTGTCTTCCAGCAAGATTGAGAGATGAAGTCGCTTCTGATATAGTTGAGCCGAGGAAGAAGTCTTGAGTTTTGACTCCAAATTGTTTGGTAGCGGGATGTTTTGAGTCGTCAGGACCGATGTTATAGAACAAGTTCAAGCGTGGTAGTTTGTGTGTGATCAGAACTGAATTTTGAGGTTTCGAGATGCTCTAAGAACGGTTTTGAAGAGTTAGGTTATGTTTGAAGGACCCACCTGAAGACAAGAGAACCGAAAACTATCAGTTGTGTACATGTGAAGTTGCAATTTCTGCGGATACATCCTTTTGTGTGAGCATGCAAAGAAATTATATATACTTGTTGAGATCTTAGACGTAAGACACATGTGACTAGACCATTTAGTGAGATAGTGGTGGTCAGAAAGATGTACAGGAAATGTTTGTTGATGGTTCAAAGTTACGTGTTTCCAGTAGATGTGAAGAAATTGTCTTTTACGGTTTCGATGTAACTTTTGGCATGGTTTAGCTTGTAGAACACAAAGCTAGGGTATACGTTCAGACAAAGAGAGAGTCCCCTTGGAGTTGCCGATTTCTGTGACACTGTAGTGGTAGGTGAAGATGTGAACTTTTTATCGAAGGTCAATCCAGCTTTAGAGGTCAAAGATTGATTGAGTTTAGTTGTCAGGCTTGCCTAGCAAATGTGATGGATTTGATTTTTGAATGAAGATTAGACCGTAGAATGTTAGAATAATTTGTGTTCTTCCCTAAAGGTGTTAGGAAGAATTGTCAGTTTGTCTCCTGACAGAGAAGAAGAGTTTGTTATTGATACCGTCTCCGAGTTTGCTCATGTTTTGTTTGCTCTGTGTCCTATGGTTTCCGAAAGAATTGAGAGTGTTGAAGAATCAACTTTGAGACTTGTTAGACCTTAGACTGATTAGGCCTAGTACATCATCTTAGAGTATGACAGTGCAATTTGTGAAGAAGAGAGAAGACAATACGAGAATGTTTTTAGATTACAAACAATTGAAACGATTGAAAGTGAGTAGTTAGTATCCGTTTCCCAGCATCAGTGATTTGTTGATCAGTTAGGGTGTGCTCCAGTCTTTTCGAAGATTAATTTGAGATCCGGTTGTTACCAATTGAAAGTGAGAGAAGTTGAAGTACCGAAGATAGTTTTCGGGGCAAGATGTGATCACCTTGAGTTCTGAGTTATGCCGTTTTGTTTGACTAGTGTGTTAGTTACTTTTATAGAGATATTGAGCAAAATAATTCCCGAGTTTCTTGATTAGTTGTAGTAGTTCTCATAGTTGACACATGAGTATATTCACGTACCGAAGAAGATTATGACAAGCTATGGAGTTAGTGATGTAGATCCTGGTAGAGAATTAGTTGTATGCCAAGTTGTGCAACGTGAACTCTAAGTTAATGAAGATGTTCTCCTAGGACATGTAGTTCAGCCGAGCGTGTTAGAGTAAATCCCAGGTAAGCAGAAGAAGATGTGAGTTAGAAGAAATTGAAGATTGTGATAGGTATCTATAATTCCTAGGTTTAGCATTGTTACTATCAGAGAATTGTAAATAGTCTTTTGAAGATAGCTACTCATTTGACAAGTTGCTACCGAAGAGTGTTCAGCGTGTGGTCAGATGCAAGACATTGAGCTCTTGAGAAACCAAAAGAAACTTCGAAGAGAAACTTCGACCTTGATTCAACATATATCAGAGAAAGAGTTTGTGAACCATAGTGATGTGTTACATGTAGGGTTAGGTTGTGTGCTTATGCAAGACAGAAGATTGTGACTTGTTCGTCGAGATAGTTGAAAGACCGAGAGAGGAGTTATTCGACACTAGACTTAGAGTTAACTACAATTGTATTTGCTTCGAAGACTTAGAGACAAATCTTGTATAGTAAGAAATGCACACTGTGTATGTACACTTATCATCAGAACTTGAAATATTAGACGACTTAGGAAGGGTAGAAACTTGAACAACATAAAGTGTTAGACTTACTTGAAGACTGTAATCTCATAATTGAGTACCATCCGAAGAGAGTCGGCGTAGTAACCAATGTTCCGAGCTGTGTTGTTGATAGATTAGTAGTAGAGTTACGAGATGTATTTGCCGAATTCAATTTACTGAATGATAGTATTCTTGTGGCCGAGTTTCATGTTAAATCTACCTTGAGTCAGATACTTGAAGAGAAACAGTTGCAAGACAGGTACTTGGCACTTCACGCGCAAGACATAGCGGAAGGAAGACCTTCATAATACGGTTCCAGAGATGAAAGAGTTCTGCATTTTGAAGACAGAATTGTTGTACCGATTGACATAGTGTTTTGAGACGTATTGTTTTGGCCGAAGCACACGGTAGTTCATTTGTATTGCATCCGAGTAGTATGAAGACGTATTGTGGGTTGAAGATAAGTACTTCGGGATTGAGTTGACGAATAGTGTGGTTCAGTATGAGAGGAAGTGTGTAAATTGTCAGCGTGTCAAGACCGAGCATTAGTTTTCTTCTCGTTTGTTACATTCGTGGAAGATTCTTAATGAGAGTGGGTAATAGAGGTTCGAGATTTCGACTAGATCTTTGAAGACGTCTGTATAGTGTTGGGTTGTCTGTTGAAGTCAGATGATCAGTCAGAAGAAGTTATGAGTCAAGTTTTAAACAGTGTTGTTTGAGATTGTGAATCAGGCTAGTTTTGTTGTTTATTTGTTGTGGTTACCACCAGAGTCAGAAAGAGGTTTGTAATGTGTTTCGTGTATCTGTGATTCAGAAATGCGAGTCAGATCTGTCCTGTGCCATGTTTGTAGAAGAGATTGAGTCCAGCTTAGAACCGACAAGCAATGGAGAACCAGGGGAGATCTTAGCATCAGATAGCTAGTGTTGTGTGGTAAGTTTACCGAGTTGAGTAGTATGTTGTGGTGGGAAGTAAAGTGCGGAGGAGCATGTTTCAGTGACTCTTCCTGTCCGATAAATTTCGGGGACGAAATTTCCTTAAGTGGGGGAGAGTTGTAACACCCGTGTTTTGGGGCTAGGAGTTAGTCGGGTTAGTGGTCCGAGTCGGTAAAATTAAATTAAATCAATTTGACCTTGGCTTGGGCTAATTGGGTTTTAAAATAAAAATGAGGGACCAATGCGGTGATTTAACCCAAATGTTTTAAAAAGCTAGACCACTTTTTGAAAGTTAAAGAGAACAAAAAAATAAAATGGTCTTCTCCTCCCCCCATTTTTACACCTAACGTGGAAGAGCTCTCAAACCCCTCCCCAAACCCTAAATTTACTATTCCATTGATTTCTCCCTCATCTCAAGGTCTTTTTCAAAAGTAAAGGTATATTCTTACTCTCCTCTTCATTTCCTATCTATCCATGGTTATTGATTTTAAAACCATGAACTTTGAAAAATTAGGGCTTGATAAAAGTTTAAGTTTTTATTGGGGTTTTCAATTGATTTCGATTTTTTATGTTGGGTTTTGGTTTAATCTTATGAAAATACACATTATATGTTGAAATGGAGGATTTTGGGTGAAAACCCGAAATGGGTTTTTGAGACAATTTTTAAGGTGTCAAAAATTTGATTTTTGGTGGGTTTTAGGTTGAAATTAGAGGGCTGATGGTTTATGTATGTGAGGAAAGTGTTTTGGAACCATTTAGATGTTATTTGGGTGTTTGAAAACATGATTTTCTGCTGGGTAAAATAGGAGTACGAAAATGGGGATTTTGATGATTGTTTGGGTTGGAAATTGTTGGAGCTTGGCTTGCACTTATGGGTTGAAGTTGTGGCTGAAACTTAGCTATCATTTGTGGGTATAAAATGTGTTGGAAACTTGGGTTTTGATCAAGGTTTATGGGCTGCTCGAATTAGATAAAGTTGGGGTTTGGTCATGACTTGAAATATTGAGTTTGGTATTTGAATTGTATTCCGGGTTAACTACTTTGATGTTTGAGTTGATTTGAGATTGTTTTGCTTGTGTTGAGGTGATTAGAAGTGAGGTTTTGAGTTGGTGAAGCCTTGGGAACAAATCCAGAAATTGAAGACCATGGTTGCTTGGTATTTGAGCTTGGGGGTGGAGGTGAGTGGTTAATGTTTTTAAATTGGTTTTTAAGTGGTCGGTTCAAGCATGTGAACTAGGTTGGGCTTGGTAGACCCACCTAGAGTTAGGATTAAGGTGGTAGCCTAATCCTAAGCTTTAGTTAGAGACTTTGGATGCACTCTTTAATTGGTGTTATGCCTCATGATGATTATGTATAATGTGATATACATGTATGTTGAAGTATGGCTTAATGCATTGATTATATGCATGACAAATATAATGTGGATATATGATGTGATAATTGTTTGGATGATATACATGTGGTGTTGGTTTGTGAAATGAGGTTATGAGGTGGTTGCATGATTTTTAGAATCATGGTGAGTACGTGCTAAGCACGGAAATTATATTGAAATTGATGTGATGAGAGGTTTTGGATTTAAATTAATATTGGCACTAGTATGCTTGGGTACAATGATCGATCATTAGGATGAGTGTGCACACGAGAGTCAAAACGCGCGTGGCCTTGGTGGCGTTAAGGCACCAAGGAGGAGTACGGGTACGCCCGGAAATATTTATATTAGTCGATGATGAGTGGAATCCCATCGACGGGGCGTGAGGATGAGTGGAATCCCCTCCGCGAGACCGGTGATGAGTTTAATCCCACTGCAGGTAATGGTTGTGTTGGAAATGTGTTCCAACATGTTATCCGCGTATTCGAGTCATAACTAGGTGCCAATATGAGATTATGCATATATGCTTATATGATACGAAATGTGACGCCCTTTATGAATCGATATATGATGTGGTTAATGCATTGAGATATGTATCGTTGTAAGTTGAGCTTATGAGATGTTGAGCATGACATAATTTTGATTATATGTTCATGCATCATGTTCATTTTGGCTTTTGCGGATCGGAGGTGAGATCATGCATTTCATTATGGAAATTGCTCGTGCTTGGACCCTACATTGTCGAAGGTTTGTTTTATGAGCTTACCCTCACTAAGCTTTTATGCTTACGCTCTCTTTTGTTCGACAATTCAGATCAATAGCTTGAGGGTGGCAAGGGCAAGGAAAGGTCTCCAAGTGTTTCTATTGGTTAGCTCAACGTATGAATTTTAAATGATAGAATGTAGTAGTTAAGCAATGGGATAGGTATTGTTGGTTTGAGTGTTGATTTATGTCTATGATAAATCTTGGTTCGTAAGCATGATAAATCTTGTCGAATGCTAGTATGATGGATGTCTTATGAATGCTTAAGTCGCTTTGAATGGTATGTAAACTTATGTGAGATGTATGATGCCTATTGGTTCTTTTTAATGTCTTCAAGCATGACTTGTATGAAAGGCTACTAATGTGTAAATTGCCATGTATGTATGATTGATTATATTTATGCCTTGAGTGTGTTTGAGTATGCTTGACATAAGTTGAATGCCTCTAGACTCTGTTTGTTTGTGTTGTGTGCCTTTAGGGGTCCTATGAGACCCTTAGACTTGTTAAAATTCGCATGTCTGAATTTCAAAGGTTGCAGACAGTCCGCGTTTCGAAACGGGCTGGGTCGTTTTAGAACGGGTAAGGCTTCAGGGACCCCGTATCGGAACGCGTTTCGATACGGTATGGCCTTTGAAACCCCTGTTCCGATACGTGTTTCGGAACGTTTTGGCTACTGGAATTCTGAGAAATTCACGAGATGAAGGTGTATCGAAACGGGTATAAGGGTTTCGAAACGGTCAAAATCTCGTTGACCACGAGAAGTTGACCATCGTGGGCGTTTCGGAACGGTTGACCTCCGTTTCGATACGGCCCCTTGTATAGGCTTTGGGGCAGTTGTCCTGGTCAAGGCATTTCGAAACGCCTCAAGGGTGTTTCGAAACGGCATGTTTAAAAGATTAAAATTGGGCTGTTTAAATGTTGTTTTGGGTTCGAATGTTTATCTCGTGCATTTTATTCCGTTGTTTGACCATTTAGGATTAATACGCCTCTAGTCAAGATTAAAATAAAAGAAAAAAATAGGGTTGCTAACCGAGGGGGAACCTTAACGGGTTTCGCTTCGGTTTTCCCCGTGTAGCCCACTCGGACTGGTCATCCGGCCAGACCGGGATGAGGGGGTTACATATAGTCAAATGATCAATTTCAAGGTTAGCATAAAATAAAAATTCTAAGACTAAGAACCGGAAAAATTAATATAATGAAAAAATCCTGTTTTTTTTTTGTCGTTCAGGAATTTCTTGTTGTTGCAAATACTAGGGTTTAAATTCAATTCATGGCATAGTTTCTATCTTCGGATGGACAAATTTTTAACAATGTTCATGGTTTATATTTTTTGTTTTGGCAGGCGGTAACCATGGAATCAAATGCTAATGCATGTGAGGTCCAAGTTGATACTGATGTTGTTGATGTACTGGAATCGCAATTTTCTTCTAAGAGGCGAAGCAAGGTTTGGATACATTTTCTCAGTCTTAACTCGGGAGAGACTAAAGATGGAAAAGAAAGGGCTCTTTGCAAATATTGCAAAACAGCTTCTTTTATCTCTAACTCGCATTATGGAACTTCCAATATGCAAAAACATCTTGAGAAGTGTAAACACTATACTGCACATAAGAAGAGTTTGGGAAATGATGGAGAAGAACCAGAGCATTATGTTTATGACCAAAAAGTTTACAGAGAGTTGGTAGCTACAACAATTATAAAGCATGGATATGCTTTTTCTTGGGTTGAACATGAAGGTAACAGGAGAATTCATACTTATTTGAACAATCAGGTTAGAAGTATATGTAGAAACACCGCAAAAGCTGATTGTTTGAAAATGCATAAAAGTTTGAAAATCAACTTGAAAGAAACTCTTCGTAATGTTTCTGGTCGTATTTCTTTGACATGTGATATGTGTCCATCTTGCCAAACTGAGGGATATTTGTGTTTGACTGCTCATTATATAGATGCTAATTGGAAGTTAAATAGTAGAGTGTTGAACTTCTGTCACATTGACTCACCGCACACCGGAAGTACTATGTATACTATTTTACTAGACTTGCTTCAGGATTGGGGTATTGACTATAAGATTTTTTCCATAACGTTGGACAATGCATCTAGTAATGATAAAATGCAAGACTATTTGAAGGACACTTTTAATACACGAGGAGCTTTATTATGTAGAGGAGCATACTTTCATGTTCGATGTACTGCACATGTATTGAATCTTATTGTTAAGGATGGACTTAAGGTCATCGAGCATATTGTTGCCAAGATAAGAAACTGTGTGAAATATATTAAATGGTCAGAATCAAGAAAAGTTATTTTTCGACATAGTGTGAATTTAGTCAAGATACAAGAAACTAAAGCATTGTGGCTTGATGTGCCTACAAGATGGAACTCTACATATATGATGCTTGATAGGGATATTTTGTATTGTGAAGCTTTTAAGCAAATGACTGTTGTTGATTCCTCTTTCCACCATTGTCCAAACACTAAAAAGTGGGAAATGCTTGAGAAAATTCGGGATATTTTAGAACCTTTTTATATAACTATGATGTTTTCAGGAAGTGATTATCCTACAGCAAATTTGTACTTTAGAAATGTTTGAAAAGAATTTATGTTGTTGAGAGAGTTGGCGAAAAGCAATGACACAATTTTAAAAAGCACTGCAATAGAAATGAAGAAAAAGTTTGATAAGTATTGGTTCAATTCAAGTGAGGATGACTATAGCATGTTATTTACCTTTGCGGTAATTCTTGATCCTCGTTACAAGTTGTCTTTTCTCAAGTATTGTTATGAAATTATGTTTGAAGATGAGATAAAAGCTAGTTTGAAGATTAATGATGTTCGTTTTAAGTTGGGTATGCTATTTAAAGAATATTCTCCAGTCTCACATGGAACATCGAACTCAAACTTCAATTTCATGAGCACTTCATCTAGCGATCACAAACGCAAATTTGACCTTTTTGCAGTAAGTTTTTTGTTTTTTAATTATATGTTGTTTACGTATTTTTTGTGTATTTTATATTTCATTTCATGTTTTTATATCATATATTTTTTGTAATCTGTATTTTTTTTCATTTTTCATTCATTTGTATTTTTTTCTATTTTTTATTTGTTTAGTTCTATTTTATTTCTTATTATTTATTTTATGTATTTTTAGGATTATGACAAGAGGGAAGCTACATCTTCTTGTGCAAAGTCACAATTGGATATTTACTTAGATGATCCTAAAATGGATGGGAAAGTGGAGCTTGACATCTTTAATTTTTGGAAGGAAAATGAGCATCGGTATGGAAAACTTTCTCATCTTGCTAGGGATATTTTGACTGTTCCCCTCACAACTGTTGCATCAGAATCGACTTTTAGCATAGGAGGTCGAATTTTGAATAAGTGGAGAAATTCTTATATTCCTGAAAATGTGGAGGCTTTGATAACAACTCGGAGTTGGTTGTTCGGTTATGAATGTAAGTTTTTTATTTTTTTAATTTAATTTTTGATTCTCTATAGTAGTACTTGATTACTACGCCAACTTCTTGAAATATTAGTATATTGTATTTGTTTATTTTAACTTAAATATTATATTGTTTAATTTTCTTGTTTCACTAGTAAACAAATAACTTCTTGTTATTATTTATGCAGCTATGGAAGATGAAGAGTTTGTCGGCTCTTCTGTGGATTTGAATGAAAAGAAGTCTAACCGTTGATGCATGTGTTATTTGTGTCTACTCAATGTAATTGAGTTTCATATGTAGGAATAGTTGAGTTTAGATATTTAACTTTATTTGCAGCTAAATGTCACTTTTGAACGAGAACTTTTTATTTAAGACTTGTCACCCGAACATATATGGGTAAGAATGCTTGTAATCTAATAGGATCATGTTAATCAAATCATTTGAGTCATGTTTGTTTTGTGTGTGTGGAACTAGTTTTTTCAATGCATGGACTAGTGATGCAATTAAAGGTTACCCTATGAATTGGTCTATTATGTATCTATTTCTTTTAATGTAATCTTTTGACATTTTTTTTCTTTGTAAATGTAAGATTAAATATTGTGAGAGAAAATAGTACATTAAAACTCTAAATTTAAAAATTAGTTTATTTAATTAATATTGAAACATAAAATAACATAAAATGTTATTATACCACAACTTTGACAAGAGGAACAGTCTCTTCCATGATATAGTATAAAAAGATAATAAAACATACTTCTTTTTATTATTTATTATATTGTTAAAAATATATATTCGGGTTAAAATCGGGTCAAAATCGGGTTAAAATCAGGTCAATATTCGGTTCAGCTTTCGGTTCGGGTAGCATTCGATTCGGGTCAAATCGGTTTGGGTCCATTTCGGTTCAACAAAAAAATTTCTTTCGGTTCGGTTCGGCTTATTTCGGGTTTCGGGTCAACTTCGGATCATCATGTTCGGGTCAAAATTAAGTTTCGGTTCGAATAATTCGGTTCGGGTTTCGGGTCTCGGGTCAAGTTTGCCAGGTCTAACTTTAACTAATCTCTTTTCCCCTTTGTTTCATTCCACGTTTTTTAACAAATAATAAAATATAACAACAATAATTATTATAATAATAAATAGGTGAAAATTTAGTTACAACATAATTAACTAAAGAGAGTAACAGATTCAAGAAACCCTAATGCTTGACAGGACAGCAAGTACTTTATAGTTTATTATCACGCTGGATCCCCTACTTGATATTTCAAAGGGCAGAAGTTTATCCTTGCAGTTCAACTATCATCTGATGCTTGCCTTTCCTCATTCCCCCTTTTAACTAGGGCGGACAAAACTAGATTCAACTCGATAAAATTTATTTTTTTTACTTAACTTTATTTTAACTCGTCTTGATATGACTCGAAATTTTATAAATTTGACTCGACTCAAAAAAAATTCAAATAAAATTTGAGTTATAAAAATAAAAATTTGAATAACTCGAGATTTTTAATAATTAGTATATTGATTTTTAAGTTCGAGTCGAGTTCCTCAATTTTTCCTGATATATATATATGAAGAAATATATGACACGTGAAAAAAATGAAGATATATATATGCATATTTTAAATGATTAGAGAAAGTCGTTTAAATTAGAATCAAATTGTATTATAACATGATAAATAATTACAATTAAATTTGTATAGGAACTCGAAAACTCGATTCGAATTTCATAAACTCTACTCGAATAAAAAAATATTCAAATAAAGGTTGAATTGTAAAATATGACGCGTCAACTCGATAACTCAAAATTTTTTGACTCGACCCGATCTAAAGGTCACCCCTATTTTTTTTAACTATTTCACTGCCAAAAAAAAGTTTAGTTTTAATGACTACCATAAATATGGAGATAGAACCACCATTTCCTAGATTTAGCACATTGGCTGAAAGAAAAGACAAAGGGGAGGTAAGAAAGCATAATTTCTCCACTACAAAATGATCAATTTCAAATATAATTTTTCCATAAAAAATAGAATTCAGTTTTAAAATAGGTAAACGTTAGGGGTAAAATGTGTATTAAGCTTATACAAAATAATAGCTCAGTCAATGAAACAAGACTCTTCACTTTATTGGTTTTAAAGTTACTCCTTGAATTTATCGGTTTTAAATTCTACCATCAAATTAAACTTGACAAACTTGACTCGAGATTCAAACCGATTTATCTAACCCGAGATTCGATATGGATCCGAGCATTATGGTTTAAACTTGACTCGGATTTAAACTAAAATTGTCCCGAACCAAAACCGATCCAAATTTAGTTAAAACAAAAATTAACTCCAACCGAAAATAACCCAAACAAAAAATTAACTCAAGCAAAAACAACTCGAATTTAATTTGTTCAAATATATGAATTACGCTCAAATCGTTATACTGGGTAAAGGCGGCGAATGAGGAGAATGCGATATATGAGGCACAGTGGTAGAGTTGTCTGTGGGTAGGTGTATCTCGGGTTAGTAATGAGTGAATGCGGCTAGGTATTCCTTGGAGTCCACCTGCTGGTACGCTAAAGTATGTTTACCCATGCTCCTGCGAGATGTGGTGGACTGTTGCTGGATGCGAATAATTGTGTTTTGGCCTTATTGTCGGGATTCGAATGTGCAATCGAGACGATGTTGTGATTATTCTTTCTAGAGTGACTGTCTCTTGTGTGCTTAATCATACACATACTGTGGAAAATATGATTGATGTCACTTGTTCATTGTGGTGTGTTTGTTTTAATAATACTTTCCGTAAGGCGAATGAGATGGCATGTATATTGACAATAGGTGACTTGGATAAAGTGTCTTGATGGGTTGATTTGGTTGATATTGTGCAGTATAAATGTTACATGAAAGGTCTTAAGGTTGGTGATAGGTTGCGTTTTTAGCCATTTTGTCCTACCTGTTTTAGAAGGGTGTTGGTTGTTGGGTTGTTTTAACGAGATATACGATAATGTTTCTTTGTATGATTTTTTGTATTTTAATATAAATCATACGTTTTTGATAAATAAATAAAAAACAATTAACTTTAGTAATAGTTTAATGATTTAATATTATTTTTTCTCCTTTAAAAGATATCTTTATATATTGACTTAAATCGAAAACCGGCCGATCTGATTTTGACCCGACCTGAAAAACAACTGATCTGATATTAACCTGAATCGAAAATAAAATGATCCAATATCGACCCAACCAGAAAATCAACCGATCTAACATTGATCCGGCCCGATCCCCGACCCGAAATAATATAGACACAAACCAAATCTAAATCAGACTCGCTCCAACACAAATCGAAAGTGACTCAAACCGAAAATCATTCCGACCCAAACCCGATCCGAACAACCCGATTGTCACCTTTACATTAAATTAGAGTCGATGTAATTTTTGGTTGTTAAACTTTTCTATTAGGATCACATGATACATCAATTTTATTTTGCTCCTATCTATACTTGGATTTGGATTCTATTGAATAGGGGTGATAACGAGCCGAGCTGAGCTCGAGCCTGTCAGGCTTGGTTCGGAAATAGTATTATTGGCCTTGGCTCGAGGCTTATCAAATTTAAAATTTTAGGCTCGAGCTTGGCTTGAAATATTACTATTGGGCTCAACTCGAGCTCGAAGCTCGTCAAGTTCCGTTCGGGCTCGAAGCTTGTCGGGTTCGACTCGGCTCAAAATGGATAATTTTGCTATAATTTCTTTTATAAAAGATGGAAAACGAAATTCAATGTCGAGAAAGGAGAAAATAGTGCCAAAAAATTAGATTAATCCAAATAACCAAGAAATATTTTTACAATAAACACATAATTAAAAAAAATACAAAATCAAACAACCAACTAAGGATCCCAATTTATTTCAGTTAATTTGCTTTTAGTAGATTTTTCTAATTTATTTTATTGTTTTTATTTTGCTAAACGGATTACTTTTAGTGCACATGTAGCATATATATATAATTATATTGAGTCTGTTCACGAGCTTTTCGAGTTGAACTTGAGTCGGCTCTGTTTGTTAAGGTCCCAAGCTCACTCGAGTCGAGCTTTGACCAAATCGAACCCGTATAACTTGCAAGCCGATCAAGCTCATTATCACCCCGCTGCTGAACACATAAACTAAATTGCTATTGATATTTGATATATTATTATTTTTATAAATTTAACTTATTTATTATTTCGTTAATTGAATTGATGTTAAGCTAACTCTTAAATTTTTGACACAATTTTTATTTATTTTTGTGATAATTTGATGTTTGTGTAACAATTAACATAGTGCATACTATGATTAGAAAATGCCGGTAGTCTAATATGGTTAGATATTTTTGTTGTAATTTATCAAAGCAATTAAAGCCAAACAATTTGAAAAATTGATTTCTCCACCTCCACTTTTATATCCATATAACGTCTAACCGCATAAAGATGAAAAGAATTTGATGATGATTACTGGTTTTATATAAAAGATGAAGAACATGTAACTAGGATTTTAATATATTATACATAATTGTTTATAAGTTTTAACATTGTTTGTTGGTACTTTGGAACTGTAATATATGATATTAAAATAAAAATAAAATTTTAAACAGTAAAGGGACTAAAACCCAACTCATCCTTGTAATAACAATTGTGCAATCATACAAAAAATTTAAGGACGCAATCTTCTAAATAAATATTAAAAAAAGTTTAAAGAAAATAAGGCAATGCCTCACTAAAGTCAAACAGGGAAAACCATCCACAAAAGGTTAATAGGTTCTAAAAATTTCAATATATTAATAATAAAATAGAATACAGACGTAAAATGTCAACAGCTCTAAGATCTTGTTGTACAAACACTGCCCAAAAGGTCGTCGACAAGCATGCCGGTGCCGGCCAGCCTCCACAAGACTAATTGTTCCAGGATATTTTAAAATACACCATATAACTACTGAACCAGGAGATGATGGCGATTTCCAATGGTATCAAACCACCTACCTAAGCTATCTAGGTTCATTTATAGCCGAGGGAGAACCCTGCAAAGAGCATTCAAGCCAGAACAACTTCCTACGTCTGAGCTGCATGACTCTTCTATAGTGAGTTTACACAGACATACCAATTTTTAGATCTTAGAAACTCACATTCGTCTGAAATCAGTCATCCAATGAAGCAATCATCGTTTATATTGAAGGCGTTAATGTTCCAATGGAGGACAATCCATCAAAATCTAAACATAGAACTAACATTTATCCACAGTACATGATAATGTAACAAAATGATGCATTGCACAAACCAGAAGCATCACCAATTTGCTAGTCAGGGTGTAAAGGCACCACTAGAACCATATGTTCTAGCACATAATAAAATTTTCTAAGCATCATAATATTTGAAGTTCATCCTAAGACAAACAAAGACTCAGAACATTATGAAAAGATATTGATATATAAAAGTTGTCAATGAACATACCAAACACGGATTAAACTAACTCAAGTTAAAGAAAGCAAGATCTTTATTAACACGCTGGATCCCCTACCCTACTTGATATTTCTAAGGGCAGAGCTTTCTCCTTGCAGTTCAACTATCATCTGATGCTTGCCTTTCCTCATTCTCCCTTTTAACTATTTCACTGCAAAAAGGCAAAAAAACAAAAAGGTTTAGTTTTAATGACTGCCATATATATGGAGATAGAAACACCATTTCCTGGATTTAGCCAATTGGCTGAAAGAAAAGACAAGGGGGGGGGGGGTTAAGAAAGGATAATTTCTCCACTAGAAATGGATCAATTTCAAATATAATTTTTCCACAAAAAATAGAATTCAGTGAGGTACTTGATTGAATAAAGTAATTAGATACCCAATTCTCTTTTTCTCATAGTTTATCTCTATTCCATCAATCAACTTAAAGCCAATTTGTTAAACCCTAAACAAAAAAATGAAAAAAATTATAATAAAACAAGATTAATATCCAATTGGTTGCCTTAATTCCAAAGCAAGACAAAATTGGTGAAATAAACTAGTCACCCATAACTGAAGAAAACTTCATTGCCTAGCAGATCAAGCAAGATTCAGGCATAAAATGAGCATGAAAGATTCCAACTGTGGAAAATTCTAGACTAATTATTTGAGTTGCTAAGGAAAAGAATCCTAGAGTACCTCAGTATAAACTTTTATGAAAAGACTTCTATTTCATGGTTAGCAATCTTAGACAATATAGCAACTTCCAATAAGTTAAGTTTATAGCACAGTTCTACATATCCCAATCATTATTGCAACCATAGCAATGCAAAAGAATCTACAACTACAAATCATTTTTCCATCTCTAGGTACTCAAATGAGGTTTACAATGATGTCTGGCTCTGTAAATCTCTAAAATTAACTGAATGGTTGGATATTTCCAATTAAAAGCTTCTTTGGACCATTGGCACAACCACTTGCTTTAAGGAATTTTTGGTACCAAGTTTTAGAAAATGTAACTATAGGAAGATTGAAACAATAGCAAAACAACAAGATGATCCTAAAATTATACACACATATGCATAGGTATGATGATTGAGTAAGGCTTGATTATATATTAGAGACTGCAAAAAGAAACCAACAAATGAAAGAATCCTCAGTTTTCCAAAATCTTATTTCTATCCTTTCTACTTGTTTTTTTTTTCCTCAGAGGAAAGCTACTGGCCTTCTTGGATTATAATATTTCCATTCTCCGACTGGACAAAGCTTTAAGGTAAGCAAAATTAAACACTATCACCAAAAATAAATAAATAATCTAAGAATTCAAGGATAGTTCACATAGTTGTCCATTATATCCAATGCACAAGGCTCCCACTATTAGAAGAACCAGGGGAAGGTCCAGCCTTTGCTTGTAGTGCAAAGAGAGGCTGTTTCAATCAGAGATTCAAATAGCTGGCATTACCGCACTAGCGGACGTGCTAACGGCACTGTCTGAAACCATTATTGCAGAAAAGAGTGTCCATAATGACCACAATAGCAACTATTATGTCCACAACTGTGATAAAATACAGCAATTTAAATCCATTGTTTCAATTACACAACACAAACATATATGTATGTATATATATAATCTCCCTTTAAATTTTTAATTTAATTAATATTTAATTTTGCATTCAAAATGCAAACAAAGAATAAAAAAATCAAGCAAATCGAGGCCAAATTAAAGCTAAACAAACACTAGGAGACATTAAAAAAAAGTACCGAAGCAAGTGAGTGAGTGTGGACACAGTAGCGTGGTCAGCTTGTTCGGAAGCCTTGACAATTTGGAACATGAGAGCCAACTTGATTTGGGTCCTAGCAGTTTGCTGGACAACGATTCTAGTTTCTCTCTTCAATTCCTCGCACTCATTTGCAATACCTTCAAATTTTTCCCTCACACGTCGCTGTTCTTCTCTTATATTCTGTCGTTCCGCACTGATTTCCACCACATCTGCTGCCAGCTTCTCATATTTCGCCTGCATGTTCTTCATTCCACCTTTTTTATGTTTCTTTACCTACACCAAACGTCAATAAACCTTCAAAATTCTTAAAAATCCTACCTCAAAACATTGATTCATAAATTAAAGAAAATGAAAATTTGAAGATTAGTGAAGAGAAATGGAATTACATTCTTCGATTGAGACTTGAAACGTTTGATATAATTGCGACGAAAAAGACAGCGAAGGCAGAAGGGAGCCATTGTATTTTTCTACTCTCCAATATTGTTTTTGCCCTAATTCTGATTGCTTAGAATCAGACTCGTTCCTTTATTTATCATAAAATTCATAGACGATAGTCATAGAACGAGATCGCGCGACTCTCTTCTGATCCTCGCAAGATATCGCGAGGAATTGCTTTATTTTGATGTGTTTTTTCCTAACGCTTTATCGTTACTCCATTTTTTAATTCAATTTAAAGCTAGAACCCCCCCCCCCCCCCCCCCCCCCGCAAAATAGCTCTTTAAATAGGTTTTTTCAAAATCGCTTTAAATTACTCTAGCCTCGGGCCTGTCAAAACGTGTCTGTTACGCTTTCTTTTCGTCAATTACACTGTTGGTCCTTAAGTTTAAGAATGATCACTTCAGTACCCCTGGTTCTAGTATTTTTCTCATTTTGTCCTCAATGCTAGATTCAAAACTACGAAATAATTTGAACGTCGAATTAGCTTATATATAAAATTATTATTATGATTTATATTGAATCAGTAAAATTTGTGCATAAAAGTATAATTATATTATACTTCCTAGGTTAAAAAATATTTTACTTTCATTATTAATTTTTGGAGGGGTTCAAGTTCTTTTAAATATTAAGTTTAAAGTTAAACTAATAACATACATCATCAACAAAAAGTAGTTTAAACCCATCAATTAAGTCTTAATTCATTTCATATATATTTGTTATTATAACATTTAGAAAGATGTGGGTTCTTACATGTATTATTATATCATAATTTAAGTAAGATTTATGGTAAAATAAGTGCTCAAACTATATTTAATGCTAACTTTTGGTGCCTAACGTTTTCTCTGTTACCAATTTAAGTGCATAAAATAAGTGCTCAAACTATATTTAATGCTAACTTTTTGGTGCCTAACGTTTTCTCTGTTACCAATTTAAGTGCATAAAATTTCATTCAATTACCGTTTTAATGTTGGTCCATTAAAAATAATACCTTAGACCATAACACAAGATGGCACAAGAGTCCTTACTTTATTGGTTTTAAAATTACCTCTTCAATTTATTACTTTTAAATTATATCATTTAAAATAGGGTGAAATAAAATTTTCGTTGTTGAACTTTGTAATTAGTACTACATTGGTACCTAAAATCTATTTTGTTCATATTATTTTGACCCTATTTTAAATACATCCCCTAAAATGCTATTGGTATATTATTTTTTATATATTTAACTTTGTAAGTATCGACAAACTATGGCCATGCGAATACCCAATTACAACCCTTTGTGAACATACTAGTTGGGCCAAAGTCATTTCGTCGTGAACTCGACATGTGAACGCTACTCGAACCACTTGCATAATCACGTGATTCATGTCAATATTCGAGTCACAGCAAACCCAACTCACTAACACACTTGTCCTCTTCGGTTAATATGTGTCCTCACCTCGTCCAACCCCTTATAAGGAGCCACACATCCAAGAGAGGTGAGAGGAACCAGATCCTAGATATTAAACAATAAGAACCCCAAATCTCCATCCTAAATACGACTCAAGAACCCTCGTCCAAAGGGGTTGTTCACATCAGTGGTCAACAATTGGTGTGGTGAGCAAGGGTCCTTCACCTTCTTAGTCTAATCCTCAAGAACAAATGAAGAGCGACCCCCGACAGAAGCACAAATGAAGAAGTGAATGGTGATAGGTAGGGGTGTTCAAAAATACCCGGCCCGAACTACCCGACCCGCCTACCCGATTTAATTTTACCGGGTATTTATATTAAAGTACCCGATTTTTTCGGGCTGGGTACCCGACCCACAATTTTTTCCGGGTAGTTGGGCCGGGTCAGGGCCAAAAAATTTTTATAACCGGGTACCCGACCCGACCCGCTAATTTTAATATTTATATATTTTATATTTTAAATTCTATTTTCATTTTATGTTATTATTTTTTCTTAAAAATTAATTTTAAACCCCTAACTTCTTTTTATACTTGTATTATATACTTTTACGTTTATAACTTTTCAAAAATATTGATATTAATTTGTCAATATTAGAGTCGAAAAAAATCATGGTCGAGATTAATATTTTTAATACCTTCTTTTGTCGATAAACTTTAATATATATACATATATATCCAAATATTTCTCTCTTAAAACTAACCACAAATCAAAAATTTTAGTGTTTGAAATATATATAATGAAATTTTATGTCTTTCTTATGTATAAAAAAATATAAAAAAAATAAACCGGGTACCCGGTACCCGATTTTACGGGTACCCGAATTTTACGGGTACCCGGTTCTTATGGGCCGGATCACGGGCCGACTTTTAGGTACCCGAACATTCCGGGTACCCGAAATTTAGGGTACCCGAAAATCCGGGTACCCGGATATGAACACCCCTAGTGATAGGTAAAAGGGGTAAAGTAGGAGAAAAAGAAACCTCCATCTTTCAAGTTGAAAGCAACCGATCGCCCAGCATGCAGGATAGGACGAGAAATATGGAGCCATCAAGATAAGCAAGTGGAACGAATAAAAGGGGGCATATGCATGTAATAAAAAATGGTCAATGAGCCATAACTCGTTGATCAGAAAGGGAAAACGACAAACTACGGCAAAGGAAAAATAGCCACTACCACATAGAGGTTTGAACAAGAGATGTAAAACTAAGAGCGACACAAGCGACGTGGGAAGGAGCAAGGACATAAGAAGTAGGAAATCCAGACGAGAAAAAGTAATCTTTGCTGATGAAATTTGAAGTTGTAAATCTTCGAGAGCAAAATGGTTTCCCCATAACCTCTTTGGTGGCTTGAGGAATGATCAAGGTTGGCGTATGATGCATAGCCGAAGACCATTTAGCATATAAGCATGGTAGCAAGGACACGAGGGAACGAAAACTCGTCACAAAGCAGAGACACACCAAATAGGCAAAGGTGTGACCTAACTTACATTGTTCAGTATGCCTTCCACGTTAACCTTTCATCATTATGTACATTCTATTGCACATTTTATATGACTGTTTGGTTAATGAAAATACCTTTCCTACTAATGTTTCTTTAATCCTCACTCCCTCGATAGCAAAGATGAAAGGTTCGCTAGCCACTTCTGTAAAAAGAGTAGAAAATAGAATACTTTTTCTATTATTCGATGATTTAGAAAGATACAACATGAGAATCTTTTATAGAGTCACGTAGGAGTTCAACTAGGATAAGGATTCCAAGCAGGGACGGACCCAGGACTTTAGGTTAGGGGGGAGAACCTATAAATTTCTAGGGGGGCGAATTTATAGAAGTTTAGGGGGGGTGAAAATACATTTTTAATAGAAAATACATAGAAAAATTCTAAAATTTTTCTAAATCATATATGATTTTCAAAATTGTAGGGGGTGCGGTTGCCCCCCTCAGCACCCCCCTCGGTCCATCCCTGATTCCAAGAACTACAAAACTTCTAACTCTGTACAAGTCTTAGGACTCTTTAGGAGTTTTAATCCTAATCTATTTACATAAAAAAGTAATTACATATAATAACAAACTCCTAAGTGTTTAATCCTAATCCAAATGCAGGCACAATATCCTACACTTCCCCTCAAGCTGGCGAATAAAAACATTGTATAGTCCTAGCTTGGATAGAAAGTCATCAAAAATTGTTTTGGATAAGGCCTTTATGAGAATGTTTGAGTGGATCAAAGGGTTGATCAAAGCCAAGAGGGGTGAATTGGGTTTTTAAAAGTTGTTGGAGTAAATGGAATGGCTAAAAATGAAGAACAAGGAATTTTAGAGTGGTTCAAGTTCCAAATGAACTCTACATCCACTATCTTAGCTACCACTAAGGATTTTCAACAATTCACTAATTTGTTCTTCCCCTTTTCAAGGCTTAGGAGGTAACCTTTACACAACCGGTCAAATTTTTTACCCAAAATTTAACCAAACCCTCACAAGAGTACAAAGAAGAATTAAAGGCAAGAAAGATATCTCTCAATACAAGATTGCCATTTTAAGTACAAACACTTAACCCAAATTTGATCACAAGATTAGAATTGAATACTACTCAATTTGGGGTTTTACAAGAGATTGGAAAATAAGCACTTTGAGCTTGGATTTTTGCTTGGATGTTTATCTTTGATGCAATGGTTGTTGATGGTCTTCAATTAGCTTCAATTTATACCTTCTCTATCAATTATATCCGCTTGGGTGGTTAGGGTATTGATTATAGCCGTTGGGACCCTCTCTTTCCACCATAAATGCACTTCTGCAGCTTACCGTATCGGTACATGTGGACATGTATCGATACCTGTCTCGAAGTAGAAAGAGTCGCTGCACAATTACAATAGGGCGTATCGATACGCGTGTAAGCGTATCGGTACGGGACATGGACCGTTTCGATACGGGTAAGATCGTATCGATACCTTTTTCTCAACTTAGCTTACTGAAAGTTTCCATATCGATACGGCTAGAAGCGTATCGGTACGGGTCAACCACCACTTTAAATTTTAGTTACCTAACAACTGACACCAACGGTCGAAAACATTAAAAGTTTTTCGAATTAAAAATTCCCTTAAATTCGTATCGATACGGGTGGAACCATATCGGTACGTTATTCAAACTCCTTCAGTTTTTATAGAGGGGCGTATCGTTACAGATTCAATCTGTTTCGATACGGTGAGGGGCGTATCGAAACGCGTCTTTCCAGTAGCCAACTTTGTAAAAAAGGTATTGATACGGCTGGAAGCGTATCAATACGCCTGGACGTTTTTTAATACTTTGGCCTTGGAACACTTAGAAAATATTTGAAGTTTGAGTTTTTCAAATCAGATTAAAGTCTTGGTGATTTATAAATCATTTGAGGGACTTAGAAATCTATTTCAAGTTTTCAACTTAGTCTTTAACATACTTAGTTATATCAAAATCAAACATAGGTTTTACAATCTCCCCCTTTTTGATATAACAAAATCAAAACTTGAAATTTTTGACACTTTGAAAAACTTTGCAAAATAACTCCCCCTTAATATTAGCTAGGTAACCTTTAAGTTGAAAATCAAAATATTTTAAGTGTGAGCTTGTTCCCTCTCCCCCTTTTTGTTAGATCAAAAAGTAAAGACATTGATAAACATAGGCAAAAGGCATATATCATAACCAAACAACATAATATTGATAATCATTAAGTTAAAAATAGAGATAACATCAATCATAAAATCCAAATAACAGAAAATCAAAGCATAGGTTTGAAAATGTAAACTTAATCCTAAAAACATAAATGAAAGTGCATAAATATCCTAAGTGTGTCGTAACTGACTACATTATAAAGACTGATGATTGGATACGTGATGACCTATATAGTGAAATATGGTTGATCAAGAAAGGATTTGTCCCTCCTACATAATGGGAGAAATATCTTCGGCCACTTGATTGAGTGAGATTAGAAAATGCTTGGTCATGCTCGAATATTATGATATGAGATATCAAAGAGATTCGTTTATAATAATCTACTCAAGACATCAAGAAACACTAGATGGACAACGCAAGTGTGACTAACCCATGACTTGTGTTCATCTAAGATATAAAGGACAAAAGGATAAAATACATAAAGAAAGTTTATTCAGGAATTAGGAAAGTCAAACCATGACTTCATGCAACTTAGGTAGCAATGATGTATTGCTAGATGCCACTCATTGTTTGTAAAATTAGAACAGTTCTAATTTTGTTGCTAACGTTGCATGAACCTACAAGGATCACACCCTTCGAATGAAACGAACAAAAATGGAAACCATACTCCCTATTTTAGGGAGGTTGCTTAAAATCCACTATGGATAGGGGAAATCGGCAACTCCCTTAAAAGGGATAATATTCGATAAATAATGTATTTATCAGATATTATTTAGAGTATGGAAAATATTTAGAGACTTAAATATTGTAGAATAAGATTCTAGAAATTTAAATATATATTTGGAATTTATATAATGTATATTTAATTCCAAGTTTACGTAGAATTAGATTCTACATAATTAAAAATATATATTTAAATATATTTAAATCCAAGTAAAGATAGAATGAGATTCTATATAATAAAAATATATATATTTGGATTAAATATATATATATATATATTTCATTTAATATTATTAAATATAATGTATATTTAATATAAACCAATTTCAAGTAGAATTAGATTTTATGAATTTTGGTTGAACATGGATTTAAGGTATTCAACTAGAATTAAGTCTCTGAATACTATTTAAAGGGACAAGGGCTAGCAACCAAATCATCCCTCTTCCTCCTCTTGAAGATTTCGACAACACCCCTAGAGATTCCTCACTAGAATCGACATATCCCAGAAAGCTCTCTGAGAAGTTGTTTGATATTTTTCTGGTGTTCTACTTGCCCCCTGGAAAATCCCTGAAGGTTCCCTTGCTCGATTGCAAGTCCCGGTTGAACTCCTGGTCGATTTCATACTCCCTCAAGAATCCTTGGAGGGATTTCGACTTCTCCCTGGAAGGTGTTCAAAGCTGTCGAAATGTATACCTAAGTGTTAGGGAGGCGAAAACTTTGTTCGTTTTGTTCGGGTGGACTCTGTAGAGGTCGTTGCGAACCTGTGATGATTCCGGTTTTACTTGACGTCGTTATTCCGACATACCGTCGTTTTTCTAGTTTCCAGAGTTTTAAAAGGTAACTTTTCATCTTTTCACCCCGGATTCGTTCATGTACATGGATCCTAGCTGGATTATGTCGGATTAATTTTTCCGCTGCGCCACGGGGCGTGTCGACGTGACCCAACATGATTTCCTTAAATCACCTTACGCGATTCGAACTGTTCTCGACCGGTCCGGTCCGATGTCTAAAACATCTAGGCCCAAAACCAGGGCGTTACATCCTCGTTTTCCTTAGCCCGCAAGTAAGCTTGGGAATTTCACTTTGGCGGCCCTAGTCACTGCTCCAGACGTCAGAAAATCACATGAACGCCAGCGATAGAATCATGAGTTTTAGCTCTACAAATCACGCTCCGATTCTCCAACTTCTATAATCGGCTACCGCGGGCAGCAAGGTTGGCAACAGCTTTGCTCGGCAGGTGCTCAGCAGCAACTTACTTCAGTTGGAGCTGCTTCAGTACAACTCTTTGGTTTGCTCCTCAACGTAATATCCTCCGCTCCTCGGTTCCCTCGTTCAGTTGTTAGTACCTACAAGCAAGAATACACTAAAACAATACCTCTTGTTCACCAAATGAATGATAAGTTATAAAAGCAAGGTAGAACAATAAAATATTGTAAAGTGTTATGCATGAGCCTAATTATGCCTAAAATGAGCTTAAAAACAGTAATAATAAGAGTTGGATAGTGCATGAAATATAGGACTTTTGAACACTTTATAGGCATACCGGTATCTGTCTCAAATAAAAAGAGTTGTTGTGACTGAAAATAGGGCGTATCAATACGCTTCGAGGGTGTACCGATATGGTATTAAGGGGTGTATTGATACGATATGACGTATCGATATGGATTTTGCTCACTGGGATCTCAATTTTGGTTTTGATAAAAAAAATGTATCGATACGCTACCTTAGCGTATCGGTACGGTTCAACGGTCATTTAAAATTTGGGATATCAACAAACTGACAAGCCAACATTCGAAAATTAAATGCAAGGATTTTGCAAAGGTCAGCATATCGTACGCTTTTAAGGATTTTGATAAGAAACTTGTATCGATACGTTATAGCTTGATGTCTTGCCCAGATGAATGTCGTATCAATACGGGGTTATACTGTATCAGTACATTATGAAGGATTAAAATTCCAGTGTTAAAAACCGTATCGATACGCATGGGCGTTTTGTTGAAGTTAGGCTTTAAAACACATAAAAAGACTTAGTGAAATTTGAGCCTTTGAGTATGTTTTGACTTGAAATATTGTTTGGTTCAAAATGGCTTGTCAAAAAGTTAGACTTTCAAAAGTACTTAAAAATTTATTGTTTTGCAATTTAGTCCATAAGTCTAAGTGTTATATCAAAATCAATTTTAGTTTCACTTTTTTGTAACAAATTTCGAAACTTTTCTAAATCACTAAAAAACCAACTTAAAATGATATCAAAAAAGTCTAACATTTTAGGTTCTTAGACAAATTTCAAAACTTATTATTTTTTTTAACTACTCCTTAAACCCCATATCACCCAATCAATTTTAAAGTGAAAACTTGAATATATATTTTTACATTTTTTATTTTTAAAAAATAGAATTATTACTTAAAAATATTAGAAAACGATAAAAAGTGAAATTATAATTATAATGTCAAATGAGATATTACCCATTAATTTAACATATTTAAGCAGACTACAACTAATGGTTAATGATAATTTATGATCAAATCGAAAGTTTAATAATTCCTTAGTAATTTTTTAAATTTTAATGACCTAAAAATAATTTGAGCATAGTTATTGTTTATTTCAAAATTTTACCTTTAAATATTGTTGGTAATAAGTGGATTGAAAATTACAAAATATTACCAATAAGTGTATGTTGTAATGGCAAGACGTTGCTTTTTTTAAAGAGAAAATTTAAGTTGAAACTTTGAAAATGATTATTAAAAAAAGAGTTATAAATCTCAAACATCAACTATAAAATTCACACTGCCATCAAGACTAATGAGGAGGCATAAAATGAGGAGTTTCCTCTTCATGAATTAATGTCTCAAAAGCAGGAGAAGAAAGGGAGGGCGGACCACCAAAGGACAAGACTATGTCTAGTTCTAGTATGGCTGCAAAAAAGCTTCAGGAATCCAAAGGGGTTAAAGCTTTGTTCAATGATGTTAAAGATAGAAAAAAGAAGAACATAGCTAAGGAGGTGGCAGATTCCAAGAGTGCTAGAGATATTATTTTTTAATTCGCAATGACTTTTTGCTTTTGGAATATAAGAGGATTTAACAATTCTTAAAAGCATACTGGAGTTTTTTAAAGACTTAGATAGTTGGACATTGATATAGTTTTCTTATTAGAGACTAGAGTTCGTGAGAGCAAGGCTCCTGAAATTGTTGCTAAATTTTAACATGATTGGTGTTTTGTGCTAATTACTTTGCAATTGATAATGGTTGAATCTGGGTGTTTTGGAAGAAAGACTTGCAATTTTCTATTTTGCATATTTTTGATCAATCCATTACTATTCAGGGTGAGTTAGGTGGTGAGAAAGTGATTCTTACAGGAATTTATGGAAATAATGATGGATTAGTCAGGAAAGGGCTTTAGAAGCAGTTGCAAACCGTTGAGCAAAGTGTTCTTAATACAACTTGGATTTTGGGGGGAGATTTTAACACCTTTGTCTCCCCTACAGAGAGTTATGACTTTGATAGATTAGGGCATTATGTAACAAGTAATATAGTGGATTTGCAAGAGTGCCTCGAGAACCTTGTGGTGTTTGATCACTCGTACAGTAGTCATGTCTTCACCTAGTCAAACAAGCAAGAGGACACCTTCTTAGCCAAAAATTTTGATGCAGCTTGGGTACAAAGTTTCCCAAGATCCTTTGTGGAGTTCCTAGCTCAGGGAGACTCTGACCATTGTCCAAGGGTCATTTGGCCTTTTAAAGAGAACCAATCCAATAAACCTAATACATTTAGGTTCTTTAATTTTTGGTTGCTGTAATGGTGGAAAAATCTTGGTAGAAGGTGGTTCAGGGTGATCCAATGCTGACAATGTTCCTTAAACTGAAGAGTAAATTGAGGGAGCTTAATAATGCTAACTTTAGTGAGATTTCTGTTAGAGTTGAGGTTGTAAGGAAGTAGTTAGAAGAGCAACATCTATTGAATTTGTCTAGCTCTTTTCAGAAAGATGTGGAAGCTAAAAAGAGATTGCAAAATGAGTTATGGGAATTGAAGAAGGTCGAGGCCTCTTTTCTTCAGCTGAAGTCCAGAGTATTGTGCTACAGGAAGATGATTAAGGGACAATTTTTCCATAATGCAGTGAATGCAAAGAAAAAAAAAAGAATACCATTAGAATGATTCTTTGTTTAAAATGCAGTGTAGGAGATTGGAGGAATTTGATGAGCAGTGTAGGAGATTGGAGGAATTTAATGGGATGTCATATGAAATGGTGGCTTTTTTCACTTAGTTAATTGGGATAAAGGACCCTGCAGTTGCTTGTTGTTCTATGGAAACTTTGAGAGATTTACTTCAGATAAATTTTTCTATTGTTGAAGCTGTGGATCTGGGTTGAGAAGTGACTCTTTTGGAAGTAAATGATTCTTTGTTTAAAATGCAGAAGGGCAAGATCCCAAGTCCTGGTGGTTATACAGCTAGTTTTTTCAGGGCAACCTAAAATATAGTGGGAGTTGATTTTGTTCGGGTTGTCAAGTATTTCATCTCCACTACAATTCTACTACCAGCTTTTAATGCAACTTTTACCCAAAATCTCAAACACATGAAAGGAAAAAGAGTTTAGAACAATATCTTGTTGTACGATGGGTTATAAACCCATTACCAAGATATTGGTCAAACGAATGGAAGAACTTTTTCCTTCCTTGGTTTCTTCGAACCATTCTGTGTTTATTAATGACAGATCAATCTCTGATAACACCATGTTGGCACATGAGTTGGTTCGAGGTTATTCTAAAGTACCATGTCTCCTCTTTATGTGTTGAATACAGATCAACCATTCTGTGGTTGTCTGTTGGATTCGAGCATGTGTCACTGGCTCTAGGTTTTCCATCTCATTTAACGGTAGCCTTGAGGGGGAAGAGGAGTTAGGCAAGGTTACCCTCTCTCACCCTATTTGTTTGTGTTTGTAATGAATGTCCTGTCATCCCTATTGAATATTGGAGCTGAAAAGGGGATCTACAGCTATCACCCCAAGTGTAAAAGAATTCCTCTCACACATTTGAGCTTTGCTAACGACCTTTTGATCTTTTGCAAAGGGACATTGGATTCTGTGATGGGTGTGAAAAGCTTGCTGGACATGTCTGGGCTTAAGTTGAATGTGACAAGGACTGGGATTTTTGCCTCAAGAGTAAATGTTGATTGTTTGAAAAAGATTAAAGAAAACATTGGCTTTCAGATTGGATCCTTTCTAGTCTGATATTTTGGGGTACCTCTGGTGACCAGAAAGCTAACAATTAAGGACTAATCCCCCTCATTGAGAAAATCAAGGATAAACGAGGGCAATCGTAAGTTAATAAACTCAACTATGAAGGTAGGTTATAGTTGATAAGAGCAGTTATCTACAACATTGTTAATTATTTGAGTAGGCGGCTCATTCTTCCTAAGGTTGTGATTTTGCGAATTAGGCAATTATGCTCTCGGTTCTTTTAGAAGAGGAGTGATACAATAACGCAAGGAGCTCGTGTGGGCTGGCATCACATATGTTCTCTTAAGGCTGAGGAGGAATTGGGGCTTAAGAATGTTGAAAGTTGGAACAAGGCGTGTATGATGCAGCCCAAAATATCAGAAAACAAGGCGTGTATGCTGGTGAAGGTTCCTTATGGGTGGCCTGGATTAAGGAATACGTTATAAAGAGGCAAGATTTCTAGTTAATGAAGCCTAAGCCTCACTATAGTTGGATTATTAGAAAACAATTGAAAGTGAGAGTTGAGGTAGCAACTCTCTTCCATTCTACTGTGATTAAGCTTAGGTGGATTTGGGAAAGGAGTCGGGAAGACAAGCATAGGGTGGTATGGCATAAATTTGTTTGGTTTCCTTATCATAACTTGGATGGGTTTTATTGATAGATTACCAACATATGATCGTTTGAGTCAAATGATGATTGTGGTGAATGGTTGTGGAAGAGTTGGTGAGACTAGGAACCACATTTTCTTTGAGCGTGTGTTTTCTAGAGAGATATGGGCAGCAATTCTGAGCCTCTATGGAATTAATAAGGAAGTACAAGGTTTGGAGGAGAAGCTAAGTTGGGCAGTTAGGAGTCTAAAGGGAAATTCGTTGATTGTAATCATTTTATGAATTGCATGGAGCACATATGTGTATAGCTTATGGCCTGAGAGAAACGCAAGGCATTTCAGGGGATTTAATTCATTCTTTGAAACATATTATTCGTATTAGATTGCATAGCATATGTATAGACAGTGATGATGTTGTGTATAGATTGGGAGCTAATTTAGCTTCCTATACGGGTGTATGATCCTTTTGGGCAGCGGTCTTATCTGTTTCTTCGATAATAAAAACTCAATTTATCTAAAAATTAAATTTAAGAAAATTTTAGGGATTAAATTGAACAAAAATAAAACTATATTACAAATATTATATTAAATTATAAAATTTAGAAACAAATAGGGGTCAATTTTATATGAAATAAAATTTTTGGGATTAAATTAAATAAAAATAGTCATATTAAAAACATTCTACTAAATTATAAAAATTAAAATTAAATTATAGTTTTCAAAGCTTAATTTTCTTTCTTTTCACTTTTCTATTGTACCAAGTAATAGAGAGGAAAAAAACTTATTTTCTTTCTAGTTTTCCATACTCTCAACCAAGCACACCAATAGAAAGAAAAATATATATTTTTCATCCTTCCATTTTTCTATCACTTCAATTTTTCATCTTTCCAATTTTCTTTCCTCTCTATCAAGCATATATGTTAGTAGTTTCAGAACAGTCATATTTTTTTAAATAAAATGATTGGTTCTATGCTTACAAAATATTACTTCTCTCATATCTAAAATAATATGGAAGTTGTTGGTTAAGTTGGTTGAGTATTTAATAGTATCTTTATGAAAATTAAAGTTTGAGTCTCACTAACAATCTCATTTGGCCTATAAAAAATGACATGGAAGTTTATAAATTACTACTAAACTATGTTGAAATGTGTTTTTATCACTGCACTTTTAAAAATTAGAAAATGACCATTAAACTTGTGATTTGATTACAAATTTATCAATGAGTCATTAATTAAAAAATATCTCATTCAGCCTTCAATTATAACTAAAATTTTATTTCTGATATTTTTTAATATTTCTAAATAACAATTTAAGAATAAAAAAAATATCCCATTTAGCCCATAAGAATGTTAATTCTTAAATAAAAACAAGGGCGTAAAATTGAAGAATACTTGGAACTTGATTGTGGTTATGAAAGTTGTGTGATTACGGCGGATAAAAATAATTGATCCTTTTCGGTACATTTATTTATGCTCCAACACTAAAAAATACTACAAAATTAAGTTTTAAACCTTAACTTTAAATTCTAAATTCTAAACCCTACACCCTATACCCTAAAAATACATCATACCCTAAATTCTCTAAAACGCTAAACACTAAACCATAAACCTAATTTGAGCATGGGACATAAGTAGAGGCACCGAAAAAGGGCAAAAGATTTTCATCCGATTACGGCTTCCTAAATCCCCGGTATTGAATTGGATTATTTGTTTATGGGGATTCAAGTTCATCTAATTTTGATGTGAGGAAGTTTAATTTGCCGAAAAATGTAATTCCAAGATAAAACAGAAGTTACAATTAGAGGTGGAAATCGGGTCATTTCAGTGGCGTATCTACCTATAGAGTTGGGAGGGCCCGTGTCCACCCTGAACTTTTTAAAGTTCACATATTTAACTTTAATTTTTTTTATTTTTATGAGTTAGTCCTTAAATTTATTCAATTTTAATGACTTGTGCCCACCCTGAAATTTTGAGATTTTTATTACTTATGCCTACCTTCCAAAACATTGTGACTTGTGCCCACCCTCAAAAATATTTATGGATCCGCCACTGGGTCATTCTGGTCGGTTTCAGTTCAGGTCATTTTGGTTCGGGTCTTCTTGGAATCGGTTTAGATTCGGTTCGGGTCTGGTTCAGATTAAGTTCATGTTTATGATAAGTCGGTCCGGTTCGGGTATCAGATTGGGTTCGTTGTTTTTGGTTCAGGTCAATATCGGATTGGGCGCTTTCGGTTCGGGTCAAAATCGGGTCGTTCAAGTCATTTTCGGGTCGGGTTAAAATTTGAAATTTCGGGTCGATTCGGTTTGAGTTGAATTATGATTCACATAGACTTCGTTGATGTACAAGATTGTGTGTTAGTGGATGATACATAAGATTGTGTGAATTCAGTTTGAATTGGGTATTTCTATTATCTAATGTTTATATTGTATGGTTTAGTGTTAACAATTTATGGTTTAGTTTAAGGTTATTGGTTTATGAGATTAATTATGATTTTTTAAGGTTTATGATTTATGGTTTAATATTAACCGTTTTATGGTTTAGTTTAGTGTTATTGATTTATAATATTAATTTTAATTTCTTAAGGTTTATGGTTATTGGTTTATGACATTAGTTTCAATTCCTTAAGGTTTATGGTTTTAGAGTTATTGGTTTATGAGATTAATTATGATTCTTAAGGTTTATGGTTTTGGGTTTAGTATTAATGGTTCATGGTTTAGTTTATGGTTATTCGTTTATGAGATTAATTATGATTCAACTTTCTAATTTATGCATTTAAATTTGATTAAATATTTAAATCACGAACATAATTAAAAGAATTTTAAAATTAAATATGGAATTTCAATTAAACCAATTTAAATTGAGACTCAATTGGATTAAACTAGAAACTAAAAGTGAAAATTCAGGACTTAAACAAAAAACATGTAAAATCGGAATGGCTAAACAATTAATTGCCCTTAACCTAAAACTAAAAGATAACGAATTATTTTAATTGAAAAAAGAGGGGGGGGGGATTTGTAAAAAGAAAAAAAAAGAAAACGCAAAATGTTAGAGGGAAACGGAAAATGAGCCGCCCATTTTTTAGGTTAGGGGTTAATTAACCTTTAAGTCCCGGTACATTTAAATGTTACATTTTAGTCCTAATATTCACTTCAAAGTTTTATTTTAATTCAATTTAGTCACAAGTATGAAGTATCCCCACGGTTTGGACTTCGGATATAGCAATCTCCTCCCTATAGTGATATTTAGTCAATAAAAATTTACTTTTAGTTGAAATTGACACCTTTATTTCTAATTTTTGTAATTTAGTCTAATAATTTTAATCTATAGGTATTTTTATTTATTTAATTTCTTAAGATTTAATTTTTAACCGAAATTGACCCCTATTTATTTATATAGTGAAATTGGTCACTGAACTCTCAAATTTCATTACTTTCAAATTGTCATATTATTCCATAATTTCAGTTTTATGTTATATTTTATGGTAAATTTGTGAAATTGGTCATTGAGCTCTCAAAATTCTCCACTTTGAAACTATCAAATTGGTCTCTAATTTCGGGTTTAGGCTATATTTTATGGTAAATTGTGAAAATGGTCCCTAATTTCGGTTTATCATTTTGGGTTTAGCCTTAGTGTTAATGGTTTAGGGATTATGTTGTAGTCTAAGGTTATTGGTTTATGAGATTAATTTCTATAGTTTAAGATTTATGGTTTAGGATTTTTAAGGCTTAGTGTTAATGGTTTAAGGTTTATGGTGTAGTTTAGGATGAAGTTAAGATCAAATATTGGGATGAAAAAGAGTTTATTAAACTTCTAAATTTAAAAGTTAGTAGGGAAAAAATCTTATTTAATTATATTTAAACTTAGGATGACATAAAAAGTAATTATACTACAATTTTGAGAAAAGCAACGGTCTCTCCCATAGTATAATACAAAAAGATAATAAAATCATACGTCATTATACTATTTATCATATTTTTAAAAATTGATAACATTAAAAATAAAGTATTCATTTACTTTACCTTAATTATCGAGTTAAAATCGGGTCGATATTCGGTTCAGATTTCGGTTCGGGTAGGCTTTGGTTTAGGTGAAATCGGTTCAGGTCTATTTCGGTTCAACAAAAATTCTGGGTCGATTTTGGTTCGGTTTGACTTGTTTCGGGTCAACTTCCAATCATCATGTTCGAGTCAATATCGAGTCTCAGTTCGAATAATTCGGTTCGAGTCTCGAGTCAAATTTGTCGGGTCTAATTGCAACTCCATTAATGGCAAATGTATGGCTACCAGAATGATTGATTGGCTATGAGGTTATTGTGTTCTCCCTTGAAATTTGGCTTAAGAGTAAAATAAGTGTTATATATATGTGTGTGTCTGTTGTCTGTGTGTGTTAGGATCCACTTACACAATGTAAAACATTTTAAGTTTTACATGTTTTTTGGATCGTTAGATGGGGAAAACGGATGGTTGCGATTAACTCTTTACTTTTTTTCCCAAGTGATAATCTTCATATATTCTATTGTTAATCTCAGTCAACCCATTTAAGGTTTTTCCATGATAGACGTTATTTTTTCTTATTATCCAATGAAATCCGAACACGTGGTATGGTTGATCATCTGAAATTAAAATCTGAAAAATAGAAAAATAAGATGATAAAATATATTAATTAACCCAACAATATTTAATTTCTCTAAAAACCACAACTTTAACCCTAAATTCCTAAATTCCTCCACTCTAACCACTGATTCAACCACCATCGGTCAACCATTGTCTTTATCGGACCTCCTCTAACGAAAGGCTCATTATCTCGTCGTAAAAATCGATGTATGAACCGCCAATCACACTCTCGATGAACACCCAACAATGAAGAAAAAAGAAGTTGATTGGGTTCTCATTTTCAATAGATGATGGCATATGTCAAACGGCGGTGAGGTACACGACGCTTTGGGCGGTGAACGGTGTACCACTGACTTGTGGGGATGTCGAACGGTGAAGGAGATTTGATTTGGGGGTTTGATTGAAAGAAATTAAAACTTTGAGATTTTCAAAGAAATTAAAATTTTTAAAGAAATTCAAAAACTAAAGATGTAAAAAAAAAACAGGTCACGTGTCATGTTTTGATTGGATGACGAAATTTTTTTAACGGTCGTTGACGGGAAAACCCTTAAATGGATCACATAATGAAACGTTAGACACCTATTTGACCTAAAATATAGTTCAGATACCTATTTGAAAAGGGGTCGTTTTGACACTTATTTCAATTGTTAAGCCTTGAAATTTTAATTTAACTACAATTGGCGACAAGTAATTATCGAATTGAAGAGGTTTTTTGTATGCTTTAAGTTGTAGTAAATTTGGGGAGTCTAAAATACGATAATCTAATTTAAAGTTAAAGGACGTCAAGTCTTAAATTTATTCAAACAACTTAAAATGTTAGACTTTTTTATAACATTTTAAGTTGTCTTTTTGTAACAGGTTTCGAAACTTTTCTAAATCACTAAAAATCAACTTAACATGTTATAAAAAAAAAGTCTAACATTTTAGGTTCTTAGACAAATTTCAAAACTTATTGTTTTTTTTAACTACGCCTTAAACCCCATACTCACCCAATCAATTTTGAAGTGAAAACTTGAATATATATATATATATATTATATATATATATATTTACATTTTTTTCTTTTTAAAAAATAAAATTATTACTTAAAAATATTTTTTTGAATGTTAAATTTTACTAATAACTCCAAAGACCGGTGCCTCGTTAAAAATCTCCCTAACCTAGAATGGAAGAAAAAGAGTCCAACCAAAGCTATGGGTTAGGGCTGTTTACAATCAACTTACAAGCATATTAAAAGCATTATAACACCTTGAAAGTACACTGAAAGAGCAAAACTATACATCATGGTGATGCAGATTCTTAAACAAAAGCTTAGAGCCAATCTGTGGAAAACACTTGAAAGCAAGGAACTTCATCAAAACATTAGACAACAACATAATTAGCGTAGGGAATGAAATTAGCCGTCTCAATAATTCATATTAATCCAGTAAAGAGGGGATAACCTGAAGATATCAGCTTTCGCCAATTTGTCTGCAGTGGCATTTGAACCTAAGGGAGGATTATCCCATCTAAAAAGGACAGGCTTAGTTATTTCGGTAATTTTGGATTGAAAAATGGAAGGGCAGTGGAGAGATTCAGAACCAGTAATAAAGATTGAAGACCATTTCACCTTGCACCACCATCCTAATCGTGTTACACATAAGTCAAATAATTGATTCTCATCAACCGATATGCCTTTGAACATAAGTCTGAAATGAAGAACTGTAATTCCATCCCTCTTCCTTAATCTTCAATTGTTGATGTTGATGTAGGGGAGGAAGCATAAAAAGGGTGGATGAAGAACATGCAAGAGAGATTTGAGAAGCTGAGAGCAGAAATGGAGGAAATCAGCGTGGAGAAGCTTCTGCTGCTCCTGGAAGAGTGTTAATACAGTGCTAGTTTGTGTGTTTTAAGCATTATGTTCTTTCAATATACTGAATTCCTTTCGTATTTTTAAGTTTTTTTGTTTTAGGATGAATTTTATAAAACAATGAAGCCTCCAAACCTGCAATGCATTACAAAATCTATGCTTCTACTGGAATATTGTTATACTGAATGTGTGCTAGCTTCACGCCCTCACCCCAAAATTGGCTCTTTTTTTTAATCCAAATATCACTCTTTACTACTTTATTTTCTTTTGGAAATAACACCTCATTTGTAAATTTATAAAAATGACATTCACATGTTAAAAAAATCAAACCACCCGAATTTTTTCAAAAAGAAAAAAATCTGCTACATGCTAAAGCGATAATTTTTTTTTAGCGATAAAGTACTTTTAACTAAGGATAATTATTTTATGCACAAATGTTCATAGAAACTTTATTTACACAATTTATCTTAATTTTAGGGTTTAAAAATTTTATTTAGGATAAAAAAAATTATTTTTATTCAATCTTCACTTGCCTACTGAAATTCTATATTTTTGACGAGTAAACTAATCACACAACATTTACGGTTTTTTATCTCTTGTGCAATTCAGGATATAGTAACCGATTCTATAAAACTATGTACTTCCAAAAAAAATAATTTATTTTTTTTGTTAATCAAGGATTTCGTATATAGCTTGAACGACCCTCACAAATTGCGACTACTAATTTGTTAACAATTAATCGAATTGAAGTTATAGCGACATCATTTGCTGGAATCAAAATATATGTGAGATCGAGATCGGAATTTGTATTGATTTTAGTGTACGAGTTTTGAATTTAGGGGTATGGTTAGAATTTAGAGTTTATAGGTTAAAATTTAAATCTCTAATTATATTACCCTAAAAATAAACCCTAACCATTAAACCTTAAATCCTAACCATAAACACTATACTCAGACCTCTAAACCTTAAACCTTAAACTGGGTCCATAAACCCTACAACTAAGGCACTTGTAGAAACTTTTCATTACCACAGCCAATGCACGTGATATTTTCCCTTTAATTAATATGTTTAACATAAATTCTACACTTTACAACCTAAACTCTAACGCTTAACATAAATCTCTAAACCTTAAAATTGAAAAGCTTGTTTAAACTTTAGTTCACAAAAATTTATGTATTAAAGTATTTTCCTTTCATTAATATGGTATTTTTAATAAAATCCAACTTATTATTTCAAAAAAAAAATATTTTGACTTAAATGAAAAAGCAATCTTTAAATTATTTTTTTACTTTTAGCCGCTTAATTATCTATTGATCAAAAAAATTTTATGATGTGTTATTATTTCATTGGTCGAAATATTTTTTTTGGACTTAAATAACTATCAAACTTAAAGTGATAAAAATAATTAGGTATTTATTTTTGACAAAAAGTAGTTCAAGGGACAAAAACAAAAATACATAGTTTAAGGTCTAACTTTTTATCAAAACTTTTTTTTGGATAAAAAAAATTACTACTATATATCTCGTTAAAAACTTTCGTAAACTTAAATAGAAGAGAAATAGTGTATTTAAAAGTAATTACAAATCAAATATATAAAATCATGGAGCAACAGAACACCACATAAACAAACTTAAAGAAATATCTAATCACACATATCCTCATATGAAAATCGAGCCACCGCTGCTGCAGGAGGAACATCAAAATGTATAGCATTCAACTCCCCATTTCGCGCAAGTTTAGTCCGCTACCTTATTCTCGTTAAGTTAGATGTGGCTCAACCGAACCACTCAAGATCGTCGTTGTGAATCAACCAAATGCCAACCAAGTGAGTCTATTAATCCGGAGAATACACAGCCTCCAAATTATCGACCTCAAAAATAATCTGGCGAAAACTATGATCTCAAGCACTCAGTAAGCTAATATAAGCACCCCAAAGCTCAACTTCGAATGCGGAGCAGATTCTCATGAACTTGAAGACAGGGGCGGAGCCATGATTTGAGGTTGAGAGTAAAACATAAATGATTGAGATAGGCAAATTCACGAATAAATTAATTTTTTTAAAAATTATATAAAACGACAAAAGTAAAAAAAAAAAAACGAAAGTGAGAAGGGGTTAATAACTTCCTTCCCTGCTTGGAGAGACCAAACTTCCATTCTAAGCCTTTTTTTTATTTTTTTTAAAGTTAAGGCGATTACAAGTAATATATGTTCTGAATATACTCTCAACCATTCGACAATATATATATTCAATTACCTTGCTGTAGCTGTTGGTGCTCGAACCCGTGACCTCTAAGAACAACAATGGTTCTCTTAACCACTAAGGCAAGTTGCTTCGCATTTTTTTTCTCTTCAAATTTAATTGCATTAAATCTTGTTTTATTATAAAATATGGACACATATTTATATATTTGGTTTTTAAATATTTTAATACATATATTGTTTTATTATAAAACATGGACACATATTTATATATTTGGTTTTAAAATATTTAATAAATATAGTTTTTTATAAAACGCGAATACATATTTATGTAATTTTTTAAAGTTATTTACTTAAAAATTATTTTCATAAATAAAAGATTCTATCAAGTTTCAAGTAATTTTTTATTTCTACTTTTGATTTTAATTAACAATTACTTTATTTGCAAACAAACTAAAATATAAATATACAGTAAAAATTAAAATACTTTTATTACTTACAGCCATATTTTATATATACAAAAATATGAACACGTGTTAATAGAAAGTATTACAAATATGTTTATTTTTATTTAAATAAAATAGTTATTACTTTAAATAAAATAAAATATATCAACTTTGTTTGATAGTTCGAGGATTGCAATACTAGATTGAGATTAATCCTCTAACACTAAATAAGTTATTTTTTTAATAGACTAAAGGTGATTATAAGTTAGTATTTGTTCATACATATTCGTAACCCATTAACTAAGCACACACAATATACATAGTGATTGAACCCGAGTCTCTTAGGATGAACATGATCCGCTTTTCCACTAACAACTTGTTTTTGTTTACAATATTAAATATAAGAGTTGTAAAAACACTTTTGTCAATATCATACGTAAAGTAATCTATTTTTTATTCTCACAGTTTTATATCGAAATTAAATAATTACTTTTATTTACATTGTTGAGTTTAATATATATACTTCAAATATCATTTGAATTTAATAATTAATTAATTTGAATAGAAATATAATTTCATAAATAATAAGTTGATATATATATATATATAAATCTTTCAAATATGCTTATTGATATTATATTAAAAAATTAATTTTCATAATATTACATATTAATAGATATCAAATATTGATAGTTAATAAACTATTTAAATAAGTATTGAATATAATAATCATATTATATATCATTTTGTTTGTTGAAATAAACAAATAACTATCAGTTATTAGTTAATTTTATCAAACATTTTTATACAGCCAATTAATTAAATCAATTAATGTAATCCACTACTCATTATTGTTTATTCTTCTTTCTTTTTAGTTGTTACATGATTTTTTTTTTTCATGTTTCATTGATAACCGGTGATTGATCCATCACATTGTTCTGTACTAGGTAAAAGAGTTGGTTTGAGACACTTTGAGTGTATTCTGCCCCACTGGAATTTGATTTCGGTATGAATTTAGATTTAAGATTTTGGTATGCTGAAAAATTCTCACTTTTTAGCTGGCTCTTATATAGAGTTAGGCCTTAGTTGAACATCCTATACTACTAGTTGATTTGTGACTTGATTGATTAATTTTCATAACGATAGTACTTTAATTGAATATATATATATTTTTTAGTGACTAAAATAGAAATATCCTAATAGTTCGGTGACCAATACTAGTAAGGAAAAGCAAGACCTCCTACTCCAAATGGAAAACGGAACTTCATGGTAAGTAATTAATCATGGCTGAAGCAACTCTCTTTGCTTCAATTTCCGATTTCTAAGTTTAAAAATTCTTGGCTCTTTCTAACGTCCCGATTTGAAATTAACCAAAGCCAATCCAATTTCAAAACCAGAGAACCATGCCGTTGTTGGAAGAAGCATGGTGTTGAACGGACTCCGGTGAGAGTGAACGACGTGACGATGATGATGAACGGAGAAGATAAACCAGAGATGAATTGAGAATTTTTAGCCAAACAGAGAAATAGAGAAACAGTGTTTTTGTTTTATTGATTTTAATCAAATGAATACAAATAATGGGTTGCCTTTTTGGGCTAAGACCCATATCCTATATATATCCTAAGGATACAACAAACTCTCTAACAAAATAACGGCCCAGCTGTACACAGCCCAGCTAACAGCTGTACACAGCCCAACTAACAGATGATCTAACATTCACCTCACTTTTTTGTTGATCTAACATTCACCCCGCTTTTTGACTTATTCAAATCTTCAAGAGAAACAACATTCATTCTTCTACGAAACAACTCAAACTGAGACACAGTCAGTGGCTTCGTCATAACATCAGCAACTTGACTTTCAGCCGGTACATACCCTACGTTCAACATGCAACCCAGCACTTTCTCACGCACGAAATGTAGATCTAAATCTACATGTTTCGTTTTGGCATGCATTACCGGGTTAGCTGCCATAGCAATAGTACTGGTATTATCACACCAAATTTTCGGCAGGTCTGGAAGTTGAATTTGCATATCGCCCAATAAATTCTGCACCCACATAACCTCTGAGGTAGCATCGGCCAAGCTTCTATACTCGGCTTCGGCAGTAGACCTCGAAACCGAGCGTTGTTTTTTAGAACTCCAAGATAGCAAGTGATCTCCGTAATACACGCAATGACCAGATATAGATCGCCTATCGTCCTCGTCACTTCCCCAATCAGCATCAGAAAAAGCAACCAGATTAGGAAAGCTACTGTGCTGTGAAGGGAACCATAACCCAAACTCAACTGTTCCCTTTAGATACCGCAATATCCTTTTTACAGCAGTCCAATGTGCAATAGTAGGGGATTGCATGAATTGCAAAACTTTATTGACAGCATATGAAATATCCGGACGCGTATGACATATGTAAAGCAATGCTCCAACGGTGCTACGATACATAGTAATATCAGCAAACAACTCACTGTCATACTTACGAAGTTTTGGCGAGACAGCCATAGGCGTATCCACTGGTTTGCCACCATCCATATGAGTGCGTTGAAGAAGATCAGAAATATATTTCTTCTGACTTAGAAAAATTTCACCGTCTCTCGATGAGGCTTGCATCCCTAAGAAATAATCCAAGACACCAAGATCTTTTAGCGAGAACTTCTCATGGAGTTTCTGTTTAACAAGCTGAATATGCTGCTTCGAACTCCCTGTGAGCAAGATATCATCTACATAAACGATGATATAAGTGATCACTTCTCCACTCTTGTAGACGAACAAGGATGTATCGGCAACAGAACAATAAAACTCTAAGGATATAAGAAAGCCTTTGAGTTTAAGAAACCAGCTGCGCGGTGCTTGTCGCAAACCGTACAAAGCCTTTATCAATCGACATACGAGGAGAGTACCATTTGCAGACTTTTGCTCAAATCCGGGTGGTTGTTGCATAAAAACTTCTTCATGCAAATCACCCTTTAAGAAAGCATTGTTTATGTCGACTTGGTGCACCACCCAATTGTTAGATACATCCAAGGAAATCAGTACATTTATTGTAAGAGACTTTACGACCGGGCTAAACGTGTCCTTGAAGTCATGACCGGGGACTTGCGAATATCCCTTCGTGACTAGCCGAGCCTTGTAGCGACTAACCGATCCATCGGCATTCCGTTTGACTTTGAAAAGCCATTTGCAACCAACAATTTTACGCTCAGATGGTGCCTCGACCAGCTCCCATGTACCATTAGACATTAACGCTGAGTACTCATCCATAACAGCCTGTCTCCAGTCCAAATGTTCCAGTGCTTCATGAACTGACTTTGGTACATCATCGCAGCTTACCACATAAGCTTTTGGCTTGAAAATTCCATGCTTGCTGCGCGTTAGCATGGAATGAGTATTACCCTGCATCCTAACATGAGGTTCAACCGGATGTGTGTTCCCTTGAAACTCATCGAGTGCATGTGCTGCACTATTCTCCAAAATATCATCACCAACAGTGCACAAAGGATCAACTTCAACCTCATTTAAACCAGCAGTTGCAACATCATGTAAAATAGTGTTTCCAACATCATTTAAGTCATTATTGTCAACAGCATGCAAATCAATATTCCCAGCACTATTCTCGGCAGTATTTCCAGTAGCAGGCAGACCATTATCTTCAACAGCATGTAAAGAAAAAATGCAGAATCAGAATTACTAACCACAGAGGAAAAATTTGAATTTGTATGCAGAGGGTTTGCTGGAATTCCAACATCTGCAGGGCGAGTTGGTTGTGTCTCCAAACATGATGTGTGTGCTGGAATATCAGTTGCAACAGCAGGGTTATCGTCTTGACTAGGCATTGCTGTTTGAGGTGCAACACCTTGAACGGAAACATGATCCTGAGCAGAACCAGCAACCTCTGCTACTTCAGTAGAAAACTCAGGTTGTACTGGAGCACTATCAGAATTGGTTGAGGGAGCAACAATAGGCACAGGAAGAGACTGAAAATTAGTTAGACGAGGATCCTCACTTGAGACGTTGTTTGTTGCAAACGGAAAAACAAATTCGTCAAACTTTACATGACGCGAAATATATATTCTGCCTTGTGGACCAAGACACTGATAACCATGATACTTGGGCGAATAACCAAGAAAAGTGCATCGCTGAGAACGGAAATCCAGCTTATGCTTGTTATACGGACGAAGATACGGATAACACGCACAACCGAACATGCGAAGAAAATTATAATCTGGTTTACGCCCCGTTAACTTCTCAAGAGGAGAGACATTCTCAAGAACTCGCGAGGGTAGTCTATTAACAAGAAAAGTGGCACTTAACACGGCATACGACCAATACTTCAGAGGGAGTGATGCTTGAGCAAGAAGACAAAGAGCTGTTTCGACAAGTTGGCGATGCTTCCTTTCAACCACGCCGTTTTGTTGGGAGGTATGTGGACACGTTACGCGATGTTGGATCCCCAAGCTACTCAACTTATGCACCAAAGCTTGGAACTCGCCACCACCATCGGTTTGTACTGCCTTTACATTAGCATTAAACTGATTTTTGACAAGAGCGAGAAAGGAGTCAAAAACAACTGAAACTTCATTTTTATTGCGTAACAAGTAAGTCCAACAACACCTACTAAACATATCCACGAAAGAAATATAATAGCTAAAACCAGCAGATTTAAGAGGAGCAGGCCCCCACACATCCATTTCTACTAGCTCAAAAGGACAAGAATACGTAGTAGAAGATGCTGGAAATGGGAGAGCATGAGCCTTGCCTAATTGACACGCCTCACATACTATTCTAAGATCGGAAGGAACATATTTATTTACTGCATGACGAAGAACATCTGCGGAAGGATGCCCGAGCCTCTTGTGCCAAAGCCAATAGGCTGAGTCATTATTATCTACTGTTGTATGATGAACAAAAACAGAACGATCAGGAGGACGAACAGGAAATTTGTAAAGGCCACCATCTTGAACACCTTGCAACAGCACTGCCCCTGTCTTTTCATCCTTCACATAGCACTTACTGGAGTGAAACTCAAAGAACACAGAATTATCAGAAGCAAAACGAGATACAGACAATAGATTCCTAGAAATTTGAGGAACAGGTAGTAGTTTGTCAAGCACTAAATCACGATTTGAGGCAACAATAGAAGAATAACCAACATGATTAATGGCAACAGCAGTATCATCACCCAGATGGACCTTACCCTGTCCAATATAATTCATAACTGAGAGCATAGTCGACTTGCTGTGTGTGACATGATGCGTCGCCCCGGAATCTGGATACCACCAAACTGAACTGCTATTGACTCCGGATGTAGTTAGAGTGTTGACCTGAGCGGATTCCACACATGGCTGGTTATCGGACGGACCAGCAACTCCGACGGAGGGATCAACATAGGGCTCATAATAGTGCTCAAAACCATCGGATTGGAACTGACAATTGTTTGCTTGAGGAGTGTCAGGCTGCCTTGACTGTTGAGAGGTAAGGCCTTTAAACTTCTCATCGAAACGATGCCAGCACGAATCTGCCATGTGACCAAGCTTGCCGCAGATTTGGCATTGTGGTCTTGATCATCCACGGAACCTACCACCACGGTAACCACCGGCCCTAAAGCCTCTGCCGTGATCTGAACTTACATAACCAGACTTGTCATTAGAGTCATTAGAGTTGTACTGTGACAAATTAATCCCGATAGGAACATCAAATGAATCACCAAGTCGGGACTCTGCATCCACTAAAACAGATATAACTCCCTCAAGCGTGAATGGCTCTCGGCTTGCCGTGACAACAGCCACAAAAGGAGCGTACTCATTTGGTAAGCCGTTTAGTATGGTGGCGATATGCTCAACGTCAGACACTTTGTGACCGGAGAGAGCCAAAAGATCGCATATCTCTTTGATCTTCACAGTATAATCTCTCATCCGCATAGTGTCTTTCTTCATTGAACGCAATTTGCAGTGAAGATGCATTACCTTAGTAGTTGACAACTTAGAGTACAAACCAGTAATAACACTCCAAATCTCTGCCGAAGTCTCTGCTCCAACAAGCTGAGGCAACACATCGGAGCTCACCGTCGACAACAACCACGATGCCAGTGAGCTATCTTGCTTCACAAAATGAGTGTAGTCAGGATTCACAGCACGCTCACCAGAAGAACGCAGAACAATCTTTGCCGGCTTCGGCGTTTCAGGATCCAGAAATTCCTCCAGTCCTAAGCCACGAATTGTAAGAATAACCTGCTGCTTCCACAGTAGGAAATTTGTATCGTCCAAACAAACGTTGATCCGTTTGTTGGAGAACATGTGTGTCGCAGAGTCGTCGCCACCGCGAGCGGCCAGAGACTCAGTGCTGGTTGAATCGGACGGAGCCACCATTATCGCAGCAAGAAACAGAAACCTAGATGCTTCAGCGAGAAGAGAGAAAAACACGAACGGATCACCACGAAATGTATAAGAACAGTCGAAATGGAGGCACCACGACGGTTACTGTAGCTCTGATACCATGTTGAACGGACTCCGGTGAGAGTGAACGACGTGACGATGATGATGAACGGAGAAGATAAACCAGAGATGAATTGAGAATTTTTAGCCAAACAGAGAAATAGAGAAACGGTGCTTTTGTTTTATTGATTTTAATCAAATGAATACAAATAATGGGTTGCCTTTTTGGGCTAAGACTCATATCCTATATATATCCTAAGGATACAACAAACTCTCTAACAAACTAACGGCCCAGCTGTACACAGCCCAGCTAACAGCTGTACACAGCCCAACTAACAGATGATCTAACATTCACCTCACTTCTTTGTTGATCTAACACATGGAATGTTTGTAGTATCGCAAACACAAGGTTCCCGAACTTTTACCTCATCCACCAGATTAGAACTGTCGCCTACGTAACATTTTTCGGTAGGCAAGTGAATTCCAGTTCAGAACAGAGCTGCATAAATTTTAGGAGAAAGAAAATGTGTTTTTAGTGGGTCTAAAACTCATAAATTAAAAAAAAATATACAGTAACAAAGATGATCAACTTGGTCAATTGACCATATGTACATGCTCGCAGACAAATACATTTATGTGTAATGTATCTATTTAAGAATAACTTGTTTTGATGACCAAGATAAACTGTTTATTTTCAAACTTTAGACGGTGTAATATTCATAATATCTGCCAACTTATTTAGCTTATCAACTAATATATATAATTGACTTCTGCATTACAAACAATCTTAGAATTACTTAAATATTTAGTTAATCAATGAACTTTTTTTTTTGCTTTCACTTATTGTTTTACATGCAATTTCAAGTTTGATGATATAATATGCACAGAAGTAAATAAAAAATACAAAAATTTCATTGAATCAATCAGTTCAAATGGGTTATAATAATTATATAAATTACTATTTAAGGACATAAAACTCTAATAGGATCTTAAGAACGATCGACTGAGGAGAGTACAATTTATAGAGCATGTCCTACTTGCTGTGACTTACCTAGTAAGTCAAGTTGTGTGTGGGCCCGATTGATTTGGATGGAGAGCCACAATAATCCAATTAAAACATTTGAAGACTTGGATGATCAAATTGAAGAAGTCAATAAAGTAACTTGACGGAGTTGTGGAGAATTGCATGGAAGGGAGATCAAATGGTACCATGATTGCCTCCAAAATCCCTATGACCTTTTCTCCTCATTTGCTTTACTTCTTCTCTAATTTAATCTTTCAAAACTTTTGATTGAATTTTTGTAGCTTTCCGCTCAAATCAATCGCAATCGTATGCCAACCAGTTAAGTCAAACATGCAAGCTATTGAAGAATAAGAAAGACTTTGATTAGTCTGGTGGTCAACCTTCAAATAAAGCCACCCCGACTGCCACTCCAATGTCCAAGATTTTTACAGTAATGTTAATTACTTTATCATGACGTCCACTGGACTGATATTAAATAAAACCTACACGTAATATATATATATATATTATTCAATCGAATAAAAAATATAAAACCTACAAGTAAATAATTTACTTATGAAACCGAAAATGCACAGCCATTTAAATCCATCAGCGAATTCATTTTGTTTGGTTATTGGTGTTGGTCAGTTGGGGTCAACTTTTAAGGCAAACACACCTTCATTATTACTTTGGCCTTTTCCAAGGGGTTGACCGTAAGGATGTGTATTCACTTAAATAGATTAATTGACCGAACTGAATTACTCAAGATTTATTAATTGATTTTTTTTCTTTTAATTGTTAATCGAATTGAAAAAACGGTTAATTCAGTCAGTTTGAATTAACCGAAATTTGTTATAAAATTTTGGGTAAATTACACAATTGGTCACTAAATTACGCTAAAATGATCTTTTTAGTCACTGAATTTTCATTTTATGCTAATTTGATAAAAGTTTAATGACCATTTTATAATATATCAAAAAAATTAATAATCATTTTATAATTTTTAAAAGTTTAATGACCAAAAATAAATATATGTAATATATATAATATTTAATATATAATGATTTTGGTTAATTCAACTAATTAACTGGTTTCAAACCGAATTAACCGATAATCGAAATTTGAAAAAATCTTAACCGTTAACGATTTTATATGAAACTAACCGACCGATTAACCGGAAAAAATTCAGTTCGGTCGGTTAATTCGGTTAAAACCAAATAATGCACACCCCTAGTTGATTGTTCCCTCTGGCCGTAAATGAGGCGAGATAAATTACGAGTTGTAACGCCCCGGTTTTAAGGCCGAGAGATAATCAAGTTTGGTTAAATCGAATTGGGTTAATTTAATTGAGATAAAATATTTTTATTGAACTAAAAAAAAGGTTTTAATGACAAAGGGCAAAAGGGGAATTTGGAACTTAAAAAAAAAAGAAAAAGGGTTTTAAAATATCATCATCTTCTCCAAGCTTTCTTTTTCACGTTATTTTCTTAAAAACCTCCATTGTTACTATTCCATTGCTCAAACCTTAACCATAAACAAGTTTAAAGGTAAGCTCTCCCTTGTTTTGACTTTTGGTTTCCTTAAGTTTGTTATTAGCTTAATTTTTCTTAAAACCCATTGTTTAAAGCTATTTCAATAATGTTGAGTTTGAAAAATAGTAAAATGAAGGGATTTTTGTTTGGGTCTTTTGATGTCATGTTTAAGGATGTTTTTAATCTTGTTGTGGTGTCCTAAAAATGCTAAAATAGTGGCTAAAAGTAGGAAACCCGAAACTAGTAAAAAAAGGGTTTTTGGAGTTGAAAATGTGGGTTTTTGGGTTGTTCTTGTGTGGAATCTTGGGCTGATGGTTTGTAGACCTTGGGCAAGTATTTTGGATGCTTAAAGAAGTAGTTTTGATGGTGAAATTGTTGAGTTTTGGCTGCTAGTTGTTTTGGGGCGTTTTGATGGTAGTTCTAAGTGTTTCGAGTAGGAATCGAGTTGGTTTTGCCGATGATTGATGAGTTTCCGTGTTGCTGCAAGTTTGGGGGCTTGATTTGGGTCTAATGCATTATTTTGAATTGGCTAGAAATAAGAGAAATGAGTTTGGGTTCTTTGGACGCGAGACCGGATAGTTCGGAGGCTTGAATCAGAGTTTCGGCTATCGTTTGGGTCCTATCAGTGAGTGGAAATGTTTTGAGAGTTTAGGTTGAGCTTGAAAGGCCAACCTAAACTCGAGAGTAAGTTTTCAAATATTTACGTTTTACTTTTCCAGAAATTTCCTTTTTAAGCTTGTTATGCTTTGTCGATATGAGACAATTGTGTGAAATTGATTTATGAATGTGGTATTGTTATGTTGGTTTATATGATGTTGAGTATTGACAAATATGTGAGTCTTACCAGGCATAATTGGTCGACCATAGGATTAGAGTGCACTTGTAAAATTCGTGCGTGGCCCTAGTGATGTAAGATGCCATTAGGGAGGAGTACGGTGAAGTAAGAGGCCACCAGAAGCTTTATTGTTAGACCTCGGTGATGTAAGATGCCATCATGAGTCTTGTTGTTCTTAATAGATTCGGTGATGTAAGATGCCATCGAGTCCAATCCGTGTATCCGAGTAACGTAACCATAATTGCCATTATACTCTTGTGTTGAAAATTAGAATGTTATCATGTTGGTATTTAAGAATCATGACTTGTAGTTTATGTTGTTGCACTGCTTGATGTAAGATGCCAAGCATATGTATGATTGTTGTTAATCATGTGACGAAATTCATGTTGTGGTTTGGATTTTAATTCATAAATGGTTTTATCTAAAAACTACATTGTTGTTGTTGTGGTTTTGAGCGCCACTCACTAAGCTTTATGCTTACGCGCTCATTTCCAACAATGCAGATCGTTAACGTTCCGAGAAGCAAAGGAAGGCGAGAGAAAGGCTCCAGTGTTAGTAACTTAAGCTCAAGTATGGTTTTTAAGTTGTAATAATGATTTAGCAATGTGAATACTTGTGGCTGTCTTTAGGGAGTGTAGAAAGTAATTTCTTGTATTTTATTCATGAAACATATGAGGTTATATATACAAATCTAATTTACCTAAACTAGGTAACATAATATATGACATTAATTACAATATATTCTAGCCTAATAAATAGCCTAGATATTAGCCTAAGAATCTGTAACATGGAGGTTGTAGTAGACTCCCATGTGTTTGACCATCTTGCTACATGTTTTAAATGTTGATACCATGTCTTTTTTAGGCTTGCTTTGGCTGTTAGTTGAATGTCATGTGTTTTGGCTAGTTAGCTTTTTTGAGCTAAAGTGTTCTTATGAGCTTTTGTGGTTGAGATCCATATTTGCGTGTATGCATGTTTTAAGCTTGTCTTTAGGGTGTTTTGCCTCTAGATTGTTTGTTTAATATGTTGCCATATGGTTTGTGACCTTTCGGGGTTAGTTTGGGAATATTTGGGGATGCCAAAATGCATTTTCGAGCCAATCTGTGCCCAGGTGTTTCGGAACTTCTGGTGTTGTTTCAAAACGACCAAGCTTTTGGGGCACCCTATCGGAACGGGGTGGTGTCGTTTCTGTATGTTTTGCATCTGGAGACTTCCGTTTCAAAACCATGAGGGATTGTTCCAGAACGACCTTATATTTGCTTTTTGATGAGAACCCGTGTTTCAAAACGGGCATTCCTATTCCGAAACACAGGTAGTTAAAGTGGTTAAAAGGCATCTTTGAAGGTTTCCAAATGTTACATTTTGGTCACAAATGTTTGTATGCTTCCTATGTGAGTTTGAAATATCTCGTTTGAGTTGTTTTGCCTCGTGTGCATGAAACTTGAGTAATAAACTATTTGGTAAGGTTAAATTACCTTTTGCCCCTGGTTTGTGTGGTTTTGCAAAATGGTCTTTCGTGACTGTTTGAGTCCAATTGGACATCTGATTAATGTCCGGTGACTTTGTTTCTTCCGCTGTGACCCATAACATCATAGGACCGTTAAATTGTATTTAGACAAGATAAATTTTAAATTTAGGGTTGTTAATTGAGGAAAACTCTCTGATTTTTCTTCGGTTATCCCCGTGTAGCTTTCCCGATTCGATCTCACGGCTAGACCGGGTCGAAGGGGTTACATTTGGTGGTATCAGAGCCAGGTTACGAGGTTTCCTCAGAAAGGTAAGTCATTTAAGTTGATTATGTGTATGTTTGACTAAATTGCACGGTGTTTGTGAGCATGACCATATGTTTCTGTTGATGTTTGAAAGTTGGTTAAGCATTCCCATTGCTAGGTATTATTATGGAAAAGTGGTTTTGAATTAAGAGAGCTTAACACACAAATCCATGCCTTTGCTGACCCAATGTTTATCCCGTGATTTGTGTTTTTTGTTTATATTGTTTTTTTGTTATGGTGAGACCGAGGGGACGACCTAGAGCAGGTGACCAGGCACCCGGGAATGCGACTCTTCCTCCTCCTACTCCCAATGTTAATGGGCCGAATGTCGAAGATAATGCACCTCATGTTGGTGCCAATGTTGGAGGTGATGGTAATGGGCCTCAGGTTGGCCAGGGTCATGTAGGTGTGGATATGGCCCAGTTGCTTCAGACTTTAGCCGGAGCTTTTCAGACGGTTGTTGCTGGTCTTCATGCTGCAGCACCACATCAAGGTGTGGGGACGAGTTTGCCCCTTGAGTGACTTCGTAGCCTAGGTAGAGTCGAGTTTTGTGGTATGTCTCCCGAGGGTTCGGAGGCATAGCTTGAGAGTACTACACACATCTTGGGTCAGATGGAGTGCTCGGACACTCGTAAGTTGGGTTGTATTGTCTCGTTGCATCAGGGAGATGCGTATGCTTGGTGGACCACAGTTATCTCTGGTATGCCCGAGGCCGAGGTTACTTTGGAGTTCTTCCGTAGTGCGTTCCGCAAGAAGTATCTTGGTGTTCATTATCAGGATGGGAAGAAGAGTAAGTTTTTGGCTTTGGTGCAAGGCAGTATGTCCGTATCCGAGTATGAGGTACAATTTGTGCGCTTAAGTCAGTATGCTTCAGAGTTGGTTCCCACTAAGAGGAAAAGGTGTGAACAGTTCTGTTACGGATTGGTTACGAAGGTGAAGACCTACATGCTTGCTTCTGATTACACCGAGTTCGATGTCTTGGTCTCTAGGGCCAAGGACATTGAGCAAAGTATAAGTTTGACTGCTCGATCGGGTGGCTCCAGTTCAGGGAAAAGGTGTGCCGAGTGGGAGCAAGACTGTAACAAGAGGCACAAGGATAGAAGGCACCAACCGGACTTTAGGCATGGAGGTGGTAACATGGGACGAGGCCATCAAGGTTGAGGTTTTGTTGCTCGCACACTCGAGTGTGCTAGATGTGAGAGGAACCATTCCAGAGAGTGTTGGGGTACTTTTCGCGCTTGTTGGAACTATAGATCTCAGACGCATTTGAGGTGTGAGTGTCCTCATCCGGCTAGGGATGGTCAGGCACCGACTAGAGCTGTTGAGTATCAGAGAGGTCATGGGCGCGGCTGAGGTAACTTCTAACCGAGAAATGATGGTCAGAGGAATGTGGCTCATGTTGTCGCGGTACAGCCCGAGGGAGGTGGACCAGCTAGAGTTTATGCACAACATGAGGATGGGAATGAGACAGACGTGATTGTAGGTAATTTTGTGTTACAGTCCTTGTCTTTGCTTTCGTTAATTGATTCAGGCTCGACACATTCATATATTTTGGGTGAGCATGCAAGATCGTTAGGTCTACCTTTTGAGTTGTTAGATATAGGCATAAATGTTACGAGTTCCTTTGGTGAGACAATTGTAGTTAGGAAAGTGTTTCGGAGATTTCTCTTGATGGTTCATGGTCACGTGTTTCCCGTTGGTATGATGGAACTGCCATTCTATAGTTTCGATGTAATTTTGGGTGTGGATTAGCTAGTAGAGCATAGGGCTAGGATAGATTTTAAGACTAAGAGAATTTCTTTGAGGCTTATCGATGACTACGAGGTAGTGGTAGTAGGCGAGAATATTAAGTTATTGTCCGATGTTGTTTTTCCTTTAGAAGCTCAGAGATTGATGGATTTGGGTTGTCAAGCGTATTTGGCCTATGTGATAAATCCGAATATGAGTGAGGTCAGACCGCAAGATATCAGAATAGTTTGTGACTTCCCGAGTGTTTTCCCAGAAGAGTTGTCTGGTTTGCCTCTAGATATGGATGTTGAGTTTGCTATTGAGACATATTCAGATTCCGCTCTCGTATCGATTGCTCCGTATAGAATGGCACCTAAAGAGTTGAAAGAGTTGAAGACACAGCTTCAGAAGCTGTCAAATAGAGGTTTTACTAGGCCTAGTATTTCACCTTGGGGTGCTCCGGTTTTGTTTGTAAAGAAGAATGATGGCAGTATGAGGATGTGCATAGATTATAGGCAGTTGAACAAGGTAACAGTGAAGAACAAGTATCCTTTGCCACAGATAGATGGTTTGCTTGATCAGTTGAGAGGTGCTACAGTGTTTTTGAAGATTAATTTGAGATCGGGCTACTATCAGTTGAAGGTAAAGGATGTGGACATACCGAAGACAGCTTTCCGTACGCGATATGGGCACTATGAGTTCTTGGTAATGCCTTTCGGTTTGACTAATGCCCCAGCTGCATTTATGGACATGATGAACTGAATGTTTCACGAGTTTTTAGATAGGTTTGTAGTAGTGTTCATAGATGACATTTTAGTGTACTCCAGGAACGAGAAAGAACATGATAAGCATCTGCGGGTAGTGCTTCAGACTTTGCTTGAAAATCAATTGTATGCCAAGTTGAGTAAATGTGAGTTTGGATTAGGGAAGTAATCTTCCTAGGTCATGTGATCTCAGCCGATGGGATTAGTGTGGAGCTCAAGAAGATTGAGGCAATAGTGAGTTGGAAACAACCGAAGTCAGTGACAAAAATTCGTAGTTTCCTAAGTTTGGCCAGGTATTACCAAAGATTTGTTGAGGGGTTCTCGAAGATTGCAGCACCTTTGACTAAGTTGCTTCAGAAAAATGTTCAGTATGAGTTGATAGATGCAAGACAGCAATCGTTTGAGAAGTTGAAGAAAGCGTTGACAGAAGCTCCTATTTTGATTCAGCCTGAACTAGGGAAAGAGTTCGTAATCTACAGTGATGCGTCATATGTAGGTTTAGGTTGTGTGCTTATGCAAGAGGGAAGAGTTGTAGCTTATGTTTCGAGACAGTTGAAGGTTCACGAGAAGAACTACCCTACCCATGACATAGAGTTAGCTGCAGTAGTCTTTGCTTTGAAGATTTGGAGACATCACCTTTATGGTGAGAAGTGCATAGTTTACACTGACCACAAGAGTTTGAAATACTTGATGACTCAGAGAGAGTTGAATCTTAGACATCGTAGGTGGTTAGAGCTTCTTAAGGACTATGACCTCACCATAGAGTATCATTCGAGTAAAGCGAATATAGTGGCCGATACTTTGAGTAGGAAGGTGGCAGTTGAGTTGTGAGCTATGTTTGCGAGATTGAGTGTGTCCCGAGATGGTGGTTTGATAGTCGAACTACATGTTAAACCATCGTTAGTTCAGTTGATTCGAGAGAAACAATTGCAAGACAGAACTTTGGCACCTCGCATGCAAGATATGGCCGAGGGTACACCCACGGATTTCTGCTTTGGTGAGAATGGGATCTTATGTTTCAAAGATAGATTAGTCGTTCCAGAAGATGCCGAGTTGAGGCGTACTATATTGAATGAAGCTCATAATAGTCCTTTTGCTATGCATCCGGGTAGTACGAAGATGTATCACGGGTTGAAAGATGGTTACTTCTAGATTGAGTTGAAGAAAGATGTGGCTGAGTTTGTGAGTAAGTGTGTGGTTTGTCAGTGAGTTAAGGCCGAGCATCAGTTTTGTAACACCCGCATTTTCGTCCTAGAATTTAAAGCCGTGAAATTAAATCATTTATTTATTCTTAGAAGCAATTGAGTTTTCAAATTTGTGAATTATGCAATTTGGTCCCTAAAGTTCTTAATTGGGCAATTAGTGCACCAATTCGGATTAGAAAGAAAATTAGAGTGGAATTAAGTAGTTAGCCGATTGGCAAATTAGTGAATTTAAGTTAGTGATAACAAGATCGATGGTAGGATATTAAAAGAATAAAAAGAAATAAGATAACATTACATCTCCTTGAGAAATCGGATGAAATTAAGAAAATTAAATAAAGCATGTAACAATGTAATTTGATGACCAAATTAAAAGGTTTATAAATCATGAAAATTGCATGTTAAGGATAAAATATCCTTGGGGCTGCCCTTAGTAAATTAAAAATAGAAGAGATAGACAAAAGGGCTCTTGGGTAAATTGGTAAGCCATCAAATCACCTAAATTAAGGAAGCTTGTCTTCCTTCATCATTTCTTCTCCTTTGCCGTAAAGAAAAGAAAAATAAGGGGGGGGGAGAGAAGTTCTAAAGTCTGAAAAATTTGAGAGCTAAAGATGGTGAGTTTTTGCTTGCATGGTGGAAGATTTAAGCTAGGAAATTGAAGAAGATAACTAGTGATGTCAAGAAATTAAAAAGTTAAGTTTTCTACTCCTTGTAACTATTCGGTTGAGTTTAATACCATGCATGCAAACCTAAAACTTGTATGAACATGAAAATATATGAATCTTGAATGAAATAACAAGATGAAATATGAAAATATGTGAAAACTTTTTAAGAACACATGAATAGAGTGAAAAGGGGACTGTTTTGAAAGAAATTGTAAAATCTTGAATATTTGGAAAATTTCTTAGGGATTAAATCTAAAAATTTTCACTAGGAGAAAGTTGTGAATAAATGAATATTTTGCTATAAATGATTATTGGTTGCTGGAAAAATGAGTTAAAAAGATGATATTTTGATTAGAACCAAAAATGGTCATGTAATCGAAAGTTATGGAGATTAGGGACTGATTTGGAGAAATCGGTAAATTGAATGCTTAGTTGTTGAAATTGAAAATTTATATGGACTGTAAAATGTCATGGAAAAGTAGTATAAGTCATACCATGAAGGAATTTTTAGATTCAAGTATGTGATTAAGTTTATTTTTAAGCTAAAGTATAAATTAAGAAAGTTGTCCAGTGGTGTACAATGTAAAAACAGTAACTTTGAAAATTCACCAAAAATAGGATATAAGGTATTTCAAACTGAAATTTATATTGTATAAACTTTGATATGTCTATAATCATTGAGAGAAAACGGAACTCAATTTCAGTATGTAAATTAAAAGATATGAATTTTTAAAGTTAGGCAGTGCATGTTGTCCAGATTTACCAAAATGAGTGTAATTAAGCAATAAACTGTATTGATTCGAATAAGATAAAAATATGAGGTTCACATGAATGTAAAATTGAGTTTAATACCTTTCCAACGGTATATGATAAGTTAATTTTGGGTTAGTAATTAAAAAGATATGATCAAAACACTAACTAGTCCTCCAACTAGTTTAATGAAAAGTCAGATTTGAAAATATGAGTTCTTGCTTGAAATTGAGAAGTAATTATGATTGAATTGCTTCATAATATAGTGTGTATTTGTTTAATGTTGAGAGTTAAGATCGGAATAGCGAAGAAATTTCGGAGGAAGCTAGAATCGATCACGCGAAGGGGAGAAACAAAGGCATCTCAATTCGAGATCAAGCTTAAGGATTCGTGAGTGTAATTTTGTATTAGGGTTAGGACTAGTGTCCGAACCACTTTATTATTTGTAATTTATGTTTTATATGCATGAAATTGGACTAATTGATATTCGGTAATGTGTTTAGTAAGGGAAGGAGATAAAAAGGAAATTGGATGCATGATTTGAAACTTGTGATTTATGTTTGATTGTGTGCAATATGTGTGCTGTTTTATATGATGTTAATTGCCATGAATTATATGTTCGATTTGGATTTTGATAATTGTTTGAGTATGCACAAATGTGGACTACCCATGTGGTTAATTGTATGATGAATATGCATGAATTGGATTCTTGATGATATTTAATAAAATGAATATGTGGACTGCCCTATGGTAAGTTTATGCTATGCTTAAAAATGCATGTGATTATGTATGTATGATGTTGCTGCTATGCATGATATTATGATCGAATGAGCATGCAAAGTAAATTCTGAAAAATGTATATGTTAAATGAAATAATGAACTAATTAATTAACAAGATTACGCCCTTGGTCGATTGGAAGTTTTAGATAAGAACGACATGCCCAGAGTCTGAGCTCACCGTTTGACATTGCTTTGTGCAATCTTTGATAGTACTTTGTGTACTCTTGATTATAAGATATGTGTTCTTGATTGCTGTTCGAGACACATGATGCTATGGGCATCCCTTGATGTTGCTTTGTGCGACTCTTGATGTTGCTTTGAGCAACTATATGCGTTACATGTTACCCTTCCGATGGCTTGAATATCTGATACGACTATTCTACCTTGGGCAAAGATATTAAATAAAATGTTTGGGCTATGAAACCAAATTAAAAAGGTAATGAAATGAATGATAATATGACATGATTTACATGAATCGAATGGAATTTGCTAAGTTAAATATAGCTTATGAAGTGGATAAATGATTGTGTGACTTAGCATGATATGATATGATATGAAATGTTATGCTATGTGGACATTGATCCTTTTCGATTATGATATGAAGCATATGAATTGCTTATAAGTTCGATTATGTGAAATTGGGTAATAACCCTATTCGAATACATGGAATTAAGAGATGGAAAATTCTGATTTTTGAATGATATTTTGAGATCATTCGAATGACATGCTATAATGAAATTGTGATTTCGTTTTGATAAGTTAAAAATGTTATGTATGGATTAGCATGAGATCTTGATTAATTCAATTGTCAAGCATGAGATTGAGTATGCTGAAATTGGATTGAATTATGTTATTGATCGAATTATATGCAAGCATGTGATAAATTATTGGGTTATGTTATGTATTCGAGCATGTACTATAAATGTTGATATGATATGTATGACGCTATGTGTATGAATTTTACATAAGCTTAGTTGGGTGAAATTGGATTGTTAATAAACCTAGCTAAGTAAACTCAATGCTTGAACACGCTAAAGCTCAATAATGAATTAGATTTAGCATTACCTCGCTAATTACTTTTTGTACTTATCGTTCCGTTGTTTTCTTCTTCCCAACCTTAGCAGGATAGCTCGGACCTTAAAGCTAGCATTCGTTGGATCAAAGTTATCAAGTGCTCAAGTTCACAGTTCTGAAATATGTACGATCTAAGTCTTATCTTTAGACTCCTATATGGTGGCTTTGAAGTCTGTTTAAGGATTCGTTTTGTTGTGTTTGGTCGTAACTTAAGTTTGAAATGGTGTTTGAAATTATATGCTCCGTGATGCTTGGTTAGGAGGCTAGAATCATGTTTTGTATTTAAGTAGGTAGCCTCATTATTTTGTTGTATAAATGTAAGTCAAGCTAGTGGTTGTGTAGATTCTTTTTGTTGTCCATAGTCGATAGCTTGACATGTTTAGGGGAATATAAGTTATGATATTTTGTAAGGTTCTAAGTAAAGGAAATCGAATGCCATGAAATTGAAATCTGTTATGTGTTGCATGAAAAATTGAATTGATTAATTATTGGTAATTTGGATTAATTCGAAAATCACCTAGACCATTTAATTAAGGGTTTTCGAATGGCATGAATTTGAATGGTTAAGTATTCGACTTGTTTGACCTAATTGTAATAGTAATTGATAAAGATAATAAAAGTTTTAAATTGGCTTGTAATTTGGTAACAAGATTAAAAGAAAATATGTCTAAGTTTATGTTTGATCATAAGAAGTTAAGAAAAGTTTTTGTTAGCCCATTTTCCCCCGTGCGCATTAAAATGTGTAAGTAATTAATTAAGAATGGTTTTTCTCATTTCCGATATTCTGATTCTTGTCTGTTTCCGATCTCTGGTAACGCTCCCGGCTCCCGGCCCGGGTTGGGAGTGTTACATTTGTTGGCATCAGAGCTTTTTAGGTAACAGGTCCTATAGACCTCGAATGTATTCTGTGTGCATCATTAGTTGAGTCAAGCCACCTAGGGATCATACATATTGTTACTTGTGACTTGATCCTAACTTTGAATTTTGTTTGATCTGAATTAGAATGAAAGAGACACATTTAGCTCGAGACGATGAAAGTCCTCGAGAATCCTCAAGTGAAGGGAATAGTGTCCGTATGCAAGAAAACCCTCCGGATAAGGAGAACCCTCCTGTACCAGATAACACTCGACAACAATCTCATGTTCAGCCTCAGACGAACACTGATAATCCGACTGTTCAGAATGTTCAAAGAGATTGTCTTCTGAGCATGAAAGAAATGTTCGATCAGCTTTTGACGAACATGAGACATGAACAACCTGCTCCGGTAGCTGCTGCCCCTAGCAGAGCTCCTATTGAAAAGCTTGCTCAGCACCGAGCCTATACTTTTGCAGGCTATATTGAAGAGAAGCCCGAAGAAGCTGAGTATTGGTTAGAAAGAACTACTCAGATATTGACTAAGCAACTTCAGTGCTCCGATGAGCATAAGCTCGAATGCGTTGTAGCCTTACTTGCTGATGAAGCCTTGAACTGGTGGGAAACTACAACACTAACTGCTCCAGTTGAATCGGTGAACTGGAAATTCTTCGTAGACGAATTCAAGAAGAAATATATCAATGAACAGTACATGGCCGATCGAAGAAAGCGTTTCTTGCATCTGAAGCAAGCGGGTCGACCAATAGAGCAGTACGTGGCTGATTTCTGTAAGTACTGCAAGTATGGTTCTGAGTACATCAAGTCAGAGAAAGAAAAGTGTCGTATGTTTATTAACGGTCTAAATGATGAGCTGAGTCCGATGTTTACCGCTCTGGATATCACGGACTTCCAAACTCTCGTAAACCGAGCTATTGCTACAGAATCCAAGTTTCGGACCGCAGAAAAGAGGAAAAACGGTTACCGTCATGATAAGAAGCGTAAGAGTGATGACAAGTCTCACTGGAAATCAAAGAAGTCTAGAAGCCATAAAGAAGGTACTTCTTCGTATAATCCAGCACCTCGTAGTAACTTCACATCGAAGCCTCAGTCGGTGAGTAGACTTTTTGTCCCGGTTATATCTGTTAATAGCCCTGGGAATTCATAGAAGGTTGTCGTTTGTCAGCATTGTCAGAAACCACATTTTGGTTAGTGCCGAAATCAGGCTAACCTATGTTTTGCTTGTGGCGGAAGTGACCACTATATCAGAGACTGTCCAGTGATGAGAGATCAAGCTCCTGCTCAAAACTCTGCTAATCCGAGTCATGTGCAATCCAATCGGAACAAAAATATTAGACAAGCTCAGTCTGGGAATCAGGGTAGAGGCAGAAGCAATCAGTCGAAAGCTACCACACATTAGGAATCATGAGCTCCCGCTCGAGTCTATCATATTCGTGGCAAGGATGAGGAAGATTCTCCGGATGTTATTGCGGGTACGGTTGAACTAAACCTTACTCATGTTTATGCTTTAATTGATTCGGGATCAACTCATTCTTTTGTGTGTTCTCACTTGATCGACAAGTTACAGCTAAAGCCTGAATTTGTTAAAACTGGGTTAATTGTTTCAAACCCTATAGGAGGTGACTTACCAATCAACCTGATTTGTAAGGATATCCTTGTATATATTCGAAATGTACCTTTTCCTTGTGATCTGTACGTTCTACCTAAACGTGAGTTTGACCTAGTATTAGGTTTAGACTGGTTGGGTAGACATGAAGCCTGGATTTACTGTCAGAATAAAAGACTATACTTGAGGGGATTAGGAAAAGAGTCAATTTTGCTAATCGACAAGAAACCAACATCTATTTTTGTTGCTATGGCTTTGCAAGATGAATTAGATTTTGGCTTAACAGAAATGCATGTTGTAACTAAATTTGTTGATGTTTTTCTTGAGGATCTCCCTGGACTTCCTCCAATTCGAGAAGTTGAGTTCAAAATTGAAGTTCAGCCTGGAACTAATCCGCTGTCCATTACGCCCTATCGTATGACACCAATTGAATTGCAAGAACTAAAGTAGCAAATTCAAGAATTAGAGGATAAGGGTTTCATTCGACCCAGCATTTCTCCCTGGGGTGCTCCTGTTCTCCTTGTGAAAAAGAAAGACGGAACGATGCGACTTTGCATTGATTACCGGCAATTGAACAGAGTCACTATCAAGAACAAGTATCCATTGCCCCGAATTGAAGATCTGTTTGATCAGCTGTGTATTCTCTAAAATTGACCTTCGATCCGGATATTATCAAATGAGGGTGAAAGATGAAGATATACCCAAAACTGCTTTTAGAACTCGTTATGGTCATTACGAATTTCTGGTGATGCCATTCGGGTTAACGAATGCCCCTGCTGCATTCATGGATCTGATGAACCGAGTATTCAAGCCTCATCTTGACAAGTTTGTTGTCGTATTCATCGACGATATTCTGGTATATTCTCGTAACAGAGAAGAACATGCTCAACATCTTCGGATTGTACTCCAGACACTCTAAGAAAATCAGTTATTTGCTAAATTCTCTAAATGTAAATTCTGGCTTTCAGAAGTGTCTTTCCTCGGACATGTTATTTCAGCCGAAGGAATCAAAGTTGACTCTAAGAAAATTCAGTCAATTCTTGAATGGCGACCTCCGAGCAATGTAAGTGAGGTCCGCAGTTTCCTTGGTTTAGCTGGATATTATCGGAGATTTGTGAAAGGATTTTCGGTAATTGCGGCACCGCTAACCAAATTGCTCAGAAAGAGTGAACTGTTTAAGTGGTCCGAAGGACAACAAAGAAGTTTTGATCAGCTTAAACAAGCCTTGACTTGTGCTCCTGTCTTATTCAGCCTGAGTCTGGAAAAGAATTCGTTGTTTACAGCGACGCGTCACATTCCAGCCTTGGATGTGTTCTGATGCAGGAAGGTAATGTGATTGCATACGCTTCTCGACAACTTAAGCCTCACGGGCTAAATTATCCAACTCATGATCTTGAATTAGCGGCCATTGTTTTTGCACTGAAAATTTGGCGGTATTATTTGTACGGTGAGAAGTGTAAGCTATTCACCGATCATAAAAGTCTGAAGTACTTGCTTACTCAGAAAGATCTCAATCTTAGACAAAGAATGTGGTTGGAATTACTCAAAGATTATGATCTGACCATCGACTACCATCCTGGAAAAGCTAACGTGGTTGCCGATGCTCTTAGTCGGAAAATGCTTTGAGTTTGAAAAATAGTAAAATGAAAGGATTTTCGTTTGGGTCTTTTGATGCCATGTTTAAGGGTGTTTTTAATCTTGTTTTGGTGTCCTAAATATACTAAAATAGTGGCTAAAAGTAGGAAACCCGAAACTAGTAAAAAAGAAGGGGTTTGGGAGTTGAAAATGTGGGTTTTTGGGTTGTTCTTGTGTGGAATCTTGGGCTGATGGTTTGTAGACCTTGGGCAAGTAGTTTGGATGCTTAAAGAAGTAGTTTTGATGGTGAAATTGTTGGGTTTTTGCTGCTAGTTGTTTTGGGGTGTTTTGATGGTAGTTCCAAGTGTTTCGGGTAGGAATCGAGTTGGTTTTGTTGATGATTGATGAGTTTCCGTGTTGCTGCAAGTTTGAGGGCTTGATTTGGGTCTAATGCATCATTTTGAATTGGCTAGAAATAGGGGGAAACGAGTTTGGGTCCTTTGGACGCGAGACCGGATAGTTCTGAGGCTTGAATTAGAGTTTCAGCGATCGTTTGGATCCTATCGGTGAGTGTAAATGTTTTGAGAGTTTAGGTTGAGCTTGAAAGGCTAACCTAAGCTCGAGAGTAAGTTTTCAAATATTTACGTTTTACTTTTCCAGAAATTTCCTTTTTAAGCTTGTTATGCTTTGTCGATATGAGACGATTGTGTGAAATTGATTTATGAATGTGGTATTGTTATGTTGGTTTATATGATGTTGAGTATTGGCAAATATGTGAGTCTTACCGGGTATAATTGGTCGACCATATGATTATAGTGCACTTGTAAAATTTGCGTGTGGCCCGAGTGATGTAAGATGCCATTAGGGAGGAGTACGGTGAAGTAAGATGCCACCGGAAGCTTTATTGTTAGACCTCATTGATGTAAGATTCCATCGCGAGTCTTGTTGTTCTTAATAGATTCGGTGATTTAAGATGCCATCGAGTCCAATTTGTGTATCTGAGTAACGTAACCATAATTGCCATTTTACTCTTGTGTTGAAAAGTCGAATGTTATCATGTTGGTATTTGAGAATCATGCCTTGAAGTTTATGTTGTTGCACTGCTTGATGTAAGATGCCAAGCATATGTACAATTGTTGTTAATCATGTGACGGAATTCATGTTGTGGTTTGGATTTCAATTCATAAATGGTTTTATCTAAAAACTGCATTGTTGTTGTTGTGGTTTTGAGCACCACTCACTAAGCTTTATGCTTACGCCCTCCTTTCCAACAATACAGATCGTTAGCGTTCCGGGAAGCAAAGGAAGGCGAGGAAAAGGCTCTGGTGTTCGTATCTTAAGCTCAAGTATGATTTTTAAGTTGTAATAATGATTTAGCAATGGGAATACTTGTGGTTGTCTTTAGAAAGGTTGTAGTAGACTCTCATGTGTTTTACCATCTTGCTACATGTTTTAAATGTTGATACCATGTCTTTTTTAAGCTTGCTTTGCCTGTTAGTTGAATGCCATGTGTTTTGGCTTGTTAGCATTTTTGAGCTAAAATGTTCTTATGAGCTTTTGTGGTTGAGATCCATATTTGTGTGTATGTATGTTTTAAGCTTGTCTTTAGCGTGTTTTGCCTTTAGATTGTTTGTTTAATATGTTTTCATGTGGTTTGTGACCTTTCGGGGTAAGTTTGGGAACGTTTGAGGATGTCAAAATATATTTTCGGGCCAATATGTGCCCAGGTGTTTCGGAACTTCTGTTGTTGTTTCGGAACGGCCAAGCTTTTGGGGCACCCGCATCGGAACGGTGGTGGTGTCGTTTTGGTACGTTTTGCCTATGGAGACTTCCGTTTTGAAACCATGAGGGACCGTTCCGGAACGACCTTATATTTGCTTTTTGATGAGAACCCGTGTTTCGAAACAAGCAGTCTTGTTCCGAAACACAAGTAGTTAAAGTGGTTAAAAGGCATCTTTGAAGGTTCTCAAATGTTACATTTTGGTCCTTGATGTTTATATGCTTCTTGTGTGAGTTTGAAATATCTCGTTTGAGTTGTTTTGCCTCGTGTGCATGAAACTTGACTAATAAACTATTTGGTAAGGTTAAATTACATTTTTGCCCCTAGTTTGTTTGGTTTTGCAAAATGGTTCTTCGTGACTGTTTGAGTCCAATTGGACATCCGATTAATGTCCGATTGAGACATTGTTTCTTCTGCTGTGACCCATAACACCATAGGACCGTTAAATTGTATTTAGACAAGATAAAATTTAAATTTAGGGTTGTTAATCGGAGTGAAATTCTTGAATTTTTCTCCAGTTATCCCCGTGTAACTCTCTCGATTCGGTCTCATGGCTAGACCGGGTCGAGGGGTTACACGAGTTATTTGAGTTTGACTCGAAGTTTAGTTAACATTTTACTTGATTGAACTAGACTCGATTTCGAACTCAGTTTGAGTTCTCAACGAGCCGAGCTACTCGATATACGACTCAAAAAGCTAGCGAGATACTCGATAATATAATATACTATTTTTTTAATTTTTTAAAATTAAACTGAACTAAAAATCTAATATGTATGTTGTAGGATTTATTATTATTATTATTATTATTATTATTATTATTATTATTATTAGGGCTGTAATGAAACTATATAGATCACGAACTATTTGAGTTCGACTCGGCCAACACTTGATTTGATTGGACTCGACTTAAGCTTGAGCTCGAACTCGACTTGAGTTCTTAGCGAGCCGAATCAAGCTAAACACTACTTATATTCAACTCAGCTCGTTTACACCCCTAATTCCCTCTTATAAGTCAAGTCTTAGTCCCGGTAGGCCAAAGGGACATAATCATAAGTAACCAATGTTTGAAAATCAGACCCAACGACGCAAAGAATCCTAAAGATTAGGTGAAATTGAACACTAACGGCTCAAAGAATCCTGAAGATGAAAGAGCTTTTTGTGGAGGGGTGATTCGCGATCACAATATCGTATGGGATTCTCGAAATTTGTCGGAGTGTGTTTCGTGTTGGTAGCTGAATTATGGGATATGTATGTCGGCATGTCTTTGGCTCGAGAATTGAGATTTGGGATTCAGGCGACTGATTGTGGAATCAGATAGCATGAAAGTCATAGGATTGGATAATGGCGTGAAGCTGCAGCTGAGAATCCGACCATCCTCTCTTACATACATGATTTATGCACGCAGCCGTGGGAACTTGAAGCTCAATTTTACTATGCGAGAAGTACAGGTAATGTCGTAGCCGATCGTTTGGCTAAGCTCGCAAATTTGGATAGCTTCGATCTTGTTCTTTTCGCACAACCACCGAGTGTGGTCCGAGATTTGCTTCATGTAGAAGAAGGCGATAGTTGATTTTTATTTTATTGTTTTATGATTGGACGAGGTTCTCTCAAGTAACATTTTTGTACTTATCATCATGTGTACTCTTTTCTTCTGATTAGATTTAGGGTAGATTTTTAACGAGGCACATGGTGATAATCTACTTTTATTATAAAAAAAATCGGACCCAATGGCAAATTAGTAAGGCTTTCTATTATAAACATAGCTATGTTTCTTTTTGAATTAAACATACTTTTATAAATTATGAAGAATATTAACTTTTTGATAGATTTACTAATTGGCTAGTGACTAAGAAGTTTTTATTGTCCTATCATGTATAAATTTAAATTCTGATATGAGATTGCGATATTCTCATTTAATTAAAAATTAAATTGTTTGAAATAAAAAATATATCTTAAGTTTTTTTTTAAGTCAATGCAAAATAAAAAATAATGTTTTTAATTATTGAGAAAGGTGATTGTAGGTATGAAATTTTAGAACACCCTAATTTTATTATTCACATTTTATAATCAATTATATTTTTAACATTTTATTTTTTACAACATTTTTTCGACGCAATTGAATTAACAAACTATTTCACATCACATCTCTAATAAAATAAGGGTGTTCTAAAATTTCATACCTAAAATCACTTTCTCAATAACTAAAAACATTATATTTTATTTTGCATTGAGTTAAAAAAAAAACTTAAGATATATTTTTTATTTCAAACAATACATATTTCTAATTAAACGAAAATATCACAATCCCGTATCAATTATTGAGAAAGTAATTTTCAAATAATTTATGTAGTCAAAAGCACTTGGATACTAAAAACAATAAATAACAAAGTATTTGCTTTGCATTGAAGCAACCAAATTAATTTGATACGGTGGTGTAGATTCCGGAGTTAGTAGGGAGAGTTAAGTCAATAGTGATCACAGGCCACTCCATAGGCGGAACAGCACTCTCTCTTTCAGCTCTTTGGCTGCTCTGCCATTACCATGGTCATGTTTGATAAATAACGGTTTAAACAAAAATTAGAGTTTTAAACTAATATTAGAGGTTTAATTGGCCAAATCCGTTAATTTGAATGTTTAGTGAATAACATATTGAAATAGCGGATTAGAGTGAAACTTCTAATTTTGAAAAAACTGCTAATATGAGCTTTTTGAAATTAGCGGTTTTGACATAAGAGTTATAAAGACCATTTTACCCTTAACAATTATAAAAATTCTTCAAATAACCTAAATTTAATATTTTCTATTTTAATTTTTCACCTACGCGTATTTATATTGTGACATTTGTAAAGTATTACTTTTTATTTTTTTCTTTTAATTCTCACATATTTATATTTTTATTTAATAATTAATTAAATTATATAAATAATAACTTAATATAGATCCTTCAAATATGCTTAGTATTGTTTTATTAAAAAAGTATATTTCATAATCTAATTAATATTAATAGATACAAAATATTAATAACTAATAAACTATTAAAACAAGCATCGAATGTAATCATATCTTTATATGTTATTTTGATTGTTTAAATAATCAAACAGCTATTAGCTATCAGTTAATTTTAACAAACATTTTTTATACAATTAACTAATATAATCTACTAGTCAAATCAACTAATGCAACCAGCTATCAGCTAATGTGTAATTCGCTATCAGCTATCCGTTAATTGTCAAACAAGGCATATTTTTTTTTTCTATGTCAGTGCTATGCATCAGATTTGGCTCTCGGAATCTAATGCTCGGCAACGAATCCCTCCACCGAATCTAATGCCGAGGCTACTCTTCGCTGATATCGTGAACCATGTTTCCACCCTGCTTCTCGTGTTTGCATAATACCATCTTCAGTCCACCATGTTTCAATATTTCATGCCAGAGTCAACATGAACCGGCATAAGCTTGCTCTGTTCCAGAACAATGTGATCCACATGTTGGAAAACAACGAGTTACCTCATGACTTTGACAAAAGGGATAAATGGGTATTAGCTTCTCTGTCCTATAAGCTTCTCGTGGAACCGCTGACTATTACCGGAACATCGAGAACGGAAGGGAAAGGAGGTATGAAAAATTCGAGAAATGGTGGAGGGATGGGAGCGTTCAAAAGGAAGAACACAAGAGGAGCAAGCTTGCCATCTTGACACAAGATTCATTCTTTGGGGCAAGGCTAGAAGAAGCCTGGGAGTGGCTGGAGAATGTGAGAAATGAGAGTGATGTTACAAAAATAAACCTGGTGTGGCAAAAGATTGATATGTTCCAGAAATACGCAAGAAAGCTAATAAAGAATAATGATGTGTAAGTCTAAATAGAGCTATAAATTTTTTGATGACGAACTTATAAAATTTTAATAGTAAAAATAAATTTTAAATAAAAAACATATAAAAAAATTTAAATTATATATATAAATTTCAAATTTTCAGATGCACCGCTGCTTACTCCATCATGTGTCCAAAGATGTAATGCTAAAGAATTCAAAGCTTTTGTCGATGGATTGAGGAATGGAGAGAATTCGAGGCACAGGTTCAGCAATTTCCTAGTTGGTTTCCTCCACTTTATTCATAAAATATGTAGAAAACAATGTTTTGTGTGGCTTCCTAGGGCTAGGCCTAGCTTTGGGTTTTTTACCTCGACCTGCAACAATAACACCCTTTTCTTTTTAATCGAGTTCACACTTCATTTTCAATTTATTTATAATAGGGCTTAATAGTTAAATTGGGTTACAATTTATATTTTTTTCAGTTTGGTGCTTAATTTTTTTGGTTACTTTGAGGTATAATGTTTTATTTTGTAATTCAATTTGAGTTTTTTCATTAACGGGCGTTAAAATTTTTTCGTTATCCAATAAAAACATGTTATGTAGTTTATTTTATCCATTTATTTAATTTTTAAATTTCTTTAAAAATATAAACTTCTTAAAAATTCTAAAGTTTTAATTTCTTTCAATCAAACCCTCAAATCACATCTTCGTCGCCGGCCGGCATCTCACACACGCCGGCGGTTCACCGTTCACCCCCCAAGCATCGGGCACTTCACTGTTCAACATCCATCACCCTATAGTCGTCGATTAGAAGCCCAATTAGTCTCTTTTTTTGGATGTTCGTCGACGAAGCAATCGTCGGTTCATTCGCATGTTTTCGACGGCGTGATGATGGGGTTTTGGTAGTGAAGGGTCGATGAAGGCAATGGTGGCCGGTGGTGGTTGAATCGGTGGTGGAAAAGGAGGAATTTAAGGTCACGCCGGTGGTTCACCGTTCACCCCAAGCGTCGTGCACCTTACCGTTCAACATCCACCACCCTCTAGCCGTCGATTAGAAGCCCAATCAGTCTCTTTTTTTGGATGTTCGTCGACGAAGCAATCGTCGGTTCATTCGCCTGTTTTTGACGACGAGATAATGAGAGTTTTGGTAGTGAGGGGCCGATGAAGGCAATAGTAGCTGATGGTGGTTGAATTGGTGGTGGAATGGGAGAATTTAGGGATCAAGGTTTGAATTTGGGCTTTTATAGATAAAGATTTTGAGTTTTTTTTATAAAAATAAAAGTTTTATGATTTAAAAAAAATAAAAAATAAAAAAAAATTATCAGAATATGCCACATGTTGCGTTTTTAATGGATAACAGAAAATTTTAATGATCGTTGACAAAAAATTTAATCTAAATTATAAAATAAAACGTTAAGACCCAAAGTAAAAAAAAAAAAAGAAATTACCAAACTAAAAAAAAGTATAGGTTAGCTTTTTTTTTTTTTTTTACTATTAAGCCTTGTAAGAGATACTAGTAGTAAGCCAATATATATCACTAAAAAAATACCTGCAAGTCAGGAAGAAGAGAAAGAGCAACAACTTCTATTCCAAATGGAAGCCGAAACTTCATGGTAAGTAAATTATAGCTGAACCGATACTGTTTGCATCCCTTTCCAATTTCCAAGTTTGAAAAAATTCTTTCTTCTTTCTCTCCTTCCTGATTTGAAGCCAAAATAATTTCGAAACGAGCGAAATTCTGGCAACATTTCTGGCCTCCACGCCATTGTTGGAAGAGGCATGGAAGGTTTGCAGTTTTGCAAACACAAGGTTCCCAGACCATTACCTCGTTCAACAGATCGGAACCGTCGCCTACGTTGCGTTTTCCGGCAGGCAAGTGGACTCCGGTTTAGAACAGAGCTTCCAAAATCTGCTGCCATTGGACGCCGCTGGCGGCGGCCTTTTTGCTCCTCTTTATCGGCATAGCCAAGCGGAGGAGCCCATCAGGGTGCATCACGGGATGTTAAAGCTTTTCCTCTCATTCTATTCAGGATTGCAGACCCAGGTTAGTTCTTTATCTTTTACTTTTTACCTTACAGTATTTTATTATTACTGCATATATTTTCATGGCTGAATTGAAGATTTAGTTGATTTTGATCTAAATTTGGGGGAAAATATAGAAAAAGTTGATAAAAATTAAAATTATATGGAAACCGCCAAGCTTGTTCGTCAAAACCTGGAGTAGATTGTTGAGGGCGAATCCAAGCGAAGTCAATGGCTCTGGGCCTTTTATTCGAATGGTTATATTGCGGTTTTAGTCATTTTTATACAAAATATATACACCTTTAGCTCCTCCAAGAAATTTTAATTTTATTTTAGCCCCTACCACAAAATTTTATCTAAAACTTTACTTGGTATGAAGACGGATAATTTGCAAATTAAAATTTTAAAACTTATAACTATTTGTTTTAAATCTTAACTATTTGTTTTCCATTTGAAAGATGCTTTTTTATTATTTTTCCTATTCAAATTTTAACTATTTTTTATAATTCTATTCTAATATAAGGTAGTATCTTTTTTCAGTTTCAAATTTAAATAAACTCATGTACACTTATAGACTGAGCGTCTCGAACCCAAATCACCTAAATAAAATACGTCACCTCTTATCACTCGAACCGGATAAAAATCGTCTGTCCCTTTTCGGTGCCCCTACATATGCCTCAATACTAAAAAACACTACAAAATTAAATTTCAAGCTCTAACCCTAAATTCTAAATCCTAAATCATACACCATTTATCCTAAAAAATACACTCTACCCTAAATTCTCTAAACCCTAACCATAACCCCTAACCTAAAATCCTAAACTCTAAATTTAATTTTAAGCGTGAAGCATATGTAGGGCACAAAAAATGAGCAGAGAATTTCTATCTACCCGAACCACTCCTCAAATCCTTTTAACCGTTTAATTAATAAACTATAAAGAAACGCTTGGAAATTTTATTACATCATAAAGAAAAGTGACATTCATGAACAAACAAATGAAACTCTATTTTAGTAATATTTCGTCTCCAAATTACACCTAAACATTTTATTTTATTTCATGGGCTTGATATCCATTTTTAAAATATTTAAAGTTCAAATTTTAATACTTATATTTTTTCCCTTTATATTCAAGCCATAAATTTCTGTATATTTTACATTCTTCCTTTTCCGAGAATCGTAGGTGGAGTTATGAAATGAGTGATTCTTCTAAAATACCATCCATTTAATTAAAAACATTTAGAATAAAAGCTGTTGAAGTGTAAATAATGAAATGTTAGCCGATGGAGATTTTTCCCTTTAATATTCATGAACGAGTCATCATGACAAAGAATACAGCAGCCACCTGCCATTGTCAAATTCAATATTTTAGCCCTGAAAATACGTGATTCGAATTAAGACATTTCACTATCATTATGTCTACCAAGAGTTTTATTTTGGGTAAAGTATACAACGGTCACTGAATTTTGATAAAAAAAATAAAATGATAATTAATTTTTTAAAAATCACAAAATGACAATTAAACTTTATATTTTATAATAAAATGGTAACTAGACATTAAATCTCGTTAATTGTATGTTATAAATTTAGTATAATAATACATTTAGTCCTTCATATTTATACATTTAATCAATTTAGTCCTAATTCAAAACAATTCACTAAATTTAGCCATCGTTATCTACGCATTCTTTTAATTTGTTCCTTAAAGAAAAATTCCAAAGTATGGTAACATGATAAATAATTACAGTTAAATTGTTATAGGAACTCAAAAACTCGACTCGAATAAAAAAAAATTCAAATAAAGTTTGAGTTGTAAAATATGATGCGTCAACTCGGGTAACTTGAAATTTTTTGACTCGACTCGATTGAACGTTCATCTTTATCTTAAGATATGACGCGTCAACTCGAATAACTCGAAATATTCAAATATTTTAAATCATTTTTCTTTTAAAACGAATATTTTTTAATTAAATATTTGATATTTTCATATTTAAATCACATCAAATATTTAATAACTACTTTAAATATTCAATTTAATTTAAAAATATTAGATTTAAAAGAAAAAAAATTAATTTAAAATATTCAAATATTTTTCTTTTAAATATTCGAATATTTAATAACTACTTTAAATATTTTTCTTTTAAATATTTGAATATTTAATAACTACTTTAAATATTTGAATATTTTAAATCATTTTTTTTGTAAAACGAATATTTTTAAATTAAATCGAATATTTAAAGTAGTTATTAAATATTCAAAGTGATTTAAAAGAAAAAATGATTTAAAATATTCAAATATTTCGAGTTATTCGAGTTGACGCGTCATATCTTAAGATAGAGGTGAGCGTTCGATCGAGTCGAGTCAAAAAATTTCGAGTTGACGCGTCATATTTTACAACTCAAACTTTATTTGAAATTTTTTCGATTCGAGTCTAGTCCAAATTCTATAAAAATTTAATTAAATATTCGAATATTTTAAATTAATTTTTTTCTTTTAAATCAAATATTTTTAAATTAAATCGAATATTTTAAGTAGTTATTAAATATTCGATGAGATTTAAATATGAAAATATTAAATATTCTATTTTAAAAAATATTCGATTTAAAAGAAAAAACATTATTTAAAATATTCGAATATTTTGAGTTATTCGAGTTGATGCGTCATATTTTACAACTCAACCGTTATTTGAAATTTTTTCGATTCGAGTCAAGTCAAGTCAAGTTCCTATAAAAATTGAATTAAATATTTGAATATTTTAAATCAATTTTTTCTTTTAAATCAAATATTTTTAAATTAAATTAAATATTTAAAGTTGTTATTAAATAATCGATGTGATTTAAATATGAAAATATTAAATATTCTATTTTACAAAATATTCGATTTAAAAGAAAAAATGATTTAAAATATTCGAATATTTAGAGTTATTTGAGTTGACGCGTCATATCTTAAGATAGAGATGAGCGTTCGATAGAGTCGAGTCAAAAAATTTTGAGTTATTCGAGTTAATGTGTCATATTTTACAACTCAAACTTTATTTGAAATTTTTTCGATTCGAGTCAAGTTGAGTTTTTGAGTTCCTATAAAAATTTAATTGTAATTATTTTTCATGTTACCATACTTTAGAATTTTGCTTTATGGACCAAATTGAAAGAATGCGTAAATAACGAGGGCTAAATTTAGTGAATTGTTTTGAATTAAGATTAAATTGATTGAATGTATAAATATAAATGACTAAATGTGTTATTATACCAAATTTTATAACATACACTTAGATTTAGGATGGAAATCATCTGCCCCCCAAGTATGCCCCCATTTGTGCCCCCACTTTAAAATAGTGAGTTTAGGGTTTAGGGTTTAGGGTTGGGGCTTAGGGTTAGGATGTAGGGAATTAGGGGTATGGTGTATTTTTTAAGGTTTAGGGTTTGAGATTTAGGATATAAAAATTAGGGTTATGGGGCAAGATTTAATTTTTAAGTATTTTTAGGCAGGGGCATAGAAATAGGCATGATTAGGGGCAGGAGGTTTTTACCCTTAGATTTAACGTCTAGTTCCCATTTTGTTATAAAACATAAAGTTTAATTGCCATTTTGTGATTTTTGAAAGTTTAATTACTATTTTATTTTTTTTACTAAAGTTCAATGACCGTCTGTGTATTTTACTCTTTATTTTTTTACTCCTACTTTAATGTGTAAATTTGTATTGTCTGCATTTGAATTTTTGTTTAGATTTTTAATTTTAAATCTAAACTTATACTATTTTTCTTTATATTAGAATAAATTATTTTAAAATTTTATATAATAATTAATTTTTTATTACAACATCTATTTAAATTGTTTGAACTTCCTTCACCTAAAAATTAAAAAAACGTGTTTAAAGATGGTCTTATAATAATTAATTTTTTATTGCAACATCTATTTAAATTGTTTTTTAATAAAACATCTATTTAAATTGTTTAAACTTCCTTCACCTAAAAATTAAGGAAAAAAACGTTTTTAAAGATGGTCGAAGGCAGGGAGTTGTTAAGTCCACGTTCAATGTTGAAGAATAATGCAGACTATTTCATCAGTCTAGCGGTCAACCTTCAAAGAAACGTGCTGGTCATTTCATTAGTCTAGCGGTCGACCTTCAATTAAACCCAATAACAAAAATCTTAAAACAATAAAGTTAATTATATCAGAGTATCTAAATTATGATCATTATTTTAAATTTATCCTTAAATTTTAAGCATTTTAATCTCATCCTTAAATTATGACCATCATTTAAAATTGATCCCTAAACTTTTAAGCATTCCAATTACATCCATAAACTTTTTTTAAAGTTAATTTTTATTAAAAAAAACTTCAAAATCCGGTACCTCATTAAAAACTCTCCCTAACCTAGGTTGGAGGAAAAAAAGTGCAACCGGAAATGAATTAAAGTTTGGTACATCACTGCAACTCACCCACACAGTACACTTGGGATTCAACCATCCCTACAAATCACCCACACTAGCACAACTCAATGGCACAATCCTATCCTTACAAAGGCAAGAGTAATAGATGAGCAGCAATAAGCTTGCTTCCTACACGTACAAGGAACAAGCATGTATCGAAGAAAGAAAGATATAATAGAAGTTGCTAAACAAGATTAAAAAATCTGGATCAAGGGTAAAGACCTGAAGATGCCCGCCTTGGCTAATAAATCCGCTGTTGAGTTCGCTTCTCTCGGGATCACGTTGATACTCCATTCTACATCCTTCAAAAGCCTGAAAATCTCTAACATCAAAGGTTTAAACACAGTCGGAACAAGAAAAGGATAATTAATCCATATCACAACATTCCTACAATCAGTCTCTAAAATAAGTTTGAAGTTCTTAGCCCAATTCGAATTTTTGAAAGCTAACACAGCCTCTTTAATTGCTGTAATTTCAGCAGTGGCAGCATCAAAGTTTCCAATACTTCTTGAAAAGGTCATTAGCATTTTCTCTTCATCGTTTCTCAGCACGCCTCCGATCCCTGATTTACCAAACCCTCCTTGCACTGCACCATCGGTATTAAACTTCAAGTACCCTTTTAGAGGCGGAATCCAGCAATTCTTTGGGCGAGGACATGGAACCTTAGAACTATAAAGACAAACAAGAGGATTTTGTATGAAGTCGCTCACCGAGTTAAAATAGGATGGCCATTTGACCTTGCTCCACCAACCTAACCGATACATAAAAGAATCAAATAATTGATTTTCATCCACTGTACTTCCCCTGAACACTACCTCATTCCTGTAGATCCAAATTGACCACACCACAACAGTAAAAGCTAATTTTCAGAATTCTTCCATTCTCGAACTAGTGAAACCATGCGACCAATATATAAACATAGATTGTACATTTCCAGAGAGAGCTCCCGCTAGATCCCAAATATTGAGAAACCGCTGCATAAGTCTCCAAGAGATTAGGCACCTGCAAAACAGATGATTTACCGTTTCGGACTTTGCAGAGCAAAGAGGGCAGAGGTATCCAGCTTGAAGACATATATTTTTTTTCTCAAGTTTCACTTTGGTCGGGATACGTTCGTGTAATACCTTCCACAAAAAAGATTCAGCATTCGGTGGAGCCAAGTTCGCCCAAACATTCTTCCAGATGTAGCCATTGTTGTACGGTCGAGAATAGAAACTAAGGGCAAAATTTCTAGTAGAGTAGCACCCAACCGCACTCTTCACCCAACGTAAACTGTTAGATCTGCTAGGATCAAGCAATAAACCTTGAATCGTATCCATAAAAGATTCCCATATGTCAATCTCCCAATCAAAGAGTCTCTTGTGAAGCTCAATTTTCCAACTCCAAAGATTACCTACTGCGTGCCCAAATTTCGCTACTAGACCAGACTTTATGATAGCCAAAGCGTAAATTCTAGGGAAAGCAGTTTTTAGAGGAACAGAGCTCGTCCACGGATCATTCCAGAAATCCGCTCTCTTACCATCACTGACCGCCACACGAATGTTGCTGGTAAATAGGTTATTAGGATCCGAAAGCGGTGAAATAAAACTTCTCGAAGTCCATGATTTACCTTTCGGATTTAAGTTTGTGGGGATAATGCGAATAGAATTCTGCTCATACTTTTCAGCAATAACCTTTCGCCATAAGTTGCTCGGTTCCACAGCATACCTCTATAACCATTTGTTAAGTAATGCTCTGTTCTTTTCCTTGAAGTCAATCAGACTTAAACCACCATGACGTTTAGGAAGACAAAGGAGTTCTCACCTTAACCAATGGATTCGTCGTTGATCAAGCGAACCCCATAGGAATTTGGCTATTAACTGTGATAATGCTGCGTTTATAGAAGCTGGCATCTGAAACAAAGATATATAATAGATTGGCAGATTAGCGACTGCTGCTTTTATCAGAGTAACTCTCCCTGCGAAAGAAAGCAACGTTGGTTTCCATCCTGCTAATTTCTTTTGCAATCTCTCAACTATCGGATCCCACAATTTTGTTGTATTCTTCCTAGCACCTAGTGGAAGGCCAAGGTATTGACAAGGAAGATTTTCCATTTTACAGTGAAAAATGGAAGCCTATGAAACCACCAATTCTTCTTTCGCATTGATTCCGATCAATTTTGATTTTTTTCGGTTCAGCTTTAGACATGTGCCCACCTCAAACCCTTCAATATTCTGATCACATTTCTAATTTGGGTTTTGCTGGCATCGCAGAAAATTATGAGGTCGTCTGCGAATTGTATATGTGACACTTCAATTGGATTCGTCACAATCCAAACACCCTTGAAAAAACCACTAGAATTTTCCCTTCTCAACAATGAGCTAAGAGCCTCCGCAACTAAATTAAACAGCAAAGGAGAGAGCGGACAACTTTGCCTGAGGCCTCTACTTATTCTAAACGGTGTCGTCGCTGAACCATTGACCAAAACAGATATAGATGTTGTGCTTAAACACATACTGATCCACTTACACCACTTGAGTCCAAAACCCAATTGTTTCATAACGGTGAAAAGAGAATCCAATCTACCGTGTCATATGCCTTGCAAAAGTCCACTTTAAACACCGTACATTCCAAACCTTTCCTCCTTATAAAATCTATAACTTCATTTGCAATCAAGGAGCAGTCTAATATCTTCCATAAAAGGCAAACTGATTTTCGCCAATAATATCTTCCATAACCACTGCAAGACGTATGGCTAGAACCTTAGCCAACAGCTTGTACACACAGCCAACAAGGCTGATTGGCCGGTACTCCTCGATTGAAGCAGGATTCTGCACCTTAGGAATTAGCGAAATGAATGAGTTGTTGAAAGAAAAATCGACTACTTCTCCCTTGTGAAAACTGCTGAAGAAACCAATAATTTTAGGTTTTAGAACCACCTAAAACTTTTTGACGAAACTCATATCGAAACCATCGGGACCGGGAGCTCTCGATGAGTCCAATTTGGTTAGAGCATACTCGATTTCCTTCACTGAAAATTCCATTTCTAATCTCTTTGCTGCATCCGAGTTAATTTTCCTTGACAAACAATCAAGCTCTTTTATTGGAATTGTCCTTGAATCGTTATAGGCCACCTTAAAGTGCTTAGCTATTTCCTTTTTGATCTCTTCTGGTTCTTGCAGCAAAACAGATCCGCAATTCAGATTGCCAATAAAGTTGACCCTTCTTCTAGCTGAAGCAGCAAGGTGGAAGAACTTTGTGTTCCGGTCTCCTTATGTGGCCCATTTTAAGCGAGATTTTTGTAGCCATTCTCGCTCTTCTCGTCTATAAGCAGCCCATAAATCCTGCCTAACATTCTTCAATTGTTCACAAGTGTTTGGGCTCACAACTTACGTTGCAATCTCCTTCTCCAGAACATGCTTTTTTTTTCCAGGAAATCAGTTGATTCTTCCTTATTTTGGTGATTTGCAGCCACCCATTGCTTTGTAGCTTCTTTACACTTTTTCAACACGCTCATAATCCCAGTCTCTTCGTTTTCCCTGCATCTTTTCTTTATCAAATCTGCATACTTTATGTCTTCCCCCAAATAATCAAACCATTTGAATGGCCTAAGACCCCAACTTTTATCCATTATTGAGAGACCAATTGGATTATGATCTGACAATCCCTTTGGGAAAGGGATTTGCAATAGGTCCGACCAAGATTTTAGAAACTACACCGACAATAAAAACCTGTCCAAGCGACTAAAGGAAGGAACACCTCTGAGGTTCGACCAAATATAGTTACTGCCATTTAGAGGAATGTCCACCAAAGAGAGATCTTCAATGAACTGAGCGAAAACTTTCACTGCTCTTCTGTTGTAGCTCACACCAATTTTTTCCTCTTTGTTTAGAACTATATTAAAATCCCCCTAGAAGACATGGTAATTTATAAGTATATTAAAATCCCTAAACTTTTGAGCAGTCTAATTTCATTAAATTATAAGTATATGCTAATCATATCCTATATTAATAAAATCATTATAAAAATTGTTAATTGTCATATAAACATTGATGTGTATTATGTAATAATATGATGTGACATAAATGATAATTTGAGGATGAAATTGGAATGTCCAAAAGTTAGAGGACCAATTTAGAATGAGGGTTATAGTTTAGAATGAAATTAGAACATTCAAAATAGGGTGAGTAAAACTTGACTCGACTAAAAACACTGTATTTTCCTACTCAACTCAACACAAAAAACTTGACTCGAATCATAATGTTCTTAAACTTTACTCAGTTCGAAAATTTTCAAATAAAATTTAAGTTACAAAATGAAACTCGAATAACTTGAAATTTTCTAGTAATTAATAGATCAATTTTAAAGTTTGAATTAAGTCTATTAACTTTGTCTGATATATGTATATCCCAAATGAAAAACATATGAATATATATATATATATGTATGTATATGCATGTAAGTATATCATATATGATTATAGAAAATCGATTAAATTAAAACTAATTAGTATCATAATATTATAAATATTTATAATTATATTTGAATAGAAATTCGAACAACTTGACTCGGATTTCATAAACTAGACTCGAGTCAAAAAAATCAAATATTTTTTTTTATAAAATAATACTCATCAACTTGAATAACTCAAAATTTTTACTCGACTTGATCAAATACTCACCCATAATTCAAAATTTTGGGGATCAATTCAGAATGTGAGCCATAGTTTGTGGATAATATTGGAACATTCAAAAGTTTATGGACTAATTTATAATGAGAGCCATAATTTATATAGATAAATTATAGGAAAATTTTGTCACGCTCGACGAGCGCCGATGAGCACCACTAACGACGAGCACCGATTAACACCATTAACGACGAGCACCGATGAGCATCATTAATTCAATTTATAAAAATTAAAACCTAAAGAACTTACCGTATAATTATAAATTATTTAAAAATCAAAAAGTAAATTAATTAAAATATATTATTTTATTTTTAATTTTTTTTAAACATAGATCAAAGTACCTATCTACTCTTACATTACAAAACTCTAATTTTTGTTCATTTGACATTTAAGCCGTTGTTGCTGTCACCGCTACTCTAATTAGTAACTGCAAATCACCCATTCAAAAACAAGAGCTTTTCAAGTCAAATTCAATTTAACGAAAAATTTTCGTTTTACATGATTTATATGAATATCGAAGAGCTATTTTTTCTAATAAATCATATAGACATCAAATGACCTCACTTTAAGTACAAAACAAAGAAATTAACTTAACAAAGAGCATACTAGGAAATCAGATAAAGGGCAACGATCAACAGTAGGATTACCGAGAACTTCTCTGGTTGGAATCTCACTCCATGCATTTTGAAAAGAAAATTCTCCATATCCTTATGCAAACGGGACGACATTGGCGACAACGACAGCGGACGGCGGTTTTAAATTTCAAATGAACAAAAATTAGAGTTTTATAATTTAATGGTAGATAGATATTTTGATCTATGTATAAAAGAAAATTAAAAATAAAATAATATATTTTAATTAATTTACCTTTTGATTTCTAAATAATTTATAATTATACGGTAAATCCTTTAAATTTTTAATCTTTATAAATTAAATTAATGGTGCTCATCGGTGTTAGTCGTTAGTAATACTCATTGGTGCTCGTCGAACGTGACAGACTCATCCTAAATTATAATACTAAAAAATTATAACCTAGTATAAAATGAAAATTATAATTTAGAGACATGTACAATTAATTCAAATAATTATTCAATAGTTTACTTATGAAACCCCCCAGCTGCCCCGTTTTGTTTGATTATGAGATGGTCGGGTGGGGTCAACTTTTAAGGCAAACACGCCTTCGAGATGGACAGAAGAGTATCAAATATGGTCGTATTTTTTTTTTGAAATTTTTTTTAGTTTATATCTTTTTATTTTTTTAATATTTTAATTTTACACTTCTTAAAATTTTAATACAACTTTATAAATGATTACAACCCTACATAAAATTCTATGTCCGACTTTGTACTTTTTGTTATTATTTTAGCGTTAATTATTTACCTTGCTATGTGATGATAATTTTAAAAAAACAAATAAAACCAATTATGTATTTAATACAGTGATAAGTCACATATATTTTAGTAAAAAAATTAAATTTATATTTTAAAGATAATATTGTTAAAAAATATATATAAAAACCATAAACCTTAAATTATAAAACAAACAGGAATACAAATACAATATTAAAAGACTAGTATCAATTTTTTAGTTGACACTCGTTTCGAATTTAGGATTCATTTAGATGGATACTGCGGCAGTGATATTAGAACTAATGGTAGGATGTGGTGGATCCAATCGCACTGGTGACGGCGAGTATAGAAAAATCATTAGAGATTCATATACTATTAAAATTTATTTGGTTGGTGGACTAAATTGTTTATTTTTGTTCTTTTATTTTTTTTAGGTCATAAATTCTAAATTCATTAGGAAGACCCTCTTTCGACTTGTCAATATATTTTTTACATTATACCGATATTGATAATAAAAATTAGACTTAATACCTAAATAGGTGCCCAAACTATGCTTATAGATCACTTTTGGTCCCTAAACTATTTTTAGCTCTAAATAGGTGCCTAAAGTTTCAATTTTGGTCATTTTAGGTGCCTAACCGTTAACTACCATTATTTTTATTAAAAAAGTATTTTTTTATTTTTAATTTAATTTTTAACTTATTTTTTATAAAAATTTTAAATTTCCCAAAACTCACAAAATGGCCTCAAATTCGAAATCCTTAACTTCTCCGGCCGAATCCGCCGCCAATGGTTTCGCCGCCGCCCCCATATCCGCCGCCGGACTACCAAGATCGTTTTCCCAACCACACATCGTCGGTAAATGGCAGTAGGTGTGTCGATCGGCTTCCTAACGTCGAAAGAAGTTAAAATTACAAAAGGAAGTCGTCGGCACACCTACCGTCGGTTATCGAAGATGGGTGGTTGGGGAAAAGGTCGTGGTGGTAGTGGTGGCCTCCGATGAGGTAGTAAACGGCGACATCGACGATAATTTGGGGATTTGGAGTTTTAGGTTAGGAATTTGTGATTGTTTTGTAAAGATTTAAAACTGTTAATTTTTATAAAAAAATAAAATTTAAATTTTATTTAAAAATTAATTAAAAAAATTACAAATTAAAAACATGCCACTTGTCATAATTTAAAACTTGATAAGTTTGTATAAAATTTAAACAAACTTGTGTAACAAAATTTTTCTCTAATAAAATTAAAGAGTTAATTGCACCACCTGTCCTCAAACTATGACATTCATTTTAAATTGGTCCCTAAATTTTAAAACATTTCAATTTCATCCTCAAACTATGATCTTCATTCTAAATTGGTCCTCAAACTTTTGAGCATTCTAGTTTCATCCTCAAACTATGACTCTCATTCTAAATTGGTCCTCAAACTTTTTAAACGTTCTAATTTCATCTCTAAACTATCAATATATGCTAATCATATCTTATGTTAATAAAACCGTTATAAAAATTGTTAATTCTTATAAAACATTGACGTATATTATGTAATAATATGATGCGGTATAAATGATAATTTGAGGATGAAATTAGAACATTCAAAAAGTTTGAGGACCAACTTAGAATGAGAGTCATTGTTTAAGGATGAAATTGAAATGCTCAAAAGTTTGGGGACCAAATTAGAATGAAAGTCATAGCTTGAGGATGAAATTGAAATGTTTAAAGTTTAGGGATTAATTTAAAACGAATGTTGTAGTTTGGGGGACATGTGGTGAAATTAACTCAAAATAAAAAGAAAACAAAGTGGAAGGGGTAAAATGGATTGACCTCTCCATTTATCCCATTAGAGGGCTTGAGCCCCGGTCAAACTTTGAGGCCCAGTAATTTAAGAAGTTTGTTAAAATGAGGGTGTGGCGAGGTTGGAGTTAAAATGATATTGTTTTTACTCTTTTTGATTTGTTTAGTCACCACAAGAATCTTCTCCTGCAGCCATTTACATTTCCTTAAACTTATCTGAATGAAGTTGCATTGAAGCAACCCAAGTAATTTAACATGGTGATGCAGATTCAGGCGTTAGTAGGAAAAGTGAAGTCAATAGTGCTAACAGGCCACTCCATAGGCGGAGCAGCAGCCTCTCTTTCAGCTCTATGGCTGCTCTGTCATCAGCACTCCACAATGTCATCTCCAATGTCGGTGCTATGCGTCACATTCGGCTCTCCGTTGCTCGGCAACGAAGCCCTCCATCGATCGATTCTCCGCCAAAGATGGGGCGGAAACTTTTGCCATGTCGTTTCCAAGCACGACATCATGCCGAGGCTACTAATCTTTACTGAAATAGTGAACCACATTTCCATCATACAATCCTTGCTGCATTTCTGGCACTGCTGCATGGCTTCTCCACACGTTATTGCTGATGGCCTTTCTTCTCAACTACCCCAAGATCTAAAAACTAGTGTTTTTCAATGCGTTTTAAAGGACTTGGAAGTGTTGGAACATGCTGAAGATCTGTCGGCCGAGAGTTTGTTTTGGCCATTCGGGGGATATGTTTTTTGCAGCCTAGAGGGTGCCATTTGTGTCGAAAATGCGGCATCTGTTATTCGGATGATGTATTTGATGATGGCAATGGGATCACCAAGTTGTTGCATCGAGGACCATCTCAAGTATGGAGAGTATGTAGGGAATGTTTCTAAACAGTTTTTGAAGGCCAAAAACTTTCGTGAAAATGGCGATGGCCTACCTGATTCAAGCTTTGAAGCTGGATTGGCATTGGCATTGCAGTCTTCGGATTTAACCGACAAGGTACTTGGTTCCCTTCCCTTACAAGATATAAATCTAAAAACAGTCAAATTTTCACATTATGATTTAGTTTCTGATCTTGTTTGGTAATGAACTCACAGGAACCGGTTCAAGTTCAAGACCTTTGCTTTTCCATGCAAAACTCGAACCTGAAAAAAAATGTTGCAATTATGGCCAAGGAGTGCCTACAGATGGGTCAAAACGATCACAGGCCAAATCTGGCTGCAGCTAACCTAGCAATAAGATTGTCCAAGATAGTGCCTTTCAGAGCAGAAATCGAGTGGTACAAAGACTGTTGCGATAAGGCTGATGACCAAATGGGTTACTACGATTCCTTCAAGCGCCGGACAGGCTCGAAACGAGAAGCCAGAGTCAACATGAACCGCCATAAGCTTGCTTCCTTCTGGGATGGTGTAATCGACCTGTACGAAAACAACAAACTGCCTCATGATTTTGACACGAAGGGGAAATGGATAAACACTTGTCAGTCCTATAAGCTTCTCGTGGAACCGCTCGACATCGCAGACTATTACCGGAACGGGATGCACCGTGAACGTGGGCACTACATCGAGAATGGAAGGCAATGGAGGTATGAAGTATTTGATAAATGGTGGAGGATTAGGAGCCTTCAAATTGAAGAAAAGAAGAGGAGTAAGTTTGCCAGCGTGACACAGGATTCATTGTTTTGGGCAAAGGTAGAGGAAGCCTCGGAGTGGGTGGAGAATGTAAGAAGTGAGAGTGATGTGACGAAGATAAACCAGTTGTGGCGCAAGATTGACAAGTTTGAGAAACACGCAATGAAGTTAATTGAGAACAAAGAGGTGTCTAAAGATGTGTTGTTCAAGAACTCGAGCTTTAGCCGATGGATGGAAAAATGGAATGAATTGAAGCCGCAAATCCGAAAACAATTAGCATAATACATATTTATACAATTTCTTAGTGATAAAGTGAAGGTTAACAACAAACAATAACATTACCATCTTGAAGGAATGATTTATTTACAATCACGAGCATGTTTTGAGTACATTTGTTCCTCACTATATTTGCCTGAAAACTAGCCCATGCATAAAATTGAGAATCATAGGCTAGAATACAACACGAGTCATGGTGGGGAAGCTCTTTTAAACAACCTCTCTTCCAAGACCCTAAGACACCCATGAGGTTAAACTAAAAGGAAAAACAAAGCGTACTTGCATTGAGATGGCTAGGCAAAGCTCGGTGAGCGGCTCTGTCTCTTTTGCATGTAATCCTTTATTTGGAAACTTTGTTCATTGCCGCTTGCAGAAAGTGAATCGTCTTCCAAGTCTAGTAATGCAAGGTTAAGATGAGATTCCATGTTAGTAGGATATAACTCGTCATCGGCAATATCAAATTCTTCTGATTCCTTAACTTGTTGCTGTGCCCAATTTGTCACTTCTTGGTCACCCTGTAGGAGCTTCAGGATCTTTGGTCGAACAAAGATCGATAAGATCAATATAAACATAAAGATAAAGCAAGCGAAAGGAAAAAGGTCAATTGAGAGTGAGCTTACAAGGCTAATTTGAGGCCGCATTAGTGGTGCACGTCTAATGCAAAGGGTAGCAGCTAAAATCATTCTTTCTATCTGATGAAATTCGTCGCTACTACCAAGTTGTGGATCTAGCAACTGAGAAAAATTGCTGTCCTTTAAAATCGGCTTTGCCTGAACATTAATATCAGAGCATTATCAAGTGTGAAAACCTGACTCGGAAAATAACTGGATCGAAGCAGCATTGTACTTTTGCACTATGAGAAAGGGAGAAACATAAATGAATTTACAGAACCATCTACTCAGATATATGAGTTTTTCTGCACTATATAAACATTGTTAAGGTGCTCTAAACTATGTTACAATAGATGAGGCAGATACCAAAGGCTTATATGTATGATGAACTCACCCACATAACAAGGCTCTCCTGACCTTTTGGACGGTTATCGTCAATGGGCTTTTTACCAGAGAGGAGCTCCAGGAGGACGATGCCAAATGCGTAGACATCAATTTTATCACTAATTTTGCCATGCATGAAGTATTCAGGAGCCAAGTAACTGCCACAGACAAGTGTTACCAACTGTATCTAAAGTGAGTAATAAACTGGAAAAAACACTCAGAGCAGATTGCATACCCAAAGGTTCCTGCGACATCCATGCTAGTCGTATGAGACACAGAACTTGAGACCCGACTAGCAAGTCCAAAATCTGACAGCTGAAGAAGCAGAAGAGCTAGTTATGAGCCAAGAAAGCTAAAAACCAAAAAAAGATAACTTTCGAACTTGTTTGTTTCAACGTGCTACCTGGGGCAAAAAATCATTGGACAAAAGAATGTTGGAAGATTTCACATCCCTGTGGATCACAGGTTGTTCACAACCATTATGTAGGTAATCGAGTGCTTCCGCTAAGCCCACTGCCACCTTATACCTCTCCTGCCAGCCAAATGCATTGATATCCTTCTTATTGCCTTGTAACAAGAGAAGCCAGTCAGGTTTGAAAATATAGTAATTCGAAAACCGTAAAATACAACCAATTCCAGGAAGGAAAACATCCAATTCAACAAATAAATGGTAGTAAATTGGATAGAGTCCTAACCGTGAATGTTCTCTTCTAGACTTCCCCTGGAGAGGAAATCGTATACCAGGAGCAACTTGTTTTCCTCGAAGCAGAAACCAAATAAGGAAATGAGATTTTTATGGTTTAAACTCGTAATGATCTCAATTTCCTGAACAAACTCTTTGATTGCATTCTCGGTTGGCTTAACAATTTTCACTGCCAGTTCCTTGCCATCGGGAAGGCACCCTCTATAAACATGGCTGCTACCGCCTTTACCTACCATATTCTCTGCAAAATCAAAAAAATAAGAATCATTGACATGAAGATCCAAAGTAAGCCAAACTCAAGATTTTTACATCAATTGCTAATGAAGAATAAACCTGGCATGAAGCTAGAGGTGGCTTCCGAAAGCTCTTGGTAACTAAACAATCTACACGAAGAAGAGGATTTCTCTAGTAAAGTTTGTAGCTCTTTTGGAAACTCGCAAGGAGACAGAAGACAAATAGCCTCACAACCAACCGACACAATTGCACCAGTTTCTCCGTCCAAATCAGAAGAATGATTCTTTTTTCGATCAGAACGGTTTTGCCTTAGGTCAGGATAAACAACAGCTGAGGAATGCTGGCTTGGTAATTTTAACATCCATTGGTCCACAGATTTCTTTGAAGAAGAATTCTCCGAGTGATGCCGCTTAGGTAAAAGCGCCCAGCGGAGAAGAGACCAACCAGGCACCTTTCTAACCAGAACATTGTTATCCTCACTAGTTCGAAACGGTATCAAATCTAACCTATTACCAACACTGCCATTTCCGGATATCTCTTCCGGCGATTGGGAGTTAGAATTTTCGGGCAATTTCAAGGCCAAAGCACAGGCTTCACAATTCTTCTTCAACATTTTATGCCTTGAAAACAAAACGGATTGATGAGAAAAACTGCCATTATCTGTTCTTATACTCTTCGGCAAGGACACTAACCGGACAAGGCTCTTATCCAGTGAATCATTGTCTGTTCAACCAAATATCACAGAGAACAATGAATAAGCGGAATTCAGTATGAGAAACGGCAATTTTCTAATAACTAGATATAGGAACAAATTAGAACTAAAAAAAGAAAAAAGCAGCACGACCTAGGGATCGGTTCGAGTTTGTCTGAATTGCTTCCCTTCGGAACACAACTTTACCATTCTGAACAGCGTAAACAGAGAAACATTTGGGTAATTTTGTGGCGCAAAATTTCGCAACTGAGGTAGACGTCTGTATCGGGTTATGGGTTTTGGTAGTTCCCAGAATTAGCTTAGCTGCTTCGAAAGACTTTGCTTCCCTTACCAGACATTTCTTCGGCGATGACCCTCTACACACTTTTAGCTTCAAATCAACCTGAAATAATTTCCCCCACTCAATTTCTACAATAAAGGAGAAAACTTTGTAAAAAACAAAACAAGTAAACTATAAAGTTACCTGTTTTAGGTTGCAGAAGCCTTCGTAAACCGATAGTGTGTAGTCAAATTGCTTAACAAGATACAGAATCGACGCCGGGCTCTCTGGCGGAATCAGGAATGAAGATTTCACCGAGAAAATAACGCCATTAGAAAAGGGAAAAAAAAGTTGCAAAAATCATACATATAAAAATGTTAAATTTAAGTAAAAGGAGAAAAGTGGGAAGTAAGGAATAATACCAGTGGCAGAATCAAGGATGTGAAGAGCAATGACCTGATCACCGGGCTGAGCCACCTTAACAAGCGCCCAAGTCAGCAATTCCTTGCTTTCAGCGTCAAATTTGACCCCCACCAACACCGTGGCACCACCGCCTTCTCCTCCCTCCTCCCCTTTCTCTCCAAGCACCGTCATCTCCAAAGCAAAGCCCCGCCGCCGCCGTTTCCTTCCTCTGCTGCAGATAACGAGGGAAAGGGAAGGATTCGGTTTTGGCTACTGTATAGGCTTTGCTTTTGCTTGCTCCGTCCGCAGCCCTGCCTATACGAGAGTAGTGTGTGTGGGTGTTTTTCCTTTTCTTTTTGCTTAATTTAGTTTGTTTTTTTTTCTCCTATTTTTTACAATTGAATATTAATAATAAATCATGATTTGACGTCTTTGTACTGCACATCCCACAAAGCATGGTTTTCATTTATCTCATTCCTCAGTTTTGCGTTTTGGGAAGAGAATATATATTCCTTTGCTCCCGTTCGTAATGCAACCTTATGATCAGCCGTTGATTATTTATTGGCAAAATAAAAATAAAAATTGTCAAATCCGACAAATTGAAACCAAAAAGATTAAAAAAAAACAGAAAATAATCCAAGGATGGAGAATTACAAAGTAAAGAATCCGACCGATGTGCAGTTGTTGTTTTGTCGTTTCCTGTCATCGTTTTCGACAATTTTCACTTTTGTCTTCTCATTCTTTCGGCTGTAATTGATTCACCTCCTTCATCCATCAAATTAAGTAATTAATTATGGAATAATACTGGAGTGGATAATATATATAATTATGTGTTTCTTTTAATTATGAAATATACTCGAGTGGAGTGGATAATGTGTTTCTTTTAAAAATTTCATATGGTAAGTTTACAAGGACATTGAATAAGTTTCCAAGGTAGGTATTTTCTCTCTTTTTTTTCAAAGATATATATTTGAATGCGTTTAAACACGACTTTTAAGCAGTTACAATAATTATTATATCAATTCAATAAAGATTTAATTGGTTTCATCTAAAAAAAATTTAATTAGTAAGACAAAATCAACTTTTTTATGGTCTAAAAGTGATTACAATGTAATATCTGTTCATATATATTTTTAATCCTTTGACAATGGGTATACACTTTGTAGACAAAACGATTTGAACATATGTCTCTTAAGATGAACATCATCTGTTTTTTCACTGAAACACTTATTGGGTTAAAAAAATCAACTTTTATTAGGCATTTATTTATTTATTTTATCCCAAATATGATAATGTGATCTCTTTAAATAAATCTAAGAAAATTATTTGTTCATGTAACTGAGAATTTGTCGGTTTTGTGTCGAAAAATATTGTTTTGAAATTTAATTTAATTTTTTTATTAAAAAATAAATCTTTTAACTTCTTTTTTTAAAATTTTCGTACTTAAAATTTTGATTTTTCTATACATAAATATATTATTATCAATACATACAAGTTTAATATGTTATGCAAATTTTCATTTTGATCATTTAATTTTAATTTCCTTTCAATACGGTCCATGCAAAACAAATTGTAAAGTTTTTGAAAATGTTTATTTTGGGTATCTAGACTTTATTTTTCTTAAAATGCCACAGTTTTTGAAAATAGTCATTTTAATCCAAATAATTTTAATATTTTCATTTTAGACAAAAAATGAACTAAAATTGCCGACAATTTACCTACAATGATCGACAGCAGCAGAAAACGACTTCCTTTAATCATTATAAAAATTGCTATGTGTTATCTTGAGTCTTGATAATGTTCCTAAAACTTCAATAAATTACAAGAGACACGAAAAGAAAACATCTATTGACCAAGAGTGAAGCATTAAGGCAAGTCTTTCACAAGCTTTTAAGAGTTTTCTTCTTGTTGTAAGCTTAAGCTATATATATATAATCATTCTATTCTTTTGTATTTCAACCTTTCTTTAGCTCAATTAGGTAAATACGCAGCGTGATAAAGGGCTTCTTTCCAGTTTCCATCGTTTTCAAAAATATATTTATAACCTTTTTTATTTACTTTTGCAATACCGTTAAAATTTAGGAAAAGATATAAAAATATGATTTTTAGAAGTAGATAGGTATGTTTTTCATGGAATATAATTTTTTTTATTTTAAAGTTTTGTTTAAATGCCCGAAGGTTACGAAGAAATTACTGAAATTCGGCCTGGCTTAACTCCACCATTACGTTTATCACGTATAAAAGATGTGGTTGTGAATGGTATGACCGTGAAGATCTAGTACTGTGATACTTGTATGTTGTATAGACCTTCTCGATGTTCTCACTACTCGATATGCAAAAATTGTGTTGATAAATTCGATCACCATTGCCCTTGGGTTGGTCAGTGTATCGGAGTGGTAATACAAATTATTTTGCACAAATCTTTTCTTGTTTGTTTCTGTCTTTATATATATATTATTTCCCTTGCTTTACGGTCATTAGATATACTTTTCCCGGCATATTTAGATTCTTTACAACTTGGGAATAGTTCAATGTATGCATTAATGATGACATTTCTGAATTCCTTTTTTTCTTGGTTTATTGCATCGGAATTACAAGTTCTTGTTCATGTTTGTCTTCTTAACAACTCTTATTTGCTTGTACGTGCACAAACTTTTTTGGGTGTATATCACGAAAATCATGGACGATGAGGAAACAACAATATGGAATGCAATGAGTAAAACTCCTGCCTCCATTTGTTACTAATCTACACCTTCATTTCAATTTGGTTTGTTGGTGGACTAACCGTCTTCCATTTATATTTAATCAGTACAAATCAGACAATTTTCTCTTCTCCGGATCATTGTACCTAAGAAATATGAAATCGAGTACATTTTAATATTTTTTCCAGTAAATAACTGGACTAGTTCCTCACGATATATGTAGTGACGAATTTATGCTTGAATCATTGTTCTTTGCTGGGTGTATATCACGAGAATCATGGACGATGCGGAAACAACAATATGGAATGCCGCTTGAGCCTTGCCTAAAAAATTTTGATAGTCTGATTTTTTGTGTTCTTTGTGTGCAATGAATTTATAGGGGAGGGGAGGCAGAGGTTAGGGTTTTGAATTAATTTCATGGGGTTTTAGTTTTATAATTTTTGGGGAAGATGATGAAAAATAAAATTTTGAAAGTTAAGGGGTTAAATTAGAGACTAATTTTTTTAAGTAACGAAGACTAATGGCCAAGGGACCAAAATAAAAACGATTCTAAACGTAAGTGACCAGAATAATCTTTTTTAAATTTTAGTGATCAAAATAAAATACAACCTAAACGAAAGTGACCACTGGTGAAGATTACCCTTTTCAAAAATATATTTATAACCTTTTTTATTTATTTTTGCAATACCGTTGAAATTTAGGAAAAGATATAAAAATATGATTTTTAGAAGTAGATAGGTATGTTTTTCATGGAATATATATATTTTTATTTTAAAATTTTGTTTAAATGCCAATAAGATCTCAGTTTAATAACAAATTTCAGACTTTAGATTTTTTTTAACAAAGACTTTAGAAATTTTAGGAGTCCACTACATCGAACAACAATGTTCTAATCTAATCTATCACTTTAAGCATAATATAAACATGCAATATATAGACATCTTTAATCTCGTTAATCTCTTCATTTATGACAAATTAAAATTAAACGTTTTTGCCAACAAGTTAGTTTAGTGGGATTAGATATCAAATCCCTTAAGTAAAATTAGAGGTTCAAATTCTAGTGTTGTGAATGAAGTATCTTTAATCTCGTTAATTTCTACTTCATTTACGACAAATTAAAATTGAATGCTTCCACAAACAATCAGTTAGTGTAGTGAGATGAGACACTAAATCCCTTAATAAAATTAGAGGTTCGAATCGAATGAAGTAAATTGAATTGAGAGAGTCGCCCCATAATAGACATCTACAATGCTCAGTCTAAATTAATCAACCAATAAATTAGATACCAATAATTAACAAAATTGAATGCTTCCGACATTGATAATTTTTTTTTGTAAAGATATGGGAAAATGACTCGGACAAGGGAAGTTGGAACATATACATGTGCACGTTTTATTCTCCACTGTATGTATATATAGTAATTATATTATCAACGACCATAAACTTTATCTTTGTAATTTATATTTAGAATTAAAAAACTGTTACTTTTAATAATATTATTTTAAAATTTAAAAATATTTATTAACAAATATAATATATGTTATCAATAGACTCAGATGTACAATAATTTGATCAAGATACCGTTTATTTGGTTATCATGTTGATCTTCTCTTCTTTTGACCTTCAGATTGGATCTGGATACACGATTTGCGTTTGTGGATGGTTTCTTACGACGCTTGACTCTGATTTGCGGTTGTCGATGGTCTTTTAATAATTTGATCCTTTTTTGGTTCGTTTGCCGATGTAGTTAGATCTATTCGTGTTGGGTTTTATGGTGCTCGATTTCTTCAACCGTTCTTGCTCATCAAGTGTGGAGAAGTTGGATAATTGAGTGTTTTAGTGGGAGGTGAAAATTGGACAGTAAGACACAAGGAATTATAGTGGTTCAACCTTCTAACCAAGGTCTACATTCACTACCTTAGCTCCCCACTAAGGATTTCAACAAATTCACTCTAAAATTTCGTCCCTTTTTCTCGAGTTAGGAGAAAACCGTTACAACGATTAAACTAACTACTCTTAGCTTAGTCAAACACTCTCTTATAAGAAAATTCTTAAGCAAACTTGAAATCCCTCTAATAGGTATTTGTTTGCACTATAAAGCTCTCACCCAAAACCTAAACACTTGAGAAAATATAACAATGTTAAGCTCACTAGTGTTGTCTAAGCAAGGAATTTACAATTAAAACTCTAGACATAATTTGTCATCATAGTGTTGTAACAATTAAAGCATTAGCCTTCTCTTGATGCTTGGAGGTCCCTTTTATACACATAATTAAGTTTGTAGCCATTACTAGCCGTTAGGGTTGAATTGGAGCTGTTGGAGACTTTATTTCTCACCATAAATGCAGTTCTGCAACTCCCCATTTCGGAACACTCAACCCTATTTCGAAACATCCCTGAAATAGAAAGAGCCCTTGCAGTCTGATGCAGCACCCGTTTCGGAACAACCTTGACCGTATCGAAATGGCCGTATTGAAACGTTACTTCACGTATCGAAACGTCCTGCAATTTAAAAGGCCGTTGGGAAATAGCTGTTGGGGATTTAACCGTTGAGGTCTTTGCCACATAGGCGTATCAAAAACGGTGAAGCCCGTATCAAAACGCTATGTAAAAATCCTTACCCATATTAAAACCCGTTTCGAAACAAACAGAACTGTATCAAAACTTTTTGAAACTGTGAATGGTTGTTTCGAAACGCCTAAGGGTGTTTCAAAATACCTGAGTGGTTTTGTAAAGTTTGGCTTTAGAAAACACTTCAAAACCTCTTGAAACAATCCTCAAACATATTTTTAAGTTGTTTGGACTTAAAGGCATTTTTGAAATCTTTTCAATTTAGTTCAAAACTATTTTTCAATTATTATATCAAAACATTAGTTCTTCAATCTCCCATTTTTGATATAATAAAACCACTTTGAAAAATTGTTTGAGATTCTCTCCCTTTGTATTTAAAAAATTGAATAAGAGATTTCAAAAATTAAAAGAAGTTAAATCCCCCTTATTCTCTTGAAAATGCAATTTTTAAACCACTTCTCCCCATTTTTGTTATATCAAAAAGACTTTAAATAACTTTAAGTTCAAAATAACTTAGGAGAAAAAAATGACAAAAATAAGAATTTTAGTTTTAAAATTGGCTCCCCCTTACTCAAAGCATCATCAAAGAATGTTAGTCCAACACATGATAATCTAGTTGAATTAAAAGAGAATAAATCAAAATTAAACAAATAAAAACAACTAGATTTTACCACACTTGTACTCAAGGGAGGATGTGAAGCCTTCCTTCTTCAAGTATTCTTCCTTGTGTGCATGAAGCTCCCCCTCAATATTTGACTTGTTGATCAATCTCCATCACACCTATCATAAGACAATCAAGTATATTTTGGTATCCAGATTGCTTTGGATTCATAGACATTAGTGGCACAAAATTTAGTTCCCTTAGGAATCTACTTTTCAATTTCATCCTTTTTAGTTGAAGTACTTAGTCCTTTTGGGACCTAGACACTTCTAAAAACTTTACCATTTACAAATCTAGGGGCACTAGATTGTCTCACATAAAAGTTTGATTTTTTCAAAATTAATTTTCTTTTCAAGTTCTTTGGAAATCAAATCTTTTTCTTTTTGAACTTTATGAAACAAATTTTGTAAATCAAAACATTTTTGTTCAAACTCATTGAGTTTTGCTTCAAGATCAATTTTGGTTTTAGAAATCAAATCATTTTGAGTTTTCAAATTTGAGACAATTTTCTTATTTTTCAAAATGTGATTTTTAAATTCTAAAACTAAATCGTCATAGGCATCTTGTAATTCATCAAAAGAATATGAACATGAAGTAGATGAAGTAGAAGTTACCCTTAAATCTTCTTCGATGGTCATAAGGCAAAGGTTGGCTTGTTTATCGTCGGTGGAGTCTTCATCACTCCATGTAGCCATATATGCATTCTTCTTATGGCTTGAAGTGCTTGCCCTCTTCTTCTTCATAGATTCTCGTTTGAGTTCTTTTATGGCTTTCTTCATGAAAGAGGCACACTTTTTGAAGAGATGAACTATCTCTTCTTCTTCATCCTCCTCCTCACTTGTATCAACATGGTTGCACTTGGAGGACTTGAGAGCCATGAAATTTGTGTTGATGCCAAGCCCTTTGAGCTTCTTCTCCCCATAGCTCTAATCTCTTCCTTCTTCTTCTTCTCATCTTCTTTTTTTTCTTCATTATTTCGTGAGTGAGAAATGACCATATGAGCTCATCAAGCTTCAAAATCTTGAGATTCTTGGCTTCGATGATGATGGTTCATTTTGAGTCTCATGACTCGGGATGGGAGTAGATGAACTTTCGGACAAGCTTTTCTTTCGGAATGACTTCTTCATAGCCATTGAGTCCATTGGTGATGGTGGAGAAACGATCGAACATTTTCATGATGTCTTCATCCGAATCCATTTTGAAGTTTTCATACTTTAGGTTGAGAAGGCCGATCTTGGTTTTCTTTACTTCGTTTGTCCCCTCGTATGTAACTTCGAGCTTATCCCAAACTTCCTTGGCACTCTCGCAAGAAGACATATTTTCGTAGATATTAAGGCTAAGTGCACAAAAGATGAAGTGAAAAGCCTTGCAATTTAGCTTCATCTTCTTACGATCGTCGGCACTCCACTCCACTTTGCTTCCTTTTGGTATGAACATGCCATCTTCAATGATATCACAAAGCTTGTAATCTTTGGATTTGATAAAGAACATCATCCTTGTCTTCCAATAAGCATAATTTGTCTCGTCGAAGAAAGGAGGCTTGTCGATGGATTGCGCCATTGAGTCGGTTGATTGAGATGTTGATCGAGCTTGCCGGATCGCCTCAATAGAATGTTAATCCTCTCTAATTGAGCCTCGCTCTGATACCAATTGTTGGGTTTTATGGTGCTCGATTCCTTCAACAGTTCTTGCTCACCAAGTGTGGAGAAGTTGGATAATTGGGTGTTTTAGTGGGAGGTGAAAATTGAACAACAAGACACAAGGAATTATAGTGGTTCAACCTTCTAACCAAGGTCTACATCCACTAACTTATCTCTCCACTAAGGATTTCAAAAAATTCACTCTAGAATTTCGTCCCCTTTTCTCGGTTTAGGAGGAAACTGTTACAACGATTAAGCTAACTACCCTTAGCTTAATCAAACACTCTCTTACAAGAGAAATTCTTAAGCAAACTTGAAATCCCTCTAATAGGTATTTGTTTACACTATAAAGCTCTCACCCTAAACCTAAATACTTGAGCCAATATAACAATGTTAAGCTCACTAGTGTTGTATAAGCAAGGAATTTACAATTAAAGCTCTAGACATAATTTGTCATCATAGTGTTGTAACAATTAAAGCATTAGCCTTCTCTTGATGCTTGGAGGTCCCTTTTATACTCCTAATTGAGTTTGTAGTCGTTACTAGCCGTTAGGGTTGAATTGGAGCCGTTAGAGACTTTATTTCCCACCATAAATGTAGTTCTGCAACTCCCTGTTTCGGAACACTCGACCCCGTTTTGAAACATCACTGAAATAGAAAGAGCGTTGCAGTCTGATGTAGCACCCGTTTCGGAACAACCTTGACCGTATTGAAACGATCATATCGAAATGTTGATTCCCGTATCGAAACGTCCTGCAATTTAAAAGGCCGTTGGGAAATAGTCGTTGGGGATTTGACCGTTGAGGTCTTTGCCACATAGGCGTATCGAAACGGTGAAGCCCGTATCGAAACGCTATGTAAAAATCCTTACCTAGATTAAAGCCCGTTTCGAAACAGATAGGGCTGTATCGAAACTTTTTGAAACTGTGAATGGTTGTTTCGAAACGCCTAAGGGTGTTTCGAAACACCTGGGTGGTTTTGTAAAGTTTGGCTTTAAAAAACACTCAAAACCTCTTGAAACAATCCTCAAACATATTTTTAAGTTATTTGGACTTAAAGACACTTTTAAAATCTTTTCAATTTAGTCCAAAACTATTTTTTAATTATTATATCAAAACATTAGTTCTTCAATTCGTATCTATCCTTTGTTCGAGTCTGTTAATTGGGTTTTTAATCTTTTTATTTTATGGTCCTGTATTGATTTAAAGTTGCTAATTTATTATGTTAATGGTTATTGAAAAATGTCTAAATTATGTGTTTAGTTTACGTTTATGATTGTAAATCCTTATGGTAATTTAAATATTTTATTTTTTAAATAAAATTAGTAGCTTTTGTATAAAAAAATATTTGTTATTCAGAATGCATGTGACCTTTGAGTATGACCAATATGCATACACGTGGCTAATAAAATGAACTGAACTCATATATAGAGATTAATTTCCGACACCGACAAATAAACCCATAATATGTTTAGTTTTAGCATATGACAGTATGACATCTAAGGTATTATGCATGTGCATTGGTGGACAGTTGACCATTTCCTGTGTCCCCAATAAGTCGAAAATCTTGACTAAATCTTTAAATGTGTTTTGCATTAAAAATATAAAATCTAGCACAGATTACTAGGACTGAGTATCCTAAATCGAAAAATCAAAAACTCAATTGAATAATGTTGTTTGGACGGTTTATGGTTCACAAGTTTAAAAATTGTAGTTACTCGAACTAAATGTAATTTCAACTTATATTTGATTCATAATCAATTTTAAATAATTAATAATATAAAACAAGTAATTTATGCTTAAAATTAATAAAATAACTTTAAAATATTATATTTGAATTATTAATTGTTTTTTGTTTACTTGAAAAATTATTTTATAAAAATATTTATGAAAAAGAGTTTAAAATTTTAACAAATAGTAATGTTTAGAAGTCGCAATATAAAACAAAATAAAATACAAAACCTCAAAACCAAATGTTAGTATTGAAAAACTGATAACTAAAATTAACTGAACTAATAACCTCTTGCATTTAGCATCATCAATTTTATTATTTATCATAATAAGTGAAATCCTAAATATTTTTTTTAGGAAAAATACTATAACTTCATTCAAGAACTGAAAATAACATCATCAACAAGATCGTTCGAAATACAATCAAGAACTTCAAAACTAAAATGAAAAGGATCAAAACAAGAAAAGATCCAACGAGCAAGGGTATGCGCCACTCTATTTGTCTCACGACTTACATGAAGAACAGAAAATGTAATGACCCAATTTTTGAGTTAGTGAATCGGGTCTCGGACCTAAGTTATGGGTATTTATCTTAGAAGACTAAGTTAAAGGCTTTTAGGTTTGAGCCCATTATTTTGGGTGAAGATTTTGAATTTTAAATAGGTAAAGGTGGTTGAAAAAGAAAAAAAAAATATTATGAGGAGAGAGAAGATAGGAAAAAGGCGAAAAGTGGATAGTGGTAGGGGTGAGCAAAACTCGACTTGACTCGAAAATTCGAATTTTTCGGCTCGACTCGAAATTTTATAAATTTGACTCGATTCGAAAATATTTCAAATAAAGTTTGAGTTGTAGTATGGAAATTCGAATAACTCAAATTGTTTTAATAATTAGTGGATTTATTTTTAAGTTCGAGTCGAGTACCTCAATTTTTCCTAATATATATATATATATATACCGATATAATAAATATGAAAAAAATATATGTCACATATGAAAAAATATAAAGAAATATATATGCATATCTTATATGATTAGAGAAAGTTGTTTAAATTAGAATCAAACCATACTATAACAAGATAAATAATTACAATTAAATTTATATAAGTACTCAAAAACTCAACTCAACTCGAATTTCATAAACTTGACTGGAATCGAAAAAATTTCAAATAAAGTTTGAGTTGTAAAATATGACGCATCAACTTGAATAACTCAAAATTTTTTAATTTGACTCAACTCGATCGAACGCTCACCCTTAAATAGTGGGAGAGAGGGAAGATGAAAGGAGAGAAAAGTTGAGGGAGGAGTTTTGAAACTCCAATCTACCGAGATCTGGTCCCCCGTTGTCGACACCTCCACCATCCTTGTGTTCATCTCGTCGAGACAAGTTCGCTGGTACCAGCAGTATCACCATTGGAGCCGCTGTCGAAGGGGGTGCGAGAAAAAAGTTTTATATTTTCCATTTTTTGGGGTTTAAGTTCTCATAATGAAAAATCGAGGCCACCACTGTGTCCACCGACGTCAAGATAGCTGAACTGGGCATTTCTCGTCGCCGTCTGACCATTGAAAGTCACAGCACGCACCGTCGCCAACGCGTGGGCAGCGTCCGACCAAGCTAGAGCTGTTATAACAGCTGGGCTCCAGCCTTTGGGCCAGCCGTTTGAGCCGACCTGCCAGCCGATCCAAAGCCTATAACGAGTGTTGAGTGTGTAAAAGTTCTATAATTTACCCATATTTAACCCATATTTCTGCTGCATTCAAGCACAATTCATTGCATTTAGGATAGATTTCAATCATACATCTCAATTATATTAAATGACACAGTTTCTACTGAAATTGGTCACTTTTGCAGGTAGCTGCTGTAGCAGACGCTGGGCAGTAGAGAAGCAGGGTTGGAACACTGGACTGTAGACAAGAAGGACGACACTGCCAAGGCCGTTGCCGTGGCAGCTAAGGACGACAACAAAGGTGAAGAGAAGAAGTGAAGTGGAGCTCGACAGAGAGAGGAAATTAAGCCGATTTGTTGTGAAGCACTCTTATATTTTTCTGAGCCCTAGATCAGAATGAAGGCCAAGCCCAAAGTTCAAGGAAGAAACTCCAAGCAAGAAGGAATGACGAATTAAAGACTTATACTCTGAAGATTTAGTCTCTATTAGAGTTGTACTTTAATTTAAACTTGTATTCTTGCCATATTAGAAAACTTGAACCCAAGGCCTATATAAAGGCATGTAATTCGACCTAGGGAAGAATATCTTATTCTCTAGTCGTTTTCCCCTAAACCCTAGTCGTTTTCCCCCTTCTCATCATGTTCTAAACTTCCCCTAGGGCTAAGGGTTGATTCTGTAAAGTAGTTGCAAGGATTGCATTTGTTTTAGGAATTTTTCTGTTCAATAAAATAGACTTCAAGTTTGCTTATTCTGGTTTTCAACATCTTGCAAGAGTATCGGGAGAGCATTGTGAGATTACACATTTACTTAATATCGGGAGAGTTAAGTATACAAAAGGAATAAGTACGGGTTCTCCAGTTTATGGTTGAACTATCTTGGACCTAGGGATAGGACGAGGTTAAGTGGCTAAGGAAGAATTCAACAACATCGGTATTCATCCTTCGATTCACGCCGGGAGGTATCATCAAAGACGTGTTCATCGACAGACTTGGACCTAGGGATAGGCCAAGGCACAACAGGGATTCTTGCCAAGATTGAAGTACAAAGTTGTGTGGTCGCTGCCGCGACAACAACAGACCGCTGCCGCGACAGGCGCAACGACAGAACAAAGATTCCTAGACTTTGCAACACTTACACTACTGAGCAAATCAATACCGACCCATTCTCTCTATCCTGATTTCTTTACTCTTTTATTTTCACTCTTCTTTATTATTTCGTGAAAAACAATTAAAACTCTTTCTTTTTCCTCTCGTGCAGCAAACCAAGGTTAAAGCTATTAGCTCTGTCCCTGTGGAGACGATATTCGATACTTACGTATCACTTTACTACTTGCATCGTGTACACTTGCACTACATTGCGATAAACACTTTTACACGCAACAAGTTTTTGGCGCCGTTGCCGGGGACTAGCAACATAACTTTACCCTTACTTTTTACTGCACATTATTTTTATTTTTCTGTTTTGTTTTACTTGGATTTTTCAACTCTTGCTTTTCACAAGGTTTTCTGTTTATGCGCAGATCGAAACGAGGAGAGGAACCTGAGTATCCACTAGACCCTGAAATTGAACACTCGTACAATCTTAGGAACCGACTTCGCCTCGTTTTAGCCAGAAACGAATACCTTGAAGAACAGTTAGAGGCCATGAACAACCAAGGGAATCCCCAAGATCCTAACGATCCCATCGGAGATGGAGAAAACTGACGGCCTGTTATTCCTGCTGCCGGAGCCGCACGCTGATCCTGCCGAGACTACATGATCAATGATCATGTGGAACTAGAGACCACCCTGCCAGACGTGGAAGCTGAAAATTTCGAGCTGAAACCTGTCATGTTCAACCTGATTAATAACGCTGGCCAATTTAGTGGTGCTGCTACAGAGGATGCTAGGGAGCATCTGAAAACGTTCCAGGAAATCCGTGGTTCGTTTAGACTACCAGGAGTAAATCCGGAGATACTGAGGCTTCAGTTATTTCCTCATTCGTTGAGGGACATGGCGGAAACTTGGTGGAATAAACTAACGCCGGGTTCAATACGAACTTGGGCAGATTTAACTCGTGAATTTTTGTCTCGTTTTAATCCTTCACATTTATCTGAGCGATTACGTAACGAAATTGCTACTTTTCAACAGGAAGATGACGAGCCAAAACACGGGGCATGAGACAGGTTTACCACTCTACTGAGGAACTGCCCGATGAATGGATTCCCCGTTTGGAACCATATAATTAAGTTTTATAATGCTGCCAACTTACAGACTCATATGAGAATTGATTCAACAGCGAATGGATTGCTGTTGGACAAAGATCCAGATGAAGCAATGGTAGTATTGAAAAACCTGGCAAAGAACGAGGAACAGTTTCCTACAACAAGAAGAGAGGGTAAACGAGTACTAGCTGTGAAAGATTATGAGGCCGACAATTCCCTAAAAACACAGGTGGCATATCTCACAAAGACAGTAGAAAAACTATTAAAGAAAGATTCAAAACCTGTCTACTCTGCTGAAGAAGTATGTTAAACTTGCGATGGGAATCATAGTTCGGAAGATTGTCCGTTGCAGTTAGAGGAAGGGATGTATGTTGGGAACTACAACAAGCAGAACTACAATTCCAACAACTACAATCCCAACTGGAGAAAGGATCCCAAATTCTCTTGGAGCAACCCTAACAATGCCCTAAATCCTCAAGCACAGAACACTCAAAATCAAGGGGGACCTAGATTACTGACTCGACAGCAACCGCAACAGCACCCACCAGCTGCCACAACTAGTATATTGGAACAGACCTTGGCTACGTTTATGTCCCAGACAGGAACTTACATTGAAAACATGAATCACTTCGTCAAGAAGACTGAGTCATTCATGGATAAAACAGAGATGCATATGACTAACCATGAAGCTACTCTGAAATCACTGGAGACACAGATGGGTCAGGTTTCCCAGCATATTAAGCCAAGGCAGAATGGAGGATTCCTTAGCGATACTGAGAACGCTAGACAACCCACACATGAGCAGTGTAAAGCCATCACAACTAGGAGTGGGAAGAAATTACCAAGGCCAGAGAAAGAAGCTGAACCAGTTAAGGAACCAGCCCTAGAATCGATTGTCGAGAACACTGCCCTAGCAGACGACAAACAGCCTGCTGCCGATGAACCTGTCACGACGGCAGAAGGGACATAGGAGAAGGATGAAGAACCTAAGCCTCATCAGATCCGAATGCAGTGGGAAGGACGCATTGCCGATTATCGTCCTCCACCTTTTTTCCTCAGCGGTTCTAGAAGTTGAAACATGAATCCCAGCTTAAGAAGATCTATGATATTTTTAAGCAGGTCCACATCAATATTCCGCTGTTAGATGCTATAAAGGAGATGCCTGGTTATGCCAAATTTCTCAAGGATGCCATGTCGAAGAAATCCAGACTTGGGGAATTTGAGACGGTTAAAATGACAGAAGGATGCATGACTATTCTACACAAGCATCCACCCCAGAAAAAGAAGGATCCTGGGAGCTTCATAATACCGTGCATAATTGGAGATAAATTTGTGGGTAAGGAACTTTGTGATCTTGGTGCTAGTATAAATTTAATGCCCAAATCTGTGTTTCAGAAATTAGGTATTGGACAAGCACGGCCCACAACAGTCGTACTGCAGCTGGCAGACAGCTCTTACGTACATCCAGAAGGGAAGATAAAAGATATTCTGGTAAGAGTGGATAAATTTATTTTTCCTGCTGACTTTCTTGTTTTAGATTGTGAAGCAGATGAGAATGCACCAATCATCCTGGAGCAACCCTTCTTAGCCACAGGAAGATCACTGATTGATGTAGAAAAAGGAGAACTCACTATGAGAGTGAACGATCAAGAGATCAAGCTGAATGTTCTCCAAGCAATAAAGCACGCTAATGTAGAAGAAGAATGCAAGGCTATCACTGAAGTTATCCTTGACCAACCCTGCATCAGGTCGAACTGCCATGACATCAAAATTGACCACTGCCCCAGCAGCTCCTCAGATTCTGACATATCTGACACTGAAGGTCATGATGAGGTAAACTGGATAGGCAATCGTCCAAGTAAGTTATTCGAGCCCTTAAACTATACCTCGAATGAACACATCATCCAAAAGCCATCAACTGTAGAACCACCTGTTCTAGATCTTAAGCCCCTGCCAGGGCAGCTCAAATATGATTTTCTTGGATTATATGATACGTTGCCCGTAATCATCTCTTCTAAGTTAATGCAGGAACAGGAACAACAACTGATAGGGATGCTGCAGCAGCACAAAAAGGCTATTGGGTGGACGATAGCCGACATCCAAGGCATCAGTCCGGCACTATGCATGCATAAAATCCTCTTAGAGGATGATCACAAGCCGACCATTGATGCCCAGAGACGTTTGAATGATGCTATGCGAGAAGTGGTCCGAAAAGAAATTATCAAATGGCTAGATGCTGGGATAATTTATGCCATCTCGGATAGTAAGTGGGTGAGCCCGGTGCAGTGCGTTCCTAAGAAAGGGGGAATAACCGTGGTGACCAATGAAGAAAACGAGTTAATCCCAACCAGGACTGTGACCAATTGGAGGATTTGTATGGACTACCGGAAGCTTAACAAAGCTACCCGGAAGGACCACTTTCCCCTGCCTTTTATTGATCAAATGCTTGATAGATTAGCGGGAAGCCTTATTACTGTTTTCTTGATGGATACTCAGGTTATAACCAAATAGCCATCACACCGGAGGATCAAGAGAAGATGACGTTTACTTGCCCGTACGATACTTATGCTTTTCGGAGGATGCCATTTGGACTTTGTAATGCATCAACAACCTTTCAGAGGTGTATGATGGAAATATTCTCCGACATGGTGGAGGATTTCTTGGAGATATTCATGGACGATTTTTCCGTCTTTGGAGACAGTTTTGAAAGCTGCTTAGGCAACCTACAGAAGGTACTCGAAAGATATGAAAAAGCGAACTTGGTTTTGAACTGGGAGAAATGTCACTTCATGGTGGATGAAGGGATAGTCCTAGGCTATAAAGTAAGCTGCCGCGGCATAGAAGTTGACAGAGCTAAGATTGAGGTAATTGAAAAGCTGCCACCACCCACCACAGTCAAGGGATTCAAGAGTTTCTTAGGGCATGCTGGGTTTTATCGAAGGTTTATCGCAAACATTTCGAAGATCACCAAGCCTTTGTGCCACCTTCTGGAGCAGAACCGTCCATTCGACTTCAATACTGAATGTACTGAGGCATTTAGAGTTCTGAAGGAAAAGCTGGTAACAGCCCCGATAGTACAACCACCAGATTGGAAACTACCATTTGAGATTATGTGTGATGCTAGTGACTATGTTGTTGGGGCATCACTTGGGTAGAGGAAGGACAAGCTCTTTCATGTTATATGCTATGCCATCAAAACACTGAACGACGCCCAAGTAAACTACACCACAACAGAGAAGAAACTGTTAGCTGTGGTGTTCTCGATTGACAAGTTTCGTTCATATATACTTGGAACGAATGTCATAGTCCACACAGACCACTCTGCACTAAAGTATATATTCGCTAAAAAGGATGCGAATCCTAGACTGATACGTTGGATTCTGCTACTACAAGAGTTCGACCTTGAGATCAAGGATAAAAAGGGAACAGAGAACCAAGTCGCATATCACTTGTCAAGATTAGAGAAGGGAAATAGTCTCTCAACGGACGAGACACACATACTGGAGACCTTCCCTGACGAGCAGCTGTTCGCTGCCACAAGCACTGCCGCGACAGCCATGGCGGCATGTAAGTTTCCTGAACTCCCCTGGTATGCTGATTTCGTTAATTATTTAGTTAGCAGAATATCTCCTCCTGACCTTAACTATCAAGCTAGGAAGAGGTTCCAAAATGATGTTAAGCATTATTATTAGGACAAACCTCTTCTTTTCAAATGTTGTGCAGATCAGGTTATCAGGAGATGCATACCGCAGGATGAGCAGGAAGATGAGCTTCATCACTGCCATGCTTCACAATATGGAGGACACTTAGGTGGTAACAAAACTGCTGCCAAGGTTTTGTAGTCTGGATTTCATTGTCCGTCACTGTTCAAGGATGCCCAGACATTCTACAAAGGCTGTGATAAATGTCAACGGACTGGAAATATCTCAAGAAGACATGAGATGCCGCTGCAAAACATTCTTGAAGTCAAAATCTTCGACGTTTGGGGGATAGATTTTATGTGTAACCTCCTTAACCCGGCCCAGACGGTTGAACCGAATTAAGAAGTTTACACGGGGAAAACCAAAGTCAACCCGAAAGTCAACCTTGATTAACGACCTTTTTTTTTAAAAAAACTTCTCTAGATGCATATTAACCCTAGACATGTTCACAAGATCATCATACTCAAAGAACATAACCATCAGAGAACATTCAGGGACCCAATTGCACAAGTTAAGACTTTAGGGACCAAATTGTAAATTCTGAAAATTACAGGGACTTAACCTAATTAAAAGTTACCAATATGAAATTAGTCATGTTTCATGCTTCACTGCCAAATTTCATCTCAAACGGACATCTCAAACTCATTCAATTGCAAAAACAAGATTCAGGACCAAAACGCAAAGGTTTCAAAACATTTAACCAACTATTTCAGTGCCCAACGGTCGGGTGTTCCGGAACAGGTAGGACCCGTTCCGAATCGCGGGACCGTTTCGAAACTGGTACCGAAACAGGGTCTGGCAGTAGCATTTTCGTTCCGCAACGGTTCCTCCCGTTTCGAAACGCCCTGGCCATTTCAGACCCCCGTTCCGAAACGATAGCACTCGTTCCGAAACGACCTGCCCAGATTGCAGCAATTTTGCTGGTTAAATACACATTTGACCCACCAAACATGCTCCGAAAGCAACCAAATCACACCAGCAAGTCATTCAACATACAAGGGACATAATTGCATCCAAATCTAGATACATGACCACCCCTAGGTGCACCAACTCATTAAACACTTTCGATACTCATACATACTTTTAAAACAAGAAGCATAACATAAAGACTTGAGCATAAGAAGATTCAAACGTTGCAAGCGTTAAACCACATAGTTCAAAAACATAAACCAAACTTATCCAACATACACAATCTCATTAAACATCAACATAAGAGATTCTCCCCCCATTGCCTTTATTATCTATAGCTATTAACCGAGACATACATCTCAAGTGGAGCTTTCCTTGAATCCCTTGCTTCTCGCTGTTCCAACTTCAAATATCTGCATTGATGGACAAAAAGGAGCGTAAGCACATAATGCTTAGTGAGGAATGCTCAAAACCAAAACACCATCAATGCAGCGAGTCATAAAACCACTTTTAAAAGCAAACTCGATTCGTCAAGCCAAAGCAATGTTTGAAAATCCTTTTCAACATCATGCTTAAAATCATGCATTGCTCAAACATGAAAACCAACCCTTAGCTTATAAAGCTAAGTTAACCCTTTTAAAGCACAACTTGCAAAACCATCAATTTAACCATTCCATGCATGAACATCATATGCAAGGTTAAATACAAAATCCTTGGAAAACAGTTCCACCTCACATCATACCTTCCTCATACTTGAATGTCATTTTAAAGCAAGAAACCTTTAAAAACCACTTACTCATTCAATCTAACATGTGCATTAAACAAATGCAACATATGAACCACATCATCAATATTTGCATCACATGCCTTTAAAAACAAGTCTTCGCAAGACTTCAATGCACTAAAGAGATTTCATGTACACATGCACCATTCTCAATAGATAATCGACACTTGTTCAAACTAACAAGTAAACATGCATTCATAGTACATTACACACTTCTCATGCAACCATGCATCGTTCAAGCATCTCATGCTTCATTATATTCAAGAACATTATATTGGCTTCCAAGTGATAAACCAAAACCACTTTTCAACTCAACATCCAATCGGATACGCGGATCACAAGCGTTGTCCCCACGCTTCATACACACTACCAATCCAAGGTTCCCAAATGGAATTTTAACCACCATTTGACCTTACCACACACAAGGTCCTCATATGGAATTTTAACCACCATATGACCTTAACATTTACAAGGTTCCCATATGGAATTTTAACCACCATATAACCTTAACATTCACAAGGTTCCCATATGGAATTTTAACCACCATATAACCTTAACATTAACAAGGTTCCCATATGGAATTTTAACCACCATATAACCTTAACATTCACAAGGTTCCCATATGGAATTTTAACTACCATATAACGTTAACATTATCCATTGGTAGTTGTATAACATCACTAACGAGATCCAGGACATACTTCACAAGATCCACACATGGACTTTACACCACCATTGTGATCTTAACAAGCACAAGTTCCTCAAATGGAATTTTAACCACCATTATAACCTTTGCTTACCCAAGGTCCTCGAATGGAATTTCAACCACCATTATGACCTTAACACAAGACCCACCCATGGAATTTTAACCACCATGGTGTTCTTAACCATCTCGTTAGTGTACTTGGATGGAGTTACCGGTTCACTCACAACCACTCCACATCCAAGGCGACTTTATTCACGGTGCACCCAATCCTATAGCCGGCTAACTATATCCGATTTAAGTAACCAAGAACCACTTACATCACTTGCCAATATAACCATCTTACCACATTAATCCATTGTTTTACAAGCATAACCAAAATGCAAAAACCACCATTTACCATCATCAATTCACTGTTTTTGAAGCATCACACAAAGCCATTAAACAACATGCAACACTATGCATCAATTCCACAATTTCAATGTACAAAACCAAGGATCTCTTACCTTGAGCATCCTTCTCACATGGCTTTCAAAACCAGCATTAAACCATGCTAAAATATGCTTTTCAAAACAGAATTTAAAACATGTAAATCACATGCATTGCATCCAACAATCACAAATGCTTTAAAACCAATTCACAACACAACCAAGAGGGAAATTCCATTTACTTACTCTTGAGCTTAGCAAAGTTGTTTAGACTTAAACTAAGCTCCCAAAACCTTCAAACCTTGGTATAAAAGCTGAAAACCCAACTTCACTCACCGATACACAAAACAAGGCTAGCCAACAAGCCTTCCAAGCATCCGAAACCTTCCACACCACCTCTAATGCTCACGGATCAATCTCCCTTGTTTCAAGCACACAACAACAGAGGATTAATGCATCATTATGCATTAAAAACACCAGCCACACAACTCAACTCGCTGCTCTACACAAATCCAAAATTTCGGCTACCAAACACAACCGAAATCACCTCCAAACACTTCCAAAACTTAACCCAGCCAAGATCCATCACTTCTAACCATTTTTAAACATCAATTAACATCCAAAAAAGATCTAACCACGTCCTTATACCTCCAGCTATAACAGATCATCAAGATCACTCCAAAAACAACCAAAAACTCAAGCAAAACTTAGGAAAATTAACCTATTCGGGATTGCATTGATTAAACCTCAATTTCTCATCAATTAAACATTCATTTAACATCAAATTGACACCTCAAAACACTGCCCAATCAGATCATACGAAATTTCATCAAAATCAAGCAAATCTTGCATTTTAAAGTCAAGATCAAGATTACAATTGTAAAACCTTAAATAAATCACAAATCAAGGATTGAGAACTTGGGAATTTCAGTAAAGAACTGAGAGTTTAGAGGAGAAGGACGTTCTTACCTCCAAACTTGAGTTTCTCCCTTTTTGGAACCAAATTCTTGAAAATCCACTTAGCAAATGCAAAGGTTTTGTTGAAGAGATGATTGAAGATCAAAAGAGAATTGAAATGAGTTATTTAGGTGACAAAATCAGAGGGAAAAGCTCTGGAGAAATATGTTTGGTTTGAGAGAAAAGATGAGAGAAAATGAAAATGGAAAATGTGGAAAAGTTAGTTGGAAACTTAGGAAAATATCTTCCCTCTCTTTTCCCTTATTTAAAATGCATTAATTAAACCTTTAATATTTTAGAAAAATCTGGAGAAACTCCCATTGGGTAAATAGCTCCTTAAAGATTCAAAGTTTTAATCCTTTTTAAAACAGTTACACAGTTTTCAAAAATTACATTTTGGTCACTAACCCAAAATGTCACTCTTCCAAACCACATTTTGCAAAATTGATTTCACCAAACTCTTATATATAATCAAAAAGGATTTTAAGACATTTTTCCATATTTTTAATGCAACCCGAACTAGGCTTTCCTAAAAATCACCTTTTATATTCGAACCGCAACCCGACCGGTCCGGTCCAAACCCAAAACTTCTAAGCCCAAAATTGGGGTGTTACATTATGGGACCATTCCCAGCATCATGTGAGAACTTATATATCCTTCTGGCAGTGGACTATGTGTCCAAATGGGTTGAAGCGATCGCTACACAGAAAAACGATGCCAAGACTGTTCAGAGGTTTTTGCACAAGAACATATTTTCCGGATTTGGCATCCCCAAGGCGATCATCAGTGATGAAGAGAGGCATTTTGATAATAGGGTTATAGTTGTTGCCTTAAAAAAGTATGGTGTCAAACATCGGATCGCAACAACTTACCACCCTCAGACCAATGGACAGGCTGAAATATCCAACAGAGAGGTAAAGAACATTCTTGAGAAGATGGTTAAGCCAACTCGAAAGGACTGGTCTCTACACCTCAACAATGCACTATGGGCCTACAAAACAAGATTTAAAACTCCATTGGGAATGTTACCATACCGGCTAATTTATGGAAAAACATGCAATCTACCTGTTGAGATTGAGCATAGAGCATACTAGGCCATCAAGGCAGTGAATTTGGACTTGGAAATGGCAGGACAGAAAAGGCTACTTGACTTGAATGAGATAGAAGAAATTCGAGCAATGGCCTATGACAATGCGAGGATCTACAAGGACAAGACAAAGAAGTGGCATGACAAGAAACTGCTGCCACGATAGTTCTACCCAGGGCAGTTTGTGTTGTTATTCAACTCTAGGTTGAAACTCTTCCCAGGAAAGTTGAAATCTAGATGGTCCGGCCTGTTTCAAGTGGTGCAAGTTTTTCCACATGGTGCCATCACAATCAGATCTTTAAAAGACGGACACCAATTTAAAGTCAACGGACAAAGATTGAAGCATTATTAGGGGACTGAAGCCCCAAGAATGCAGGAAGTGGTTACTTTAGGAGATGCCCCTCCTGGAATCCCTAATTTAACTTAATATATTATTTATTTATTAGGAAATTAGAATTATTTTATTTTTAGGAACTAAGTTTTATTTTTATCATTTTTAGGAAATAAAGGAGACAAGGAGAGGAGAAGAAGTGAACTCAGCCCACCATCAGCCCAAAAAGCCCAAAATAGGAGCCTGTCGTTACAGCTGCCGCGGCAGACGCGGAAAAATCCAGCCTGTCAACACGCTGTCACGGCAGACACGCAAATGCGTAACAGACGCGCAGCGGACACAGAAACGCGTGACAAATGCGTCAAAAACCGCATAACAGCTGGCCCCGTTATTCGCGTATGCCGTTACAACTCCAACGGGCAACAAACTCCTCATCTATATAAACCCCGTTTTACTATTCATTTTTCACTCACTTTCACTCTCTCTACTTGTTTCCTCTCTAGAATTTTATTTGCTTTCATTTTTCTTTTCCACAGACCCTTGCAACCATGAGTACCAAAAATACCTGAAGCAGTGCTGCTTCAGGATCTGCCCCAGCAGCAGCCACTCCCAGCTCCTTCTAGGCCAGAGATATGTGGGAGGAGAGATGTTTCATTTATAGCACGAGAACAGAGAATCTCGGGCTAAAACCATTCCTAGCCTGCAAGATCAGAGCGCTACAGTGGCATATGTTTGCCGAGAAGCCAGAAGAAATGAACGTCACCTTAGTCCGAGAATTTTATGCTACCATCGATAATAGGGAGGCGACAGTAGTGACGGTTCGTGGGAAGGAAGTACCCTTTGAGCCAGAATACATCAACACCCTTTATGGATTCTACATTGGCAGCAGGGAAGACGGCCACCAAAGATTTGTGGAGAGCCTGGAGACAGCAGACTATGTTGCTGTCATGGCAGAACTCACCGAGGAAGGCACTGAATGGAATACCGATCCAAAACATTCAAGGACGGTGAAACGAGTTCAACTCACCCCCGAAGCCAAGCTGTGGAACGCATTTGTCAAAAAGAGAATTATGCCCTCCTCGCACAAAAACACGATAGATCAACCAAGGTTAGCCCTCGTCCATTCAATTTTAAATGAGAGGCCTATTAATGTTGGTAGATATGCTCGGGAGGGAATTTTGGATTGTGCATATCGGCCATCGGGACCACTCGTCTTCCCCTACATTATAACAGCCCTATGCCGTGGCCACAACATCCCTGAAGCTGCTGAGGATTTGAGAATCCGAGGAAAAGGATGGACGTAGAGGAACATCCTTAGCTTGATGGAGCTGAAGGCTGCAACACCAATATCCGTTTCAACCCTTCTGCCGCGGTAGGTGAGCCGACAGAGCCCACCCAGACAGAGCCTGCCGCCACAGAAAAAAGGCAGCCCACTACAGCAGCTCCCCCAGCAGACTCCTCAACCCAAGTCCTTGTTGCCCTGCAGAATATGGAGGAACGGCAGCTGGGCCTGATGAGCTTCATTCGGGACTTCACAACAGCAACGATACATTTCATTAAAACCAATCTAAATTTTCCTGATGTACTGTTTCTTGCTTTTCCCGAGCCGGCCTGCCAGCCACAAGCTGAGCCAGCTGTCGCACCGTCAGCCACTGTTGCTCACCGCCGTCGTCGCGCCGCCATTGACCAGCGTTAATATTTTCCTTTGGTGCAGTCTGTTTCGCCAGATTCGAACCCGATAAGCTATTTTTACGCGTTTTATCCCCTAAAGTAGTCCGATAGTGTGAAATGACTTATGTAGTCGTATTTGTTCTATCCGAGGATTTGGTGGACTCGAATATTGGAATCAAAGAGATATTTGGAGGAGCTTGGATGGGGATTTATTGCTTTGGCTTAAGGTTAGTACACCTTGAACTCCTATTGATTCATGAGCATCATAAATGAAATTACTTTGCATGTTAGTATCTGCAAGACATGTAGACGATGAATATGCATTTGTGTAGATCGATAGTATAAGACTCGATAGTCATGAGATGAATGATGATGCCACATATATGACAGGACTCATGGAGGCTTTAGAGACCGTGTAAGGTCGTTTGAGATGCTTGTATTATTATTTGATGATTGTTTGATTGATTGAAATAATTGTGATGCATTGTATATTTGTTCGAAATGAATTAAAGTGACTCGATGAGAATTATGCTTAAGGGTTAAATACTCGATTAAATGACTATGAAGCATGTAATTAATATTAATTAAATGAACGCGTTAGTAAACAAACCCTAATGACTTTCATAAGCTTTGTAATATCAAAATTTAAGGAAACTATGCTAACCCGTGAATAGGGAATCAGTACGAGCTTTAGCCATACTGGTACACGGTTGGGGGCCGTATCAGTACGAGTCGACCATAATCGATACTTGAGGAAACTTATGATTTCTAGTAAGTAATATCGGTATCAGTATTCGTCTGAGTATCGGTACTCGGGGTACCATATTGATACTCGTGTTCGAGTATCGATACCCAATTAACGAAATGTTTTATATTGCTAATAAAATATGGAAATTGACGTGGAATGATAATGAGATAATATGGGTTAATAAGGATAATTAATGTACACTTTCGTAATATATTAACAAGTTGGTAAACCGAAATGAGTGGCTTGATAATTGATAGAAACTATAGAGTTTGATAGTCATGTAAATGCTGTGTGCTGGGTGGTAATCGTGTCCATGTTGTGTGTTGTTTGGACACTTGATTGGTTGTGTTACCTTTGATTGATGAGATCCGGATACCCAATGAGAAAGTGTTGCAACACCATATGGTTATAGATACCAAATGTACGTTCTTGAAGCTATGTGGCACCAAGTCTCATTCGAATATGCTCGATGAGAGATTCTGAGCATGAATGTACGTTATCGAAGCTGTGTGGCACCGGGCCTCATGCAGAGTGTACATTCCCGAAGATGTGGCACTGGGCCTCACTCTAGGTTTGTGGTTACGACATTGTGTGCTGTTGCTTGGATGATCTGGTGTGATCCCGAGTATGGTTTAGCCTTTTGGGCCATGTATGATGATTTCTATTATGAGAGCATGTGTTTAGGTGACTAGTGGTAGCACCATATATTTTTTTATCTCTCCTTATTTCTCTTACTAGATTACATACTTATGTTTATGATTAGCATGAAGTATAGTAAAGTAGATGTGCACCATTGAGCTTCTAAGCTCAGCGAGCGGAATCGTTCTTTTCGTGCATAGGTTGATCGTTGGATTGTGGGTCCGTGAGCAGTATCAGTACAAGATTCTAACACGTGGAGGTTTTCAGATTATGATACTTGCATTTAGGAGGCTATGTATTCATAGGACCTTACGTGGTCGAGTCTGTAGTTCTTACTTTTGAAATTGTATTAATCAAGTCAAATGTTTAAATGTTTTAAATTAAAGTGGAGCTCATTTGTAATAATTTAAATTGTTTATCTATGTTTTCAAGTATTTGATCTAAATGTTTCGAAAATACCTTGTTTGAGCTAAATCTAGTTGCAAAATTTTATGGTTTAGGTTGGGCTTGAGGCCCAAAAGTGACATCCAGCTCAAGGATGTTACAATAGTGGTATCAAAGCTTAAGTATAGCTGGTTCTAGGAAACCTTGGGGTGGTATAAGTGTTTTAATAAGGTGTCTAGTTAATAAAATTTCTTAAATTAAGTTCGTACTCCTTAAGACTGGAATCCTGATGGTGCGTCCAAAGTTGCAACGTTAAGATGGTTATGATCGTGGCCGAGTTAAGTGTTAGCCACTCATGAGAGCGATTCTTAAGGCGAGGTCGCCCCAAATTATTGAGTTGCAAGTTAGTTGAACGATGTCAGAGTCGAGAATGTGTCCACCTCCCGCCACCTGAATGATGTCTTCGTTGTGTGTTGTAGACGTTTCGAAACCTAAGGGTACGTTAGGAGAGTTTGTGGTAAGGAATTTTCATCATTATGCGTGAATAACGGTTGTGCTGCGGGTATGAATAATCCACTCTCAAAATTGATCGATGGACGCACGTTGGTTGGAGGACCCTTTGTCATGTTAAAAGGAGTCTTGTTGATATTTGTGAAGTATCATCATCCTTTTCAAGGGCATTTCTCGGAGATAATAGATTGAGGATCTACTCCTTCGCTAGAATGTGACCGAAGTTACACGTTCTATAGGTTTGATGGAGCTACCTTCTTGAGAGTTGTTGCTTCACGAAAATTACTTTGGTTAATCAAGCGCGATGCTGGCCAGTAATGTCGAGAGTGGGTTCGAGGCTTCGAGACCTTGTGGAAACCTAACCTTTGGCAATGAGAATGTTGAACCGTTGCCCCCTACCGTGATTTTTGTGGTGGTTGTTTAGAGTATGGCACGACCGAGTTGTAGGTTATGTTTGACCATTTGGTAGATGCCAACTGTTGGTTGCGTGTAGTGTACTATAAATGATATGCAAATATGGTGCAAGTGTACATGTCGAACGAGTAATAAAGTGAGGAGTGAGTGAGTATTGTCTCCACAGGGATTGGAGGTATTCATGGTTTGCTGTCACAATATTGATAGAACTTTTTGCAGGTGAAAATACTATAGTAAAATAGATGATGTAAAGTAATGCTGTAGCAAAACATTGCAAAGAAAGATGAGATAACAATATGATGAACATGTCCCATTTCGTATGCGAAACTCACTACGGAATGACTAGCTGGGAAAGATGGATGACCTAAACTAAGCTTCTTAATGATACTAAGGCACTTCAGGTATCTTCTATGCTTGGTGGGATTTACTAAAAGTTCTCCTAAACTATCTCTAGCCAGGAAACCGAGAGTCAGAAATGCTACAGCAATACCTCTCGGCGTAAACTCTTAACACTTCTCTACCCTTCACGAACTATCCTTATTAACCCTTGAAACCTATCACTTATCTCTAAGGTAGGTTAGAGTCTGCCTCTTGACAGCCACTCCATTGCTTATGGGGGTTCTAAGGCTAGCTCTCTCGATTACTAACCTCAACTAACACTTAAAGGACGACCAACTCTCGAGGGCTCTTACAACTTTAAGGAAATAAAACGCATAAGCAAAGCATAAAACATGATAAACAATGAAAAACTATAGCATGCATTAAAGAGACTTAAAATAAAATCATCCATCAAACCCAAGCCACCTAAAACAGTTCGTTGCTGGGAAATATCATCCAACGTATCATTGTGATAACATCACCAAAGATAAAAATATGAAAAGGAAATGCTAAAGCAACAGAAAGAAAGGTAAACTCCCTCTCCGCCATGGACTGCTCGACTATCTTAGGCCCATCGCCTCTCTCGAGCCCGGCGGGGCCACTCCTTGGAGCTTCAACGATGGCGGACACCAAGAAGAGAAGATGAAGATGAATGATTCTCTCTCCTTGCAACTTTCTCTCTCTTTGCTCTCTTCCGCCTCCCCCTCTTTCTTCTCATGCTTCTCTTCCTCTTTATATAGTGGAGGCTCCTAGGGTTTTTGTGCCCTAAAGATTCCTTGGTAATCCCAAGGAATATCCATCGACAAGCTCTGCCACGAGGGGACAAGGAGGACAGTCTGCAGGTGGGTACCGACTGCTGTACATGTTACGTTGTCCTTTCTGCATATTCACGTGCTTCTCTAGCTCACGTGTTGGCAAATATACACTTCTGCTATGCTATAGCAATTTCCGGTGCCAGCTTTCTCTTGCTAGACTCCCTTCATGCACATAATCAAACCCAAAACCAACCTTTCGAGCAGTACCTCCAACATGGACTAATAACCATCGAAAATAAAGATGCACCCAGAAGAAGAAAATGCAACCTAAATGTAGTCTAAATGCTATGATATGGGCTCAAGAACATGCAAATGCTATAGCAAAAAGGTATGAAAACAAGGATATTCATGCAGTTATCACACCCCCAAACTTAAGGTATTGCTTGTCCTCAAGCAATGAGTAGAATAGAACAAAAGAAATACTATGGCAAAGATTTACCCTAGAGAATTGCTATGGCAATATCTTAGTCCACATAAATGGCATAGACAATTAAAATATAAACAACTAGAAGTGAGATCCTTAAGAACATTCCTTAGGACTAAGCTATGTGTGTGTGTGTGTGTGGCTGCCTTTCTCCTATACTTAAGCTAGTAAGACAAATTTTCAAGGAAGCTCCCTAGTTATACCCCAACCATGCTCTCTAGCTCTTTTCTAAATTTCAGACTCCCAAAGATATAGGTTTTCTGCTACGAAGGGTGTCAGCTCATCACACCTATCGTCTTGAGCTCTAGATAAGCAGGGAGAAAACCTCTCACCCCCGAGCTAGTAGGTAGAGTCATCCCGTGAAAACTTCAATTCACTCGTATGCTATAGCAAAACTTTATTTTTCTCTTTTTTTTAACACTGAAGTATGCTATAGCTAAGCAGAGTGTCCTTCTATAGATATGCTGTAGCATTTTTTCATTCGTTTTAGCATAGGGACGTCTAAATATATATATATATATATTTAAGTTCTTTAGAGTTTACATACAAGAGTTCACTAGGGTTCTTCCCTAAATTTTTTTCTAACGAACTTATAGAAAAAGGGCAGCTGTGCAAATTTTTTTTAACAACTAGATCCTAAGGTAAGTTCTACAGATCTCAACTAGTTTTATTTGTTATAAACTAATTCAAGCCTTTAAGATTTTGTCATTCGACATCATTGATATATTCATAAGCTGTCTCTAGACTAAACAGAATGCCATAGTAAAAATTTTGTTCTTTCCTACTATGCATATGCTAAAGCAAAATGCTAACTATGAACACCAACACCCCCAAACTCAAGGGATGTAGTGTCCTCAATGCATGAACTAATCTATACTATATGCAATGAAGAATGATGAAAAATGAAAAGAAGAGAAAAATTACCTCCTGGGTGCGGAGGCTATGTGGTGCTGCTGGTGTTGTCCATAGAAGTTTCAGACGAGTAGTGGTGGGGACCTGTGATATCGTCCACACTCTCGGAGGAGACTGACTGAGCACTGGGTGAAGAGCGGACACGACCAACGATATGTTTGATGCGTGTCTTAGGTCCAGATGCTGTAGCATCCTCTATTCTTGCGGGGGTCGGCTCAGGCGTGGCTAGTGGGGTTGTCTCGTTTTGAGAGGGATCCAAATGATCACTCGATATATGGCCCGGATCAGGTAGTGGGTTATCCGGTCTTGAAGGCGCAGGGTTGGGTGCCTTCTTGCTCCGTTTTCTCTTTTTGGTCGGGGTGGGCGCAGGGGTGGCTTCTTCGACAGGAGATGGAACCAAGGGAGTTTCTTTTTCTGGTTGGGAAGTAGGAGTCGCAGGCGTCTTCTTTTTTGCAGTCTTTTTCTTAGCAGGGGACGGTACTGAGCTAGGGTCAACTTTGCTTTGACTGGGAGGCACGGGGCTTGTTGTAGTAGTGGTGGGGGCTTGCAATAACTCTAGGGGAAATAGAGGGAATGAAATGTTCTGGTCTGAGAGGAGTTTGGTGAAGCAAGATGCAGTAGCACTATCACGATGGTGGGCATATTTAAAGTACGCCTGCTGATGTGCCTTCATCAGGTTGAGCTCAGCGTTCAATTCTTTAGTTGTGGCCACCAATGCAGCTACCCTTGTTGCAGCAAAACATTTAGCACCCCTCCATCGTCTGCTGAGGGACATCCTCGTTGAATCCTCAAAGCCCAGTGACTAGGGCTGGTGTGAGACATGTTTTTCTTGAAATTTTAACATCCACAAGATCGTCAACAAAGACGTCCTTCCTCTTACACAGGGCTGCTATCAGGTTAGGAAACACTAAAGGACTACGATGCCTTTTTAAACAAGCATAGACTTCATCCAAAATAATTTTTCCTATATCAATATGTCTACCATGCAATATAGAGTGGAGAAGAAATAGCCTAGATATATGGAAAGTGGTTGTGTGTAAAGTGGGCATTATCTAGTGTAACACGAAGTGATTCCATACCTTAGCCTCTGACTTGAGGCGACCTCTTTCTACTGATCTACTATTGTCCAGCACTGTGCCCTCAAAACAAATGTCTTCTAACAACTTATGCTGTTTTTGCGCGTCGATAGTTGTCACGAATATGGTGTGATGGCCCCCAGCTTGCTTTAGCCCGTAGTACTTGTTGACTGCTTCAGCGGTGAACTTGATCTCCTTGCGACGCACGTGGACAATAGACTAAGTAGGGCTTTTGAGATGGGCATAAAACTTCTTTACCAGTGAAGTGCAAATTTCCTCAGGGTGGGCAGTGAATGACTTCCATTCATGCCTACCGATGATGTCCATGACTGCTTGGTTGAACTGGTCTTCCCCCTCTTTAGGGTATTTGAACCTTAACTCAGAAAGAACATTTCTATCCTTCAGTTTCTTCCACCGTTCCTTTGCTGCGTCATCGACAAACTTAGTAATCTCCAGGACTGGGGTTTTTTAGGGCGGTCAGAAGTTTCAGGGGCATTCTTACAACGAGCCATGGAGATTTTTGTGAAAGTAGGGAGGAGCGAATGTTTGAAGGGAAAGTGATGAAATTTTTTCTGTGTTTGGAGAAAATAGAAGGGAAGAAGAAAGGGGTTGAGTGTTGAAGAAAACGAAGAAGATGGAGGGAGTGGTGATAATGAGAAAGTGTGGGAAGTTGAAAAAGGTGAGGGGAAACAGATGAATTAAATGGAAAGAGGGAGTGATGGGGACGTGTGTAAGTTTTAAGGGAGAGAGAAAAAGTTGAGAGTTAATGTGATGGGTGACGGCTGAAGAGAGAATAAGTAGGTTTTGTGGCTAGGGTTTTACCATATTAATTGGATGTATATTCTCTCTCTCATTTTTTGTTTTTTTCTTTCTCTTTTTTAATTCATCCTCCCCCACTTTTCAGATAAAACCTCTTCTCCTTCTCTTTTTTTGTACTCCCTAAAGTAGATAAAAACAAAACTCCATGTCCTTTGCCTTTTTGCTACCAACCCTGTAGAATGCCATGCTCACCTTCCTCTGCACCAGGCATTGTACTATGAAAGAGAAAGCTTGTACGAAGGTCACGTGAAAAGATAGAAAAATAAAGACAAAGATAACAAAAAAACTAAACTAAAAAGAAAAGCATTATTTATGAACATGCTATAGCATAAAGGACAAAGTTTAGAGAAGCAAACTCTAAAGGATCGTGTAGATCCAGGTGTAACTTGTCTCTGAGGATAGGGGCTCCACTGTACACCTTTAGGAGTTGGCCATTGACTTTGAACACTTCACCATCCTCCAACTTTTTGATATCAACCGTGCCATGAGGGTACACCTTGTGTATGATGAATGGTCCTGACCACCTTGATTTCAGCTTTCTAGGGAAAAGCTTTAGCCTGGAATTGTAGAGAAGCACTTGTTGACCTTCTGAGAAATGCCTTGGCAAAATATGTTTGTCATGCCACTTCTTGGATTTCTCTTTGTAAATGCGGGCATTTTCATATGCTTGGGATCGAAATTCTTCCAGCTCATTAAGCTCTAGCAACCTTCTTTCACCGGCTAGTTGGGCGTCCATGTTGAGTTTCTTGATCGCCCAATAAGCCTTCTGCTCAAGCTCAACGGGGAGATGGCATTCATTGCCAAATACGAGCCTGAAGGGTGACATGCCCAAAGGCATCTTGAAGGTTGTTCTGTATGCCCACAGTTCTTCATCCAAAATTTACTTGATTTCACGGTTGGAAACTTCAGCCTGTCCGTTTATCTGCGGATGATATGCTACAGTAATCGTGTTCCTGACTCCATATCGATGTAATGCTTTAGCAATGAGTTTGTTGTCAAAGTGAGTTCCTTCATCATTGATGATGGCTCTGGGTGCTCCAAACCTCGTGAAGATGTTATTGTGAAGGAACTTCATGACCGTCTTGGAGTCGTTCCTTAGGTTGGCAACAACCTCCACCCATTTTGACTCGTAGTCGACTGCTAGAAAAATATATAAATCTCTATATGATGCGGGAAACGGACCCATGAAGTCAATCCCCCACACGTCAAAGATTTCAACCTCCAAAATATTTTGCAGTGGCATTTCATTACGCCTGGAGATGTTCCTCGTTTTTTGGCATCGATCACAAGTCTTGTAGAACTCGTGTGCATCCTTGGAAAGTGTAGGCCAATAGAATCCTACTTGAAGAATTTTTGTAGCAGTTCTAGCACCACCAAAATGCCCTCCACACAGTGATGAATGACAATGGTATAGAATGCTATGGTATTCTTCTTCTGGAACACATCTCCTTATGATCTGATCAGGACATTGCTTGAACAAGTAGGGTTCATCCCAATAGTAGAATCTTGCATCATGTCTGAATTTCTTGAGTCCCTGGCTAGATAAATCAGGAGGTAAAATATCACTAACAAGATAATTAACTATATCAGCATACCACATAATTGCCGTAGCGAACAACAGTTTCTCGCCAGGGAATTCCTCCTTAATTTCAGATTCACTACCTTGTGCGATTGAATTTTCTAGCCTAGATAGATGATCAGCTACCTGGTTTACTAAGCTAGTTTCTTGCTTAGGTGTGAGACTAGATTAGATTATCACATGCAAAGTTTCATTTCTCCCTAAGTAAACATACTTAAGATGTGTTGGCAAATGTCTCAGTTTTAGAGTAGGTGCATGCTCAAAGGAAGGCTTAGAAGGTACAAATTCTAAAAAATCAAGAGGTTCAAAGTGCGTACCTGGTTTAGCTTCGAGTCGATTAGACTACTCCAGTTCCCTTGAGAGTTCTTCTAGGTCTGAATCATCATCTTTGAAGAGTGCTTCATACTCTTCCATTTGCATCTCATTGCTACAACAAAACACAACAGTTCCATTATGTGTTGTAGCATCTATATATTGGTATGCTCCCGGATTGTCTGCATACTTGAGGGTGTCATGAATATTGATCGTGACCTTTTGATCAGCCACTCGCTTCGTGAACTCACCCTTCTCACAATCGATTAAAGCTTGCACAGTGGCTAAAAATGGCCTACCAAAGATAATGGGAGTGTTGCTGTCAACTTCACAGTCGAGGATTAAGAAGTCGACTGGAAAGATAAATCGGTCCACTTTTACCATGACATCTTCAATTCTTCCTTCTGGGCGAACATGAGAGTGATCTGCTAGCTGTAGCACAACCTTGGTGGGCTGTGCCTATTGTATTCCTAGTTTCAGAACAATTGACTTAGGCATCAGGTTAACACTTGATCCCAAATCGCAAAGTGCTCTTCCAACAAACTTATCGCTAGTAAAGCATGGGATAACAAAGCTACCTGGGTCCTTCCTCTTAGGTGGCAGCTTACTCCACATAGAATAGCATTCTTTTGCTATAGCGACAGTTTCTTGCTTCTTGACCTTCCTCTTTTTTGTAACTATATCCTTAAGGAACTTGACATATGTTGGCATCTGATCAATGGCCTCCAGAAATGGGACATTGATATGTAATTTGTCCAGGATATCCACGAATTTATGGAATTGAAGGTCTTCTTTCTGCTTCTTGAGTCGTTGAGGAAAAGGAGGTGGGGGTCTAACTTAATTTATCTAGACTGGTGGAGTTGCATATTTTGCTGTAGCAAAAGCATGCTCCTCCTCCGGCGTTTCTTTTGTTATGACTTCCTCCTCCTCATTCTCTTCAACTAGAGGGTCTTGTGATTTATCATCTTCGTGAGGCAAGTTGGGCTGAGATTCCTCCTTCTCTTTTCCCCCAAACTTGTCTTCTTTGTTAATCTCCTTTACATTCCATAATGTGAGTGCGCTGCATTGCTCCTTGCTATGGTGCTTAGTGGCTTCAGTGTCATTAGGCAAACTTCCTTGAGGTCTCGCATGCAAGGTTTGAGCTATCTGACCAACTTGTGTTTCTACGGCTCTGAGAGAAGAACTATGGCTTTGCAATAAGGCTCCTTAATTCTTAATGTTTGCTGCATGGTCCTGTAGCAAAACTTTCGTGGTTCCCATGAAATATTTTGTTATAGCCATAAATTCTTTGAATGTAATCTCCAATGAACTGTTTGATGAAGATGTTGCTCCCTTGTGACCTTGCCATGGCATCATCTAGTTAGAAGATGGTTGTTCGATCGAATTTTTTTATGGCGCTAGCTAAGCAGAATTGCTGTGCCCTTGATTACCCCAACTGAAATTTGGATGCTGACGCCATCCTGGGTTGTAGGTATTAGAGTAAGGATTGTTGTTGCGGTTATAATTCCTCACGTAGTTGGTTGACTATTGATTGTCAGGGCATTCACTCAAATGGTGATTGCCATCGCATCTGAGACATGAGGTTGCAGACTTCACTTCCTTGACTTCGTTGGGACGGTGGAGGTTCTTTAGCATATTGGTAATAGCAGCTAACATGGTGGCTACCGAGTCATCAACATCACTCTCTCGAACTACTTGAGTTCTCCTCTCCGTTCCAAGCCTTGTGGTCGGAAACTAGTAGTCATTGTTGGCTACCCTGTCAAGAATGTCGAATGCTTCCTCTAGTGATTTGTCTAACAAGGTCCCATTTACTGAAGCATCTAACATCATCCTTGTAGGATCATTCACTCCATTATAGAACATAACCACTTGTGTCCAATCATGAAAACCATGATTTGTGCACTTCCTCAATAATCCCTTAAATCGATCCCAACACTTGTACATGGATTCGTTATCAGCTTGACGAAAAGAAGAAATATCATTTCTCAACTGAGTGTTTCTATTGGGTGGATTATACCGCAGTAGAAAACTTTTGCAAAGGTCTGTCCAAGTCTCCATTGATCCAGCTGGCACTCCACTTAGCCATGCTCTAGCACGATCACATAAAGAATATGGAAACTATTTAACCTTTAGCACATCCTCGTGCACTCCTTGCTGTCTGAACGAGTCACAAACTTCCAAGAAAGCACGGATATGTTGTCTTGCATCTTCGTGAGGCATACCTCCAAATTGACCAATAGTGTTCAACATGTTGAACATAACAGGTTTAAGCTCGAACTGGGCTACCTGAATTTTTGGAGCTACTATTCCGGGATAGAGATCGTCCAAGATAGGAGTCAAATGATCTCTAATGGCTCGAGGTCGAGCCGCCTCTCCCAGGCCATTTGCCATAGCATCTCCGTTACCTGGAGGTTGTGGTATCTCTCCATTCAAGTTTCTAGTCTCTTCTCTTCGAACAGGTCTCTTGAGTCGCAAGAAAAGCTCAACTTCGAAAATAGGTGATTGCAGGGTCCTCTAGGCCGTCTTCTGGTTATGCACTAGCAGGACGCCTGAAAAGAAAAATGATAAACCCTAAATAAATATGGACAAAAACAAAAAGAACTAGAGATATAAACAAAAATCGTAAACAACCAATTGCCAATCCACGGCAACGGTGCCAAAAACTTGTTGCTTGCGTGTAGTGTACTGTAAATGATACACAAATATGGTGCAAGTGTACACATTGAACAAGTAATAAAGTGAGTGAGTGAGTATCGTCTCCACAGGGATTGGAGGTATTCACGGTTTGCTGTCACAATATTGATTGAACTTTTTGCAGGTGAAAATACTATAGTAAAAGAGATGATGTAAAATAATGATGTAGCAAAATAGTGCAAAGAAAGATGAGATAACAATATGATGAACATGTCCGCTTTTGTATGCGAAACTCACTCCAGAATGACTGGCTGGGAAGATGGACAACCTAAACTAAGCTTCTTAACGATACTAAGGCTCTTCAGCTATCTTCTATGCTAGGCGGGATTTGCTAAAAGTGCTCCGAAACTATCTCTAGCAAGGAAACTGGGAGTGAGAAATGCTACAACATTACCTCTCAGTGTAAACTCTTAACACTCCCCTACTCTTCACGAACTATCCTTCTTAGCCCTTGAAACATACCACTTATCTCTAAGGTAGGATAGAGTATGCCTCTCGAGAGCCACTCCATTGCTTATGGGGGTTCTAAGGCTAGCTCTCTCGATTACTAACCTCAATAAACACTTAAAGGACGGCTAACTCTCGAGGGCTCTTTCAACTTTAAGGAAATAAAATGCATAAGCAAAGAATAGAACATGATAAATAGTGAAAAGATATAGCATGCATTAAAGAGTACTTAAAATAAATCATCCATCAAACCCAAGCCACCTAAAACAGTTCGTGGCCGGGCAATATCATCCAACGTATCATTGCGATAACATCACCAAAGATAAAGATATGAAAAGGAAATGCTAAAGCGACAGAAAGAAAGGTAAACTCCCTCTCCGCCATGGACTGCTCGAATGTCATAGGCCCATCGCCTCTATCGAGGCCGGATAGGCCACTCCTTGGAGCTTCAACGATGGAGGACACCAAGTGGAGAAGATGAAGATGAACGCTTCTCTCTCCTTGCAACTTTCTCTCTCCTTTCTATCTTCTGCCTCCTCCTCTTTCTTCTCATGCATCTATTCCTCTTTATATAGTGGAGGCTCCTAGGGTTTTTGTACCCTAAAGATTCCTTGATAATCCCAAGGAATATCCACCGACAAGCTCTGCTACGAGGGGACAAGGAGGACATTCTGCAGGTGGGTACCAGCTACTGCACATGTCAGGTTGTCCTTTTCTACATATTCACGTGCTTCTGCAGCTCACGTACTTCAAACAGCTCATGTGTTGGCCAATATCCACTTCCGCTATGCTATAGCAATTCCCGAAGTCAGCTTTCTCTCTCTAGACTCCCTTGCTGCACATCATCAAACCCAAAACCAACCTTCCGAGCAGTACCCCCAACTTGGACTAATAACCAGCAAAAATAAAGATGCACCCAAAAGAAGAAAATACAACCTAAATGCAGTCTAAATGCTATGATATAGGCTCAAGAACATGCAAATGCTATAACAAAAAGGTATGAAAACAAGGATATTCATGCAGTTATCACACCCCCATACTTAAGCTATTGCTTGTCCTCAAGCAATGAGTAGAATAGAATAAGAGAAATACTATGGCAACGATTTACCCGAGAGAATTGCTATGGCAATATCTCTGTCCTCAGAAATGGCATAGGCAATTAAAATATAAACAACTAGATGTGAGATCCTTAAGAACATTCCTTAGGACTAAGCTATGTGCGTGTGTGCGTGGCTGCCTTCCTCCTATACTTAAGCTAGTAAGACAAATTTTCAAGGAAGCTCCCTAGTTATACCCCAACCATGCTCTCTAGCTCTTTTCTAAATTTCAAACTACCGAAGATATATGTTTTCTACTACGAAGGGTGTTAGCTCATCACACCTACCGTCCTGAGCTCTAGATAAGCAAGGAGCAAACCTCTCACCCCCGAGCTAGTAGGTAGAGTCATCCTATGACAACTTTCATTCACTCGTATGCTATAGTAAAACTTTATTTTTCTCTTTTTTTAACACTGAAGTATGCTATAGCAAAGCGGAGTTTCCTTCTGCAGATATGCCGTAGCATTTATTCATTCGTTTTATCACAGGGACATCTAAATATATATATATATATATATATATATATATATATATTTAGTTCTCTAGAGTTTACATACCAGAGTTCACTAGGGTTCTTCCCTAAAATTTTTTCTAACGAACTTACTTATAGAAAAAGGGCAACTATGCAAAAAAATTTAACAGCTAGATACTATGGTCAGTTCTACAGATCTCAACTAGTTGTATTTGTTCTAAACTAATTCAAGCCTTTAAGATTTCATCATTAGACATCACAGATATATTTATAAGCTGTCTCTAGACTAAACATAATGCCATAGTAAAATTTTTGTTCTTTCCTACTGTGCATATGCTAAAGCAAAATACTAACTATGAACACCGACACTCCCAAACTCAAGGGATGCAATGTCCTCAATGCATGAACTAATCTATACTATATGCAATGAAGAATGATGAAAAATGAAAAGAAGAGAAAAATTACCTCCTGGGTGCGGAGGCTATGTGGTGCTGCTGGTGTTGTCCATGGAAGTTTCAGACGAGTAAGGGTGGGGATCTGCGATATCGTCCACACTCTCGGAGGAGACTGACTGAGCACTGGGTGAAAAGCGGACACGACCAACGATATATTTGATGCGTGTCTTAGGTCCGGATGCTATAGCATCCTCTGTTCTTGCGAGGGTCGGCTCAAGCGTGGGTATTGGGGTTGTCTCATTTTGAGAGGGATCCAAATGATCACTCGATATATGGTCCGACTCAGGTAGTGGGTTATCCGGTCGTGAAGGCGTAGGGTTGGGTGCCTTCCTGCTGTGTTTTCTCTTTTTGGTCAGGGTGGGCGCAGGGGTGGCTTCTTCGATAGGAGGTGGAACCAAGGGAGTTTCTTTTTCTGGTTGGGCAGTAGGAGTCGCATGCGTCTTCTTTCTTGCAGTCTTTTTCTTAGTAGGGGACGATACTGAGTTAGGGTCAACTTTTCTTTGACTAGGAGGCATTAGGCTCGTTGTGGCAATGGTGGGGGCTTGCAGTAACTCTAGGAGAAATAGAGGGAATGAAATGTTCTGGTCTGGGAGGAGTTTGGTGAAGCAAGATGCAGTAGCACTATCACGATGGTGGGTATACTTAAAGTACGCCCGCTGATGTGCCTTCTTCAGGTTGAGCTCAACGCTCAATTCTTTTGTTGTGGCCACCAATGCAGCTACCCTTGTTGCAGCAAAACTTTTAGCACCCTCTACCGTCGTCTGAGGGACATCCTCGTTGAATCCTCGGAGCTCAGTGACTAGGGCTGATGTGAGATCTGTTTTTCCTGAAATTTTCACATCCACAAGATCATATACAAAGACGTCCTTCCTCATACACAGGGCTACTATCATGTTAGGAAACATTAAAGGACTAGGAGGCCTTTTTAAACAAGCATAGACTTCATTCACAATAATTTTTCCTATATCAATATGTCTACCATGCAATATAGAGTGGAGAAGAAATAGCCTAGAGATATGGAAAATGGCTGTGTGCAGTGTGGGCATTATCTTGTGTCGCACGAAGTGATTCCATACCTTAGCCTCTGGCTTGAGGCAGCCTCTTTCTACTGATCTGCTATTGTCCATCACTGTGCCCTCAAAACAAATGTCTTCCAACACCTCGCGCTATGTTTGTACGTCCATAGTTGTCACGAATGTGGTGTGATGGTCCACAATTTGCTTTAGCCCGTAGTACTTGTTGATTGCTACAGTGGTGAACTTGATCTTCTTGCCATGCACGTGGACAATAGACTGAGTAGGGCTTGTGAGATGTGCATAGAACTCCTTTACCCATGAAGTGCGAATTTCCTTAGGGTGGGCAGCAAATGACTTCCATTTATGCCTACCGATGATGTCCATGAATGCTTGGTCGAACTGGTCTTCCCCCTCCTTAGGGTATTTGAACCCTAACTTAGGAAGAACATTTCTATCCTTCAGTTTCTTCCACCATTCATTTGCTGCGTAATCGACAAACTTAGTAATCTAAAGAACTAGGGTTTTTTTAGGGAGGTCAGAAGTTTTAGGGGCATTCTTGCAACGGGCCATGGAGATTTTTGTGAAAGTAGGGAGGAGTGAATGTTTGATGGGAAAGTGAAGAAGTTTTTTCTATTTTTGGAGAAAATAGAAAGGAAGAAGAAAGGGGTTGAGTGTTGAAGAAAACGAAGAAGATGAACAGACTGGTGATGATGAGAAAGTGCGGGAAGTTGAAAAAGGTGAGGGGAAACAAACGAATTAAATGGAAAAGGGAGTGTTGGGGACGTGTGTCGGCTTTAAGGGAGAGAGAAAAAGCTGGGAGTTAATGTGATGGGTGATGACTGGAGAGAGAATAAGTAGTTTTTGTGGCTAGGGTTTTACCACATTAATTGGATGAATATTCTCTTTCTCGTTTTTTTTTGTTTTTTCTCTCTTTTTTAATTCATCCTCCCCCATTTTTCAGATAAAACCTCTCATCCTTCTCTCTTTTTTGTACTCCCTAAAGTAGATAAAAACAAAACTCCATGTCCTTTGCCTTTTTGCTACCAACCCTGTAGACGACCATGCTCACCTGCCTCTGCACCTGACATTGTACTATGAAAGAGAAATCTTGTACGAAGGTCACGTCAAAAGATAGCAAAATAAAGACAAAGATAACACAAAAACTAAACTAAAAAGAAAAGCATTATTTATGAACATGCTATAGCATAAAGGATAAAGTTTAGAGAAGCAAACTCTCAAGGATCGTGTAGATCCAGGTGTGACTTGTCTATGAGGATTGGGGCTCCACTGTACACCTTCAGGCGTTGGCCATTGACTTTGAACACTTCACCATCATCCAACTTTTTGATATCAACCGCGCCATGAGGGTACACCTTGTGTATGATGAATGGTCATGACCACCTTTGATTTCAGCTTTCCAGGGAAAAGCTTTAGCTTGGAATTGTAGAGAAGCACTTGTTGACCTTCTGAGAAATGCCTTGGCAAAATATGTTTGTCATGTCTCTTTTTGATTTTCTCTTTGTAAATGCGGGCATTTTAATATGCTTGGGCTCGAAATTCTTCCAGCTCATTAAGTTCTAGCAACCTTCTTTCATCGGATAGTTGGGCATCCGTGTTGAGTTTCTTGATCGCCCAATTAGCCTTGTGCTCAAGCTCAACGGGTAGATGGCATTCCTTGCCAAATACGAGCTTGAAGGGTGACATGCCCAAAGGCGTCTTGAAGGTTGTTCTATATGCCCATAGTGCTTCATCCAACTTGGGGGACCATTCTTTTGTCCTAGAGTTGACCACCTTCTCTAAAATTTGCTTGATTTCACGGATGGAAACTTCTGCCTGTTTGTTTTTCCGCGGATGCTATGTTGTAGCAATCTTGTGCATGACTCTATATCGATGTAATGCTTTAGCAATGCGTTTGTTGTCAAAATGAGTTCCTTCATCACTGATGATGGCTCTGGGTGCTCCAAACCTCGTGAAGATGTTATTGTGAAGGAGCTTCATGACCGTATTGGAGTCATTCCTCGGGGTTGCATCAGTCTCCACCCATTTTGACACGTAGCCGACTGCTAGCAAAATATATAAATCTCCATATGATGCAGGAAACAGACCCATGAAGTTAATTCTCCACACGTCAAAGATTTCAACCTCAAAAATATTTTACAGTGGCATTTCATTCCGCCTGGAGATGTTCCCCGTTCTTTGGCATCTATCACAAGTCTTGTAGAACTTGTGTGCATCCTTGGAAAGTGTAGGGCAATAGAATCATTCTTGAAGAATTTTTGCAGTAGTTCTAGCACTACCAAAATGCCCACCACACGGTGATGAATGACAATGGTACAAAATGCTATGGTATTCTTCTTCTGGAACACATCTCCTTATGATCTGATCAGGACATTGCTTGAACAGGTAGGGTTTATCCCAATAGTAGAATATTGCATCATGTCTAAATTTCTTGAGTCCCTGGCTAGATAAATCAGAAGGCAAAATACCACTAACAAGATAATTAACTATATCAGCATACCACAGAATTGCCGTAGCGGACAACAGTTTCTCGTCAGGGAATTCCTCCTTAATTTCAGATTTACTACCTTGTGCGATAGCATTTTCTAGCCTAGATAGATGATCAGCTACCTGGTTTACTAAGCTAGTTTCTTGCTTAGGTGTGAGACTAGATGAGATTATCACAGGAAAAGTTACATTGCTCCCTAAGTAAACATACTTAAGATGTGATGGCAAAGATTTCAGTTCTAGAGTAGGTGCATGCTCAAGGGAAGGCTTATGAGGTATAAATTCTGAAAAATCAAGAGGTTCAAAGTGCGTACCTGGTCTAGCTTCGAGTCGACTAGACCGCTCCAGTTCCCTTGAGAGTTCTTCTAGGTCTGAATCATCATCTTTGAAGAGTCCTTTATACTCTTCCATTTACATCTCATTGCTACAACAAAACTAAACAATTCCATTATGTGCTGTAGCATCCATATATTGGCATGCTCTCGGATTGTCTGCATACTTGAGGGTGTCATGAATATTGATTGTGACCTTTTGATCAGCCACTCGCATCGTGAACTCACCCTTCTCATAATCGATTAAAGCTCACCCAGTGGCTAAAAATGGCCTACCCAAGATAATGGGTGTGTTGCTGTCAGCTTCACAATTGAGGATTAAGAAGTCGACTGGAAAGATAAATCGGTCCACTTTTACCACGACATCTTCAATTCTTCCTTCTAGGCAAACTTGAGAGTGATCTGCTAGTTGTAGCACAACCTTGGTGAGCTGTGCCTCTTGTATTCCCAGTTGCAGAAAAATCGACTTAGGCATCAGGTTAACACTTGATCCCAAATCGCAAAGTGCTCTTCCAGCAAACTTATCGCCAATAGAGCATGGGATGACAAAGCTTCCTGGGTCCTTCCTCTTCGGTGTCAGCTTACTTCACATAGAATAACATTCTTTTGCTATAGCGACAATTTCTTACTTCTGGACCTTCCTCTTTTTTGTAACTATATCCTTAAGGAACTTGGCATATGTTTGCATCTAATCAATGGCCTCCAGAAATGGGACAATTATATGCAATTTGTCCAGGATATCCATGAATTTCTGGAATTGAAGGTCTTCTTTCTGCTTCTTGAGTCGTTGAGGAAAAGCAGGTGGGGGTCTAACTTCATTTATTTGGACTAGTGGAGTTGCATATTTTGCTGTAGCAAAAGTAGGCGCCTTTTCCGGTGTTTCTTTTGCTATGACTTCCTCCTCATCCTTATCTTCAACCGGAGGGTCTTGTGAGTTATCGTCTTCGTGAGGCAAGTTGGGCTGAGATTCCTCATTCTCTTTTCCCTAAACTTTGTTTCTTTGTTAATTTCCTTTCCACTCCTTAATGTGAGTGCGCTGCATTGCTCCTTGCTATGGTGCTTAGTGGCTTCAGTGTCACTAGGAAAACTTCCTTGAGGTCTCCCATGCAAGGTTTGAGCTATCTAACCAACTTGTGTTTCTAAGGTAATGAGAGAAGAACTATGGCTTTGCAATAAGGCTCCTTGATTCTTAATGTTTGTTGCATGCTCCTGTAGCAAAACTTTTGTGGTTCCCATAAAATCTTTTGTCATAGCCATAAATTCTTTGAATGTAGTCTCCAACAAACTGTTTGATGAAGATACTGCTCCCTTGTGAACTTGCCATGGCATCATCTGGTTAGAAGATGGTGGTTCGATCGAATTTTGCTGTGGCGCTGGCTGAGCAGAATTGATGTGCCCTTGATTACCTCAACTGAAATTTGGATGCTGACGCCATCTTGGATTATAGGTATTAGAGTATGGATTGTTATTGCGGTTATAATTCCCCACATAGTTGGCTGACTCTTGATTGTTACAGCACTCACACAAATGGTGATTGCCATCGCATCTTGGACATGAGGTTGCAGACTTCACTTCCTTGACTTCGTTGGGACGTTGGAGGTTCTTTAGCATATTGTTGATAGTAGCTAACTGGGTGGCTACTGAGTTATCAACATCACTCTCTCGAACTACTTGGGTTCTCCTCCCCGTTCCAAGCCTTGTGGTCGAAAACTAGTAGTCATTGTTGGCTACCTTGTCAAGAATGTCGAATGCTTTCTCCGGTGATTTGTCTAAGAAGGTCCCATTTGCTGAAGCATCTAACATCATCCTTGTAGGAGCATTCACTCCATTATAGAACATAACCACTTGGGTCCAATAATGAAAACCATGATTTGTACACATCCTCAATAATCACTTAAATCGATCCCAACACTCGTACATGGATTCGTCATCAGCTTGACGAAAAGAAGAAATATCGTTTCTCAACTGAGTGTTTCTATTGGGCGAATGATACCATTGCAGAAAACTTTTGCACAGGTCTGTCCAATTTTCCACTGATCTAGTTGACACTCCACTTAGCCATGCTCTAGCACAGATATGAGTCAAATGATCTCTAATGGCTCGAGGTTGAGCCGCTTCTCCATAGCCATTTGGCATAGCATCTCCATTACTTGGAGGTTGTGGTATCTCTCTCTTCATGTTTCTAGTCTCTTCTCTTCGAACACGTCTCCTGAGTCGCAAGAAATGCTCGGTTTTAGAAATAGGTGATTGTAGGGGTCCTTTAGGTCATCTTCTGGTCATGCACTAGCAGGACGCCTGAAAAGAAAAATGAAAAATCCTAAATAAATATGTACAAAAACAAAAAGAACAAATGATATAAACAAAAACCGTAAACAACCAATTGTCAATCCTCGACAACGACGCCAAAAACTTGTTGCTTGCATGTAGTGTACTATAAATGATATGCAAATATGGCGCAATCATCTCCACATGGATTGGAGGTATTCACGGTTTGCTGTCACAATATTGATTGAACTTTTTGCAGGTGAAAATACTATAGTAAAAGAGATGATGTAAAATAATGCTGTAGCAAAACAGTGCAAAGAAAGATGAGATAACAATATGATAAACATGTCCCCTTTCGTATACGGAACTCACTACAGAATGACTGGCTGGGAAGATGGACAACCTAAACTAAGATTCTTAACGATACTAAGGCTCTTCAGCTATCTTCTATGCTAGGCGGGATTTGCTAAAAGTGCTTCTAAACTATCTCTAGCCAGGAAACTGGGAGTCAGAAATGCTACAACAATACCTCTCGATGTAAACTCTTAACACTCCCCTACCCTTCACGAACTATCCTTCTTAGCACTTGAAACCTATCACTTATCTCTAAGGTAGGTTAGAGTCTACCTCTCGATAGCCACTCCATTGCTTATAGGGGTTCTAAGGCTAGCTCTCTCGATTACTAACCTCAACAAACACTTAACGGATGACCAACTCTCGAGGGTTCTTTCAAATTTAAGGAAATAAAACGCATAAGCAAAGCATAAAATATGATAAACATTGAAAAGCTATAGCATACATTAAAGAGTACTTAAAATAAAATCATCCATCAAACCCAAGCCACCTAAAACAGTTCGTGGCTGGGCAATATCATCCAACGTATCATTGTGATAACATCACCAAAGATAAAGATATGAAAATGAAATGCTAAAGCAACAAAAAGGTAAACTACCTCTCCGCCATGGACTGCCCGATTGTCTTAGGCCCACCTCCTCTCTTGAGGCCGGAGAGGCCACTCCTTGGAGCTTCAACGATGGAGGACACCAAGTGGAGAAGATGAAGATGCACACTTCTCTCTCCTTGCAACTTTCTCTCAATTTGCTCTCTTCCGCCTCCTCCTCTTTCTTCTCATGCTTCTCTTACTTTTTATATAATGGAGGCTCCGAGGGTTTTTGTGCCCTAAAGATTCCTTGATAATCCCAAGGAATATCCACCGACAAGCTTTTCCATGAGGGGACAAGAAGGACAGTTTGCAGGTGGGTACCGGCTGCTGCACATGTCAAGTTGTCCTTTTCTGCATATTCACGTGCTTCTGCAGCTCACGTGCTTCTCACAACTCACATGTTGGCCAATATCCACTTCTGCTATGCTATAGCAATTCCCAGCGCTCGCTTTCTCTCGCTAGACTCCCTTCTTGCACATCATCAAACCCAAAACCAACCTTCCGAGCAGTACCCCCTAGCATGGACTAATAACCAGCGAAAATAAAGATGCACCCAGAAAAAGAAAATGCAACCTAAATGCAGTCTAAATGTTATGATATGGGCTCAAGAACAGGCAAATGCTATAGAAAAAGGTATGAAAACAAGGATATTCATACAGTTATCACCAACATGTGTAGTTCAACACTCAAGAGCTTTTATAATGTCAGATTGTTTGTTTATGTTTCTGGGAGGATTAGTCAGGACTTCCTTCCTGTCAAGGACGAGAGTGGATGTTAAGGAAAGGCCGAGTGGGATGCATGTGCCCATATCCCTTATTAGAGGACACAAACTCAATTGAGAAAGTCAGAGGTTTATTTGCGAAGGCGCAACTCGAATGATGTTTCTTTTGTCTAAGTGTTTCGCCCAAGGAAGAACCAAGCTTGTTCGCTAGCAAGAAGTTAGTTTGTTGAGCTGATGTTTAAACCGTTGATAGCTTGTTAAGCAACAATGTGGGGCTGTTACGTGTCTCCTAAGGTAGATGACTCATTTAATCAATTGCAAAGTACCCGTGTGTTTTCTCGGATTGGTTCGAGGATAAGATGGTTACAATTAAACTGTTATAGGTTTGTTGTTTTGAAATTGATTTTGGAATGAGGATTTCTCTTTTTAAAGTGTGCCGTGGTAACGGTTGATGTATGCAGTGATGTTTGAGGTATTTCAACGATAATAGAGTAGGGGCCACCATATTGTCTATCGAATATAAGTTTGATGCTTTGCGTGAAACATGTAAATGTATAAGGAATATGGAAAGATGAAATTTGGCAAGGTAATTACCTTAATGACCTTGAGTGTGGGAAATGTTAGTTATCGTGTAATCAGTTAAGGAAGCAAGGTTTGAGACTTCGTAAATGCTTTTAATTTGTATCACAGTTTCCTTGAGGCAAGCCGAGGAACATTGCTGGAGATCCGAGCTGCGTGAGACCATTTTGTTGTGATAATGGTGCTGACTCGATATAAGTTTAGTAAGATCTTAAGATCTTCGAGGATGTTTTGTTATTTTTCCAAGGCTTTATTTTTGTGCTAAAAAGGGAATGTTGTGTTCACCTCAACAATGTGAAGTTTTGGGTATTTGATCCTTAAGGAATTTGAGATTTGGGCAACGATGTGAGTCGAAGTAATTAAGATCTATTGGTCGCGTGTGATCGATCACTACTTAAGTAAAGTGAACTTGATAAGTGATGGATTGTATGAAGTTAGTTCGGGTTAGAGTATTATGTTGCCCATGTGGGGCGGTCATGGATTGCAAGTGATGGTCTTGTAAGAGAGTACTGATGTTAGCTCCATGCGGTACTGGTACTCGATTCATCTAGTTTCGATATTTATCGGTCAGTACCGGTACCTGTGTGTTTGTTAGTTAAGCTTCGAGTTAAGGACTTATTTGCTCTTGAAGCTGCAGGAAGTAGCATCTGATTCTAATTAATAGGATAAATTGTCATGATTGGATTTAGGTCTGATGGGTTCTGATGGGCTTTGAGATCTTATTGTAGGTGTTTTAGAGAAAGACATGCCAAGGCAAGAGATTCTTTCTATATGATACAATGGTAAGAATATGGTGAATTTTTTAGAGTGACAGTTTGTACCATGGTTTCGCCGCGTGTTTTGGGAGACAATGTGGAGTCGTGTGTTTGAGTTAGCGATAAGTGGTTGACTTGCCATCAGTTGGGAATCTAACATCGAGTTCTTTGGTGTTGTTGTGATACTTTGATGTTCCTTAGTGGAAATTAAATGAATGACTGTGTATCTTGTAAAGGATTAGTGAATGCACAGTTTTGATGGGATTTCTTTGAGTAATGATATTTCTTGGTAGGTATCGTTTGTTATTTTCGGCAAAGGTAAGATCTAGATAAAAAGTCTGCTTGGTTTGGTTGTGGGTTGGGTTGTACGACATTGTGGTGTGTACATTATACCTTTTGATACGAGACTCGAGGTTCGTGATGGAACCTTATCCCTTGGTGGGATTTCTTGCAACGATGGATCCTAAGGAGGGTGCAAATAGTCTGTTTTTTCAAACAAGTTAAAGTTTAGAGTGTAAAACCTATGTTTGATTTTGATATAACAATGTATGTTAAGGATTAAATTGAAAACTTGAAATAGATTTTTAAGTCCCTAAAAGACTTTAAATCAACAAGGCTTTAATCTAATTTAAAAAAACTCAAACTCCAAATATTTTCTAAGTGTTCCAAGGCCAAACTATTGAAAAACATCCATGCGTATCGATACGCTTCCAGCCGTATCGATACCTTTTTTACAAGTTTGGCTACTGGAAAAACGCGTTTTGATACGCCCCTCACTGTATCGAAACAATGTATCGAAACAGATTGCATCTGTATCGATATGCTCTCTCTGTAAAACTGAAGGAGTTTGAATGGCGTACCGATACGGTGTCACCCGCATCGATGCAGTTTTAATGGAGTTTTAATTTGGAAAGCTTTTAATGTTTTTGACCGTTGGTGTCAGTTGTTAGGTAACTGAAATTTAAAGTGGTGGTTGTCCCGTACCGATACTGATGTTCCCCGTATCGAAACGGTCTATGTCCCGTACCGATACGCTTACCCGCGTATCAATACACCCCTCTTGTTATTGTGCAACGACTCTTTCTGTTTTGAGACAAGTATCGATATGATTCCTCGTGTATCGATACGGTAAGCTGCAGAAGTGCATTTATGGTGGAAATAGATGGTCCCAACGGCTATATTCAATACCCTAACAACCCAAACGGCTAGGATTAATGGAGAAGGTATAAATTGAAGCCAATTGAAGACTAGCAACAACTATTGCATAAAAAAGTAACATTCTTACAAAAATCCAAGCTCAAAGTGCTTTATTTCTTATCCTTTGTAAAATCCCAAATTTTGTTGTGTTCAATTCTGATCTTGTAATCAAATTTGGGTTGAGTGATTGTACTTAAAGGGGCAATCTTGTATTGAGAAATATCTTTCTTGCCTTAATTTCTTCTTTGTACTCTTGTGAGGTTTTGGTCAAATTTTGGGTAGAAAATTTGACCGGTATTGTAAAAGTTACCTCTTAAGCCTTGAAAAGGGGAAGAGCAATTAGTGGATTGTTGGGAAATCCTTAGTGATAGCTAAGGTAGTGGATGTAGAGTTCATTTGGAACTTGAACCACTTCCTTGTTATTCATTTTTAGCCTTTCTACTTTCCACAACAAATTTTAAAAACCCAATTCACCCCCTCTTGGCTTTGATCAATCCATTGATCCACTCAACAATTGGTATCAGAGCCTACCTCTTCGAAGGATTAACAACCAAAAGAGGAGATTTTAGGAAGAGTGTGATCAACCACAAAGCAAGCCATGGCATCTACCAACGGGTCAAGCATGTACGAGTCTCAATCAACCACCAAACCGCCTTTCTTCAACGGTGATAACTACCTTTTTTTGAAGAACCGGATGCGTCTCTTCATTAAATCCAATGACTATCTTGTTTGGGATGTCATCGAATATGGTCCCACTATTCCGTTGAAGAGAGACGATGAAGGAAGATTAGTGCCAAAAAGGAAGAATGAGATGAGTGAAGAAGAGAGAAAGAAGATTCAAATCAACGACAAAGTTCTTCACATGTTGTTTTGCTCTTTCGGTCCCGATATCTACTCCAAGGTTTCCTCCATCGAAAGTGCTAAGGAAGTGTGGGATACACTTGAGACTACTTATGAAGGAACAAGTGTTGTGAAGGAGACAAAGATTGGAATTCTCAATCTTAGCTATGAGAATTTCAAAATAGAGCTCGGCGAAATCGTGTCAAAATGTTAGATCGTTTCTCAACAATCGTCAATGGGCTAAAGGGTTTTGGATAGATAATCCCCAAAGACAAACTAGTCTGGAAGCTACTTTACTCACTTCTCGAGTCTTGGGATGGGAAGAGAACCGCCATCATTGAGGCAAAGAATTTGAAGACACTTAAACTTGATGAGCTAGTTGGTTCTCTCCTAACTCATGAGATCATGAAGCAAGGAAGGGAAGATGAAAGGAAGAAGGAAGAGAAAAGAGTGGAGAAGCTTGAGGTAGACAAGAAGAAAAAGTTAGGACTGGCTCTCAAAGCTTCTCTACATGAGGAGAGCACTTCTAGTGAGGAGGAAGACCTAGAAGAATTGGCTATGATAGCTAAAAGGTTCTCACGGTTTATGAGGTCCAACCGAGGAAGAAAGATTCAAAGAAAAATGGACTTCAAGACCAAAAACAAAGAAGAAGAGAGAGAGATCAAATCATTTGCTTTGAGTGCAAAAAACTGGGTCATATTCGTTCCGAGTGCCCTCAACTCAAGAAGAAGGGCTTTGAGAAGAAGAAGAAGCTCAAAGCCAAGCTTGCTACTTGGAGTGATGAGGAGTCATCCGAGGACGAGGAACACAAAGTGGCCAACCTTTGCCTCATGGCTCTTAAGGAGGATTCCTCCATGGTAACCTCTAACTCATCTTCATTTGATTTTACATTTGATGAATTGCATGATGCTTATGATGAGTTAGTTTAGAAGTATAAGGAGTCGGTTCTAAAAAATAGAAAGATCTTTTCAGAACTAAATGCTAAAAATGATTCACTTTCTCAAGCTAACTTGAAATTTGAGAAAAAGATCTTAGGTTTATAAGATGAACTTAAATTCTTTCAAGATGAAAACGTAGACTTAAACAATCTTATTTCTCAAATGCAATAGTGAACACCAAAAGGTGTTAAATGAGCTTAAGAAATCTTTCAATAGTGTTGGTAATGTGAAAATGAAATATGTGAATCATCTAGATCAAACTAACCTAAAAGAAAGAACAATAACTACAAATAAAGTGGCTTCCATAAGCATAATAGGAAAAAAGAATTAGAAGTGTATGGGTTCCTAAGAAACTTGTCAAGTCTAATAATGTTGATGCCATGTCACCTTGGATTCCTAAGGGAACCAAGCTTTTGGGAGCTAACACTCGTGGACCCAAAATGATTTGGGTACCAAAAATCAAAGTTTAATATCTTTGTTTGTAGGGGGCATTGCTACAAGGCCAAAGCACAATGCCAAAACTCATGGTACCTTGATAGTGGATGCTCGAGGCACATGACCGGAAACAAGAGTCGATTCATGGACTTAAAGCCAAAAAGTGGTGGAGTAGTGACATTTGGTGACAACTCCAAAGGCCACATTTAAGGTATTGGATTCATAGGTAATCGCTCTACAATACTCATTGAAAATGTTTTATATGTCGATGGTCTAAAACACTATTTATTGAGCATTAGTCAATTGTGTGACAAAGGATTTAATGTCTTATTTGATAAAAATGGATGCAAAATTGTTGACATTAAATCAAACAATATAATGCTCATTGGTCATCACATAGGTAACATTTACATGGTGCATTTAGATGACATTCATACATCTCATGCATGTTTTACTGCACAAAATGAAAATGATGTATGGCTATGGCATAGGAAACTAGGACTTGCTAGAATTAGTGTTTTAGAAAAAATAGTTTCCCTAAATCTAGTTAGAGGTTTACCCAAGATCAAATTCTCAAATGATAAAATATGTGACGCATGCTCTAAGGGTAAACAACATAGATCATCCTTTAAATCCATTAATGATGTTTCTACAAGTAGGTGTTTACAACTAATTCACATGCATTTATTTGAGCCTATTAGAACTATGAGCTTGGGTGGTAAATCATATGCATTTGTACTTTTTGATGACTATTCTAGATTTACTTGGGGGTTCTTTTCTTAAGTACTGAAGATGAGGCTTTACAAAAATTCATCACATTTTCTAAATTAACTCAAAATGATCATGGACTTAAAATTTCTCATATTAGAAGTGATCATGAAACCAAATTTCAAAATCTAGGTTTTGAAGAGTTTTTAAATGAAAATGGTATTAGCCACAATTTTTCGGCTCCTCGAACTCCTCAACAAAATGGGGTAGTTGAGAGGAAAAATAGGACTTTACAAGAAATGGCTAGAACCATGCTTTGTAAAAACAATTTACCTAAATATTTTTGGGCGGAAGCCACAAACACCGCTTGCTACATTGTAAATCGAGTAATGATTAGGCCACTTTTAAAGAAAACACCATATGAGATTTTAAAATCTAAAAAGCCTAACATTAGCTATTTTCATCCATTTAGTTGCAAGTGTTTTGTTTTAAATAATGGTCAAGACAACTTAGGTGAATTTGATGCTAAAAGTGATGAAGCTATTTTCTTAGGGTATTCTTTAACTTCTAAAGCCTATCATGTATTTAATAAGAGAACTTTAGTAGTAGAAGAGTCTATTCATGTTGTATTCGATGATAACCTCCTTCCGAGGAAGGAATCTTGTGATGATGATGATGTAGGAATTCTTGATGCCTTTGATGGAGGACAAACTTCAAAGGAGGATGAGATTCCAACTAAAGATGAGGATGCACAAGATCCACCTCTTGAAGCCTTGAAGGACTTGGCTCTTGAGGAAAAAGAAGTGAGCTAGCCAAGGGAGTACAACTATGTCAAAGGTGATGAAATCTTGGGTGATCCATCCAAGGGGGTAACTACTAGATCTTCTGTTAAACTCATGAATCATGTTGCTTTTATCTCATGCATAGAGATTAAGAACATTAAAGAAGCATTAAATGATTATTTTTGGATTGTGGCTATGCAAGAAGAGTTAAATCAATTTGAGAGAAGTAATGTATGAACATTAGTTGAAAGGCCTAGTAATCAATCTACTATAGGAACTAAATGGGTATTTATGAATAAACTAGATGAGAGTGGTAACATTGTGAGAAATAAAACTAGATTAGTTGCTAAGGTTACACTCAAGAAGAGAGAATAGATTTTGATGAAACCTATGCACCCGTAGCTAGAACGGAAGCTATTAGGATGTTGCTTGCATATGCATGTTATCATAAATTCAAGCTATTTCAAATGGATGTGAAAAGTGCATTTTTCAATGGTTTTATAAATGAGGAAGTGTATGTGGAACAACCACCGGGTTTTGGAAATTCAAAATTTCCAAATCATGTTTTCAAACTAACCAAATCACTTTATGGTTTAAAACATGCTCCTAGAGCTTGGTATGAAAGACTTTCAAACTTTTTGATTGAAAAAGGTTTTGAAAAAGGTAAGGTGGACACTACACTTTTATAAAAATGACATCTTAGTAGTACAAATATATGTTGATGATATTATTTTTGGATCTACTAATGAGTGTCATTGCAAGGAGTTTGCTAAGTTAATGCAAGGCGAATTTGAGATGAGCATGATGGGGGAACTCTCATTCTTTTTGGGACTTCAAATCAAGCAAAGGAAGGATGGCACCTTCATTAATCAAGCAAAGTACGTGAAAGATATGCTCAAGAAGTTTGGTTTGGAGCAAGGAAAGCCTCAAGCTACACCAATGAGCTCATCTACAAAGCTTGACAAAGATGAAGGAGGTAAGTGTATTGACTCTAAGCTTTATCGCTCTATGATTGGATCTTTGCTTTACCTTACCGCAAGTAGACTGAATATTTTGTTTAGTGTTTCCTTGTGTGCTAGGTTTCAAGCTAGTCCTAGAGAGTCTCACCTTATAGCCGTTAAGAGAATCTTTAGGTACCTTAGAGATAACCCTTGTCTAGGTCTTTGGTACCCTAGAGACTCAACCTTCATGCTCATATCTTGGTTCTCTAAGAACCAAAATAGTGTAGCTCTATCTACCACCGAAGTCGAGTACATATCCTTAGGGAGTTGTTGTGCTCAAGTCCTTTGGAATAAGCAACAACTCTTAGATTATGGTATTAAAGTTGAAACCATACCCATTAAGTGTTACAACACTAGTGCTATATGCTTAACTAAAAATCTCATCAAACACTCTAGAACCAAACATATAGAAATAAGGCATCATTTCATTAGAGATCATGTCTTTAAGGATGATGTTGCTATAGAGTACGTTGACACCTTGAACCAACTAGTGGACATTTTTACTAAACCTCTAGACAAAGAGCGTTTTTGGTCCCTTAGAAGAGAGTTAGGTCTAACTAGCCTTCCTTAACCCTTTAGGCCTCTTTTTAAGGTTAAAATTGCTTGAGTTTGTGAAATTGCATGTTTATGTGTTGTTGATCTTGAAAATATCCATGCTTATAGCTAGGGGGAGTATGCTTATGTTAAAATATGCTTAGAACTGCTCATTCATCAATTGCATTCATTTAGGATGAGTTAAAATTGAGCCTTTGGTTGTTCTTAAAGCCTAAAATGCATTTCTAGGCATAGAGTATCGATACGAGTACTGTATTAGCTTTCCAGACTACATTTTGCCTAAAACGGGTATCGATACGGTTAAACCCGTTTCGATACGATCTAAGAGTGTTTCGATACGAATAGCATTCGTTTCGATACGGACCTTTGACGAGCGTTTCGAAGGAATTACGATTTTACCCCCATATCGATACACCCTTAGGCGTATCGATACTCGATTGCGCAGACAGCTTCTTTATGGTATTTAAATAGTTTCACTTTTACCAAAATTGCAATTTTAAAATCCTAGCCGTTTTCTCTCTATAAAAAGCCTCTCCATTCCTCATATTTTCACACCACAACTCAAAATCTCTTGAGGGTTTTCAACATCAAGCCAAGCTTTTCATCAATTTGGTGCAAAGTTATTCTCCCATTCCTCTCTATCAATATCAAGGTATAAATCTTCTATTTCTTTTTATTTTATTTGATTTTCGTTTTAAATTTTGTTTTGTTTTGTTTTCTCAAAAACAAACTTTTTGTTTTGTTTCTCAATTTTTTTTAAAACAAAAACCTTGATTATTGATTTTCAATGGGTTGAATGAGAAAGTTAATGCATACACTATTTCTGATCTATTTCTCTAGTCAATGTCACCCAAAAAGAGAGCGCGTACTAGTGAAGTCGGTGATGGTTCTAATGCCGGAGATAGTACTCGTCCGAACCTCACTCTTATCTATCAATAGTGCTTTAAGACATCCGGAGATCTCACCTATTTCCGACAATTTCAAAACTACAAAATCCGTCCGGAGAGGGTAATTTCCGTTCCTTTTCTCAACTCGGAGCGCTTCAAATTTTTTTACCTACCTTCGCTCCAAGAATGGAAATTTATAGATTTTATTCAAATTCTTGGCTTTTTCTATCGCAATTTGGTTTTGATTTTCTATGCTAATGCCAAGTGTGTTGCCAATCAAGCGGGTGATTTTACGGTTGTCAATTCTTATCTAATGGGTAAAAAGATCATCATTAATGTTCAATCTATTTGTGATGTGTTCAAGTTAGAGGATGAGGGTCTTGATGATGAGAATTCTCTTAGCCATATCTTGGGAGGTTCCGTGACAACTCTTAATGCTCAAGATCGATTCCTTCACTTGATGGTTTCTTGGTGGTTTAGGCCTACGAGAGGCAAGTATTCAACTATCCGCCAAGTTGACGACTTTTGGATTCGATGCTTCCGTGAAAGAAAACAACCAAACCTTACTCAGATTATGTTTGCGAAGATTGTCTATCTCGTTCAACATCGCCACACTACTCTTGTCACTTCATTCACTTATGGAACGGCCTTGAGTTATTTCTTCACCCAAAAGGAGACAGATTGTTCTCACGACTACCAGACTCCCCTCACCGATCATATTGATGAACGATCTCTTTCAAGGGGAAAGTTCATGTACTTCAATGGTAGTTGGCTTCGTCTCTCCAAGCTCCCTAGCGATGCCATTCCGGAAGAAATTGCTAATCCTCAAGCTGCTCAAGCTCCTTCTCCACCTTCCATGGATGCCCTTATGACTTTTCTCAACGAGCAATTCATGGGTTTGCGTACGGGAATTGCTTCCATGGATCAAGTGATGAATTCAGGGTTTGTTGCTATAGACGCACATTTTACAAGCCTTGAAGATTGTGTGAAGAATGTGGAGACGCGTCTCACTTCTCTTGAAGGCGGTCATAACTCGATGAACATATATATCACCGCTTTTCATGACGAGTGGCGTCAATCTCGGAAGAATGATGATGCACATGATGAGGACGATGAAGATGATGAAGATGGTGATGGAGAAGCGTAGTAGTTCATCTTTGCATATCATTCATGTCATTTAGGATATCTATTTATGCACTTTGAATTATGTTTTTAGGACTAAGTTTGCATTCTAAAACCTATGCTTTGACTATTGCTATTTGGATTTTATTTTGATGTTTCCTATGTTATGAACTTAATGTTTATCTATAATATGTTGCTTGGTTATTATTCATGCCTTTTGCCTATATTTATCTATGTCTCTATCTTTTTTGATCTAACAAAAAGGGGGAGAGGGAACAAGCTCACACTTAAAATTTTGATTTTAAACTTAAATTTTACCTAGCTAATATTAAGGGGGGGGGGGTTATTTTGCAAAGTTTTTCAAAAGTGTCAAAAATTTCAAGTTTTTATTTTGTTATATAAAAAAGGGGGAGATTGTAAAACCTATGTTTGATTTTGATATAACAATGTATGTTAAGGATTAAATTGAAAACTTGAAATAGATTTTTAAGTCCCTCAAAAGACTTTAAATCAACAAGTCTTTAATCTAATTAAAAAAAACTCAAACTTCAAATATTTTCTAAGTGTTCCAAGGCCAAACTATTGAAAAACGTCCAGGCGTATCGATACGCCCCTCACCGTATCGAAACAACGTATCGAAACAGATTGCATCTGTATCGATACGATCTCTCTGTAAAACTGAAGGAGTTTGAATGGCGTACCGATACGGTGTCACCCGTATCGATATGATTTTAATGGAGTTTAAATTGGAAAGCTTTTAATGTTTTTGACCGTTGGTGTCAGTTGTTAGGTAACTGAAATTTAAAGTGGTGGTTGTCCCGTACCAATACGCCCTTTGCCGTATCGATGTGGAAACTTCCAGTGAGCTCTATGGAATTAATTGCATCGATACGAATGTTCCCCGTATCGAAACGGTCCATATCCCGTACCGATACGCTTACTCGCGTATCGATACGCCTCTCTTGTTATTGTGCAATGGCTCTTTCTATTTTGAAACTTGAACCACTCTAAAATTCCTTGTTCTTCATTTTTAGCCATTCTACTTTCCACAACAAATTTTAAAAACCCAATTCACCCCCTCTTGGCTTTGATCAATCCATTGATCCACTCAACATAGAGTGTAAGATTCTTGCATGAATCGAGTTATTGGGAGATGCTTCAGTTGCCGATATGAGTTATCATGACGAGTTTAAGGTAAGTTCTTGAGGCAAGTTGAGAAGTCGTTCGTTTTCTGAAGTCTTGCACTAGATTTGCAATGATTTTGATAAAGGATGCCATTAGAGTTAGAGTCTATTTCAGGGAGTCACCATGAGAAGAATCGTTTTGCTTGTAACGACTATATAACCTCATATTATTTTTAGATCATACGAAGTTGTGGAAGGATTTTATGTGCAACAATATTTTTAGATCTCATGACGGTTGTCGTTACCTACTTTCAGAACCTTTTTGCCTCATCTTCGTCGACTGTTGACCTGAGGCTTTTGGATTCCATTATCCATGCCGTCATGTCGATATGAACGACTAGTTAACCCAGCTCTTCATTATTAAGGAGGTCATTGTTGCTTTAGGGACATTAATTCGAAGAATGCTCCCAGAATTGATGGTTTTTCGAGTGGTTTTTTCACAACACTGGGACACGGTAGGGACACTCTTTACAAAGTTGTGCCTGGACCTTCTTCGTGGTGATGCTAATATGGCCACAATTAATGAATCAGTCATCGTTCTCATCCCTAAGGTTCTGACTCCCATGACTATGAAGCAACTCCGACCCATTAGCCTGTGCACTGTCATTTACAAAATGGTCGCCAAGGTCCTTGTCAACCGAATGAGACCCGTTCTTCCTTTCTGTATTAGCAAGACTCAAGCAACCTTCGTCAACGGATGCTCGATCTCAAATAATATCCTCGTACCCCACAAGCTTATCCACTCTTTGCACGCCCCCCACTCTGCTGCTACCAGAGGAGTTGCCCTCAAGCTGGACATGCAGAAGGCTTTCGACACCATGGAGTGGTCGTTCCTTCGTGCTGTAATGCTCAAGTTGGGCTTTGCTTCATCCTGGGTAGAACTCATTATGTGATGCATCTCTTCTGTCTTCCTCTCTACTCAGGTGAATGGGTCTCTTTCGACCCTATCGGGGTTTGCGACAAAGGGACCCTCTCTCCCCTTTTCTCTTTCTCTTTTGTACCCAGGGCCTTTTTGCCTTACTAACGGCTGCACAAATTGAGGGCCGACTCTGTGGAATTCATGCTAGTTAATTTGGACCTCCGATTAACCATTTACTCTATGCATATGACGACTTGGTTTTTCTACGTAAAGAGCTAAGTGAAGCTCAATGCCTAAAGGATATTCTTTAGTCATATGCATCCTCCTCTGGTCAATGTGTTAATTTTGATAAGTCCACCATCTTATTCAGCCCCCATACTCCTCCGGACTTCAAGGCAATTGTCCACAACCTTATAGGGGTGCGGAGGTCAATGACATGAGAATCTATCTTGGCATTACCCTTCTCACTGGAAGGAATAAATCGGAAGCCCTTGGTTTTGTTTGAGACCGAGTTGCCATTCGTGTTACTAGCTGGACAAAGCATCTGCTATCCTATAGTGGTAGGGAGGTATTCCTTAAGTCTGTGACCCTAGCTCTTCCTTAATATGTCATGTCTTGCTATCTTTTTGCCTTAAAACCTGGTTGATGACACGACCCGGTCTATGCAGTGTTACCGGTGGTCTGGTCAGAACAACAAACGAGGGTGGCCTCTTGTCTCTTGGGCCAATATGTGCACACCCAAATATGTTGGTGGTGTTGGATTACAGGATATGCATCTTTTCAACATCACCCTCCTTTGGAAGCAGCTTCGGTGTTTTATCTCGGAACCTAGCTCTTTGCTTTCACGTGTCTTCATGGCCAAGTATTTTTCATCCAGGAACATTCTTCATGCCCCGTCTTCCCCATGGCAAGCTTTTTTGTGTGGAAAGGGTTGTGCGAGGCGCTATCATTATTACGTGATGGTTTTTTCTGGACCATCAGTATCGATAGTACGATCTGTATGCACCAGGAACATTGGGGAGTGACTTCCCCAACCTCTCTTATGAGCAACTATCTTGATAATGAGGAGTTGCCTATTCGGGTTCTGAGATTTCATGGTTCCTGGCCAACCTCGTTGGATCACTCAACTTGACTGTGATGTCTTCCTCCCTGATGATGCGGAGGAAATCCTACATGTTCTGATCTCCGCCACCCGACAATATACCCTGCTCTGGGGTGACCACGACTCGGGCCTTTATACCGTTCGGTCTAGATACCTCTATCTCCAGCAGCCAACTCCTTCGGTCACCAGGTCGTCCCGGGTTTTGAAACTTCTCTCAAAATGTCATGCTATTTCCAAAGTTCGTACACTCGGTTGACGCATCGGGTATGAGGCCCTCCCCACCGGTAGTAGGCTCCATACTGCGGGCCTTTCTCTGGGATCGTGCCCTTTATGTTGGCATGAATCTGAAACGCCTCTGCATGCCCTCCGTGACTACCCTACTTTGAGAGAAGCCCATATTTTTTCTGGCTTTCCATGTGCCCTTGTCACTAGTCAGGCTGCTACAACTATTGTTTGGCTTGAAGATGCGGCTTCATCCCTCTCCTTGGACTCCTTTGCTCTCCTTCTCGTCATTCTCTGGTATCTATGGTGAAGGAGGAATGATTGGATCCATGAGAAAATCTTACGACCGATTTGGGTCATTGTCTCCAATACCAAGTGCCTCCATCACGACTACCGTTCCACAGCTTCCCCACCATCCTCCCAACAGCTGGGCTCTTCGGCTCTCTCTGAGCAAGGCTGGTGACCGCTCGCTGCTAGTTGCATCAAGGTGAACATTGATGGTGCCTTTGATCCTCTCCCCGTTCGACTTCTATTGGTGTTCTTGCGCGGAACGAGCACGACTTGGTCCTTGGTGGCATTTCTCACCTTGCCCTGGGTTGCACGGATGTATCTTTTGTTGAGGCCTCCATCCTGATTGCTGGTTTACAGCTGGCCTATGAAAAGGGTTGGTCTAATATCGTCTTCAAATTTGATTCGACCGTCGTGGTGAAAAAAGTCAAACGCTCTATGGACGACATCTCTCTTTTATGAGATCATCTTGAGCCGGCCCAAAATATTCTAGACTAGTATGTTCATAACTATAGAGTCTCTTATGTATCGCGCTCTGCGAATATAGTTGCTCATTGCTTAGCTAGTTGGGCCTTTCGGTCCCTCTCCCTCGTATCTTTTGACTCGGTTTGTCCCAAGATTATTTTTACAACTGTACATGATGACTTGTCATCCTTTTCTTACGTAATGAATTTTTGGGCACTCTTTTTCCCCTCTTAGGCTCCTTCACTAGTCCTCGGCTCGGTGTGGGTTTTAGTAGGGTTTTTTAATGAGGCCCGTTTCCTTCTTTAAAAAAAAATAAGTTTCTTGATTACGTATTCATGTGACAGTTTGACGAAGTACCATTGAGTTATTTCATGCGTTCAACAATGCATCGAGTGGAAATTGATTCATTTAAAAGAAGGAATCAATGAAGATTTCAGTCGCACCGTTTGAAAGCAAGAGCTTTAATTGCTAAATATGGTGAGAGATCAGAGTTGCGTAGCGGGAAATGTGTGAGGTCTTGGTGAGTCAATAAAGTTTCATCATCTTCTGTTGAGTATTGGGTGCAAATTTCGAGGACAAAATTTCTTTTAAGGAGGGGAGAGTTGTAATGACCTAATTTTTGTATAAGTGAATTGGGTCTCAAGCCCGGGTTATGGACCTTTATCTTGGGAGACTAAGTTAAGGGCTTTAGAGTTTAGGCCTATTATTTTAGGGGAGAAGTTTTTGAATTTTAAATAGGTAAATGTGGTTAAAAAAAGAAAAAAAAGAAATTATGGGGAGAGAAAAGAAGGAAAAAAGGTGAAAAGTGGATAGTTAGGAGAGAGAGAAGAGGAAATGGGAGAAAAGTTGAGAGAGGAGGTTTGAAACTCCAATCTACTGAGATTCAGTCGTCCAATGTCCACACCTCCATTGTCGTTGTGTTTATCTCGTCGAGACAAGTTCGTCGGTACCAACAGTGTCGCCAACGGAGTCGCCGTAAGAGCGGTAAGAGAAAAGAAGTTTCGGATTTTCTATTTGAAGAGATTAGAATGCTCAAAATGCAAAACTGAGGCCATCATCGTGTCCACTGACGTCAAGACAACCAAACTGAGAGTTCATCGTCCGTCCGACGCACGTGTCGTCGCCTGTGTGTGGGAGATGCCCGATCGAACTAGAGTTGTTATAATAGCTGGGCTCAAGCCGCTGGGATAGCCATTTGAGCCAGCCGAGCTAGAGCCACTTACGAGCTGGCTTGTCAGCCGAGCTAGCCGCCATGCTGTTAGCCGCCGTTAACCAGCATTGACTTTTTTTTAGAGGACCTTACCTGGGGTTTCTCGATTATCTAAGTCTTTTAGCGTAGTTTGTTTCGCCAGATTCGAACCCGCTAAGATGTTTTTACGCATTTTATCCCCCAAAGTAGTCTGATAGTGTGAAATAGCTTATGTAGTTGTATTTTTTATCATATGATTTGGTGGACTCGAATATTGGAATCAAATAGGTGTTTGGAGGAGCTTGGATGGGGATTTATGACTTTTGCTTAAGGTTAGTACACCTCGAACACCTATTACTTTATGAGCATCACAAATGTAATTGCTTTGCGTGTTAGTATTTGCAAGATAGGTAGATGATGAATATGCATGCGTGGAAACTGATAGTATGATAATCGATAGTCAAGAGATGAATGATGATGTCACGGACATGATGGGACTCATGGAGGCTTTAGAGACCGTGTATGGTCTTTTACGATGCTTGTATGATTATGTGATGATTGTTTGACTGATTGAAATAATTGTTATGCCTTGTATGTTTGTTCAAAACGAATTAAAGTGATTCGATGAAAATTATGCTTAAGGGTTAAATACCCGATTATATGATTACAAAGCTGGTAATTAATATTAATTAAATGAATGCGTTAGTAAACAAACCCTAATGACTTTCATAAGCTTTAGGGCCGAATAAGCGTTGCAATATAGAAATTCGGGGAAATTGTGTGAACCCGTAAATAGAGTATTGGTACAAGCTTTAGCCGTACCGATACACGATTTGGGGTCGTATTGGTACGAGTAGACCTGTATCAGTACTTGATGAAATCTAGGATTTCCAGTAAGTAATATATGTATCGGTACGCGTATGAGTATTGGTACTCAGGGGTATCGTATCAGTACTCATGTTTGAGTACCGATACCCACTGAACGAAATGTATTAAAATGCTAATAAAAGATGGAAATTGATGTGTGATGAAAATGAGATAATACGGGTTAATAAATATAATTAATAAGCACGATTAATGTACACTTTCATAATATATTATCAAGTTGGTAAATCGAAATGGGTGGCTTGATAATTGATAGAAACCATAGAGTTTGGTAATCATGTAAATGTTGTGTGTTGGGTGGTAATCGTGTCCATGTTGTGTGTTGTTTGGAAACTTGATTGGTTGTGTTACATTTGATTGATGGGATCTAGATACCTAATGAGAAACTATTGCAACACCATGGTTAGAGATACCGAATGTACGTTCTTGAAGTTGTGTGGCACCAGGTCTCAATTGACGATGCTCGACGAGATATTATAAGCATAGGTGTACGTTTTTGAAGCAGTGTGGCACCGGGTCTCACCCAAGAAGTGTACGTTCTTAAAGTTGTGTGACACCGGGCCTCTCGTAGAGTGTACGTTCCCGAAGCGGTGTAGCACCGTGCCTCACTCTAGGTTTGTAGTTACGACATTGTATGTTGTTGCTTGGATGATTTGGTGTGATCCTGAGTATGCTTGGATGATTTGGTGTGATCCCGAGTATGGTTAGGCTTTATGTTGTCGTGTACGATGATTGCTATGATGAGAGCGTGTGTTTAGACGACTAGTGGTAGCGCAATGTATTTATTTACCTGTAACCCCCTTAACCCGGCCCAGACGGATGAACCGAATTAAGAAGTTTACACGGGGAAAACCAAAGTCAACCCGAAAGTCAACCTTGATTAACGACCCTTTTTTTTCTTTTTAAACTTGTCTAAATGCATATTATCCCTAAACATGATCATACAAACAACATACTCAAAGATCATAACCATCAGAGAACATTCAGGGACCCAATTACACAAATTACAACTTTAGGGACCAAATTGTAAATTCTTAAAATTACAAGGACTTAACCCAAATTAAAGTTACCAACTTGGAATTAATTATCTTTCATGCTTCACTGTCAAATTTCAGCTCAAACGAACATCACAAACTCATTCAATTGCAATAACAAGTTTCATGACCAAAATGCAAACTTTTCAAAACATTTAACCATCAAATTCCGAGCCCAATGGTCGGGTGTTCCGTAACAGGAAGGACCTGTTCCGAAACGCGGGACCGTTCCGAAACTGGTTCCGAAACATGGCTTGGCAGTGGCATTTCCGTTTCGGAATGGTTCCTCCCGTTTCAGAACGCCTAGGCCATTTTAGGCCCCTCTTCTGAAACGGTAGCACCCGTTCCGATACGGCCTGCCCAGATTGCAGAAAATTAGCTGGTTTAACACTTAATTGACCTAACAAACATGCTTCGAGTGCAACCAAATTATACCAGCAAGTCATACAACATACAAGGAACATAATTGCATCAACCAAACATCAACATGGCATCAATCATGAAAATCCCCAATTCAATAGGCATGCTTCCTACTTATGAAACCATTCAAGCATCATCATACCAAAACCATCTCACAAAGGCCAATTACAAGCTCAAACATTATTAACAACATAAATCCAACTTAGGGAGTCCAAAACATCTCCCAAAACATAAACTAAGGATTGAGAACTTGGGAATTTTAGTAAAGAACTGAGAGTTTAGAGGAGAAGGACGTTCTTACCTCCAAACTTGAGTTTTCTCCCTTTTTGGAACCAAATTCTTGAAAATCCACTTAGCAAATGCAAATGTTTTGTTGAAGAGATGATTGAAGATCAAAAGAGAATTGAAATGAGTTATTTAGGTGACAAAATCAGAGGGAAAAGCTCTGGAGAAAGATGTTTGGTTTGAGAGAAAAGATGAGAGAAAATGAAAATGAAAATGTGGAAAAGTTAGTTGGAAACTTAGGAAAATATCTTCCCTCTCTTTTTCCTTATTTTAAAACCATTAATTAATCATTCAATATTTTAGAAAAATCTGGAGAAACTCCCATTGGGTAAATAGCTCCTTAAAGATTCAAAGTTTCAATCCTTTTTAAAACAGTCACATAGTTTTCAAAAATTACATTTTGGTCACTAGCCAAAATGTCACCCTTCCAAACCTCATTTTGTAAAATTGATTTCACCACACTCTTATATATAATAAAAGAGGATTTTAAGACATTTTCCCATATTTTTAATGCAACCCGAACTAGGCTTTCCTAAATTCACTCTTATATATTCGAACTGCTCTCCGACCGGTCCGGTCCAAACCCAAAACTTCTAAGCCCAAAATTGGGGCGTTACAACTCTCCCCCCTTTAAGAAATTTCGTCCTCGAAATTTACCTGAAGGAAAAAGATACGGAAACTGCTTCAGCATGTCATCCTTCCGTTCCCACGTGGCTTCTTCAACACCACGATGCTTCCACAACACCTTTACCAACGCAATGGTCTTGCCTCGAAGAACCTTACTATCCGAATCCAGAATCTTCACCGGTTCCTCATCATAGGTCAAATTCGGATTCAATTCCACTTCTTCCACAGGCATCACATGTGAAGGATCCGATCTATACCTCCGAAGCATAGAAACATGAAACACATCATGAATCTTTTCCAACTCTTGAGGTAGCCTCAACTTGTACGCAACAGGACCCACACGCTCAATCACCTCGTATGGTCCAATGTACCTAGGGCTCAACTTACCCTTACGGCCAAACCTCATCACCTTTTTCCAAGGCGAAACCTTCAAAAACACACGGTCACCCACCGCATACTCAATCTCCTTACGCTTCAAATCCGCGTAAGACTTTTTCCGGTCAGAAGCTGCCTTCAAACGCTCACAAATGAGCTTCACCTTCTCGGTGGTTCCTTTCAACAAAACCGGCATCGAAACCAACTTCTGACCCGTTTCAGCCCAACAAAGAGGAGTCCTACACTTCCTCCCGTACAAAGCTTCATAAGGTGCCATTTGAATACTAGCCTGATAACTATTGTTATAAGCAAACTCCACCAAAGGCAAATGCTTCTCCCAAGAGCCCTGAAACTCAATCACGCAACACCTCAACATATCCTCCAAAACCTGGATAACACGCTCGGACTGACCATCCGACTGAGGATGATAAGATGTACTGAAATTCAACTGTGTACCCAAAGCTTGATGCAAACACTGCCAGAAACGCGATGTAAACCTCGGATCCCTATCCGACACAATCGACTTAGGCACATCATGCACCCGCACAATCTCAGCAATGTACAGCTCCGCAAGCTTATCCAAAGAAAATGTAGTATGCACAGGAAAGAAATGCGCACACTTCGTCAGGCGATCCACAATCACCCACACTGAATTCTTCTTCGATGGTGACAAAGGTAAACCAGATACAAAATCCATGGTAATCCTTTCCCACTTCCATTCAGGAATTCTCAACGGTTGCAACAACCCTGAAGGAACCTGGTGCTCAGCTTTTACTCGCTGACACACCATACACTTGCTCACAAACTCTGCAACATCCTTCTTTAAACCCACCCAATAGTACTCATCACGAAGATCTCGATACATCTTAGTACTACCTGGGTGCATAGCAAAAGGACTACTATGACCTTCAGTCAGAATGGCACGCCTCAACTCAGCATCATTGGGCACCACTATCCGACTCCCAAAACACAACACTCCATTATCATTAAAACAGAAATCCGAAGGCCTACCCTCCGCGATATCCTGAACATGCGGTACCAAGGAATCATCCAACAACTGCTTTTCCTTACTCAACTGAACCAAAGATGGTTTCACTTGCAACTCAGCCACAAGACCACCATCACGCGAAATACTCAAACTGGCAAACATAGCCCTCAACTCCACAGCTACCTTCCTACTCAAGGCATCCGCTACAACATTAGCCTTTCCAGGGTGATACTCAACCGTCAAATCATAATCATGAGCAACTCCACCCAATGTCGCTGCCTAAGATTCAACTCCTTCTAAGACATCAGATACTTCAAACTCTTGTGATCTGTGTACACAGTACACTTCTCACCATACATGTAATGTCTCCAGATCTTCAAAGAAAAAACCACCGCAACCAACTCAATGTCATGCGTAGGATAATTGCACTCATGCACCTTCAACTACCACGATGCATAAGCCACCACCTTACCCTCTTGCATCAACACACATCCCAAACCAACATAGGACGCATCACTATACACCACAAACTCTTTCCCTGATTCAGGTTGAACCAAGATAGGAGCTTGCGTCAAAGCTGACTTAAGCTTCTCAAAAGCCTGCTGCCTCGCCTCCGTCCACTCATACTTAACATCCTTCTGCAACAACTTTGTCAACGGTGCAGCAATCTTCGAAAACCCATCCACAAACCTCCGGTAGTATCCCGCCAAACCAAGGAAACTACGAACCTCATGAACAGACTTAGGAACCTTCCAATTCATCACCGCCTCAATCTTCTGAGGATCAACACGAATCCCCTCAGCAGAAACCACATGCCCAAGAAACACCACTTCTCTAAGCCAGAACTCACACTTGCTCAGCTTGGCATAAAGCTGATTCTCCAACAAAGCTTGCAATACAATCCTTAAATGCTCTTCATGCTCCTCCTCAGCACGCGAGTACACGAGGATATCATCAATGAACACCACAACAAACTTATCCAGGTATTCATGAAACACACGATTCATCATGTTCATGAAAGCTGCAGGAGCATTTGTCAAACCAAACGGCATCACAAGGAACTCATAATGCACATACCTTGTCCTGAAAGCTGTCTTAGGCACATCCACATCCTTTACCTTCAACTGGTAATACCCTGACCTCAAGTCAATCTTAGAGAACACAGCTGCTCCCCGAAATTGATCAAAGAGATCATCAATTCTCGGCAAAGGATACCGATTCTTGATAGTCAACTTGTTCTGCTGACGGTAATTAATGCACATTCTCATAGTGCCATCCTTCTTCTTCACAAACAAGACCGGTGCACCCCAAGGTGACACACTCGGCCGAATGAACCCACGATCAAGCAACTCTTGCAATTGCGTCTTCAGCTCCTTCAACTCTTTAGGTGCCATTCTATAAGGGGTAATGGACACAGGAGTTGTATTCTCATACAGCTCAATTCCAAACTCCACCTCGCGATTAGGAGGTAATCCGGGCAACTCCTCAGGGAACACACCAGGGAACTCTTTCACAATCCTGATATCTTGCACACGCAACTCCTTAGAGCTAGGATTCATCACAAAGGCTAGATAAGCTTCACAACCTTGCCTCAGCATCCGACTCGCCTCCAAGGTAGACACCACATTGGCAAGAAATTTCACATTCTCACCAACCACAACTACCTCATAATCATCCGCAAGCTTCAGCGAAACTCGCTTATTCTCACAATCCACTACAGCACGATGCTCAACAAGCCAATCCATACCAAGGATCACATCAAAACCATAGAAAGGTAACTCCATAAGATCAACAGGGAAAACATGATCTTGAACAACCAAAGGACATCTTCTATAAAGCTTTCGAGTCACAACAGTCTCACCAAAAGAACTAGTGACACACACACCAACATCCAAAGACTCAACAGGAAAACCAAGCAATTCAGCATGCTCACGCAATATGTATGAGTGCGTAGATCCAGAATCAACCAAGGAAAGTAATGACAAGGATTGCAAAGTAAAAGTACCTGCGATCACATCCGCGTCATTCCTTCCCTCCCGCTGAGCATACACCCTAGCTTGGCCACCACCCTCAGGCTGAATAGCCACAACATGAGCCACACCCCGTCCACCTTCCTCTCTCCGCTGGAAGTTACCACGGCCGCGCCCACGACCTCTCTGTGGTGCCGCAACAACAGGAGCACGCACTTGGCCTCCAGCCAACATAGGACACTCTCTCCTCATGTGATTCGTAGATCCACAGTTCCAGCACGCATTACCAGCCGCCACAACAGGAGCTTGCACCTCCCTCACAGCACGAGGACAATCACGTTTCATATGGCCACGCGAACCACACGTCCAACATGCACTCGGATCAACTCTAGCATTGCCTCCCCGAGCAGGCGCACCACCACCTCGCTTAGCTGAGGACTGATACTTCTTATCACGTCCCCTTTTGTTCCGCTCACCACCAGAACTATATTCGGCTGCTCGCTTACCAGCACTAGAACCAGCATTTCTAGAAGATAAACCCAAGTTCATCTCAATGTCCTTCGCTCGGCCCACCAACACATCGAAATCATCATACTCGATAGCCAGCACATACATCTTTACATCCGTCACTAAACCATAACGGAACCTTTCACACCTCTCCCGCTCATCCGGAACAAGCTCAGGTGCGTATTGACTGAGTCGAACAAACTGAACCTCATACTCAGCCACAGACATGCTCCCTTGGGTAAGAGACATGAATTCCCTCTTCTTTTCATCTAGGTACCTCACACCTAGATACCTTCTCTTGAACGCATTCTGAAAGAACGTCCAAGTTACGTCAACTTCCGCCATCCCAGCGATAGTGGTTGTCCACCACGTATATGCATCATCCTGAAGCAAGGACACTACACAGCCCAGCTTCTGCACATCAGTGCAACTCATCTGACCCAAGATTCTCTTGGTACCTTCTAACCAAGACTCCGAACCCTCAACAGACAAACCCCTGAACTCAGTCCCTCCCAGACTGCGCAAACGTTCCAAGGGTAGTCTAACTCCAGCATCTCCCTGATGCACAGCTCCTTGAGCTCCAGCTATTGCTTCTTGGAAAGCTCCAGCAATAGCTTGTATCAACACCGTCATGTCAGGAACAGCTTGCCCCTGACCAGCCTCAGGTCCAGCGACCCCAGCACCAGCTGCAGCTCCAGCTCCTTCACCCCCAGCACCACCACCACCAGGTGGAGGAGGTAAATCCACCGCACTTTCAACATTCTCTTCATTCTCATTCTCATTCTGAGCCGTAGCTCGCACATTAGTCCTTAACTCTCTACGAGGTGCCATACTCTAACAATGCAATCACAATGCAATAAAACAAAGTCAGGCCCAGCAAGGTAAGCAATCCAAGTACTCAAGCTCATTTCCAATTAAAAACAACATCATTTCATTAGCTTTGATTTGGCAATGGGTACCCTCAACATGCTTCACCACAGCATACACCACATTTGCAACATATTCACAAACCACTCTACATGCTTTCACTCAACAAGCATACCAAGCATACATGCATTAATCACACACATAATCATTCCCAATTACACGAGAACTCAGCTCTGATACCACCAAATGTAACCCCCTTAACCCGGCCCAGACGGATGAACCGAATTAATAAGTTTACACGGGGAAAACCAAAGTCAACCCGAAAGTCAACCTTGATTAACGGCCCTTTTTTTCTTTCTAAACTTGTTTAAATGCATATTATCCCTAAATATGATCATACAAACAGCATACTCAAAGATCATAACCATCATAGAACATTCAGGGACCCAATTGCACAAATTACAACTTTACGGACCAAATTGTAAATTCTGAAAATTACAAGGACTTAACCCAAATTAAAGTTGCCAACTTGGAATTAATTATCTTTCATGCTTCACTGTCAAATTTCAGCTCAAACGGATATCACAAACTCATTCAATTGCAATAACAAGTTTCATGACCAAAATGCAAACTTTTCAAAACATTTAACCATCAAATTCCGAGCCCAACGGTTGGGTGTTCCAAAACAGGAAGGACCTGTTCCGAAACGCGGGACCGTTCCGAAACTGGTTCCGAAACATGGCTTGGCAGTGGCATTTCCGTTCCGGAACGGTTCCTCCCGTTTCGGAACGCCTAGGCCATTTCAGGCCCCTGTTCCGAAACGGTAGCACCCGTTCCGATACGGCCTGCCCAAATTGCAGAAAATTAGTTGGTTTAACACTTAATTGACCTAACAAACATGCTCCGAGTGCAACCATATTATACCAGCAAGTCATATAACATACAAGGAACATAATTGCATCAACCAAACATCAACATGGCATCAATCATGAAAATCCCCAATTCAATAGGCATGCTTCCTACTTATGAAACCATTCAAGCATCATCATACCAAAACCATCTCACAAAGGCCAATTACAAGCTCAAACATTATTAACAACATAAATCCAACTTAGGGAGTTCAAAACATATCCCAAAACATCAACATAGGTCCCCCCATTGCCAAATACCCAAAAGCTAATAGTTTTGAGAAAATATTCACCATACATGAGCTTAAAACCTTCACTTGGATGCTTGGATTCCTTGCTGCCCCAAATGCACTTCAATGCTCTGCATTATTGGTTTAAGAAAAGAGAGAGCGTAAGCAAATAGCTTAGTGAGGAATGCTCATTTAAAACCACACAATAATGCATTTATAAAACACATTTATAAACCTTAGTTCAACATCATTTGTACATGCACATAAACATTTAAAACCAGCAATTCATGCTTCAAGTTCATAACATGTCATATTGGCAACAAGTGATACAGTCAACATAAGATCCACACATGGACTTTTAAACACCATCGTGATCTTACAATTTCCAAGGACCACACATGGACTTTTAAACACCATTGTGTCCTTAACAAGAATCATCCATGGACTTTTAAACACCATGACAAGGACCACACAAGGACTTTTAAACACCTTTGTGTCCTTAACAAGAATCACCCAAGGACTTTTAAACACCTTGGTGTTCTTAAATAACAAGGCTTACACAAGGACTTTTAACCACCTTTGTAACCTTAACCAAGAACCAACCATGGACTTTTAAACACCATGTTGTTCTTAAAATACACAAGATTCACACAAGGACTTTTAACCACCTTTGTGATCTTAACCAAGAACCAACCATGGACTTTTAACCACCATGTTGTTCTTAAATAAACAAGGCTCACACAAGGACTTTTAACCACCTTTGTGACCTTAACCATCACTTGCCAATATGCACCATTAACAACAATATTCCACTGTTTTAAAGCATTGAACAAAGCCATAAACATCATGCATCTTTAAGCATCAAACCACATTAAAACAATGTTCAAAAACAAGGATCTCTTACCTTGAGCATCCTTCAACACATGGCTTATAATCTCAGCAAATAAACATGCTAAATATGCTTTCAAAACAGGATTTAAAACATGCAAACAAACCACATTGCATACAACCAATCCATGGTTCATCAACCAGAGAGTTTTTCCAAAAACTTACTCTTGAACTTAGCTAAGTTGCTTAGACTTATACTAAGCTCCCAAACCTTCAAAACATTGGTTTCAAAGCTGAAAACCAAAATCCACTCACTGATTCCGTTTCGCCACTTACCGAAACACCAATCAAGCTTCCGGATCACCACCACTAGGATCCAAAGATGACTCCCATGTTTTAAACACATCAAAGCAGAGGATTAATGCATCATCATGCATTAATATCTTTAATGAAAGCACCTAAACTCGGTGCTCTCATCCACACTCCATTTTCGGCTACCAAACACAACCGAAAATGCATCCAAACAACTCCACAACACTACCCAGCCAAGATCCATCAAATCTAATCATCCTTAAACATCAATTAACATCCAAAAAGAATCTAACCACGCCCTTATACCTCCAACTATAGCAGAACATCAAGATCACACCAAAAACAACCAAGAACTCAAGCTAAACTTAGGAAAATCAACCTATCCGGGATTGCATTAATTAAACCTCAATTTCTCATCAATTTAACATTCATTTAACATCAAAAAGACACCTCAAATCACTGCTCAAACAGATCATACGAATTTTACCTAAAATCAATCAAATCTTGCATTTAAAAGCCAAGATCAAGAACACATCTATAAAACCTTTTATAAAACATAAACTAAGGATTGAGAACTTGGGAATTTCAGTAAAGAACTGAGAGTTTAGAGGAGAAGGACGTTCTTACCTCCAAACTTGAGTTTTCTCCCTTTTTGGAACCAAATTCTTGAAAATCCACTTAGCAAATGCAAAGGTTTTGTTGAAGAGATGATTGAAGATCAAAAGAGAATTGAAATGAGTTATTTAGGTGACAAAATCAGAGGGAAAAGCTCTGGAGAAAGATGTTTGGTTTGAGAGAAAAGATGAGAGAAAATGAAAATGAAAAATGTGGAAAAGTTAGTTGGAAACTTAGGAAAATATATTCCCTCTCTTTTTCCTTATTTTAAAACCATTAATTAATCATTTAATATTTTAGAAAAATCTGGAGAAACTCCCATTGGGTAAATAGCTCCTTAAAGATTCAAAGTTTCAATCCTTTTTAAAATAGTCACACAGTTTTCAAAAATTACATTTTGGTCACTAGCCAAAATGTCACCCTTCCAAACCTCATTTTGTAAAATTGATTTCACCACACTCTTATATATAATAAAAGAGGATTTTAAGACATTTTTCCATATTTTTAATGCAACCCGAACTAGGCTTTCCTAAATTCACTCTTATATATTCGAACCGCTCTCCGACCGGTCCGGTCCAAACCCAAAACTTCTAAGCCCAAAATTGGGGCGTTACATTACCTCTCCTTATTGCTCGTACTAGATTGCATGCTTATGACTAGCATGAAGTATAGTAGAGTAGATTTGTACCATTGAGGTTTGTAAGCTCAACGCTAGAAATCATTGTTTCTGTGCGTAGGTTGATCGCTGGATCATGGGTTCGGGGAGCACTATCAATACGAGATTCCAGCATGTAATGGTTTTCAGAGTACGATACTGGCATTTAGTGGGATATGTATTCATAGGACCTTACGTTGTCGAGTTTGTAATTCTTACTTTTGAAATTGTATTAATCAAGTCAATTTTTTAAATGTTTTAAATTAAAGTGGAGCTCCTCTGTAACGATTTTAATTGTTTATCTATGTTTTCAACTATTGGATCTAAATGTTTTCGAAATACCTTGTTTGTGCTAAATTTTGTTGCAAAGTTTTATGGTTTGGGTTGGGCTTGAGTCCCAAATGTGACATTTGTGTTGAGGGTGTTACAATAGTGGTATCAGAGCTTAGGTTTAGCTGGTTCTAGGAAACCCTAGGGTGGTATATGTGTTTTAATAAAGTGTCTAGTGAATACAAGCCCTTAAATTGAGTTCGTACTCCTTAAGGATAGAATCTTGATGGTGCCTCCAAAGTTGTTACGTCAAGATGGTTATGATCGTGGCTTAGAATGGCCGAGTTAAGTGTTGAGAGACTCATGGGAGCTATTTTGGAGGTGAGGATGCCCCAAATTTTTGAGTTACGAGTTAGTTGAACGATGTTGGAGTTGAGGATGTGTCCTTCTCCCTCAACCTGAATGGTGTCTTCATTTCTTGTTGGGGAACGTTAAGAGACTTTGTGGTAAGGAATCTTCCTCGTTATGTGTGAATAATGGTTGTGTTTTGGGTGTGGATAATCCTCTCTCGAAATCGATCAGTGGACGCATGTTGGTTGGAGGACCCTTTGTCCGCTTAAAAGGAGTCTCGTTGAGACTTGGGAAGTATCATCGTCCTTTCTAAGGGCATTTCTCGGAGATAGTAGATTCATGTTCTACTAGTTTGATAGAATGTGACCGAAGTTAGATGTTCTACATGTTTGATGGAGCTACTTCTTGAGAGTTGTTGCATCTCAGAAATTGCTTTCGTTAATCAAACGTGATGCTAGCCAGTAATGTCGAGAGTGGGCTTGAGGCTCCGAGACCTCGAGGGAACCCTAGATTTGGCAATGAGAATGTTGAATCGCTGCCCTCCTACCATGATTTTCGTAGTGGTTATTTAGAGTATAAGACAATAGGGTTGTGGGGTATGTTTGACTGTTTGGTAGATGCCAACGAGTGTATTTCAATGCTCACGAGCTTTTAGACTATCAAAAATTTTGTTTATGTTTTTGGGAGGAGTCTTCAAGACTTCCTTACTATCAAGGAACTAAGTGGATGCTGAGGAAAGGTCGAGTGGGACGCGGGTGACCATCGCCCTTGTTAGAGGACACCGATCCAGTTGAGAAAGTTAGAGGTTCAGTTGTGAAGGTGCAACCCGAATGAGGTTCAGTTGTCTTAGTGTTTCGCCCAAGGAAGAATCGAGGTTGTTCGCTAGTAAGAAGTTGGTTCGTTGAGGTAATTTTTAAACCGTTGATAGCTTGTTATGCAACAATGAGGGGCTGTTACGCGTCTCCTAAGGTAGATGACTCGTTTAATCGATTGCGAAGTACACGTGTGTTTTCCCGGATTGGTTCAAGGATAAGATGGTTTCGATTAAAGTGTTAAAGGCTTGTAGTTTTTAAATGAATTTTGGAATGAGGATTTCTCACTTTAAAGTGTGTCGTGGTGTTGATTGATGTCTGAAGTGATGTTTCAGCGATGATAGGGTAGGGCCACCATATTGTCTCACGAATTTAAGTTTGATGTTTTGTGTGACACCTATGATTGTATAAGGAATATGGAAAGATGGGCGTTGGTGAGTTAATTACCTGAATGCCCTTGTGTGTAGAAAAGGTTAGTTATCAAGTAATCAGTTAAGGAATCAAGGGTTTGAGACTTCGTAAATGCTTTTAATTTGTATCACATTTTCCTTGAGGCAAGAAGAGGAACATTGGTGGAGATCCAAGCTGCGTGAGATCGTTTTGTTGTGATAGTGGTGCTGACTTGATTAAAGTCGAGTAAGATCTCGAGATCTTCGAGGATGTTTTATTGTTTTGCCAAGGCTGTATTTTTGTGCTAGAAAAGGGAATGTTGTGTTCACCTTAAAAATGTGAAATTTTGGGTACTTGATCTTTAAGGAATTTGAGAGTTAGACAATGACGCGAGTCGAAGTAATTAAGAGACGTTGATCGTGTGTGATCGATCACCACCTAAGTAAAGTGAACTTGACAAGTTATCGATTGTACGGAGTTAGTTCGAGTTAGATTATCATGATGGCCATGTGGGGTGATCAAGGATCGCAAGTGATGGTCGTGTAAGGGAGTACCGATGCTATCTCCATGTGATAACGGTACTCAATTCATCTAGTGTTGGTGCTGATTGGTCAGTATTGGTACCCATGTGTTTGTTAGTTAAGCTTCGAGTTAAAGATCGATTTGCTCTAAAAGCCGCAGGATGTAGCATCTGATTATAATTAAGAGGACACAATTTCATGATTGGATTTAGGTCTGATTGGTTCTGGTGGGCTTTGAGATCTTATAGTTTAGAGAAAGACATGTCAAGGCAAGAGATGCTTCATATATGGTACTGTAGTTAGAATATGGTGAGATTTTGAGAGCGACAATTTGTACCTATCTTTCGTCGCGTGTTTTGGGAGACACTGTGGAGTCGTGTGTTTGTGATAGTGATAAGTTGTTGACTTGCCATCAGTTGGGAATCTAACATCGAGTTCTTCAGTGTTGTTGTGATACTTTGATGTTCCCTAGTGGAAATTAAATGGATGATCGTGGATCTTGTAAAAGATGTCATAAAGTTAGAGTCTCCTTCAGAGAGTCACCATGAGAAGAATCGTTTCGTTTTGGTTGCAACGACTTTTTAACCTCCTATTCTTTTTAGATCATACGGAGTTGTGGAATGATTTTGTGTGCAATAATCTTTTGGATTATACAACACAAGTTAAGTTTCTTGATGACGTATCCGTATGACACTTTGACAAAGTACTACTGAGTTATTTCATGCCTTTAGTAATGCATTGAGTGGGAATGGATTCCTTTAAAAGAAAGAATCAGTGGAGATTTCAGTCGTACCGTTTGAAAGCAAGAGCTTTAATTGCTAAATATGGTGAGAGATCAGAGTTGCACAGTGGGAAATGTGTGAGGTCTTGGGAGAGTCAATGAAGTTTCATTATCTTCTGTTGAGTATTGGGTGCAAATTTCGAGGATGAAATTTCCTTAAAGGAAGGGAGAGTTGTAACAACCCAATTCTCGGGTTAGTGAATCAGTTCTTAGGCCCCGTGTTATTAACCTTTATCTTGGAAGACTAAGTTAAGAGCTTTTAAGTTTTGGCCCATTGTTTTGGGCAGAATGTTTTGAATTTTAAATAGGTAAAGGTGGTTGAAAAAAATAGAAGATATTATGAGGAGAAAGAAGATGAAAAAAGGTGAAAAGTGGATAGTGGGAGAGAAAGAAGAGGAAAGGAGAGGAAAGTTAAGGGAGGACTTTTGAAACTCCAATCTATCGAGATTCGGTCGTCTGGTGTCGTCATCTCCACCACAAGATAGTTGAATTAGGCATTCACCGTCGTTGTTCGGCCACTAGAAGCTGCCACCGCCTGCGCGTGGGCCACGTCCGGCTGAGCTAAAGTTGTTGTAAGAGCTGGGCTCAAGTCGTTGAACCAGACGTTTGAGTTGGCCTGCCAGCCGCTGTGCCGTTAACCGCCATTGATCGTCGCCGTTGCCGTTGACCGATGTTGACCATTGACCGGTGTTGACTTTTTCTAAAGGACCTTGCCCGGGGGTTTCTCGACGTTTTGAGTTCGTGGTGCAATCTGTTTTGCCATATTCGAACCCGATAAGTTGTTTTTACGCGTTTTATCCCCTAAAGTAGTCCGATAGTGTGAAATGATATATGTTGTCGTATTTGTTTTATCCGAGGATTTGGTGCATTCGAATATTGGAATCAAAGATATGTTTGGAGGAGCATCGATGGGGATTTATCGTTTTGACTTAAGGTTAGTACACCTCGAACTCCTATTGCTTCATGAGCATCATAAATATAATTGCATTGCGAATTAGTATCTCTAAGATAAATAGATGATGAATATTGTAACACCCCAATTTTGGGCTTAGAAGTTTTGGGTTTGGACCGGACCGGTCGGATCGCGGTTCGAATATAAAGGGTGATTTTTAGGAAAGCCTAGTTCGGGTTGCATTAAAAATATGGAAAAATATCTTAAAATCCTCTTTTATTATATATAAGAGAATGGTGAAATCAATTTTACAAAATGAGGTTTGGAAGTGTGACATTTTGGTTTAGTGACTAAAATGTAATTTTCGAAAACTTGGTGACTGTTTTAAAAAGGATTGAAACTTTGAATCTTTAAGGAGCTATTTACCCAAGAGGAGTTTCTCCAGATTTTTCCTAATAATAATCAATTTAATTAATGGTTTTAAATAAAAGGTAAAAGGGAGGGAAAAAGATATTTTGTCATAACTAACTTTTCTCCAAAATTTTCCATTTCTTTTCTCTCAACCCAAACACTTTTCTCCAGCAAATTTCTCTCTGATTTTGACATTCAAAGATGAGATTTCAACCTTCATTTGATCCCTAATCTTTTCTACATCAAAACCTTAGCATTTGCTTATTGGATTTTCAAGAATCTTGGTCCCAAAAAGGGAGAAACTCACATTTAGAGGTATGAACGTCCTTCTCCTCTAAATACTCAGTTCTTTACTGAAATTCCCAAGTTCTCAATCCTTGATTTGTGTTTTATAAAAGGTTTTGTAGTTGTGTTCTTGATCTTGGCTTTAAAATGCAAGATTTGGTTAATTTTTGATGAAATTCGTATGAAATGGTTGGGTACTGTTTTGAGGTGTGTTTTTAATGTTAATTGGATGTATAAGTGATGAGAAATTGAGGTTTAATCAATGCAATCCCGAATAGGTTGATTTTCCTAAGTTTTGCTTGAGTTTTTGGTGGTTTTTGGAGTGATCTTGGTGGTCTGCTATAGCTGGAGGTATAAGGACGTGATTAGATCCTTTTTGGATGTTAATTGAGGTTTTTGAATGATTGGATTTGATGGATCTTGGATGGGTAGTGTTGTAGTGATGTTTGGATGTGATTTCGGTTGTGTTTGGTAGCCGAAATGTGAGTGTTGATGAGAACAGCGAGTTTAGGTGTCTTGGTTGAAGATATTAATGCATGATGATGCATTAATCCTCTGCTTTGATGTGTTTAAAACAGGGGAGACATCTTCGGATCCTTGTGGTGTTGATCTGGAAGCTTGATTGGGGTTTCGGCAAGTGGCGAAACGGAATCGGTGAGTGAAGTTTGGTTTTCAGCTTTGAAACCAATGTTTTGAAGGTTTGGGAGCCTAATTTAAGTCTAAACAACTTAGCTAAGCTCAAGAGTAAGTTTTCGGAAAAACTCTCTTGTTGATGAATCATGAGTTGGTTGAATGCAAAGTGATTTGTTGCATATTTAAATTCTGTTTTTGAAAGCATATTTGAGCATGTTTATTGCTGGTTTTATAAGCCATGAATTGAAGGATGCTCAAGGTAAGGGATCCTTGTTTTGAACATTGATAAATGTGGTTTTGATGCATAGTAATGCATAATGGTTAATGGCTTTGATTTATGCTTTAAAACAGTGGATTAATGATGTTAAATGATGTATATTGGCAAGTGATGTGTTGGTTTTAAAGTATTTGAATCGGATATAGTTAGCCGGCTATAGGATTGGGTGCACCATGAATAAAGTCGCCTTGGATGTTGAGGGGTTGTGATTGTACCATGCTCCATCCAAGTACACTAACGAGATGGTTAAGAACACCATGGTAGTTAAAAGTCCATGAGTGGGTCTTGTGTTAAGGTCATCATGGTGGTTAAAATTCCATGTGTGGACCTTGTGTATTGTTAAGGTCAAAATGGTGGTTAAAATTCCATGTGTGGACCTTGTGTTTGGTTAGATCACAATGGTGGTTAAAAGTCCATGTGTGGATCTTGTGTTGTATGTTCCGTGATCTCGTTAGTGATGTTATACAACTACTAATGAGTGATGCGGAGGGGTTGTGATTGTACCATAGTCTCCATCACGGGTGTTGAGGGGTTGTGATTGTACCATGCTCCACCTTGAGATTGGTAGTGTGTATGAAGCGTAGGGACAACGCTTGTAATCCGCGTATCCGATTGTTGTTGTTGGTTGTCAATTGTGTTTTGGAAATGGTTATGGTTATCACTTGAAAGCCAATATGACATGTTAATGATTTGAAGCATGAAATGCTTGGTTTGTATGCATATGTGCATGATCAAATATGGTTTAAACTAAAGGTTTTGAAAAGGAGTTTTATAAATGCATTATTGTGATGTTTTAAATGAGCATTCCTCACTAAGTTATGTGCTTACGCTCTCCCTTTCCTTAAACCAATAATGCAGAGCATTGAAGTGCTTAAGGGCAGCAAGGGGGTCAAGAATCCAAGTGAAGAACTAAGCTCATGTATGGTGAATGTTTTTCTAACACTATTAGCTTTTGGGAATTTGGCAATGGGGAACCTAACTTGTGTTTTTGGGAGATGTTTTGGACTCCCTAAGTTGGTTTTATGCTTTTGATGATGATGGAACATGTAAATGGCCTTTATGAGGATTGTTTGGTGTTTTGATGCTTGGATGGTTTTCTACATAGGATGCATGCCTATAGAGTTGGGATTCTCTTTGATTGATGCCATGTTCAAGTTTGGTTGATGCTTGTATGTTCCTTAAGTATATGATGACTTGCTGGTATGATTTGAGGGCCTTTGGAATATGTTTGATTGGTCGAAAGCATGATAAACCAGCAAAATTTCTGCAATCTGGGCAGCCTGTTTCGGAACAGGAGCTACCGTATCGGAACAGGGGGCCTGAAATGGCCTTGGCGTTCCGAAACGGGTGGAGCCGTTCCGGAACGGTTTTGCCACTGCCAAGCCCTGTTCCGGAACTTGTTTTAGAACGGTCCCGCGTTTCAGAACGGATCATCCCTGTTCCAAAACACCCGACCGTTGGGCACTGAAATTGACGGTTATATGTTTTGAAATCTTTGCGTTTTGGTCCTGAACTTGGTCTATGCAATTGAATGAGTTTGAGATGTCCGTTTGGGTTGAATTTTGGCAGAGAAGCATGAAACTTGACTAATTTCATAATGGTAACTTAAAAGTTGGTTAAGTCCTTGTAATTTCCAGAATTTACGTTTTGGTCCCTAAATTCATGATTTGTGCAATCGAGTCCCTAAATGTTTTCTGATTGTGGTGATCTTTGAGTATGTTGATCTTATGAACATATATTAGGGTTAATGTGCATTTAGACAAGATTAAAAAGAAAAAAAAGGGTCGTTAATCAAGGTTGACTTTCGGGTTGACTTTGGTTTTCCCCGTGTAAACTTCTTAATTCGGTTCAACCGTCTGGGCCGGGTTAAGGGGGTTACTTTTGTTGGTATCAGAGCTGAGTTCTCGATGTATTTGGGAATGGTTATGTGGGTGATGAGTGTATGTATGCTTTGTGTGCTTGTTGAATGAAAGCATGTTGTGTGAATTGTAAGTATGTTGCAATTGTGATGAATGCTGTGGTGAAGCATGTTGGAGGGACCCATTGCCAAATCAAAGCTAATGTAATGATTTGTTTTAAATTGTAAATGAGCTTGAGTACTTGGATTGCTTACCCTTTTGGGCCTGACTTTGTTTATTTGCATTGTGATTGCATTGTTTAGTGAATGACACCTCGTAGAGAAATGAGGATTAATACGTGAGCTATGGCTCAAAATGAGAATGAGGAGAATGTTGAAAATGTGGTGGATTTACCTCCTCCGCCTGGTGGTGGTGGTGCTGGGGAAGAAGGAGCTGCTGCTGGTGCTGGTGTTGGGGTCGCTCGACCTGAAGCTGGTCAGGGGCAAGCTATTCCTGACATGACAATGCTGGTACAAGCCATTGCTGGAGCTTTTCGAGCGGCAGTAGCTGGAGCTCAAGGAGCTGGGCATCAGGGAGATGCTAATGCTAGACTACCTTTGGAACGTTTGCGCAGTCTGGGAGGGACTGAGTTCAGGGGTTTGTCTGTTGAAGGTTCTGAGTCTTGGTTGGAAATTACCAAGAGAATCTTGGGGAAAATGAATTGCACTGATGTGCAGAAGCTGGGCTGTGTGGTATCGTTGTTGCAGGACGATGCTTACACTTGGTGGACAACCACTATCTCTTGGATGGCAGATGTTGATGTGACATGGACGTTCTTTCAGAACATATTCAAGAGAAGGTACCTGGGTGTGAGGTACTTGGATGAAAAGAAGAGGGAATTCATGTCTCTCACTCAAGGGAGCATGTCAGTGGCTGAGTACGAGGTACAGTTTGTTCGACTCAGTCAGTACGCACCTGAGCTTATCCCTGATGAGCGGTAGAGGTGTGAACGGTTCCGTTATGGTTTGGTGACGGAAGTGAAGACTTATATGCTGGCTGCTGAGTATAATGATTTTGATGTGCTGGTTGGTAGAGCAAAGGACATTGAGATGAATTTGGGCTTATCTTCTAGAAGTGCTGGTAAGAGAGTTGCTGAGTATAGTTCCGGTGGTGAACGGAACAAGAGGGGACGTGATTGGAAGTTTCAGTCTTCAGCTAGGCGAGGTGCTGGAGAGCAAGGTGCGCTTGTTCAGGGAGACAAGGCAAGAGCTGATCCGAACACATGTTGGACGTGTGGATCGCGTGGACATCTGAGGCGTGATTGTCCTCGAGCAGCGAGGGAGGTTCAGGCTCCTGTTGTGGCGGCTGGTAACTCGTGCTGGAACTGTGGATCAGCGGATCACATGAGGAGGGAGTGTCCTCTGTGTGCCGGTGGTGGCCAAGGACGTGCTCCTGGAGTTGTTGCACCACAGAGAGGTCGTGGGCGCGGCCGTGGTAATTTCCAGCGTAGAGAGGAAGGTGGACGGAATGTGGCTCATGTTGTAGCTGTTCAGCCTGAGGGTGGTGGCCAGGCCAGAGTGTATGCTCAGAGGGAGGGGAGGAATGACACGGATGTGATCGCAGGTACTTTTACTTTGCAATCCTTATCATTACTTTCCTTGATTGATTCTGGATCTACACACTCATACATATTGCGTGAGCATGCTGAATTGCTTGGTTTGCCTGTTAAGTCTTTGGATGTTGGTATGCGTGTCACTAGTTCTTTTGGTGAGACTGTTGTGACTCGAAAGCTTTATAGAAGATATCCTTTGGTTGTGCAAGATCATGTTTTTCATGTTGATCTTATGGAATTGCCTTTCTACGGTTTTGATGTAATCCTTGGTATGGATTGGCTTGTTGAGCATCGAGCTGTAGTGGATTGTGAGAATAAGCGAGTTTCGTTGAAGCTTGCGGATGAGTATGAGGTAGTTGTGGTTGGTGAGAATGTGAAGTTTCTTGCCAATGTGGTGTCTACATTGGAGGCGAGCCAGATGTTGAGGCAAGGTTGTGAAGCTTACCTAGCTTTTGTGATGAATCCTAGCTCTAAGGAGTTGCGTGTGCAAGATATCAGGACTGTGCGAGAGTTTCCTGGTGTGTTTCCTGAGGAGTTGCCTGGATTGCCTCCTAATCGCGAAGTGGAGTTTGGGATTGAGTTGTATGAAAACACAACTCCAGTGTCCATTACCCCTTATCGTATGGCACCTAAGGAGTTGAAAGAGCTGAAGACGCAATTGCAAGAGTTGCTTGATCGTGGTTTCATTCGGCCGAGTGTGTCACCTTGGGGTGCACCGGTCTTGTTTGTGAAGAAGAAGGATGGCATTATGAGAATGTGCATTGATTATCGTCAGCTTAACAAGTTGACTATCAAGAATCGGTATCCATTGCCGAGAATTGATGATCTTTTTGATCAATTTCGGGGAGCAGCTGTGTTCTCTAAGATTGACTTAAGGTCAGGGTATTACCAGTTGAAGGTGAAGGATGTGGATGTGCCAAAGACAGCTTTCAGGACGAGGTATGGGCATTATGAGTTCCTTGTGATGCCGTTTGGTTTGACAAATGCTCCTACAACTTTCATGGACATGATGAATCGTGTATTTCATGAATACCTGGATAAGTTTGTTGTGGTATTCATTGATGATATCCTCGTGTACTCGCGTACGGAGGAGGAGCATGAAGAGCATTTGAGGATTGTGTTGCAAGCTTTGTTGGAGAATCAGCTTTATGCCAAGCTGAGCAAGTGTGAGTTCTGGCTTAGAGAAGTGGTGTTTCTTGGTCATGTGGTTTCTGCTGAAGGGATTCGTGTTGATCCTCAGAAGATTGAGGCGGTGATGAATTGGAAGGTTCCTAAGTCTGTTCATGGAGTCCGTAGTTTCCTGGGTTTGGCAGGATATTATCGGAGATTCGTGGATGGGTTTTCAAAGATTGCTGCACCATTGACGAAGTTGTTGCAGAAGGATGTTAAGTATGAGTGGACGGAAGCGAGACAACAGGCTTTTGAGAAGCTTAAGGCAGCTTTGACGCAAGCTCCTATCTTGGTTCAACCTGAGTCAGGGAAAGAGTTTGTGGTGTATAGTGATGCGTCCTATGTTGGTTTGGGATGTGTGTTGATGCAAGAGGGTAAGGTGGTGGCTTATGCGTCGCGGCAGTTGAAGGTGCATGAGCGCAATTACCCTACGCATGACATTGAGTTGGCTGCAGTGGTTTTTTCTTTGAAAATCTAGAGACATTACCTGTATGGTGAGAAGTGTACTGTGTACACGGATCACAAGAGTTTGAAGTATTTAATGTCTCAGAAGGAGTTGAATCTTAGGCATCGACGTTGGGTGGAGTTGCTCAAGGATTATGATTTGACGATCGAGTATCACCCGGGTAAAGCTAATGTTGTAGCGGATGCCTTGAGTAGGAAGGTAGCTGTTGAGTTGAGGGCTATGTTTTCCAGTTTGAGTATTTCGTGTGATGGTGGTCTTGTGGCTGAATTGCAGGTGAAACCATCTTTGGTTCAGTTGATTAAGGAAAAGCAGTTGTTGGATGATTCCTTGGTACCGCATGTTCAGGATATTGCGGAGGATAGGCCTTCGGAATTCTGTTTTAATGATGATGGAGTATCATGTTTTGGGAGTCGGATAGTAGTGCCCAATGATGCTGAGTTGAGGCGTGCTATTCTGACTGAAGGTCATAGTAGTCCTTTTGCTATGCACCTTGGTAGTACTAAGATGTATCGTGATCTTCGTGATGAGTACTATTGGATGGGTTTAAAGAAAGATGTTGCTGAGTTTGTAAGCAAGTGCATGGTGTGTCAGCGAGTTAAGGCTGGGCATCAGTTTCCTTCAGGGTTGTTACAACCGTTGAGGATTCCTGAATGGAAGTGGGAAAGGATTACCATGGATTTTGTATCTGGTTTGCCTTTGTCGCCATCGAAGAGGAATTCGGTGTGGGTGATTGTGGATCGCTTGACGAAGTGTGGGCATTTCTTGCCTGTGCATACTACGTACACTTTGGATAAGCTTGCGGAGCTGTACATTGCTGAGATTGTGCGGCTGCATGGTGTGCCAAAGTCGATTGTGTCGGATACGGATCCGAGGTTTACATCGCGTTTCTGGCAGTGTTTGCATCAGGCTTTGGGCACGCGGTTGAATTCCAGTACATCTTATCATCCACAATCGGATGGACAGTTCGAGCGTGTTATTCAAGTTTTGGAGGATATGATGAGGTGCTGCGTGATTGAGTTCCAGGGCTCTTGGGAGAAACATTTGCCTTTGGTGGAGTTTGCCTATAATAATAGTTATCAGGCAAGTATTCAAATGGCACCTTATGAAGCTTTGTACGGGAGGAAGTGTAGGACTCCTCTGTGTTGGGCTGAAACGGGTCAGAAGTTGGTTTCGATGCCAACTTTGTTGAAAGGAACCACCGAGAAGGTGAAGCTTATTTGTGAGCGCTTGAAGGCAGCTTCTGATCGGCAAAAGTCTTACGCGGATCTGAAGCGTAAGGAGATTGAGTATGCGGTGGGTGATCGTGTGTTTTTGAAGGTTTCGCCTTGGAAAAAGGTGATGAGGTTTGGCCGAAAGGGTAAGTTGAGCCCTAGGTACATTGGACCATACGAGGTGAATGCAAGATTTGGTTAATTTTTGATGAAATTCGTATGAAATGGTTGGGTACTGTTTTGAGATGTGTTATTAATGTAAATTGGATGTATAATTGATGAGAAATTGAGGTTTAATCAATGCAATCCCGAATAGGTTGATTTTCCTAAGTTTTGCTTGAGTTTTTGGTGGTTTTTGGAGTGATCTTGATGATCTGCTATAGCTGGAGGTATAAGGACGTGATTAGATCCTTTTTGGATGTTAATTGAGGTTTATGAATGATTGGAATTGATGGATCTTGGCTGGGTAGTGTTGTAGTGATGTTTGGATGTGATTTCGGTTGTGTTTGGTAGCCGAAATGTGAGTGTTGATGAGAACAGCGAGTTTAGGTGTCTTGGTTGAAGATATTAATGCATGATGATGCATTTATCCTCTGCTTTGATGTGTTTAAAACAGGGGAGACATCTTCGGATCCTTGTGGTGTTGATCCGGAAGCTTGATTGGTGTTTCGGCAAGTGGCGAAACAGAATCGGTGAGTGAAGTTTGGTTTTCAGCTTTGAAACCAATGTTTTGAAGGTTTGGGAGCTTAGTTTAAGTCCAAACAACTTAGCTAAGCTCAAGAGTAAGTTTTCGGAAAAACTCTCTTGTTGATGAATCATGAGTTGGTTGAATGCAAAGTGATTTGTTGCATGTTTAAATTCTGTTTTTGAAAGCATATTTGAGCATGTTTATTGCAGGTTTTATAAGCCATGAATTGAAGGATGCTCAAGGTAAGGGATCCTTGTTTTGAACATTGATAAATGTGGTTTTGATGCATAGTAATGCATGATGGTTAATGGCTTTGATTTATGCTTTAAAACAGTGGATTAATGATGTTAAATGATGTATATTGGCAAGTGATGTGTTGGTTTTAAAGTATTTGAATCAGATATAGTTAGCTGGCTATAGGATTGGGTGCACCGTGAATAAAGTCGCCTTGGATGTTGAGGGGTTGTGATTGTACCATGCTCCATCCAAGTACACTAACGAGATGGTTAAGAACACCATGGTGGTTAAAAGTCCATGAGTGGGTCTTGTGTTAAGGTCATCATGGTGGTTAAAATTCCATGTGTGGACCTTGTGTATTGTTAAGGTCAAAATGGTGGTTAAAATTCCATGTGTGGACCTTGTGTTTGGTAAGATCACAATGGTGGTTAAAAGTCCATGTGTGGATCTTGTGTTGTATGTTCCGTGATCTCGTTAGTGATGTTATACAACTACTAATGAGTGATGCGGTGGGGTTGTGATTGTACCATAGTCTCCATCACGGGTGTTGAGGGGTTGTGATTGTACCATGCTCCACCTTGAGATTAGTAGTGTGTATGAAGCGTAGGGACAACGCTTGTAATCTGCGTATCCGATTGTTGTTGTTGGTTGTCAATTGTGTTTTGGAAATGGTTATGATTATCACTTGAAAGCCAATATGACATGTTAATGATTTGAAGCATGAAATGCTTGGTTTGTATGCATATGTGCATGATCAAATGTGGTTTAAACTAAAGGTTTTGAAAAGGAGTTTTATAAATGCATTATTGTGATGTTTTAAATGAGCATTCCTCACTAAGCTATGTGCTTACGCTCTCTCTTTTCTTAAACCAATAATGCAGAGCATTGAAGTGCTTAAGGGCAGCAAGGGGGTCAAGAATCCAAGTGAAGAACTAAGCTCATGTATGGTGAATGTTTTTCTAACACTATTAGCTTTTGGGAATTTGGCAATAGGGAACCTAACTTGTGTTTTTGGGATATGTTTTGGACTCCCTAAGTTGGTTTTATGCTTTTGATGATGATGGAACATGTAAATGGCCTTTATGAGGATTGTTTGGTGTTTTGATGCTTGAATGGTTTTCTACATAGGATGCATGCCTATAGAGTTGGGATTCTCTTTGATTGATGCCATGTTCAAGTTTGGTTGATGCTTGTATGTTCCTTAAGTATATGATGACTTGCTGGTATGATTTGAGGGCCTTTGGAATATGTTTGATTGGTCGAAAGCATGATAAACCAGCAAAATTTCTACAATCTGGGCAGCCTGTTTCGGAACAGGAGCTACCATATCGGAACAGGGGGCCTGAAATGGCCTTGGCGTTCCGTAACGGGTGGAGCCGTTCCGGAACGGTTTTGCCACTGCCAAGCCCTGTTCCGGAACTTGTTTCGGAACGGTCCCGCGTTTCAGAACGGATCATCCCTGTTCCGAAACACCCGACCGTTGGGCACTGAAATTGACGGTTATATGTTTTGAAATCTTTGCGTTTTGGTCCTGAACTTGGTCTATGCAATTGAATGAGTTTGAGATGTCCGTTTGGGTTGAATTTTGGCAGAGAAGCATGAAACTTGACTAATTTCATAATGGTAACTCAAAAGTTTGTTAAGTCCTTGTAATTTCCAGGATTTACGTTTTGGTCCCTAAATTCATGATTTGTGCAATCGAGTCCCTAAATGTTTTCTGATTGTGGTGATCTTTGAGTATGTTGATCTTATGAACATATCTTAGGGTTAATGTGCATTTAGACAAGATTAAAAAGAAGAAAAAAAGGTCGTTAATCAAGGTTGACTTTCTGGCTAACTTTTGTTTTCCCCGTGTAAACTTCTTAATTCGGTTCAACCGTCTGGGCCGGGTTAAGGGGGTTACAAATATGCATGTGTGGAGAACGATAGTATGAGTCTCAATAGTCATGAGATGTATGATGATGCATGTCACGGATATGGTGGGACTCATGGAGGCTTTAGAGACCGTGTAGGGTCGTTTGAGATGCTTGTATGATTATTTGATGATTGTTTGACTGATTGAAATAATTGCCATGCCTTGTATGTTTGTTCGAAATGAATTAAAGTGATTCGATGAGAATTATGCTTAAGGGTTAAATGCTCGATTAAATGATTATGAAGCCTGTAATTAATATTAATTAAATAAAAGGTAAACTACCTGGGTGACCACCAAACTATTGGGTCTGACCTGCTTTGACTATCGAACTACAAAAATTCAAAATTCGACCACCCAACTATTTAATTGGACATATTTTGATCACCAGCCGTTAAAATTTTAACGGAAGGGTTACGTGGTTGTTAACAAAAATTTGTATAACTACACATTTTCTCCCTGTTAACCCTTTTTAACTTTACTTTTTCATTCTTCATATTTCTATATATCTGAAAATCCAAAAAAAGTGATTCTAGAGAGAAAATTAAGGGAAAGCTTCAAATCCCAGATCTCTATTCGTTTTCACTTTGAAACCTAGATTTTCATTTTGGAAAAACTGAAAGCAAATGGCACAAAATTCATTGATCTATGCGTTTGTATCTCGCGGAGATGTTATATTAGTTGAGTACACTGAATACAGTGGAAATTTCAATTCCATAGCTCTACAATGCCTCCAAAAGCTTCCTTCTTCCAACAACAAGTTCACTTACAACTGCGATGGTCACACCTTCAATTATCTTATTGATAATAGATACAGTTAAGTTTTTAATTTTGGTTTTCAAGATTTTTTAATTGTTGGTTCCTTGATTTCAAAAGTTTAGATCTTTTCTGAAATGAAAGAGAAGAAGAGTTTGGGGTTTTTTCTGATAGTTGGAAAAAATGGGATGTATGATCTAGAAGGGAAGTTTGGATTTTGGTTTCTGTCGCTGGATAAAATTGCTTCTAGAAATGAAAAATAAATAAAATTATTAAATAAAAAACAAATAATTAAATTTCTCCAATAAGGCGATGACATGTGTTAGCACCTAATTGAATGATTAATTTATTTAATTAAATTAAAATTATGATCAAATTGATAGAATAAGTAACTAATAGAGACCAAATGTGTAGTTATACAAATTTCTATTAACAGCCACATCACCCTTCCGTTTGATTTTAACGGCTGGTGGTCAAAATAGGTCCAATTAAATAGTTGGGTGGTTGAATTTTGAATTTTTGTAGTTCGATGGTCAAAACAGGTCAGACCCAATAGTTGGGTGGTCACTCAAGTAGTTTACCTTTAAATAAATACGTGAGTAAACAAACCCTAACGACTTTCATAAGCTTTAATGATCGAATAAGCGTTGCAATATCAAAATTTGAAGAAATTATGCGAACCCGTGAATAGAGTATCGGTACGAGCTTTAGCAGCATCCGTACGCGATTAGGGGTCGTATCAGTACGGGTCGACCCGTATCGAAACTTTAAAAAATCTAGGATTTCCAATAAGTAATATATGTATTGGTACGCGTATGATTACCAGTATCTAGGGGTACCATTTAGATACTCGTGTTCGAGTAGTGATACCCATTGAGCAGAATGTTTTGTAATGCTAATAAAAGATGAAAATTGATGTGAGATGATAATGAGATAATATGGGTTAATAAGGATAATTAATGAGGATGATTAATGTACACTTTCATAATATATTAACAACTTGGTAAATCAAAATGGGTGACTTGATAATTGATAGAAACTAAAGAGTTTGGTAATCATGTAAATGTTGTGTGTTGGGTGGTAATCGTGTCCATGATATGTGCTGTTTGGACACTTGATTGGTTTTCTTACCTTTGATTGATGGGATCCGGATATCTAGTGAGAAAGTGTTGCAACACCATGGTTAGAGATACCGAATGTATGTTCCTGAAGCTATGTGGCACCATGTCTCTTTCGAAGATGCTTAATGAGAGATACTGAGCATGGATGTACGTTCCTGAAGCTATGTGGTTGTGGGTTCACCCAAATAGTGTACGTTCCCGAAGCTGTGTGGCACCGGGCCTCACTTAGAGTATACATTCTTGAAGCTATGTGGCACTAACCCTCACTCTAGGTTTGTAGTTACGACTTTGTGTGTTGTTGCTCAAATGATCTAGTGTGATCTCGAGTATGGTTGGGCCTTGTGGGCCATGTATGATGATAGCTATTATGAGAGCGTGTGTTTAGGCGACTAGTGGTAGCGCCATGTATTTATTTATCTCTCCTTATTGCTCGTACTAGCTTACACGTTTATGTTTATGATTAGAATGAATATAGTAGAGTAGATGTGTACCACCGGGCTTTAAGGTTAACGTTCAAAATTGTTGTTTCCGTACGTAGGTTGATCGTCGAATTGTGGGTTTCGGGATCACTATGAATACGTGAGTCCAGCATATGGAGTTTTTCAGAGTAAGATACTTGAGTTTAGTGGGCTATGTATTCATTGGACCTTACATGGTTGAATTTGTAATTCTTACTTTTGAAATTGTATTAATCAAGTCAAATGTTTAAATGTTTTAAATCAAAGTGGAGCTCATTTGTAACAATTTTAATTTTTTATTTATGTTTTCAACTATTGGGTCTAAATGTTTTGAAAATACCTTGTTTGGGCTAAATCTAGTTGCAAAATTGTATAGTTTGGGTTGGGCTTGATGCCCAAATATGACATCCGGGTCGAGGGTGTTACAATAGTGGTATCATAGCTTAGGTTTAGCCAGTTCTAGGAAACCCCGAGGTGATATAGGTGTTTTAATAAGGTGTCTAGTGAGTAAAAGCCCTTAAATTAAGTTCATACTCCTTAAGACTAGAATTCTGATAGTGCGTCCAAAGTTGCGACGTCAAGATGGTTATGATCGTGGCCGCGTTAAGTGTTGAGACGCTTATGGGAGTGATTCCGGAGGCGAGGTCGCCATGGATTATTAAGTTGCGAGTTAGTTGAAAGAGGTCAGAGTCGAGGATGTGTCCACCCCCGTCATCTGAATGGTGTCATCGTTACATTTTGTAGACGTTTAGAAGCTTGAGGATACGTTAAGAGAGTTTGTGGTACGGAATCTTCATCGATATGTGTGGATAACGGTTGTGTTGTGTATGAATAATTCACTCTCTAAATCAATTAGTGGACACACGTTGGTTGGAGGACCTTTTGTCCGCTTAAAAAAAGTCTTATTGATACTTGGGAAGTATCATCGCCCTTCTCAAGGGTATTTCTCGAAGTTGGTTGTGACATGTATGGGTCATTCCCATATCCACCATTCTCTATTTTAGATTTCTTCATAGGAATAATCGTTGATTTTGAATTCAAGTAGTGTCAATTAAGCTCGTTTTCTTGCTACTCTTCTTTTAGTATAATTGTTGAAAAAATACGAGTATGTGAAAATTTTAGGGCATATTTTTTATTGGAAAAAAGTGAAGAATCGAATCATGAAATTATGATTTTATATTATACTTTCCTTTATAACGGTATTTTATATGCTCAAAACGATTGAGTGATGAATGAGAAGTTGATTTTAAAAAAATGAAAAGTTTATATCTTATATGGGTGGGGTACCATGTGTGAGACATGTTTATATACAAGATTCGACTTGGTAGCCATTGAATGATTTAGGTTGAGATTGTGTGTTGACTACTGGATCCTCTAGGATTGTGAGCAACGTGAATGTTTGAACTAGTTGGGTCCTTTGGATGCCTGCAGATATTTTAGCACACTACGAAATATTTTTTCTTTTCATATATTAAAAATTAAAAGGACAAATCTTTTAATAATTGAATATTATTTCTAATAATTCTTCTATGTGAAAACCTTATATATACTGTGTAAACCTATTAAGTTTAACACAGACAAAAACACACAAAAGTTTCTCCCTAGTTTCAACCTAATTTTCGGTTATAGAAAATGCAAGGTTATAGTTCATGATATCTCCGAGTTTGCTACTACAGTTTATTATCTTGAAATATAGACAATCGATGTTCTGAAGCATCACAAAAGTCACCACATCTGTCTTAATGAAAATCTCTCGTACATGGCTCAATTGTTCCATTTTCGAATCTACATCCAAGTATTTATTCAAATTTCCTTTTTTTTCATTTCATAAAATTTTCTATAGTGTTGATTTCAGTTAGTTATACATGTATAGAAAATATTTTGATACACAAACTTATGTAAATTAAAGTTTACATGAGCCTTTCAATTTTAGAGTTTAGATATTTAGGTTGTGGTTTAGGAGTTTAGGTTGTAGGGTGTAGATTTAAAGTTTATAGTTAGAATTTAGAGTTCAAAGTTTAGGTTTTAGGGTGTTAGGGTTAGGGATTTAGGTTTTAGATTTTATAGCTTAAATATGAAGGGTTGTGTAATATTTTTACCTAACTTGTGTATCAAAATATAACTATATATATATAATTGTTTCTTGTTATTTTTTGTTTGGGATTACGTATTTTCTAACAATAGCCCTTTTCGGTGTCCTTTCCTATGCTCTAACACTAAAAAATATTAAAAATATTAAATTTTAAGCCATAACCTTAAATTCTAAATCCTAAACTCTACACCCTAAAAATTACACTCTACCCTAAATTTCTTAAACCTTAAATTTAAACCTCAAATCTCAAACTCTAAACCAAATTTTTAGTGTAAGGGCATAACTAGAGGTAAAAAAAAATAAAAAATAAATTATTCGAGAATAGAATCATAAAAAATCAAAACAATTAGTGGAAATCCAACATAGAACCGATAACAATACATGCAATTGCCCAAGCTAGTTTTAATTCTCGATGAATCAAGAATAGGAGACGTCAATTTATTAGTCTCACTAAAACTTGTGAAGTCAGGTGTCAGTAAGGGTTCATTGTTAGATATCTGATCGGATTTAATCTTGTTTTTTTTTTTTTGGATGTCCAGTTTTTCAGATCAATGGTATAGTGATTTATATCCGATCTGAAAAAATTGGTTATCCAGATATTCAGATATCGAATTTAAATGTCGTATTTATGAAATTTTTAGAATTTCGAATATAACAAACAACAAATTGCTAAATATAACAAGATTTACCTCTATGAAAATTTCGATTTTTTTTAATTTTCGGATATAATAAGCATCAAATTGTTAAATATAACAAGATTAATATTCATGAATTTTTGAATTTTTGAATTTTTGGATTATTCGAAACTTGAAATATTGCGTTTTGTATCTGGTCCGAAAAATTTAAAATCGGATCAAATATCTAATCTGAAAATAAAAATTAGATTAGATATCTAAATTTTCGAATCATTTCAACGGATAAAAGAATTAGATTGATTGAATCTTATATTTTTTAACACCCTTAGGGGGCGTTTGGTTCGTGGAAAAGATCATTACCTGGGGGAATGATCTTTTCCGGAATCACATACCCACGTTTGGTTGGAGAGCATTCCCTCCAAAGGGTAATTTTACATTCCCAACAGTAGCAGTTTTTCATTAAAGTGTGGGAATGTGATTCCCTTGAATTTCTTAGGTATTTGTCAATTCCCTCCCCTTTGGACCATATTACCCCTATGTTAATAGATTTTGTTCATATAGATCCTTTGTAAAATTTAATTAGTTGATTAAATATGTGTGGTGTAAATTAATTAAATTTTTATATTTAATATTAATTTAATATTTAAATGGTGTTACAAATATTTAATGTGTTTTTATTAATATTATATTTATGATGTTTATAAGTTATATGTTGCGATAGCATATTGCTTAAAAATTAATAAGTTTAGAGTTGATGTTTTTAATTTTATTTTTATGTTTATGACCTTGTAAAATATTTTAGTAGGTTAAACTTATTATATAAATTCTTATCGGTATTATACAACTTTTAGATTTATTTTATTATTTACTTTAATTTGCTTGACATGTCACAAGTAATAAAAAATTAAAATTTTGAACATATTAAATTTCTAGCATTTAAAAATTTACAAAATATTTTAATAGAGGATAACTAGGGTAAGTAAATATAACATAGTTTTCTTAATAGTCTAAAGGTGATTACAATGTAATATATACAAAGTGATTAAACCCAGGTCTTCTAGGACGAACTTCATCCATTTTTCCACTGAAGACCACTTGTTGGGTTCTTTTAAAGAATAGTTAATATAATAATTATATTAAATATGATAAATATATAATTTTTACAAATTTTAAATAGTGTAACAAAAATAATTCTATTAATTTTTGTGAATGTATTTTTAAGTTAATATTAAAAGTTTAACATGTTAAAAAGAAAATATAACATATGGACAATTTAGTAAATTTTACTTCCAGATAACCTTATATACCTCTAGCCAAACACAACAATCTTACATTCCTACACAATAAACCAAACAAGGTAATGTCATATTCCCAGTAATGTGTCAAGTAATGTTAAATTTCGAGAATCTTATTCCCAAAGGTAATCTTACATTCCATGAACCAAACACACCGGTGTCAGGCTTATACCTCGTATACAGCTCTGACTGGGTATTAAACTAGGGCTCACCCATTTATTAGGGCCTCAGGCTCACGGTAGGGTAAAAAAGTTTGGGAAAGGACAATTCTTTTGGGTATAAGAAAGTGTCCTTTTAAACATTTCAATGTCTACCAATAATATTTATTTTAAGTTGTTTTCTTATATGCGTAAGAATGGACAGTCGACTGATGTTAAACTGATACACATATAAAAAAGTAAGTTACAATTTCATCACTCGATTTTACTTTTACTCCTATGTTGGTTATTAAAACTTAAAAAAATTAAATTTGCTCACTAAACTTTGATATTGTGTCGGTTTTTATTACTCGACCTATCGAAGCTGCTCTGATAAACATGAAAGAAAATTCAAGGTCTGAAGAAGGACGAAACAAGAAAAAGAAATATAAAAGGGAGAGAAAGTTAATAACAAAAAAAAAGATTTATCAAAGAAAAAAATATTATTTCAGACGTCGGACAAAAGAGTTATTGGGCCAGTTCCCTTTAAAGTTTTATATAGCATACATGTTTATCCAAAAAATCATAATAACATCTTCTGAGAAATAACAGAATGAGCTTCATTGGGCCGTTACACTAACCAAATTGCAAACAACCTAACCAATTTAATTGGCTAAAACTGCTGAAATATCTCAATTAAGGGCTGAAATATAGTTAACTTCCAATTAACGTCGCATAACTTTTTTCCGAAAAGAATGTAGATCAAGGTTTATATGCTTTGTTTTAGCATGTAGGACAAGGTTAGCTGTCATTACAATTGTGTTGGTATTATCGCACCAGATCTTTGAAATATCAGTCATTTTCAATCTCGTATTTATCAAGATAGGTTGAACCCATATAACTTCACATAAAGCATCTACGAGACTGCGATACTCTGCCTCTATTGTTGATCTGGACACAGAACGTTTGTAACAACCTAAATTTCGGGTTAATAATTTATACATTGGATTCGGTTATGGGTATCTTGATGTTAAGTATTTAATTTGAAGAATTTAATTTTTGGAAGCTTATTTAAATGGAAATGAGGACTAAAGTGAACAAGGATTTGGTTAGGGGTATATTCTTCTCCATGGGTTTCAACGTGAGAACGGGAGAAAATGCGTATGTTTCTTCCCTTGCTTTTTTTCTTCAAATTCACTTGAAATTTAACTTGGTTTGTGAATATTGATCTTCATCTTATTTTCTTTCATTTGAACATAATATTAATAGGTCAAGTATTCATTTTCTTCCATAAAGGTGGATGACAAGTTAGAGGAAATGAAGGTAAGGATTGAAAGTTTGTTCTTTAAATTCCTTCTTATTTAGTTGGATTTCAGATAAATTTGTGAGATTAAACATTGTTTATCTCATCATTCTCTACCAAATGGAAAGCATGTGACGTGTTAAATAAAATATAAATTTAGAGTGAATTGTGAAAGAAGATGGGTAATTGAGTTGAGCTTTGTATAAACCCTAAAGTATTTCATAAATATTCTTGGGAGATCATATTGTTGGTTTTTAAAGGATTGATTTTAAGAAAGATTCAAGTTTTGTTGGTTAATTAAATTATTTTAGTGATCTTTATTAATCTTTTGGGAAAGTTAATAATCGATTCTATCACTTGTTGGCTTAGTGAAAGAATTGAGAAACTTTTATCACCAAGGTGAAGAGAAAAGTTGCAGGGAATTGGCCGATAGTTGTCCTTGGAGTTTATGCTTAAGGTAAGTACATCTCTGACTCCTTTAATTCTTGAGGATCGTAAATTAATTGTCTTGCTTGATTTTATAATTTTGTTGGGTGTTTATGTGCTAAATATGATTTGAGGATTTAAGTAATGGTTTTGGTGTTAAAAGTAGGATTAAATGACTCTTGGACGCTCTAATATGACTTAGTAACTTTTGGTAACCATTAGGGCCTTCTAGGGGATGATTTGAGACATGTTAGAGTGATTTTTTAGGGATTAAAAGTGGTTTTTAGATTAAGGTTTTGAAACCATATGACAAGGTTTCGATACCGTATGAATTTCTACGAAAAAATTGGATTATGTAGCAAAGGTTTCGAAACCTTTAGAAAGGTTTCGTAACCTCTAGGCAGAGGTTTTCATACCTTTAGAAAGGTTTCCAAATCTCTGGGCAAAGGTTTCCATACCTTGAGGAAATGTTTCAATTCCTTTGGGGAAAGGTTTTTATACCTTTAGGAAGGTTTCCATACCTTATTAAGGACGATGTTGGAAATTATTCTAAATGTTGAGAAATGTTTCGAATGGACATAGAAGTGATGTTTCATCGATTAATGGCTAATGATGTGATTAAGCTCTTCAATAAATGTGTATTCACTAAAGCTGATGGTGTTGATTAATATGTCGATGATAATTCCATAATAAGACTTGAATTGTAGAAATAACTAGATATCTTCAATAATGTACTAAAGGCTTGATAGTGGGGCCTTGGGGCCCTTACCCCGTGACGGGGTGTATCAATGCTCGGGGAGCATTACTTTTCTTATGAATGTTATATAAAGGAATCTGGATACCCAAAAGTAACACTCGATGGCTATGCGTTTTCGAGTGCTACATATTTGTTACTCGATGGCTATGTGTTTCCGAGTGCTATATATTCGTTATTCGATGTCTATATGTTTCTGAATACAAGACTCCCATTACTTGATGGCTATGTTGTTGAGATTTTTTGGGGCTCGATTCGTTCAACCGATCTTGCTCACCAAGTGGTGGAGAGATGGATTTTTGGGTGGAAGGGTTGTGGAAGCTAAAATAAAGATTGACACAATGATTTATAGTGGTTCAACCTTCTAACCAAGGTCTACATCCACTACCTTAGCTCCCCACTAAGGATTTCTTAATCAATCCACTATTGATTCGTCCCCTTTTCTAGGATTAGAAGGAAACCCTTACAATCAATCAAGCTTTCTACCCAAAGCCTTGATTGAAACCCTCTTTACAAAGAGACAATATAAGCAAACTTAAAACCCTCTAATAGGTGTTTGTTTGCACAATTAAGCACTCACCCAAAACCTAAAACACTTGAGCAAATTTGACAATTTTGACTCACTAGTGTTTGTCTATACAATAAATGACAATTTAAGCTCTAAGACAATTTTTGATCATTTGATGTTTGACAATATGAGCATTAGCCTTCTCTTGATGCTTAGAGATCCCTTTTATACTCCCAAATGAGTTTGTAGCCGTTACTAGCCGTTGGGATCATATTGGAGCCGTTGAGGACTTTAATTCCCACCATAAATGCAGTTCTGCAGCTCCCCGTTTCGAAACGCTCGAAGCTGTTTCGAAACACTCTCAATGTAGAAAGAGTCGTTGCAGTCTGTTAGGGTACCCGTTTCGGAACACCCCCTTGTCGTTTCGAAGCGCGTATTGAAACGCTATAGGCCCGTATCGAAACACCTGCATTTGAAAGTTGGTTGGGAAAAAGTCGTTGGGGTATATGACCGTTGTGGTCAATGCCATGTAGGCGTATCGAAACGGCCTAGCCCGATTCGAAACGCTGGGCACAAATCCTGTCCAAGGAAAGCCCGTTTCGATACAAGTATCGAAACGATTTTGCCACTAGAATCCCCTGTTTCGAAACGCCCTAAGGTGTTTCGAAACACCTGGACAGTTTTGTTTAGATTGGCTTTGAAAAACATGAAAAACCCTTTTAAAAGCTTCCCTAAACATAATTTCAAGTTGTTTGGACTTTAGAAATATTTTAAATACTTTTTAAATCAGTCCAAAACATTTTTCAATTATTACATCAAAACATTAGTTCTACAATCTCCCCCTTTTTGATATAATAAAACTCACTTGAAAAATTGTTTGGGATTCTCCCTCTTTAACTTTAAAAATGTGAATAAGAGATTAAAATTTTTAATTCAAATAGAGCTCCCCCTTATTCATTTGAAAATTCAATTTTTCAAACCATTTCTCCCCTTTTTGTTATATCAAAAAGAATTTAAAACATTAAGTTCAAAATAACAATGGAGGTAAAAACTTTGACAAAAATAAGAATTTGGTTTAAAAATGGCTCCCTCTTTCTCAAAGCATCATTAAAAATGTTAGTCCAACATTTATGATCATCTAGTTGAATAAACTAAAAATAAAACAAATAAATGCTAAAACAACTAGATTTTACCAACACTTGAACCCAAGGGAGGATGTGAAGCCTTCATTCTTCAAGTGTTCTTCCTTGTGTGCATGGAGCTCCCCCTCAATGTTTGACTTGTTGAACATCTCCATCACACCTAGCAATAGACAATCAAGTAACTTTTTGGTATCCAAATTGCTTTGGATCCATGAACGTTAGTAGCACAAATTTTAGTCCCCTTTGAAATCCATTTTTCAATGCCATCCTTTTTAATTGAAGTACTAAGTCTTTTTGGGACCCAAATACTTCTAAAACATTTTCCTTTAATAAATCTAGGGGCACTAGATTGTCTAACATAAAAATTTGATTTTCCAAAATTGTTTTTCTTTTCAAGCTCTTTGGAAATCAAATCTTTTTCTTCTTGAACATTTTGAAGCAATTTTTGTAAATCAAAACATTTTAATTCAAACACTTCAAGTTTTGCTTCAAGTTCAAGTTTGGTTTTAGAAAGCAAATCATTTTGAATTTTTAACTTTGAAATCAATTTATTGTTTTTCAAAATGTGGCTTTTAAAATCTAAAATCAAACCATCATAGGCATCTTGTAATTCATCAAAGGAATAAGAACATGAAGTAGATGAATTAGAAGTTACCCTTTAATCTTCTTCGATGGCCATAAGACAAAGGTTGGCTTGTTCATCGTCGGTGGAGTCCTCATCACTCCAAGTAGCCACATGTGCCTTTTTCTTATGGCTTGAAGTGCTTGCCCTCTCCTTTCTCTTGGGTTCTCGTTCAAGCTCTCTCAAAGCTTTCTTCATGAACGGGGCACACTTCTTGAAGAGATGAACTATCTCTTCATCTTCATCATCCTCTTCACTTGAGTAGACATGATGACAAGTGGAGGATTTGAGAGCCATGGCACTTGTATTGATGCCAAGCCCTTTGATTTTCTTCTCTCCCATAGCTCTAACTTCTTCCCTCTTCTTCTCATCCTCTTTGTTCTTCTTCATGATTTGATGAGTAAGGAGAGATCCCATGAGTTCAACAAGCTTCAAAGTCTTCAAATTTTTGGCTTCGATGATGGCGGTCCTCTTTGAGTCCCAAGACTCGGGAAGTGAGTAGATGAGCTTTCGAACAAGCTTTTCTTCCGGGATGGCTTCTCCATAGCCCTTGAGACCATTGGTGATTGTGGAGAACCTATCAAACATCTTCTTGATGTTCTCTTCCGGATCCATTTTGAAGTTCTCATACTCAAGGGTTAGGAGCCCAATCTTGGTCTCCTTGACTTCATTGGTTCCCTCGTATATGACTTCAAGCTTGTCTCATACCTCTTTGGCACTCTCACAAGAAGACATCTTCTCATAGATGGATGGACCAAATGCACAAAATAAAATGTGCAAGGCTTTGAAATTTAGCTCCATCTTCTTGCGATCGTCGACACTCCACTCTGCTTTACTTCTTTGAGGCACGAAAGGACCATCTTCAACTACATCTCATAGCCTGTAATCTCTTGATTTGATGAAGAACTTCATCTTTGTCTTCCAATGGGCATAGTGAGTTCCGTCAAAAAAAGGCGGTTTGTCGATAGAATGTGCCATTAAGCCGGTTGATGAAAAAGTGATCGAGCTTGCCGGATCTTCTCAATAGGATGTGAATCCCCTTCGATTGAGCCAAGCTCTGATACCAATTGTTGAGATTTTTGGGGGCTCGATTCGTTCAACTGATCTTGCTCACCAAGTGGTGGAGAGATGTATTTTTGGGTGGAAGGGTTGTGAAAGCTAAAATAAAAATTGACACAATGATTTATAGTGGTTCAACCTTCTAACCAAGGTCTACATCCACTACCTTAGCTTCCCACTAATGATTTCTCAATCAATTCACTATTGATTCGTCCCTTTTTCTAGGATTAGGAGGAAACCCTTACAATCAATCAAGCTTTCTACCCAAAGCCTTGATTGAAACCCTCTTTACAAAGAGACAATATAAGCAAACTTAAAACTCTCTAATAGGTGTTTGTTTGCACAATTAAGCACTCACCCAAAACCTAAAACACTTGAGCAAATTTGACAATTTTGGCTCACTAGTGTTTGTCTATACAATAAATGACAATTTAAGCTCTAAGACAATCTTTGATCATTTGATGTTTGACAATATGAGCATTAGCCTTCTCTTGATGCTTGGAGATCCCTTTTATACTCCCAAATAAGTTTGTAGCCGTTACTAGCCGTTGGGATCATATTGGAGCTGTTGAGGACTTTAATTCCCACCATAAATGCAGTTCTGTAGCTCCCCATTTCGAAACGCTCGAAGCTGTTTCGAAACATTCTCAATGTAGAAAGAGCCGTTGCAGTCCGTCAGGGTACCCGTTTCGGAACACCCCCTAGCCGTTTCGAAACGCATATCGAAACGCTATAGGCCCATATCGAAATGCCTGCATTTGAAAGTTGGTTGGGAAAGAGTCGTTGAGGTATATGACCGTTGTGGTCAATGTCACGTAGGCGTATCGAAACGGCCTAGCCCGTTTCGAAACGCTGGGCAAAAATCCTGTCCAAGGAAAGCCCGTTTCGATATGAGTATCGAAACGATTTTGCCACTGGAATCCCCTGTTTCGAAACGCCCTAAGGTGTTTCGAAACACCTGGACAGTTTTGTTTAGATTGGCTTTGAAAAACATGAAAAACCCTTTTAAAAGCTTCCCTAAACATAATTTCAAGTTGTTTGGACTTTAGAAATGTTTTAAATACTTTTTAAATTAGTCCAAAACATTTTTCAATTATTATATCAAAACATTAGTTCTACATATGTATTTCCAAGTATGCGATGAACCTTACTCGATGACTATGTGTTTCCGAGTATATGTTGTCCTCTACTTAATGGCTATGTGTTTCCGAGTAGATAGCCCTTGTTACTACCTGATGGCTATGTTTTTCCGGGTACGTAAGTAACGGAAGGACCCAAGTTTGAGGTGGTTCCAGGTTTGACTAATACTATGTTGCTACTTGTCACTTCTTTCGCTCTCATGCCTTATGCTCTATGCTTATCTTTGCATGCTGACTTTTATGAACACCATGAATTATTTTATAGTAGACATGTACCACTGAGCATTGTTAGTTCAGCGTGCGGATGTGTTGTTTTTTCGTACGTATGTTGACATGTCACTCTCTTGGAATAAGCACATCAACGAGGATTTTTCAGTACCGAATCAACATCGAGTACAATACTTTGATTTTAGTTGTAGGGAAATGTATCGATAGGACGTTACTGTCTTGGTCTGTAACTCTTTTATTACCTTATTTTTATATACGGTGTTTAATTTTTACGGAGCTCTATATATATTTTGGATTTGAAACTATAATGAGACTTTTATTTAAATGACTTGTTTTAAAGGTTGATTATAGCTAAACTTGGGTTTTAAATTTTAAAAAAAAAAATTCATGGGTCGGGTATAAAGGTAACCCGAATGTAGCGTCTCGGATCTAGTGGGATCGAGGTGTTACAATGTTGCTTCTTTGAGCTCCAAGACAGTAAGTTGGTATCAAGATAAGTATAATGACCGAATATAGAATGACGATCATCAACATCACTTCCTCATTACGCATAAGAAAAAGCTTGCAAACTCAGGGAGCTGTCAGAGGTGAAAACCAAAGACCAAAGTCTGATGTACCTTTCAAGTACCTCAAAATTCTCCTCACAACTGACCAGTGCGCCTCAGTTGGTTGTTGCATGTATTGTGATACTTTGTTGACAGTAAAAGACACATCTGAACAAATGTGACAAATATAAATATGCTCTTCTACAATGTTGTGATACTATTTCGGATAGGCATATGTTGAACCATCACTTTTCCTGAGCTTAGGAGATACAACAATTGGAGTATCTACTGGCTTAGTATTAGTGAGATTTTTTTAGCCAACTCATCAACAAACTTTTTTTAAGTTAAAAAACCCCAGATATATGCACTGCCTCTATGCCCAAAAAATAATAAACATTACCCAAGTCCTTCAATGAGAACTTCACATCCAAAGCATGGATAACCTAATTAACATGGGCCTTAGAAGTACTTGTCACCAAGATATCATCAACATAACCTGCCACATATAACATGTCAACATCTTTACGATAAATGAATAAGTAATTATCAGCACTGGAAGATTTGAAATTCAAACTAATAAGAAATCTCGAAGCTTGAGAAACCAATTCTTTGGTGCCTATCACAATCTATAGAGAGCTTTCTTAAGCTTGCAAACCAAGGGAGACCATCGGAGCCTTTTGAACAAAGCCTTTTGGTTGTTTCATATAAACATCTTATTGAAGATCACCTTTCAAGAAAGCATTGTTGACATCAACCTGATACACTTGTCACTTATAAGTAAAAGCCAGAGAAAGGCGTATATTGACTATAAAATTTTTTATAACATGACTAAAGGTCTCAAAAAAAATCAAAACCAGAAACTTGGAAATATCCTTTAGCAACCAATTTGGCCTTGAGCCTCTCTATAGATCCATCTGATTTGAGCTTAATTTTAAAGAGTTACTTTAAATCAATTGGCTTACTACCAGTTAGTAGAGACACCAATTCCCAAGTTCTGTTACTCAGCAAGGCATTGTACTCAGCCATAACTGCAGCTTCCATTGAAAATGACTCAAAGCTTACTGAATATTTGTAGGGACAAAATAATTTTCAGTGAGGTAAATTGTTGGCTTAAAAACTCTATTTTTATTGTAGGTGATCATACTATGTGTGTTACTTGATGCAATAGATATTGGTACTTCACTAATTTGTTGAGAAGACATAGACATATCATTAACTGAGTTGTCATGAGAAAAACTATCAGGAGAAGTTCTAGTAAAATCATCCAAAACATCAAGATTAAGAGCAGTACTATCTACATGATTTAATTGTTCAAGAACCTCTCTTGAATTCGACTAGAGCCCAGAAGTCAGTTGCCTAGAGCACTCAACTTCCTCACATTGATTATTCTCATGATAGTCAAACGAAGAAGGCATACCAGGCTGAATAGATTTATCATGACCAGGAGTAAAAGTATCAGATGTTGATGCATTTGGCTCATTAACAATAAGTTCACATACAACACATTAAGAAGGAAAATAGCTTGAGTCAACTGGTACATGATGAGCAATTTCAGATGTTGTATTTGATGCCTTTAAATTGTGTTGATCATTAACAGCCTGGTGATTTAACAGGGAAAATTCAACTGAAGGAAAACATGATGAAGTACCTGGCTTAGTAGATGCAGCAAGAGAATGGAAACACATGTTCATTAAATCTCACATGTCTTGAAATGTGCACACGGTCACTATCATTTATACATTGATAGCCATGATGTGTAGGAGAGTACCCCAGAAAAACACAGGATTTAGATCTATACTTAAATTTGTCTCTATTATAGTCTCTCAAGCAAGGAAAACATTGTGACCCAAACACTTTTAGAAATTGATAATTAGATTTTCTTTCATATAGCTTTTCATGAGGTGACAGGCAGTGTGGGGAGCCTGTTAATGAGATAAACTACAGACAAAATAACAAAAGACCGGTACTGAAAAGGGACAGAAACTTGAGCTAACAGAGTTAAGGCAGTATCAACTATGTGTCTATGTTTTCGCTCAACTACACCATTCTGAAGAGAAGTATGAGGTCAAGTCACTCTATGTTGTTTCTCTAGAGTAGCTAACCAGAAACTAATGCCACAAATTCACCCTACCATCAGTTTGTAGGGTAACAATATTAGAAGAGAACTGATTTTTAACTAAAGCTACAAATTGTTTAAATGTAGCAAGAACATCAGATTTGTTATTCAACAAAAAAACCTAAGAATTTTTTAACACATATATCAACAAATTACACATAATATTGCCAAACAACATACCTAATAGGTGTTGGACCCCAAATATTAGCCTCAACTAACTCAAAAAGCTTTGAATAGACAATTGTAGAAGTAGAAAATGGGAGCTTATATCTTTTACCTAATTGAAAAGTAGTGCATACAACATTTCTATCTACAACTATATTCTTATTTAAAGCATCACTAACAACAGAACTAACAACAGTTGGAGTTGGTTGTCCCAAACGTTGGTGCCACAGCCAATAAGTAGAGTGATTACTAGTACTTAAAATTGAATTGTTTATAGTTACATCATTATAGTGAGTGTCACTAGTAGATGAAGAAGCAAGCTGAAAGCAGTACAATCCACCCTTTAAACTTCCTTGCAACAAAACAACACCCGTTACCTCATCTTTGACATAGCATATGTCAGTATGAAATTCAATATAAATAAAATTGTCTCTTGTAAATCTAGACACAGACAACAAATTCCAGGTTATTTTGGGAACACACAAGTTATCAAGTGTCAAAGAATATGAGGGTGTAGATATATTGAATTTACCAACATGTGTAATGGTAAGTGTAGAGCCATCACCTAAGTAAACCTTACCATTACATGCATAAACGTAACCTTGTCCAGCAACTTTAAAACTACTTGTAACATGATGAGTCGCACTAGAATCTAGGTACCATATGTCATCAGTAGTAAGAACGCCTTGAGCAATGAGAGAATTTACCTAAACTATGTCACCAATAATCTCAATAGATGCATCAACTAACCTAACATTGGCATTGACAAACGAATTGTAACACTAGTCTTCAACAGTCGCACCATATTGACACGTGTTTTTTGTGTATCTTTAGAGTCTTGTATGTGTTGTGATGAAACCCCTTTAAAATTCATGTCGAAGCGATGCCAACATTTGTCTGCCAAGTGACCAATCATACCACAAACTTGGCATTGTGGATGCGAACGACCACGATACCCTCCTCCATGTTGTGAGCCTCGAGGTCTAGCAAATTTGTAGAATGATTGGGAAGCATCTCTATAACCACCTCTTGAGTCTTCACCTTTATTAGTATCATACTAAGAAATATTAATGCCTATTGGGACACACATCGAATCCAAGAGTCTCGGCTCAGCATCCTTCAAAATAGAAGTGACCGACTCAAGTGTATACGGCTCACAATTTATTGTAATTGGATATATAAATGGCTCATACTCAGTGGGAAGAACATTGAGTACAATGGCAATTTGTTCAACCTCTGCAATAGAACTACCATTGGTAGCTAACAGATCATATAAATCTTTTACTTGTGTTGTATACTCATGAATAGTACGAGATCTTTTGTTTAAAGCTCTCAACCGACAATGTAAGTTCATTATTTTTGTGGTAGAAAATATAGAGAAAAGTTTAGTAACAACTGACCAAATAGCAGCTGATGTCTCAATTTCCACCAATTGTGGAAGAACCTTTGGACTTAAGGTGGAAAGAAGTCATGAAGCTAGAGCGCTATCCTCTCTTTTAAGTCTACGATAAGCAATATTGAGACCTAACTGGCCAAAAAAATTAGTGATTATCTTACGAGGAATCGGAGTATCTTCATTCAAATAGTGTTCCAAATCTTATCCTCGAATCATCAAGATAACATATTTATTCCACAACAGAAAATCGGTATCATCGAGACGAATGTTATCTTGCTTGTTCGCAAATAACGATTCAACTTAATTTCATTTGATGTCGTCTCTACTTGATTATCGACTTGCAAATTGGCAATAAATCTGTTCTTTTCCACTGACGACTAGACAAAAACCTAATTTGCAGCAGCTGAAAGAAGACAAACGTGAAAAACACCTCAATCGAAGAACGACCACCATCACTGGCTCTGATATCATACCGAAGCTGCTCCGATGAACATGAATGAGAATTCAAGGTCTGAAGAAGAACGAAACAATAAGGCCATGTTTGGTAAACAGAGGTTTGGGCAAAAATTAGAGGTTTGAGGTATAATTAGAGGTTTGACTAGTCAAATCCGCTAATATTGATGTTTGGTAAATAGTGGATTGAAAGAGCGGATTGAGGTGAAAAAGCTAATTTTGAAAAAGCTCCTAATATGAGCTTTTTGAGATTAGAGGTTTGATATTAGAGTTGTAATGACTCTTTTACCCTGAACAATTACCAAAAATCTCCAAATAACATAAATTAAATAATAACATTTTTTAATATAAATAATAACATATTAAATATTGAACTTATTTGTTGTTACTACTAATTTATATGGTGACATTTGTAAGTTAATTCTATTTTTTTATTGTCATATATTTATATGTGCATATAATTTTTTAAATAATTATATAAATAATAAATTAATATATAAATCTTTCAAATATATTTAGAAAATTTATATTAAAAATAATTTTTACAAATCTAATTAATATTTATTAGATACAAAATATTCATAACTGATAAATTATTCAAACAAGTATTGAATATAATCATGTCTTTATATGTCATTTTTCTTGTTTAAATAATCAAACAACTATCAGCTATCAGTTAATTTTACCAAACACTTTTATACAATCAGCTAATACAATCCGCTAGTCAAATCAGCTAATGCAATCAGCTATCAACTATCAGCTAATGTAATCCGCTATCAGCTATCAGCTATCCGCTAATTGCCAAACAGGGCCTAAGAAGAAATGGAAAAGGGAAAGACAATTAATAACAAGAAAATTGAATTTTTTTAGTGAAAAAAAATATTATTTAAAATATAAGCCAAAAGATTTATTGGGCCAGTTCCCTTTAAGGGTTTATATAGCCCACATGTTTATTTAGAAAGATCATAATAACATCTTCTGAGAAATAACAGAATGGGCCCCATTGGGCCGTTACACTAACCAAGTTGCTAACAACCTAACCAACTTAACCGACTAAAACCGCCCAATTATCTCAATACGACTGTTAAATTACAAATGGTGTGATGACATGGCATATGATCTAATAACTCACCAAAACAACGTAGTTTTGGATCCTACAAAATAACCAAAACAACGTTTTTTTGAATCTTTATAAAAGCTAAGAAAAAACCTTCAATTTTCTCTTTCTCTCCATTCTTCTTCCTTTCATATTTTCCCGATCTCTATAGCATTCGTGTAAGTTTTTTCCCCTCTCTAATCTCCTTTGTTTTTGCGGGTTGTTGAACATATTGAAAGGTTTGTTTTGCTTTTATTTTATCCCTTTTCTGGATGTATATTTTAAATCAAATTTGACATTTTCAGTAGAATCTGGATGTCAAAATTAGATGTTTATTAGTCATTTGAATTTTTGATTGTTTGTTTAATTTTATTCACTGTTATAACATTTTTGAGATACAAATTTGTGTCTAATTTTGTTGCCAGCCATTTTTAGTGTTAATTTGAAAATTTGGACAATTTCTTGCTTAACCTATTTTTACAATTTGGGGGGTTTAGATGTATTTTTCCTTTTAAATTGTCAGAGTTTTAAGAATAATTGGTGCAAATCGTAAGCTGTAATTAATAAGTGTTGGTGCCTTGTGAAGCCGGCTTCATCATGGACATGTTGGCAGGCTGAGGAATGAAAATTATATGATGTCGGAATTAGATGGTTTACATGAACCTTTGTTAGGGAATCACGATTACGATGATAGACATTCTGAGGTGATTTTGCCATTGCCTATGTCAAGTATACATTTTTTTTACAAGAAAGGGGAGAGACTACTGCCACTGATATAGCTAGTGCTACTGTCGGGATTAAATTCAGCTATATTGTTGCACAACTTGTTTGGACCCCAATCTGTTTTTACGCTAGATTCCTAAAATTTTAGGTGTTTTTTCGTTAAAGGGATACTGAATTTATGTTCAGGTGGACGAAACAAGTAGAGTGAAAATTTTTAGAACTCATCGGCTATCGCCAGTCGACAGTGGCCAGTGTAATGGTAGACTGCAACAAATGGTGGCGGAAACTTGGGCTGATTCAGATAGTTAAGAGGAAATGAGAGGAAGAAGAAAAGATAAAATGAATATTTTTTAGCTTTTATAAAAATTTAAAGCAACGTCGTTGTGGTGGTTTGTTGTAGGGATTCAAAACTATGTCGTTTTGGTGAGTCATCAGACGATTTGTCATGTCGTCACATCGTTTACGATTTAACGGTTGAGTGATTAAAAATGGCACAATATTAAAGTTGAGTGAGCAAATTAATTTTTTTTTTTAAATTTATTGATCAAAATAGAGTTGAGGATAAAGCTGAGTGTTAAAATTTATAATTTATCCTATATAAAAATATGCGTTTAGGCACATCATCAAATGCGGCCCCTCATTAATGATGTGAGTGATTTTTTTTGTAATCCGAATTTCTTTTATAATATATTTTATAAAAAATTGGAGGCTAACTGTGTACATTTGTTAAGATCTTAACTTGTGGTTTGATGATATGTTGTGACTTGGAAACTAACTATTGCTTGTATATGTTTGTGTACATTGAGACTAAGGTTAACTAGTTTTGGAAGAAATCCCTTTTTTTAACATAGGGAAGAAATCCCTTCAAGTACGTAAGATCTAATAAACGAATATATCAAATTCAATCATTATAAGTAAGGTTGTTTTATTTGAGAATTGTTAGTTCCAAGTGTCGCACGGACTAACAATTAGATAAACAATTTAATATTACGACATAAAAACGTGCATCCAGGGTCAACAGATTAGAAAAATACAAGAACAAATGTTTGTTATTGTGATCTCATTACTGCTGAAGCCGATTTCAAAATAAACCTGAACAATAACTAAAAGAAATGAAGATTGAAAACCAAAATCAAATTTAACAAAAAAAATGAAAAAGAAATTTAACAAAATCAAACAAAAATATCACCATCACTTTCAGATTAAACATAAACGAAATTAAAAAGAACAAAAAAAATAAAACCAAAACCAACTTGAAGAAACTAGACTAAAACCACCACTACTTTTAGAAGAAAAACAAATAAAGCTTATGGTTATTCATTAAATATTAGTTGTCTTATAGCAAAACAGCATTAAAAACGATTAATTTTAACGTCTAATTAATAAATAATAAATTAAGAAATAGAAACTTAGCATTATCGGTATGGCTATTGGTTATTAAAGGAGATAAGCTATCGGAAATTCCATCATGGAGTTAAAAGACTGGTTTCGGTTGAATTTATCCCAGCCGCACTACTTCGCTAAAGATGGAGAGAATTGAGACTTGCTCTTTGGTTCCATTTTGCTACATGGGGATATTAGTTAATCTTTAATGATTCAGTGGCTTGTTGCTCGATTTCTTTATTCAACAAAAAAATATATAGAAAATTAAAGACATAATGTCAAAATATATTCATGATGTTCGACTAGATATTCGTTTTGACTTTTTTTTTGAAGCTCTTTAATCCTCACCATTTTATTTTAGGTTAAAATGACTCATCCCTATATGAAAACTGTTAGTCAGCTAACGAAAAATAATTTGAAATGACTAAATAGAATAACACGTCAATAGAAAAATTAAAATTATTTTTTACTAGTGTGTCATTATGTCAAGTCATCCTATGTCAGTGTACACTGCCAAGTAGGTTTGCAAATTGCAACACTATTTCAAAATAATTTATTGTTAGTTGACTAATATTTCTATCCATGACCTCATGAAAGGGTCATTTTGGTCTAAAATAAAATGTTGAGAGTTAAAATACTTCAAAAAATAAAGATAAAAATTACTATTCATTCAAACGTTTAAGTCTTTTTATCGCCGAAACAAATGTCAGTGTACAAACTCGGACTTACCAATAAAGAGATACTTCGTATATGTTTGTTTCTCATGGCGGAACTTGGGGTAAGAGTTTGGGGTAACTTAATTTTTTTAAATGGAGGCTTAAACTAAAAATTTTAAAAATTTTGAGGATTAAAGTAAAATTTTTAATGATTTCTAGAGTTTTATTAATTATTTTTAAAAATTAATGAGACGAGATTTGATTAAAAATATTAAAAAATTTAAATCTTAATATGAATTTTTAAAAATAATGAGAGATTAAATAAAAATAATTAGTAATTCAAGAGCTTATAGATAATTTTTCAAATTTTAAGGGGTGTGGCCCCACTGTCATGCCTATCGGCCTATGTTCTGCCCTTGAGTTTCCCTAAAAAGTGTTGGCTTAATGGGTTGGTCACATGCTTCTCGTGCCTTTCTTAGATGCAGATAAATCTTTGGAGTTGTTACTTTTCTCTTCTTTTTTTTTGATTGATAAAGGAAATACTACTAAGGACCTCGTTAAAAAAATTTCCCTAACTTAAAAAAAAAAAGTGTCCTTAAAAGTATTTAGAGAAACCATGAGAAAAAAACTCAAACAAAAGACCAGCACATACTAATAAAAACTAACCAAAAACCTCCAACTAAACAATATTAACCCGGAACATCCAACTAAAACACATGTACTAGACTATGAGGCGGTTCCACAAACTCATGCATACCGAAAGGGAGTTTCCATGCAAGACTAGCAAGTGTATTTGCTAGTCTAGGGGTGTTCATGGTTAACCGTTGGTTAACCATTAAGAATGAGTCTTTAATTTTCAATGCATTCTTAGATACATTCTCTATGCATTTCCCTCTAATTACATTAAGAACATATAACTTTTGCACTAAGAACATAACTTATAGGTTAACCGTTATAGTATTTTGGTTAACCGCGAACACCCCTATTTGCCACCTTGTTGCTCTCACGTGCAATGACCGGAAACTTTACCTCCCATTGCCTATCCACCAAGTCCCATATGTGTTTGACAAGGGACAAGCCAGTTCGAGAAGTCCCCATGTCTATTATCACCTTCAATGCATTCGCACAATCAGACTCAATCAAAATATGACTAATCCCAAGTTCCCATCCAAGTCGCAAACTCTCGAAAATACCCTATAGCTCCACTTCTATAGCTGAACACATACCGATACTCTTTGTGAATCTAACAATCCACTCCCCATGGTAATTATGTAGAATGCCTCCACAAGTAGCACCACCCGAAATGTTATGATAGAATCCATCTGTGTTACACTTGACCCAACCATCAGGAGGGAGAACCAACGCCTGTACCTGGCATGCTATTAACAAAGAAAGGGAATATGGTTGTTAGGGAAAATACGCGGGAAAAAATTGTAGAAAGTTGTAGAATTGGGTTGTTATAACCAATTCACAGTTGGACCCTAACAAACCTAACAAATCCTCTAGAAGGATTTAGCCTAAGCAAAACGTGTATATAAGTAGTGCTCTGCTCACTGTAAATGCATGATTTTGATGAATGAAAATTGCAACTGAGTATTATCTCATTTATGTGTGTTTATTGAATACTTAACATGGTATCTATCGCCTTCTTCCTTTGATTCTGGTGATCTTCTCCTTCCGCTCTCATGGCGCCTTCTTCATCTGATGCTACCACCACCGTGTCCACTGATCAGACTTCCATTGATCTGTCCGATTCTCCCGGCTTCTTCAACAAGCAAATTAGCGTACGCCTTGATGATACTAACTTTCTTCTCTGGCGGCAGCAGGTGCTGTTGATGATCCGTGGTCAAGGACTTGATCATTACATCGACACTGAGTTCACTCCTCCTGTGAAGTACCTTGTAGCTGCTGATGGAAGCAAATCACCAAATCCAGTCTATCAGAAGTTTTTCAAACAGGACAGCTCTCTCGCTTCCTGGTTACTATCCACCATGAGTAACTCGCTTCTTCCTCATTTAGTTGGCTGTGAAACGACGGCTTCCATCTGGGAAACCATTGTTACTCGTTATTCCAAACTGTCCACCACGAGAGTCATGCACTTGCACTGTCGACTACGTTCATTAAAGAAAGGTGATCTCTCGGTTAACGCCTTTTCTGCTCAAATCAAGGAAATATGTGACCTCCTTGCCATCAGTGGTAGCCCGATCTCGGAAATTGAGCAGGTTGCTTCTCTCCTAAATGGCCTTCCTTCTGAATTTGAATCTGTTGTGGCTGTTATCACAGCTAGTAAGGAACCCTATACGTTTGATGGTGTTGTGTCTCTTCTTGCTGATGCAGAAACACGTCTTGCTGATCCTTTTCGAATGTCTGTTGGGATCCACAACACTACCTGTGACTCGCACAGTTCTGATTCCTCCAGGTCTCGTGGAGGCCGTTCTGCTACTGGTTTTTCCCCTGGGGGACGGTTTCGTGGACGTCCTCGAATTCAGTGCCAGATTTGTGGCAAACTAGGGCATCTTGCTGACAGATGCTGGCACCGATTCAATCAAGACTTCAAATCTCAGTCCACTGTTGAAGCACACACATATAATTATGCTACTGATAGTCTTGAAGTTTGCTACAACCCTCATATCTCAAGTGACACTCCTGCTTCCTCAGAGTCAGAGTCTTCGAAGACTACTGCTCAGGCCATTGCTCAGGATCCTACTCCACAGATAAATTCTCTTTTTGCCAACACAACCAGCTGGTTTCCTGATTCCAGTGCGACTCATCACGTGACCAAGGATCCATCTCAATTTCATCATCTTCATCCATACACTAGCAAGGGTAACGTTCACATTGGAGATGGCTCATCCCTTCCCATCTCTCACTCAGGTTTCTCTATGCTCTCTTCCCCATCTAAGCCACTTGTTATTGATCAGTTGCTCCTAGTACCTGATATTACACGCAATTTGCTATCTGTATCTCGGTTTACTGCTGACAATAGTGTGTATTTTGAATTCCATGCTTCTCATTGCATTCTTAAGGATGAATCTTCTGGTCGTGAATTGCTTCGAGGGGTACAATCCAATGGACTTTATGAGTTTCCTGTTTCATCTTCCATCTTCACCTTCTCCATGACAAGTTCAGATTACTTACTTTGGCATTCCAGGATGGGTCATCCCGCACCTGAGGTCGTTAATTTGGCGTTAAATAAACACTTTGTTGCAGATAAATCCAGTCTCTGTCATGCCTGTCAACTTGGGAAAAATCATGTGCTTCCATATCCTCCATCGACTACTACCTACACACATCCATTTCAACTTGTAGAGATCGATCTCTGGGGGACCAACTTCAGTTACTTCTGATGGATACTCCTATTATATGTCTTGTGTTGACATGTTTACTAGAGTAACTTGGGTGTATTTGCTTCGAAAAAAATCAGATGCTTGTAATGTTTTTTCAGCAGTTCTTTACATTAATTAAAACTCAGTTTTCTGCTACTCTCTTAGCTGTACAAGTAGATGGAGGTGGTGAGTTTTATTTTCTTCGCAATGAATTGGCTCGTTTGGGGATTGAATTACGACTCACATGTCCACACTCTTCTCCACAAAACAGAGTTGTGGAACGTAAACATCGACATCTCATAGAAACTGCTCTCACGCTACTTGCTCATGCAGGTCTCCCTCTCTCGTTTTGGTCCCATGCAGTTCTCAGTGCTACGTACTTAATTAATCGTATGCCCTCTAGGAGCCTTGGCAATATCTCACCATATCAACTTCTTTACAATCGAGCTCCTGACTACAAATTCCTCAAGGTGTTTGGATGCTTGTGTTATCCTCATCTTTGCCCATTCAACAGACATAAAATGGAATTTCGATCTAGACCGTGTCTCTTCCTTGGATACTCACCCTCTCATCGGGGCTATGTTTGTCTTGATCAAGCTCAACACCGAACCTTTATTTCCCGCAATGTTGTTTTTGCTGAGTCCACATTTCCTTATAAAGACTTGCCCCATGCTTCCCAACCACCTCTTGATCCAGGTATTTCCTTTCCTCTTCATGTACTACCTACCAATTCTCCTACAACTGGTTCCCCATCACCTACTACCTCATATCCATTTGATTCTTCACCATCCACCACACCACAACAAGCTCCACCCTCTCCTGAACCACCTACTACACAATCAACTACATCCATACCCTCTGATCCACCCCAGACCACTTCACCCTTACCAACTAATATTTCAAATGATCCCTTACCTGTACCTCCTCCTTCACCACCTATACAAGATTCTCCACTTCAACCACCTGTTCAACCCTCACCACCTTTACCTGTTCCACCTGCTCCTCCAAGTCACCCCATGACTACAAGAAGTAAATCAAGAATATTTAAGCCCAAACTATATCACCTTAAAATGTCAGAAGTTCCTCCCACTGTTCATGCTGCTCTTCAAGATCCTACCTGGCGAGAAGCAGTTTTCTCTGAATATCAGGCCCTCTTGGATAATGACACATGGATGCTCGTACCTCTACCCTCTGATAAGCGTGCTATAGGCTGCAAATGGATCTTCAAGATCAAACATAATGTTGATGGATCTATTGAACGATACAAGGCTCGTTTGGTGGCCAAAGGTTACTCCAAATTCGCAGGTTCTGATTTTCGAGAAACCTTCAGCCCAGTGGTCATGACCTTTACAGTAAACTTGGTTATTTCTTTAGCTATTACACATGGATGGCATATTCATCATCTCGATGTGAACAATGCCTTCTTACAAGGCGATCTTACTGATGATGTGTATATGGTTCAACCAGATGGTTTCACTCAGTTTGCTTATGATGGTAGTCCACTTGTTTGCAAGCTTAAACGTGCCTTATATGGACTGCGTCAGGCACCTCGTAATTGGTTTACTAAGCTCAAGACTTCACTTGCTGATATTGGATTTAAATCCTCAAATGTTGATGCCTCCTTGTTTGTTTATCATTCTCAGGATATTGACACATACATTGTAGTGTATGTCGATGATATTTTGGTAACAGGTTCTTCCACTCTTCACATGCAGCAAACCATTGCTCACTTGAACAGTCATTTTGCTCTCAAAGACCTTGGCCACTTGCATTTCTTCCTGGGCATCGAGGTTATTCAGACACATGGTGGTCTCTTTCTCTCTCAGCGCAAGTACATCACTGAGCTCTTGGTAAAAACTGATCTTCGAGATGCAACACTTGTTCCTACTCCCATGGTTGCCAGCTCGAAACTTCCCAAAGATGATGGCAGTCCCCTACCCGAAGCTCACACATATCGCAGCATTGTTGGCTCTCTACAATATGTGTGCCACACACGACCTGACATATTCTTTTCTGTCAACAAAGTGGCTCAGTTTATGCACTCTCCCATTGATCACCACTGGACTGCTGTAAAACGCATACTTCGATATCTTAAAGGCACACTTCAGTTTGGCCTTTGGTTTAGTCCTCAACCTGCCTTCTCTATCAACTTACATTCCTTTGCGGATGCCGACTGGGGGAGTGACCCCGATGACCGTCGTTCAATCAGTGGCTACTGCACATACCTTGGTAGTCACCTGCTTTCCTGGAGCTCCCGCAAACAACGTTCCGTATCTCGCTCGACTGCTGAAGCAGAATTTCAAAGTTTGGCTGATGCTGCAGCCGATAACCTTTGGTTTCAAGAAATTCTACGAGATATGCATGTCGATCTTCCTATTGCACCTGTCATTTGGAATGACAATACCAGTGTCGTAGCAATGGCGGCCAACCCTGTCATGCACACGAAGACAAAACATGTGGAACTCGACCTATTTTTTGTTCGAGAAAAAGTTCAGTCTCAACAACTACAGGTTAATTATGTTCCAGCCTCTGCTCAGGTTGCTGATGCTCTCACCAAAGCATTACATGTGCAAGTCTTTGAAGAATTTCGTTATCATTTAAGTGTACGTGATCTTCTTTCTCTTGGAGATTGAGTGAGCAGGGGAAATATTAACAAAGAAAGGGAACATGGTTGTTAGGGAAAATACGCGGGAAACAATTGTAGAAAGTTATAGAATTGGGTTGTTATAACCAATTCACAACTGGACCCTAACAAACCTAACAAATCCTCTAGAAGGATTTAGCCTAAGCAAAACGTGTATATAAGCAGTGCTCTGCTCACTGTAAATGCATGATTTTGATGAATGAAAATTGCAACCGAGTATTATCTCATTTATCTGTGTTTATTGAATACTTAACACATGCATGCAGTGAATCTGCCCATAACCCACCCTTGCAGCCGCAACATTGTCGCGCAAGGACACAACTTCCTCAACCAGCCGTCGACAACGCGGGATCACAACTTCATCACCAATAGAACCTGGCTCAAAGACTCGCTTATTGCGCTACAACCATAGGTGCCACAGCACATAACCAACATCAAATCCTAGTTACCGATAGCCACATGAAAACGACAGTTGTTGTTCATAGATTACTTTCAAAATTTTTAAAAACTCGGAGAGAGGCACTTTTTAAGATTGCAAGTTTTGCTGTCATTTAACCATCCGAATTGCTTCTCTGGTTTTGAGTTTGTCGGGGGTAATATTTGTTCATATATATTCTTAACCCTTTGACAATGTCCATACACTTTATAAAGGGAGCGAATTGGACATGTGTCTCCTAAGATGAATATCATTCGCTTTTCCACTGGGACACTTGTTGGGTTCCCTTAATATTTAATTAAATAGCTAAGGACTCGTGACGGGTTGTGGAGAGAAATTTTTATCATTAATGTACAAAAAAATAATTTTTTGAAAGTTGTTTATTGAATCTCATATTTTGTCCCACGTTGTATTTATAAAAATAATTTTGTGAATTTTAAATTGTGTGACATCTTTATATTTTATCTAACATTACAATATTTTAAAAAATCTTATTAAATTAAATAAGATGGAGTATATATTAGTTTGAACTATAAATATCTTCTGCCTATCTGTTTTAGTAGTCAATGTAAAGATTAATTTTGTTAAACCGTATATGACTACAAGAATACAATATTCAATTTATGTGCATGATGTTAAAACTACATGTATTTCTCTATCAATTTTTTTTTGTCTAAAAATGGAATAAATATGATTACCAAGTTGTTTTTAATAGTCTTAAGGTGATTACAAGATAATATATGTTAATTGATATTCTAAATTCTTTAACAATGTATATACACATTTTAACAAAACAATTTGAAACTGAGTCTCTTATGATGAACATTAAGAAATACTATTACCAAGTTTGTTATATATTTCCACAAACATTGAGATTATTCTTTGTTACGTATCAATTTTTAGTTAAATGGAGGATACATTCATTTACAAACATCTAATATTTCTTGAATTTTGAAAGTATTAAGTTAGAATTTCGTTATATGTGAGTTTAATATTTACATTAGAATAGTTCAGATATAATTATAAGTATGATCCATTTAGATGTACTAACAGTAGAATAAAAATAGAGTAATATGAAGTTGGTGATAATCAGGGGTGTGCATTTTGGTTTTTGGATCGGTAAATTAGCAATTTGTATCCGATCGAAAAATTTTGGATATCATATTTTTAGATCAGATATTCACTTATGACTTGATTTAAGTATTTTTTAATTTGATGGTTCTATCTATGAAATTTTTTAGATTTTCGAATATAACAAGCAACAAATCATTGAATATAACAAGATTTGTATCCATGAAAATTTCAAATTTTCATATATAACTAGGAAAACTATCGGATATAACAAGATTCATATACATAAAAAAAATAAAATTTTGGATATCTGATCCAAATGTAAAATAATTATTCGTACCCGATCAAAAAAATTTAGATATTCGATCCAAATTATCTAAAAAATAAAAAGGATCAGATATTCAAATTTTCGGATTAGATTAACGTATAAACAGATTGGATCGATCGGATCAAATTTTTTTACTCACTCCTAGTGATAATGACTAGCTAGGGGGCTTAAAGTGTAAAATGCTATTGAATATTTGAAAAAAAAATCAAATAAACCCCTAAATTTTTTTGACTCAAGTAAAGCACTTAGAGAGAGAGAGGGGCTCAAAGTGTAAAATGGTCTTGAATTTTTGAAGGAAAAAAAAAAAATCAAACAAGCCCCTAATTTTTTTTTTTTTGGAATCAAGTAAGGATTTAAACCAAGAAATTTAACCAATTTTTACCATTAAATCATAGTTTTTTCTTTAGATATTACTGACACACGATACACTACAATTCTATTATATGTTGCACTTATAAATTTAAAAAATATATCATTATAAAATTTATAAGTTTTTTAGATTTTTTAGAACTTTTAAAGAATTGTTTAAATAAAATAAAAATAAATCTAAAAATGTTTAGTAGAAACATTGTGACATGAAACACTGCATCAATATATTAAAAATAATGGTTAGCTACAACACTGACCACCGAACTAATTGGGGATCCCTATTTTAACCACCGTAACGAACTTGTCAATTAAACCACCAAACTTATAAAATCAACCTATTTTGATCACCGCCGTTAAAAACTTAACGGTGGCGTGACGGAACTGCCACGTGGCAACTTACAGAAAATTTTTAAAATTACATATTTGGTCATATTATTTACTTATTAAATCAATTTGATCCTAATTTTATTTTAATTAAATAAAATTGATCATCCAATTAGACGATGACATGTGTGTCACCCAATTGGGTTAATTTAACCAAATTTTAATTTATTTTATATAGTTTTTCCCTCCAATCAGGTGGTGACACGTGTCACCACCTGATGAAAGGAAAATTAATGAAGGATAAAGATTTGTGTTGTGAGGGTTTGAACCTAGGACTAAGTAGAGAAAACCCCACGCCTTTATCACTAAGCCATGCTACTCTAAATAATATCTTTTGCACATTTTTATATACATATCTTATACTTCAGTAAATGTTAGGGAAAAAAGAAGTAAAAGTGGTTGAAATGAGACTCAAACTTAGATCACTTGAGATGTACATAATCACACAAACGTTCGATTTAATTTAAATCTATTTTTTTAAATATTCAATTTAAAGTATACAAATATTTTTTATTTATTTTTAAACTAAATTGAATATTTATTAAAATATTAAATATTTGATTTAAAAGAAAAAAATTGATTTAAAAAAGTATTCTATTTAAATCAAATATTTAATATTAGAATATTTAAAAATGGAATTAATTTAAAGTATTCGATTTAAGAAGGAATTCGGTTTAATTCAAAGCGAATTAAAGTATTTGATATAAAAAGTATTCGATTTAATATTCGAATCAATTTAAAGTATTTGATTTAATATTCGAATCGATTTAAAGTATTTTATTTAATATTTGAATTGATTTAAAGTATTTGATTTAATATTCGAATCAATTTAAAGTATTTAAAATTTGAATTAATTTAAAGTATTCGATTTAATATTCGAATTAATTTAAAGTATTGGATTTAAAAAAGTATTCGATTTAATATTCGAATTAATTTAAAGTATTGGATTTAAAAAAGTATTCGATTCAATATTCGAATCGATTGAAAGTATTTGATTTAAAAAAGTATTCGATTTAATATTCGAATCGATTGAAAGTATTTGATTTAAAAAAGTATTCGATTTAATTTAAAAATATTAAATATTCAAATACTTTTTAAATTGAATTTCTTTTCTTTTAAATCAAATATTTTTTAAATCGAATATTTAATATTTTATGAAATATTCGATTTAATTTAAAAAGAAAAAATATTCGAATACTTTAAATTGAATATTTTTTAAAAACGAATGTTTAATATTTTTTAGATTTAAATTAAATCGAACGTTTGTGTGATTATACACATCCTAAGTGATCTAAGTTTGAGTCCCCTTTCAAATATTTTTACTTTTTTTTCTCTAACATTTACTGAAGTATAAGATATGTGTATGAAATTGTGCAAAATATATCATTAAGAGCAGCTTGGCTTAGTGGTAAAGCTGTGAGGTTTTCTCGACTTAGTCCCAGGTTTAAACTCCACAACACTAATCTTTATTCTTCATTAGTTTTCCTTTCATCAGGTGGTGACACGTGTCACCACCTGATTGGAGGAAAATATCATAAATAAAATAAATTAAAATTTGGTTAAATTAACCCAATTGGGTGATGACACGTGATTGGATGATTAATTTTATTTAATTAAAATAAAATTAGGATCAAATTAATTTATTAAGTAAATAACATAGACCAAATATGTAATTTTAAAAATTTCTCGTAAGCTGCCACATGGCATTTCCGTCACCCTACCGTTAGGTTTTTAACGGCGGTGGTCAAAATAGGTTGATTTTATAAGTTCGGTGTTTTGATTGACAAGTTCGTTAGTTCGGTGGTCAAAATAAGAATTCTCAATTAGTTCGGTGGTCAAAATAAGAATCCCCAATTAGTTCGGTGGTAGTGGTGTAGTTAACCCTAAAAAATTGTCAAGATTTAATAGTCAAAAAGACTTAATTGATTCAATTTTTTGGTTCAAATACTTAATTTGATGTAAAAATATTTAAAAACTTAATTGATTTTCTTTTAAAAGTTTAAGAATTTATTACACCCTTAATCTTATAATATTTAATGGCTTTATTTAATTAATGATTATTTCATATTAAAACGACATTTAAGTCAAAATATTATGTGGACCCAAAATTCAATTTAATTGAAGCATACAATTATTTTAATTTAAATTACAATTAATTTCTTTTCTTAAAAAATAAAATTCATGAAATACCAGCGAGTGCATAATAGTGTTGATAAGTTTAAAATAATATGTGAACCTCAATTTAATTTTATTGAATCATGCACCTATTACATTTAAATTATAATAGATTTCTTTCCTTAACAAGCTGGTGCATGCATGGTGTAGATAAGTTAAAAAAAAGGAAAGCGAACAAGTGTACGTCCTCTGGTTTCGTCACTTCTCAAATCTCTCTATATAAGTTACGTTCTCCTTCTCCTTCTCCATCACTACTCACTTCTGGCAATTCTTTCTCACTCTCCCCAATGAGTTCTTCAACCCTTGTTTCGCTTCCTTCCATGGAACCAGAAGATGAGAACACTCTTCATCGTTTCAACCTAAACGAGCTGCAAAAGCAAGCCGAAATACCCCCAAAATTCTTGTGGCCAAAGGTTGACCTGGTCGGCACCGAGGGAGTGTTCGACGAGCCCTTGATAGACTTGGAAGGGTTCATCAAAGGAGACGAGATCGCCACTGCCAAGGCAATCCACCTCGTGAGGACTGCTTGCACCAAACATGGCTTCTTCCAAGTCATCAACCACGGTGTCGACGCAGATCTCATTCAAGCTGTGTATCGAGAAATCAATTCAGTCTTTGAGTTGCCCTTTGATAAGAAGCTCGGTTTTCGACAAAAGCTCGGCGGTTACACAGGCTTTTCTTCTGCCCATGCTGACCGATTCACCTCCAATTTGCCTTGGAAGGAAACGTTTTCCATCGGGTACAACTCCAACTCCGATGTGATAGATTATTTTACGTCTACTGTGGGGCAAGATTTTGAACACGTTGGGTAAGTCTAAATTTATGCACTCATAGCTGCTAAACAAGCAAAAAATATATATTCTATTGATTTATGTTTTGATTTTTGAAGGCGGGTTTACCAAAAGTATTGTGAAAAGATGAGAGAATTGTCTCTAATCATCATGGAGCTTTTGGCACTGAGTTTAGGAGTGGATCGTTCTCACTATCGCAATTTTTTTGAAGATGGTACTTCTGTAATGAGGTGCAATAACTATCCCCCGTGCAAGAATTCCAGTGTCACCTTCGGCACCGGCCCTCATTGCGATCCTAATTCCATCACTTTAGTTCACCAAGACCATGTCGGAGGGCTCGAAGTATTCACCGGTGAGAAATGGGTGGCGGTTCCGCCTCGGCAGGATGTGTTTGCCATTAACATTGGTGACACTTTCACGGTACGTTAATAAATACTGTTTGATGCTATGATTCAATAATTGATATCTGAATTCCGAATGTGTTTACGTCATTGTTGTAGGCATTTTGTAACGGGAGATACAGAAGTTGCGTACATAGGGCAGTGTTGAACGAGGAGAGGGTGAGGAGATCGTTGGTTTATTTTGTGAACCCCAAAGAAGACATCGTGGTGAGACCACCGGAAGATCTGGTCGCCGGCTCTAGCAGGGTTTACCCAGATTTCACTTGGGCCTCCCTGTTCGACTTCGCTAATAACCGCCATCGAGCTGGCCTTCAAACCCTTCAAGATTTCTTCCCATGGCTTCTCTCTTCTCAATCCAAAGTTCCAGCTTAATTAAGTTGGGGTTCTGCCTTCACATGCATGCTGCTGTTGTTGCCGCTGTCATTTCTGTTTTTGTTATTGTTGTCGCTGTTGTTTTCGTTGTTGTTGATGATGTTTTTAATAAAGCATGTATGTGTTTCTTGATAAACATCAATCTCTGTTTGAGTCTTTGAGATAAGTTATTTAAGTCAAAGATTTGTTGGAACTTGTTTGTTTCTGCTAAATCAAGGACAAAGTTCTCCTATGGCTGCAGGGATCTTCACTGCTTAATTAAAACGTGATCTTAGTTGTACTTCAATTCTATCCCTCCATTTATTGTTTCTTTATTATACAATAGTCATGGAACTATAAATGGTGTAAAAATCCATAATTAATTTAGAGACTAATTTTACAAACCAATATTTACCATCGGCTGTAAGTTACAAGTTAATGTGTGTGCACCAGGAATTTTGGTGTTCAAGTTTGATGAATGCAGGCGTGCTTCACTAAAATACCTTGACAATATGAGCCTCGCTTGATAATGCGGATAGGCTCCCCAATTTATTGGAACTGTGAACTAATAATAGCAGCAACAATGACAGACATGAGCATCTAATAATGTAAAGCAGTAAGGTGTGCAATTGATCTTTCAAGTTAAGAATCATGAGACAAGGTACAGTCACAGTCACAGTAAAGAGTATGAGTCCTAATTAAAACATCTTATATAGAGTCCATTTGTTTCCCTCGTGCAAGAGAAACCTGCAAGCTAAATGGATATAAGCCTCCCCCAGCAAGTCCACTGATAGAGACACTTTGACCATAATTGATTCTCAACGCAACATTAATGATTACTCCAACTAGAATTAGAAGTTGGTTTTCCAAAGAGACCGGAAAATGACCCCTTCTAATGGATCCAGCAAGAGGAATTCGTCAATTAACTAGAATTAGAATGTTGTTTGTGTTACAAAGTTAATGTAGCATCTAATCTCCGTGGTGTTAATTTGTTTCCTTTTTTTAAATAATAGACTTTATTACTCTTTTATACCTATATCGAATAATTAAAAAAAAATAATAAGAATAAAAAAAAGAGAAGATAAAAAAACAGTATATATATACAGGGTCGTTCCTGAGTTTTTGGAGGCCCGGGGCGAACTTAAAAAATGGCCTTAAATTGAGGATTTAAATTGTAATTATAGTTACAGTCGTATTTTCGGTTGTATTATATTTATCATAATTGTGGATATAATAGATGTTATTTTGTTTATTGTGAGTATCTCGGTTATGAATTTTTTTTAGTAACACAGGTTATTGTGGACATAATGGTTCCATATATCACGGTTTTAGATGATGTCACTACCGTCATATAACAATCGTTGATGTGGTTGCATGCCGCTATTTAAATCTTTGTCCCTAATAGCAAGTAATGAAAGAAATAAAATTTTAAGAGTTGGTCCATCGTAATAAGTATTGAAAAAATTGGTCCCTAATAACAAGTATTGAAAAAATTAAATTTTAAAAGTATTAAAAAAACTCTGATACACATGCCGTGTAAACTTTAGTTTACATGCGCCTTTTAGTTTTACGGGTTAGGGTTTTAGTTTAGGGTTTAAAGTGTAGGGGGTTTATGTTGTAGGGTTTAGAATTTAAGATTAGTGTTGAGAATTTAGGGTATATGGTTTAGTATTTTAGGGTTAGGGTTATAATTTAGGATTTGAGTTTTATAATATAAATATGCAGGCTTGTGTAAAATTAGTTTTACCAGCATGTGCATCAAAATTTTACCTTAAAACTATGCTCATAATAACAAATATTGGAAAAAAATTGGAGCCCTAGTAACAAGTACTAGAAAAAAATTGAATATTAAGAGTAGATCCCTAATAATAAATAACGGAAAAAACTCAGGCTTTAATAACAAGTATTAAAAAATGGGCCCTTAATAACAAGTATTAGAAAAAAATTGAATATTAAGAGTAGACCCTTACTAATAAATATTGAAAAATACCCAGCCTCTAATAACAAATTTAAAAAAAGAGGCCCCTAATAACAAGTATTAGAAAAAATATTAAGACTAGATCTTTAATAATAAATTTTGGAAAAATTTTAACCCATATTAACAAATATTAAAAAAATACCCTAATAAAAATATTAAAACAAACTAAATCTTTAAATATAATTCGAAAATATACAACAATTAATTTTCCTGAACAATGGGCGCTGGGCGAGCGCCCTTGCTGCCCCTGCCCAGAGCCGGCCCTATATATATATTATTAATGTTGTATACATATTTATTATATTATTATTACTATTAGAGTTATTAATAATATTATTGTTATTAACGTTTTTACCATATTATTAACATATTATTGTCATATGTTACTATTATTATTATTATTATTATTATTATTATTATTATTATTATTATTATTATTATTATTATTATTTGTTATTATTATTATCTATTATTTTATTAACTACTATATATTATTATTATCCTATCTATTATTATTATTATTATTATTATTATTATTATTAGTGTTATTATCATATTATTATTATTATTATTATCCTAAACTGAAAATATAAAAACAAAAAATAACAATAAAATAAAGCCAAATATATATTAATAAAAATCAAGCCCAAATTGTTTGTTTATAATGTCCATTACAATTAAAAAACCTAAAAATGTTACATAAGGCCTGTTGGCCCAATTGACTAAAAACCCTAATCTAATCTGCCTATCTTTGTTTTGCAGCCGCTCAACCCCAACTTTCAGATCTAGATGAAGATCTGACGGTCCAGATGCCCCTCGATGAAGAAACCTTAGAAGCTCCTCAAGTCCCTCAGCGCCGCCCTGATCAGGACCATTAGATCTGGCACACAATCGGAAGGCCATGAGCAATCCCTCTCGCGCGTGAGATCCACGCGTGACCGCCCATCTCCTCCACGCGCGCGCACAAGGCACAGATCGCTCTGGTCCTGATCCATCTCGCGCGTGAGATCCACGCGTGACCGCCCATCCCCTTCGCAACCATCCAGATCCCTAACGACGTCACAGATCGTTCTGCGTCACCCGGCAAGCTGCTCCATCTCTGGTCCCCTCGTACCAGCCCTCGCATGCAACAAAATAACCAAATGTCAGAGGCAGAAAAACGCAAACAAAACGAAATTGTAGAGGCAAAACAACAACAAATTCAACAAACAAATACCAACAAAACCATCAGCAACCAATGTGGATTTTCTTTCGATTTTATTTAAATCTAAAAATGTAATATTCGAGCTATAAAACCTGAAAGAGCACAATGTAATAGGAGTAGAACAAGTTGTAATCAAGAATTCAAGAGTAATACAAGCAGAAAACCTCAGAGTTTCAGAGGTATATCATTTCTTTTATTTTTCAGTTTCGAAGCATAAAAAAATAAAAAAAGCTTTAAGCTTTCTGTTTTTTTACTTTTGCGACGCCTTGTCTTCCCTGGTTGCCCATCTCACCATCGATAAGCCTCCTGACTTTTGGAGGCCTTGCATGGTGAGCCGGTGAGGGTGTTGACACAAAGGAGGAGGGATCGTTTTTGGGTTTTGAAACAAAAAACAGTTTCGAAAAGGTTTTTTGAGATTTTGATTTCATGAACGAAAGGCTTCTGGTTTTTTGGGTTTCGGAGAGTCAAAAAAGGGATTTTGAAAGTTTTTTTAGGGTTTCGATGCCGGCAACGGCGACCGAAACGATGATGGCACCGAGAAAGATAGAGAGAAGAAGGGTGGGCTCTGAGTTAGGTTTAGGGTTTTCTAAAAAAGGCTTAAAATGATTTTTAACGTGATTTTATATTGTTTTAGGTTTTTAAAAATGGTTTAATTCAGTTTTAAACTCCTTCGCGTCTCCTTTATTGCGCGAGGAAGGGCTTCCGCTTGTTTAAATTTCGTCTGTCGTCCCTTGAATTTTTCGAGCTTTTTTAATTTCATCCCTAATCTGTTTCAATTAGACTTCGAGTGGGATAATTACTTTTTGGTCCTTTAAAGTTTTTCGCGTCCTTTCAATTTCGCCCTATTTCACTTTAATTAGTTTTCGAATGGGTTAATTCCCCTTTAGGTCCTTGCTAGTTTTCGGTTCTTTTCAATTGAGTCATGTTTTTCTTTTTCAATTATTTTTTTAAATGGATTTATTACAATTTGTAAAACCTATGTTTGATTTTGATATAATTAGATATTTAAGGATCAAATTGAAAAACTTAAAATTGTTTTTATAAGTCCCTTAATAAGTTTTAAAACACCAACTCTTTGAAACTGATTTGAAAAACTCAAACTCAATATATTTTCTAAGTGTTCCAAGGCCAAACCATTGAAAAACGTTCAGGTGTATCGATACACTCCCAAGCGTATCGATACCTTTTTACAAAACTTGGCTACTGTCGAAACACGTATCGATACGGCAAACCCTCGTATCGATACGCCCCTGTGTTAAAATTCAAAGAGTTTGAATAGCGTACCGATACGGCAAACCCTAGTATCGATACAGACTTTATAATTTTTAAATATAAGTCGGTTTAAAAAATATGACCGTTGGTGTCAGTTGGTTGGTAACCAAACTTTAAAAGTTTGTTGACCCGTATCGATACGCCTAACCCCTGTACCGATACGGATATCGATAGTAAGTTAAGTTGAGAAAAAGGTATCGATATGACCTTTACTGTTTCGATACCCAGTACCGATACGCTTACGCGCGTATCGATACCCCTTATTTATTGCACACAACGACTCTTTCTTTTCTGAGACAGGTATCGATACACCTTCCCGCGTACCGATACACATAGCTGCAGAAGTGCATTTATGGTGGTAAGAGAGGGTTCCAACGGCTCTATTTATGTTCCCAACCACCCAAACGGCTAGAAATCAATGAGGAGGTATAAAAGAGACATCTAAAAGCATCAGCAACAACTATTGATCTTCAAGAAAACATCTATTCATCAAATCCAAGCAATTATGCAAAAATCCATATTGTCTAGAAACCCCAATTGTAATTTTCATTCTTATCTTGTTCAATTGGGTTGAGTGCTTGTAATTGGGCTATCATTTGTATTGAGAGATACTCTATTAGCCAACAAATTTCTTTGTTCTCTTGTTGTGAGGATTGGGTTGAATTTTGGGTAGAAAATTCAACCGAAATTGTAAGGGTTACCTCCTTAGCATAGAAAAGGGGAAGAACAATTAGTGGAATTGTTGCAAATCCTTAGTGAAGCTAAGGTAGTGGATGTAGAGTTCATTTGGAACTTGAACCACTCTAAAATCCCTTGTCTACTATTTTTAATTTGCACTTTCCACCACAAAACCTTTAAATTTCCAATTCACCCCTCTCTTGGTTCATATCGATCTTTCGATCCACTCAACAATTGGTATCAGAGCCTACCTATTTGAGGATTAACAACCACAAGAGGAGTTCCTTGGAATAGTGTGATCATCAAAATATCAAGAGATGACTTCAACCTCCAGTTCGGGTATGTACGAGTCTCAATCTACTACAAAGCCTCCCTTCTTTAATGGTGATAACTATTCTTTTTGGAAGAATAGAATGCGTCTCTTCATCAAGTCAAATGACTACCTAGTGTGGGATGTCATTGAAGATGGCTTTTATATTCCATTGAAGCAAGATGGTCTTAAAGAAAAAGATGGAGATGAGTGAAGAGGAGAGAAAAAAGATTCAATTCAATGATAAAGCTCTCCACATGCTATTTTGTTCTTTCGGTCCGGACATTTATTCTAAGGTCTCATCCATCGAAAGTGCCAAAGAAGTGTGAGACACTCTTGAGACAACTTATGAGGGCACCAACGATGTTAAAGAAACTAAGATTGGAATTCTCAATCTTAGTTATGAAAATTTCAAGATGGAGCCCGATGAGACGGTGTCAAAGATGTTTGATCGCTTCTCCACTATTGTCAATGGGTTAAAGGGTTTTGGAGAAATCATACCGGAAGACAAGCTTGTCCGGAAGATACTCTATTCACTTCCCGAGTCTTGGGATGGGAAGAGGACCGCTATCATTGAAGCTAAGAATTTGAAAACTTTGAAGCTTGATGAGCTTGTGGGTTCTCTCCTTACTCATGAAATCATGAACCAAGGAAGGGAAGATGAGAAGAAGAAAGAAGAGAAAAGGGTAGAGAAACTTGAGGTTGAGAAGAAGAAGAAGATGGGAATAGCTCTCAAGGCCAAAGCTTCACAACATGAAGAGAGCTCGTCTAGTGAGGAGGATGAACTCGAAGAATTGGCTATGATAGCCAAACGATTCTCACGTTTTATGAGGTCCAACCGGGGAAGAAAAATCCAAAGAAAGATGGACTTCAAAAGCAAGAAAAAAGAGGAAGGAAGGGATCCTATCATTTGCTTTGAGTGCAAACAACCCAGCCACATACGTTCGGAGTGCCCTCAACTCAAGAAGAAGGGCTTTGAGAAGAAGAAGAAGCTCAAAGCCAAGCTTGCTACTTGGAGTGATGAGAAGTCATCGGAGGATGACGAACAAGAAGTGGCTAACCTTTGCCTCATGGCATTTGAGGAAGATTCCTCCATGGTAACCTCTAACTCATCTATTTTAGATTTTGAAGAATTAAATGATGCATATGATGAGTTACAAGAGGTCTATGACGAATTAGTTGAGAAATATAAAGAGTCAGTCATTAGAAATAAAAAGATTATTTTAACTAAATGAGAAAAATGACTCACTCACTCAAGCTAATTCAAAATTTGCGAAAAAATATTAGGATTAAAAGATGAACTAAAATTATTTCAAGATGAAAATGTTGATCTTAATAATCTTTTATCTCAATGTAATAGTGAACACCAAAAGGTGTTGGTTGAGCTAAATGAGCTCAAAAAGTCTTTGAAAAATGTTGGTAGTGTCAAGCATGAAATAGGTGAATCCTCTAGAACACACCAACCTAAGAAAATGACTAACTACTATAAACAAGGTAGCTATCCTAGACATAGTAGAGCTAAAAGAATTAGAAGTGTATGGGTTCCTAAGGAACTTGTAAAATCTAATAATATTATTGCTATGTCATCTTGGATTCCTAAGGGAACCAAGGTTTTGGGAGCTAACACTCATTGACCCAAAATGATCTGGGTACCAAAAATAAAAGCTTAATATCTTTGTTTGTAGGGGGAGCATTGCTAGAAGGCCAAAGCACAAAGTCAAAACTCATGGTACCTTGATAGTGGATGCTCGAGGCACATGACCGGAGACAAGAGTAGATTCATGGATCTAAAGCCAAAAAGTGGAGGAGTAGTAACATTTGGAGACAACTCCAAAGGCCACATTAAAGGTATTGGCTCCATAGGTAATCACTCTACTATTCTCATTGAAAATGTTTTATATGTCGATGGTCTTAAACACAATTTATTAAGCATAAGTCAATTGTGTGATAAAGAATTTAATGTTTTATTTGATAAAAATGGATGCAAAATTGTAGACATTAAATCTAATAATATTATGCTCATAGGTCATCGCATAGGGAACATATACATGGTGCATCTAGATGACATTCATACATCTCATGCATGCTTAGTTGCACAAAATGAAAATGATGCATGGTTGTGGCATAGGAAACTAGGACATGCTAGCATAAGTGTTTTAGAAAAACTAGTCTCCCTTAATCTAGTTAGAGGTTTACCCAAGATAAAATTTTCAAATGATAAAATTTGTGATGCATGCTCAAAGGGTAAACAACATAGATCTTCCTTTAAATCCATTAATGATGTTTCTACTAGTAGATGCTTACAACTAATCCATATAGATTTATTTGGGCCAATTAGGACTATGAGCTTGGGTGGTAAGTCTTATGCTTTTTTACTTGTTGATGATTTTTCTAGATTTACTTGGGTTCTATTTTTAAGTACTAAAGATGAGGCTTTGGAAAAATTCATCACATTTTCAAAGTTAACCCAAAATGATCTTGAACTTAAAATTTCACATATTAGAAGTGATCATGAAACCGAGTTTCAAAATTTGGGGTTTGAAGATTTTTTAAATGAAAATGGTATTAGCCATAATTTTTCGGCTCCTCGAACTCCTTAACAAAATGGGGTAGTTGAGAGGAAAAATAGAACTTTGCAAGAAATGGCTAGAACTATGCAAGAAATGGCTAGAACTATGCTTTGTGAAAACAATTTACCTAAATATTTTTGGGCGGAAGCCACAAACACCACTTGCTATATTGTAAATCGAGTAATGATTAGGCCAATTTTAAAGAAAACACCTTATGAGATTTTAAAATCTAAAAAGCCTAACATTAGCTATTTTCACCCTTTTGGGTGCAAGTGTTTTGTTTTAAGTAATGGAAAAGACAACTTAGGTAAATTTGATGCAAAAAGTGATGAAGCTATTTTTATAGGTTACTCTTTAACCTCTAAACCCTATCGAGTATTTAACAAAAGAACTTTAGTAGTGGAAGAATCTATTCATGTTGTATTCGATGATAACCTCCTTCCTAGGAAGGATTCTTGTGATGATGATGATGTAGGAATCATAAATGCCTTTGATAGAGGACAAACTTCAATGGAGGATGAGATTCCAACAAAAAAAGAGGACACACAATATCCACCTCTTGAAGCCTTGAAGGACTTGGCTCTTGAGGAAAAGGAAGTGAGCTACCTAAGGGAGTTGAACTATGTCAAAGAAGGTGAAATCTTGGGTGATCCATCCAAGGGGGTAACCACTCGATCTTCTCTTAGATTAATGAATCATGTTACATTTATCTCATGCATAGAGCCTAAGAATATTAAAGAAGCATTGAAAGATGATTTTTGGATTATGGCTATGCAAGAAGAGTTAAATCAATTTGAGAGAAGTAACGTTTGGACATTAGTTGAAAGGCCTAGTAATCAATCTACAATAGGAACTAAATGGGTCTTAAGGAACAAGCTAGATGAGAGTGGTAACATTGTAAGAAATAAAGCTAGACTAGTAGCACAAGGTTACACTCAAGAAGAGGGAATAGATTTGATGAAACCTATGCACCCGTAGCTAGAATGGAAGCCATTAGGATGTTGCTTGCATATGCATGTTATCATAATTTCAAGCTTTTTCAAATGGATGTTAAAAGCACATTTTTAAATGGTTTTATAAATGAAGAAGTGTATGTAGAACAACCACCGGGTTTTGAAGACTCAAAATTTCCAAATCATGTTTTCAAACTTACCAAAGCTCTTTATGGTTTAAAACAAGCTCCTAGAGCTTGGTATGAAAGACTTTCAAACTTTTTAATTGAAAAAGGATTTGAAAAAGGTAAGGTGGACACTACACTTTTTATAAAAAATGTATAAAAATGACATCTTAGTTGTTCAAATTTATGTTGATGATATTATTTTTGGTTCTACTAATGAATGTCATTGTCAAGAGTTTGCTAAGTTAATGCAAGGTGAATTTGAGATGAGCATGATGGGGGAGCTCTCATTCTTTTTGGGACTCCAAATCAAGCAAAAGAAGGATGGCACCTTCATCAACCAAGCAAAATACATAAAGGATATGCTCAAGAAGTTTGGCTTGGAGAATGCAAAGCCTCAAGCCACTCCTATGAGCTCATCTACAAAGCTTGACAAAGATGAAGGAGGTAAGTGTGTTAACTTTAAGCTTTATCGTTCTATGATTGGATCATTGCTTTACCTTACCGCAAGTAGACCAGATATCTTGTTTAGTGTTTGCTTGTGTGCTAGGTTTCAAGCTAGTCCTAGAGAGTCTCACCTTATAGCCGTTAAGAGAATCTTTAGGTACCTTAGAGATACTCCTTGTTTAGGTCTTTGGTACCCTAGAGACTCTACCTTCAACCTTCATGCTTACTCAGATGCGGATTATAGGGGTTGCAAAATCGATAGGAAAAGTACTTCGGGAACTTGTCAATTCCTAGGTAGTATGCTCATATCTTGGTTCTTTAAGAAACAAAATAGTGTAGCCTTATCTACCACCAAAGCCGAGTACATATCCTTAGGAAGTTGTTGTGCTCAAGTCCTTTTGATGAAGCAACAACTCTTAGATTATGGAATTAAAGTTGAAACCATACCCCTAAAATGTGACAACACTAGTGCAATATGTTTAACAAAAAATCCCATCCAACACTCTAGAACCAAACACATAGAAATAAGGCATCATTTCATTAGAGATCATGTCCTTAAGAAAGATGTGGTTATAGAGTATGTAGGCACCTTGAATCAATTAGCAGACATATTTACAAAACCCTTAGACAAAGAGCGTTTTTGGTCCCTTAGGAGAGAGTTAGGTCTAGCTAGCCTATCTTGACCTTTTAGGACCTCTTTTGTGCTTAAATTTGCTTGATCTTGTGAAATGACATGTTTATGTGCTTAGACTCCTAATTTCATCCATGCCTATAGTTAGGGGGAGTATGCTTCTATTAAAATATGCTTAGAACTGTTCATTCATCATTTGCATACCTTTAGGAGGTGTTAAGTTCAAGCCTTTGGTTGTTCTTAGAACCAAATATGTATTTCTGGCATACGGTATCGATACGGATTTACGTGTATCGATACGTGTTCTTCATTCAGTTTCCCAGAATTCACTTCGCTTCACGGGTATTGATACGATTAAACTCGTATCGATACGAGTCGTTTCGATACGGACCCCTTCGTTTCGATACGACTTTCCAACGAGCATTTTTGCGGAAAAGACGATTCTACCCCCGTATCGATACACCCTCAGGCGTATCAATACTCGACTGCGCAGACAGCTTTAAATTTGGCTTTTAATGAGTTCAACTTTTACCTAAATTAAAACTCTTCAAAACCTAATTAACCCTAGCCGTTTTTGCCTATAAAAAGGCCCTTTCTCCTTCATATTTTTCACACCTCAACTCAAATCTAAAAGAGTTTTTGAATCAAGCAAGACTTTGAGCTCTCTCTCTCATCCATTGTGCTAGTTTTTCTTCAATCTTCCAAGTTTCTATCAAGGTAATCTTTCTTTTTCTTTTTCAATTTTTGTTTTGTTTTGTTTTGTTATTTTGTTTCATCTTTTTATCAAAACCTTTGTTTTTTAAAAAATTTTCTTCAAAATTTTCTCAAAATTTTTTTTACCTTGATTTTTACTCAAATTGAAGAAATCCTTTTGCTTAATCTCTCTTTTAGATCATGGCACCAAAAGAACCTTCGAGGAAGCGTACAAGGGTTTCTCAAGCCGGTGAATCATCCACCCTTGGAGCGATTGCTCGTCCTAACTACTCAATCATCTATGAGCAATGCTTTGATGGCAACTCGGGTCTAACTCATTTTTGTCGATATGAGAATTATAAGATTCGTGCCGAAAGGGTAATATCCGTTCCTTTTCTCGACTCCGAGCGTTTTAAGTTTGAATATCTTCCGTTATTTCGTCGATGGAACTTCATGGATTTCATCTCTATTCCCGAATTTTACTATTGCCTTTTGGTTTTGATTTTTTACTCTAATGCCAAATGTATTTCTCGTGATGGGGAAGTTGTTGCCATTAGCTCTTACCTCATGGGGAAGAAAATTATTCTTGATGTCAAATCTATTTGTGAGGTTTTCAAATTAGAGGATGAAGGCATCGATAATGAGCATGCTTTGGGGCATGTTCTTCATGGATCCGTCACCGCCCTAAATGCTCAAGATCGGATCTTACATTTGATGGTGTCTTTGTGGTTATGTCCCTCTGGAGGCAAATATTCCACCATCTGTCAAGTGGATGATTTTTGGATCCGTTGTTTCCGTGAGAAAAAGCGACCAAATCTTGCTCGACTCATGTTCGCGGAGATCGTCTACCTTGTGCAAAATCGTCACACAACTCTCGTCACCTCCTTTACATATGGTACGACTTTGAGTTATTTCTTTCTTAAAAAGATATTGATTGCTCTTATGACTACCCAACTCCCCTCACCGATCCCATTGATGAGCGATCTCTTGCTCGGGCAAAATTTCATTATCTTAATGGTGAATGGGTACGTCTTGCCGAGTTACCACCCGAGGCCGCCGCCGTATTTGAAGAGGCTCAAGCTCCTCAAGCTCCTCAAGTCCCACAACCCTCAATGGATGCTCTCATGACCTATCTCAATGAGCAATTTACCGGGTTGCGCACGGACATGAATACTCGTCTTACTTCCATGGAAACTACCTTTGATACAAGGATGACGGGTATGGAGAATCGCCTCACATCCCTTGAAAGTGGGCACAATTCTTTGAATATTTCCATTGCCGCTTTTCATGATGAATGGCGCAATAGCATGCAGGATAATGAGCCTATGGGAGTTGATGATGAAGAAGATGAAGATGACGAAGACGATGCCTAGACGTTTCTTCTTGCACTTCATGCATATCATTTAGGATTTTCTATTTTATGCACCTTTGCTTTATGTTCTTAGGATTAAGTTTGTTTTAGTATTAAACCTATGCTTTGATTTCTTTTTGCTTTTGTTTGGATTTCAAGTTTGATGCTATGATGAATAAAATTATGTTGCTTATTTATACCTTTGCCTTCTTTATGCACTTAATTGTCTCAAGATTTTTTTTGATCTAACAAAAAGGGGGAGAGAAACTAGCTCACACTTCAAATATTTTGATTTTAACTCAAAGGTTACCAAGCTTATATTAAGGGGGAGTTAACTTCGTAAAGATTTTTCAAAATTTCAAAAATTTTAAGTTTTAGTTTTGTTATATCAAAAAGGGGGAGATTGTAAAACCTGTGTTTGATTTTGATATAATTAGATCTTTAAGAATCAAATTGAAAAACTTAAAATTGTTTTTATAAGTCCCTTAATAAGTTTTAAAACACCAACTCTTTGAAACTGATTTGAAAAACTCAAACTCAAAATATTTTCTAAGTGTTCCAAGGCCAAACCATTGAAAAACGTTCAGGTGTATCGATACACTCCCAAGCGTATCGATACCTTTTTACAAAACTTGGCTACTGTCGGAACACGTATCGATACGATAAACCCTCGTATCGATACGCCCATGTGTTAAAATTCAAAGAGTTTGAATAGCGTACCGATACAGCAAACCCTCGTATCGATATGGGCTTTATAATTTTTAAATATAAGTCGGTTTAAAAATATGACCGTTGGTGTCAGTTGGTTGGTAACCAAACTTTAAAAGGTCGTTGACCCGTATCGATACGCCTAACCCCCGTACCGATACAGATATCGACAGTGAGTTAAGTTGAGAAAAAGGTATCGATACGACCTTTACCGTTTCGATACCCAGTACCGATACGCTTACGCGCGTATCGATACCCCTTATTTATTGCACACAACGACTCTTTCTTTTCTGAGACAAGTATCGATACACCTTCCCGCGTACCGATACGCATAGCTACAGAAGTGCATTTATGGTGGTAAGAGAGGGTTCCAACGGCTCCATTTATGTTCCCAACCACCCAAACGGCTAGAAATCAATGAGGAGGTATAAAAGAGACATCTAAAAGCATCAACAACAACTATTGATCTTCAAGAAAACATCTATTCATCAAATCCAAGCAATTGTGCAAAAATCCATATTGTCTAGAAACCCCAATTATAATTTTCATTCTTATCTTGTTCAATTGGGTTGAGTGCTTGTAATTGGGCTATCATTTGTATTGAGAGATACTCTATTAGCCAACAAATTTCTTTGTTCTCTTGTTGTGAGGATTTGGTTGAATTTTGGGTAGAAAATTCAACCGAAATTGTAAGAGTTGCCTCCTTAGCCTAGAAAAGGGGAAGAGCAATTAGTGGAATTGTTGCAAATCCTTAGTGAAGCTAAGGTAGTGGATGTAGAGTTCATTTGGAACTTGAACCACTCTAAAATCCCTTGTCTACTATTTTTAATTTGCAATTTCCACCACAAAACCTTTAAATTTCCAATTCACCCCCTCTTGGTTCATATCGATCTTTCGATCCACCAACACAATTGTGGTCCATGTCAGTTTTCTTTTTAGCATTTATATTTTTGTTATATTATATTCATGTTCTTTATGCATTTTTCCATATTGTTAAAATACATGTTTATGTATATGCATGAGATTGCCATGTTGATTGTAAAATACGTGTCTAATATTCCAAATTATTATCCAAAATTTTAGAAAATATTTCAAAGAAAATAATTTGATTGTAAATTTTTAGTTTACATAAATTTTTTAATTTTAGGGTTTAAATCGAGGTTTAAGGTTATGTATATGATGTAAAATTTAGAGTTTATGTTTAGTTTTTAGAGTTTAAGAATATAATTTAGAGTTTAGGAATTGGGGTATAGACTTTAAAATTTAGGGTGTTAAACAGAGGCAGGTGACAATGGGCTAGTGAAGCCCTGTTCCCTCAAAATTTTGAAAATTTATTATTTAGTCCTTCACATTTTAAAAATGTTCAATTTGGCCCTTCAAAAGTTTAAAATATTCTTATTATGTTTTAAAATTTTGATTATTTTTAATTAAGTACTATTCTTAAAAAATAAAAAGTCCCCATGAAGTGACATCTTTTGAAAATTTTAAACTAAACCCTTCAAAATTTTTAAAAATATTAATTTAAATGTTCAAGCATTTTCAAGCTTTTAAGTAGGCGCCCTCAAACCTCATTACCAAGATCCACCCTTGGTATTAGGGTTACGGTTAAAGATTTATTGTTTAGATTTTATATTTTAAATATGAAGGGTTGTGTAAATATTTTTACACAATTTGTATATCAAAATATAACCCAAGTTTCAATGTGTCCAACAATAAATTTTTTTTCTCAAACAAAATTAATTTAAAGTTTAATTAGAAATTAGAGATTATATTTTAAGATTTTAAATTTAGAGTTTAGGGGTTAGAGTTTAAAATTTAAATAGGTATGCATAAAAATTACAATAACATTGCATTAAATATTTTACTCATCCAAAATCTACTCTAAATAAAATTTATATAATTTATTAAATTAATAATTTAATATCAGCCTATTTTATATGCTGATATATAGATTGTGGATGGTAGAACTATAAATTATAAAAGTAATTATTTGTTAAAATTCTTACTTGAATATGGAAGGTTTTGATATTGAGCTTTAATACAAAATGCCCATGAAAATGATTTGGATTAGGCATAAGAAATCATGACTGAATTATTAAGAACATTTCACTTTGGTGATTATATCGTAAGTTTCAAAAATTTGGTGACTAAAATACAAATATTCGAAAAATTTAAGGACCATATGTGTAATATACCTTTTAATATATAAGATTGAATAAATTGCATAAATATTTTATATTTGAAATTTATTTAATCTATATTTGTAATAGACATATATTAAATATTTTTCTCAGTTAAAAAAGTGATGCATGCATTTTATATTATATTCGAAAAATAAAAAGGAACAAATAAGAATAAGATGTTAAGTTTTATTATCAGTTTTTGTGCTATGCATAAATTATCAATTTATTCTTTATATGTTAATTTAGTTATTTTTAACTTGGAACTTTTTAGATTTTAAATTTTAAATTTTAACCTACACTATAACAGTTGAAAACTGTTGACCAAAGACAGCCATTAATCTATGTACTATGTATTATAGATTTCATTCATATGAAAAGTACAATAACTAAAACTGAATCGACTAATTTGAAATACAATGAGCTAATTGATTAAATCCACATGTTACACATAATACAAGGAGCAATGACAAAATTTGACCATTTTAAGAGCTCATGGATGGTATTTGAGTACAAGACTTGCGTACAATTGTTTCATAACCCTTGCATATTCTTCTTGCCAATCGCAGTACACATTGCAAATACAAACACTTAATAGTACGATGCAGAACCTTTGAAGAAAAAGAGAAATAAAAAAATTCTGTATAATGAGTATGAGATTTTGTAGGAGGTCTCATAGCAATCGACTCGACTCAACGAAAATCACTATCGTTTAGGTATACAGTCTCAGACGTGTCGTTATTGGTTGCCGGCACATCGGGCATGATGAAATTGTCACTCCACAATCCTTGCAAGTCTTGAACAACACAAGATAACACAATAAGCATATAAAATATTCCATAGAGCAGTGTTGAACATCTGCTACAATTTAGGTTTATTGATTATCATGAAAAGCGCTTCCACAAGAACATGTATATCTAACACTTCAAATTGAAGTATGACATGAACCGAGATATCAATGATGTTATGTAAGAGATACCTAGGCATACATGTATCTATCACAGAGGCAAAGCTTTTTAATTATGAAATCAGATGGTGAAGATGAAACATTACTAATTGCTCGTCAAAAGAGTATCTCTAAATATGTTCCAATGCAGTCACCTAAGAATCTATGCCAAAACTGTATAGAAATCTGAAAACATTATATGGTTTGATCAAAATGGACATACCGTGTGAAACATTATTAGTATGCTGGTGTTGAGATGTGCATTTGTCAGGTTGAAGAAACAAATGCACATCTCAACACCAGCATACTAATTTGAATGGATATTTTGTGAAAAATAGTAAAAGAAAAAACTATTACCGGTTCTGCTGCAGAATTTATTACGGGTTCCACAGAGGCTGTTGGCTGCACTGTTTCATAGTTTGTCATGTGCGGGATTCATCGAACGGCATTATCATGGAGGCGGAAGTGTTCTACTTCTCTACTGCATAATTTAATAGTTTTATGTTTAAAATGTCAGTTGTAGATAAGTTTAATTTAAAGTTTATTTATCTGTTTATTGTAGATAAACTGCATCTCCATCCTTAGAGATAAGAGTTGTAAATCTAGACGTCTTCTAACTTAGATTAAGCTCTCTGTAATTAAATCTTTAAAAAGACTAACCTTGTAAAGATGTATTATGAATCGAAATACTGAAAAACATACTGTTTAACTGTGGATAATCGACTCGGGAGCCTGATCATATGACTAGGGACAAGGAGTGATTCTGCTGTTATCAATAAAAATATACTGTTAAAAGATGTACTTTATGTACCAGATTTTACATACAATCTCTTTTCAGTCAATAAGTTGTCCAATGATTTAAAATGTGTGACTAAATTTACTTTCAACACTTGTGAATTGCAGGTAATGGGCTCGAGGAAGAAGATTGGCAATGCTAGGCTGTATGGTGTGCTTCTTGTGCTTCATGGAGAGCCGCTTCCCTCTCTCTCTCTCTCTGAAAATTCCAGTAGTTTATCTTCTTCTTTAGTTTCAGCTTCTGAAAACATCAATGATTATGTTGTGGTATTTTCAGTTAGATCATCCCAGCTTTTATTATTTAGCAAAGTTGTTTCCACAATTGTTTCTCCATAAAAAAAAGCCACAATAAAAAAAGCCACAATATTTTCATTGTGATGTCTGTCAACTTGCTAAACATACCAAGCATTCTTATTTGTTATCTGTCTACAAGCCTTCTAATTCGTTTTCTCTTATCCATGGTGATATTTAGGGCACTTCTAAGGTAAAGAATATGAATGACATCACCTTTATTGATGACCATTCTCGTACTACACGCACTTATTTAATGAAAGAAAAATCTGATGCAGAGAAAATCTTTAGAAGATTTCATAATATGGTAGTGATTCAGTTTCAGAGTTAGATTTGGATTTTGTAATCTGATAACGGGTGAGAGTATTTTACAAATACATTAGGTTCTTTCTTACAAGAGGAAATTTGTGAAACCAAAATTGATTTTGATATAACATTTAAACTTATGGACCAATTTGCAAAATAATAAATTTTATGTTAAACAAAATAATATCCCAAGACAAGTTTTTAAAATGTTAATTTTTTCTAAGTCGATTCTAGGAGAGTTTGATCAACAAGTAGTCAAGCAATGACATCCACTTCCATTTCCAACCTCTATGAGTCTCAATCTACTACCAAGCTCTTCATGTCATCTTTTGTGCACTTGGTCTGGATATCTACTCTAAGGTGTCTTCGATCGAGAATGCCAAGAAAGTTTGGGACACCCTCGAGACAACATATGAGGGAACTAGCGATGTCAAGGAAACAAAAATCGATCTTCTCAATTTAAGCTAAGAAAAAATTCAAAATGGATCTCGATGAGAGTGTTTCCAAGATGTTTGATCGATTCTCGGTCATTGTCAACGGGTTGAAGGGTTTCAGTGAGATCATCCCCGAAGATGTAGTGAGAAAATTGTTGTACTCTCTTCCGGAATCATGGGATAGCAAGAGAACGACTATTATTGAAGCTCGAGATTTGAAGACTCTCAAGCTAGATGCTCTTGTTGGATCTCTACTCACCCATGAGATCATGAGAAAGGGAAGAGAAGAAGAAAAGAAAATGGAGGAGAAGAAGATAGAGAAAAAGGATGTTGAGAAGAAGAAGATTGTAATCGCCCTTAAAGCTTCATACCAAGAAAGCGATTCTAGTGAAGATGAAGATGAGGAGATGGCCATGTTGGCCAAACGATTCACTCGCTTCATGAAGTCTAACCGTGGGAGAAAGTTCATTACAAAAGGAGACTTCAAGAGCAAGAGTAAAGAAGAGGAGAAGGACCAAATCATTTGCTATGAGTGCAAAAAATCTGGCCATATCCGCTCTAAATGTCCTCAATTGAAGAGGAAGATCTTTGGGAAGAAGAACAAGCTCAAAGCTCAAGTAGCAACTTGGAGTGACGAGGAGTCATCCGAGGAAGTGGCCAATTTATTCTCATGGCCATTGATGATGAACCAAAGGTAAACCTCAACTCATCTAATTTTGATTTTACCTTTGATGAACTTCAAGATGCTAACGATGAATTGCAAGAGGTTTATGATGAGTTAATTGGAAAATATAAGGAGTCTATTTTGAGAAACAAGAAAAACATTTCCGATTTGAAAACTCAAAATGAATCTATTTCAAAAACTAACTCCGAATTGGAAAAGAAGGTTTTGTACTTAGTAAATCTTTCAAATGATCTTAAAAAGAAAAATCTTGAACTTGAAAAACTTCTTTCCGATTTTCAAGATTATCACACAAAGGAAGTGGATAATCTTAAAACATCCACTGCTATTGGGAAAAACCATTTTAAAAAGAGAAATTCTTCTAAATCCCAATATGTAAAAATAAAACCTTTTATTCCTAAACAAAAAATTTTCATAAGCAATCTAGAGGTCAAATGATTAGGAGTGTTTGGGTTCCTAAGAAACTCATTATTTCTAATAACATGAATGTTATTGCTTCTTGGATCCCTAAGGGAACCAAAATTTTGAGGGCTAACACATACGGACCCAAAATGATTTGGGTACAAAAAATCAAGGCCTAATTTCTTTGTTTGTAGGAGGAGCATTGCTATAAGGCCAAAGCTTCAAGCCAAAACTCATGTGTTGAGTGGATCGATTGAATGATCAAGACCAAGAGGGGGGTGAATTGGGATTTAAAAACTGTGGAGTGAAAGGGCAATTTAAAAATGAAGAACAAAGGATTTTAGAGTGGTTCAAGTTCCAAATGAACTCTACATCCACTACCTTAGATACCACTAAGGATTTCAACAATTCACTATTTGTTCTTCCCCTTTTCAAGGCTTAGGAGGTAACCTTTACACAACCGGTCAAATTTTCTACCCAAAATTTGACCAAACCCTCACCAATAATCAAATAAGAAATTGGACAAGAAGTATATCTCTCAAATACAAATTTGTCCCTAGAAATACAACACTCAACCCAAATTTGAAGATAGAATAAGAATTGGATACAACACAATTTGGGAATTACAATAGATTGAAAATTTAGCACACTTGAGGTTGGATTTTTGCTTGAATGTTTGTCTTTAATGCAATAGTTGTTGCTGGTCTTCAAAGAGCTTCAATTTATACCTCCTCTATCAATTCTAGCCGTTTGAGTGGTTGTGGAATTGAATAGAGCCGTTGGGACCCTCTCTTTCCACCATAAATGTACTTCTGCATCTATTCGTATCGGTACACGGGGAGCCGTATCGATACCTGTCTCAAAATAGAAAGAGTCGTTGTACATAATAAATAGGGGGTATAGAAACACACGTAAGCGTATCGATATAGGACAGGGAGTGTATCGAAACGGATAAGACCGTATCGATACCTTTTTCTCAACTTAGCTCACTGGAAGTTTCCGTTTCGATACGAGGGTTTACCATATCAATACGGGTCAACTGCCAATTTAAATTTTGGTTACCTAACAACTGACACCAACGGTCGAAAGCATTTAAAACAATCTGAATTAAAAATTCGATAAAAACCGTATCGATACGGGTGAAGCCGTATCGGTACACCATTCAAACTCTTTCAGTCTTTACAGAGGGGCGTATCGATACAGATTGAATCTGTTTCGATACGGTGTTTCGATACGGTTAAGGGCGTATCGAAACACATTCTTCTAGTAGCCAACTTTGTAAAAAAGGTATCGATACGGTTGGAAGCGTATCGATACACTTGGACGGTTTTCAATAGTTTGGCCTTGGAACACTTAAAAAATATTTTGAGTTTGAGTTTTTCAAATCAGTTTTAAAGTGTTGGTGATTTAAAACTTATTAAGGGACTTATAAAACAATTTTAAGTTTTTCAATTTGATCCTCAATGAATTAATTATATCAAAATCAAACATAGGTTTCCCAATCTCCCCTTTTTGATATAACAAAACTAAAACTTAAAATTTTTGACACTTTGAAAAACTTTGCAAAATTAACTCCCCCTTAATATGAGCTAGGTAACTTTTAAGTTGAAAATCAATTTTTTTTAAGTTGTGTTGTGAGCTTCCCTCTCCCCCTTTTTGTTAGATAAAAAAATTGAGACAAAGTAAAGTGCATAACATAGGCAAAGGTATAAATAGGCAACATAAATATCATTACGTTCAAAATAAAGCATAACATTAACTTAAAAATCCAACAAAACAGAAAATCAATGCATAGGTTTAAAATAAAACAAACTTAGTCCTAAGAACATGAAACAAAGGTGCATAAATAAAAATATCCTAGATGATATGCATAAAATGCAAGGAGAAGCTACTAGACATCATCATCGCCTTCTTCATCATCTTCATCTTCATCTTCAATTGGATCATCATTCCTCATGCTATTACGCCACTCATCATGGAAGGCGGAGAGGGAAATATTCATAGAATTATGACCGCCTTCAAGAGAGGTTAGACAATTCTCCACTTTCGTCATCCGTGTTTCAAGGCTTGTGAAACGAGTACCAATCGTGGTAAAGCCCAAAGCCATATCCGCGTACAATCTCGTGAATTGCTCATTAAGGAAGGTCATAAGAGCATCCATGGAAGGTTGAGGAGGAGGTGGAGGAGCTTGAGGAACTTGTTCACCTTGAGGATTTTCCAATTGAGCCGCGACCTCGGGTGGTAGCTCAGAAAGACGTAACCAATTACCATTAAAATAATGGAACTTACCCCTTGCAAGAGAGCGTTCATCAATGGGATCGGTGAGGGGAGTTGGGAAGTCATGCGAACAATCAATGTCCTTGTGTAGAAAGAAGTAGCTTAGGGTCGTACCATAGGTGAAGGAAGTGACAAGAGAGGTGGGGCGATGTTGCACAAGATAAACAATCTCTACAAACATGATACGAGCAAGGTTTGGATGTTTTCTCTCACGGAAGCAACGAATCCAAAAGTCATCCACTTGACGAATGGTAGAGTACTTTCCTCCGAAAGGCCTAAGCCACCAAGAGACCATCAAATGGAGGATCCGATCTTGAGCATTGAGGGCGGTGACAGAATCACTAAGAACATGGCCTAAAGCATTCTCATCATCAAGGCCTTCATCCTCCAACTTAAAAACTTCACAAATATATTTGACATCAAGAAGGATTTTCTTGCCCATGAGATATGAACTAACTATGGTAACAACCCCATCACGATTAGCACAACATTTGGCATTAGCATAAAAGATTAAAACCAAAAGATGAAAATAAGAACCAGGAATGGAGAGAAAATCCATTAACTTCCAACGTTGAAGCAAAGGGAGATATTCAAATTTGAATCGCTCCGAGTCAAGAAAAGGAATAGATACTACCCTTTCCGGACGAATCCTGTAGTTTTGGAATTGACGAAAATAGGTGAGAGCTCCAGTGGTTTGAAAGGAGTGTTCATAGATTTGGGCGAAATTCGGACGAGCACCCTCTCCGGGATTAGATGATTCACCGGTTTGGTTTAGACGAGATCTCTTCCTAGATAGTGCCATGAACTAGAAAACAAGTGTATGCTTTTAGATTCCTTCATTCAAGTCATTGAGAAATCAAAGGTCAAGGTAAAAAATTTTTTGCAAAATAAAATTTGAAGAAGAAATTTTGAAAGATAAAATTTTGTTAGGAAGACAAAAACAAAAGAAATAAAAAAAAGACAAAATAAAATAAAAAAAATAAAAAAAAAGAAAAAGAAAGGGTTTTACCTTGATAGGGATTAGAGAAGAATGAAGAAAAGCCTAGCACCAAATTAATGAGAAAAACCTTAGAGCTTTTCTTGATTTGAAACCCTCTTAAAGTTTTTGAGTTGTGGTGTGAAAATATGAGTGAGGAAGAGCCTATATATAGGTTGAAAACGGCTAGGGTTTTTTAGGGTTTTGAGAATTTTAGTTTTGGTAAAACTTAAAGACTTTAAATGCCAAAATTAAAGCTGTCTACGCAATCGCGTATCGATACGCCTGAGGGTGTATCGATACGGGGGTAAAAGTGTAATTCCCATAAAAATGCCCGTTGAAGAATTGTATCGGAACAGATGCACTCCGTATCGAAACGATTGACGCTCGTATCAAAACGAGTTTAACCGTATCGATACCCTTTTGCGACAAAATGTATTCTAGGAACCCAATGAAGTGCTCGTATTGATACGCGTAGGACCGTATCGATACCCTAAGCCCAGAAGTACATTTTATTCCTAAAGAACAACCATAAGCTCGATTTTAACACCTCTTAAAGGAATGCAAATGATGAATGAACAATTCTAAGCATATTTGAATAGAATCATACTCCACCTAGCTATAGGCATGGGCATTTTCAAGAGTTACAACACACAAAAATGCAATTTCACAAGATCAAGCAATTTTAAGCACAAAGAGGTCCTAAAAGGTCAAGATAGGCTAGCTAGACCTAACTCTCTCCTAAGGGACCAAAACTCTCTTTGTCTAAAGGTTTTGTAAATATGTACGCTAATTGATTTAAGGTGTCTACATACTCTATAACCACATCTTCTTTAAGGACATGATCTCTAATGAAATGATACCTTATTTCTATGTGTTTGGTTCTTGAGTGTTGGATGAGATTTTTTGTCAAACATATAGCACTAGTGTTGTCACATTTTAGGGGTATGGTTTCAACCTTAATTCCATAATCTAAGAGTTGTTGCTTCATCCAAAGGACTTGAGCACAACAACTCCGTAAGGATATGTACTCGGCTTCGGTGGTAGATAAGGCTACACTATTTTGTTTCTTAGAGAACCAAGATATGAGCATACTACCTAGGAATTGACAAGTTCCCGAAGTACTCTTCCTGTCGATTTTGCATCCCCCATAATCCGCTTCCGAATAAGCATGAAGGTTGAAGGTGGAGTCTCTAGGGTACCAAAGACCTAAACAAGGAGTATCTCTAAGGTACCTAAAGATTCTCTTAATGGCTATAAGATGAGACTCTCTAGGACTAGCTTGAAACCTAGCACACAAGCAAACACTAAACAAGATATCTGGTCTACTTGCGGTAAGGTAAAGCAATGATCCAATCATAGAACGGTAAAGCTTAGAGTCAACACACTTACCTCCTTCATCTTTGTCAAGCTTTGTAGATGAGCTCGTAGGTGTGGCTTGAGGCTTTGCATTCTCCAAGCCAAACTTCTTGAGCATATCCTTTATGTACTTTGCTTGATTGATGAAGGTGCCATCCTTCTTTTGCTTGATTTGGAGTCCCAAAAAGAATGAGAGTTCTCCCATCATGCTTATCTCGAATTCACCTTGCATTAGCTTAGCAAACTCTTTGCAATGACATTCGTTAGTAGAACCAAAAATAATATCATCAACATAAATTTTAACTACTAAGATGTCATTTTTATACATTTTTATAAAGAGTGTAGTGTCCACCTTACCTTTTTCAAAACCCTTTTCAATTAAAAAGTTTGAAAGTCTTTCATACCAAGCTCAAGGAGCTTGTTTTAAACTATAAAGAGCTTTAGTGAGTTTGAAAACATGATTTGGAAATTTTGAGTCTTCAAAACCCGGTGGTTGTTCCACATACACTTCCTCATTTATAAAACCATTTAAAAACGTGCTTTTAACATCCATTTGAAAAAGCTTGAAATTATGATAACATTCATATGCAAGCAACATCCTAATGGCTTCCATTCTAGCTACGAGTGCATAGGTTTCATCAAAATCTATTCCCTCTTCTTGAGTGTAATCTTGTGCTACTAGTCTAGCTTTATTTCTCACAATGTTACCACTCTCATCTAGCTTGTTCCTAAAGACCCATTTAGTTCTTACGGTAGATTGATTACTAGGCTTATCAACTAATGTCCAAACGTTACTTCTCTCAAATTGATTTAACTCTTCTTGCATAGCCATAATCCAAAAATCATCTTTCAATGCTTCTTTTATATTCTTAGGCTCTGTGCATGAGATAAATGCAACATGATTCATTAATCTAAAAGAAGATCGAATGGTTACCCCCTTGGATGGATCACCCAAGATTTCACCATCTTTGACATAGTTGAACTCCCTTGGGTAGCTCACTTCCTTTTCCTCAAGAGCCAAGTCCTTCAAGGCTTCAAGAGGTGGATCTTGTGTGTCCTCTTCTTTTGTTGTTGGAATCTCACCCTTCTTTAAAGTTTGTCCTCCATCAAAGGCATTTATGATTCCTGCATCATCATCATCACAAGAATCCTTCCTTGGAAGGAGGTTATCATCGAATACAACATGTATAGATTCTTGTACTACTAACGTTCTCTTGGTAAATACTCGATAGGCTTTAGAGGTTAAAGAGTATCCTATAAAAATAGCTTCATCACTTTTTGCATCAAATTTACCTAAGTTGTCTTTTCCATTATTTAAAACAAAACACTTGCAACCAAAAGGGTAAAAATAGCTAATGTTAGGCTTTTTAGATTTTAAAATCTCATAAGATGTTTTCTTTCAAATTGGCCTAATCATTACTCAATTAACAATATAGCAAGCGGTGTTTGTGGCTTCCGCCCAAAAATATTTAGGTAAATTATTTTCACAAAGCATGGTTCTAGCCATTTCTTGTAAAGTTCTAATTTTCCTCTCAACTACCCCATTTTGTTGAGGAGTTCGAGGAGCCGAAAAATTGTGGCTAATACCATTTTCATTCAAAAAATCTTCAAACCCTAAATTTTGAAACTCGGTTCCATGATCACTTCTAATATGTGAAATTCTAAGTTCAAGATCATTTTGGGTTAGTTTTGAAAATGTGATGAATTTTTCTACAGCCTCATCTTTAGTACTTAAAAATAGAACCCAAGTAAATCTAGAAAAATCATCAGCAAGTACAAATGCATAAGATTTACCACCCAAGCTCATAGTCCTAATTGGCCCAAACAAATCCATATGGATAAGTTGTAAACATCTACTTGTAGAGACATCATTAATGGATTTAAAGGAAGACTTATGTTGTTTACCCTTAGAGCATGCATCACAAATTTTATCGTTTGAAAATTTAATCTTGGGCAAACCTCTAACTAGATCAAGGGAAACTAGTTTTTCTAAAACACTAATGTTAGCATGTCCTAGTTTCTTATGCCACAACCATGCATCATTTTCATTTTGTGCTACTAAGCATGCATGAGATGTATGTATGTCATCTAGATGCACCATGTATATGTTCCCTATGCGATGACCTATGAGCATAATATTATTAGTTTTAATGTCAACAATTTTGCAACCATTGTTATCAAATAGAACATTAAATCCTTTATCACACAATTGACTTATGCTCAATAAGTTATGTTTAAGACCATCGACATACAAGACATTTTCAATGAGAATAGTAGAGTGATTACCTATGAAGCCAATACCTTTAATGTGGCCTTTGGAGTTGTCACCAAATGTCACCACTCCTTCACTTTTTGGCTTTAGATCCATGAATCTACTCTTGTCTCCGGTCATATGCCTTGAGCATCCACTATCAAGGTACCATGAGTTTTGACTTTGTGCTTTGGCCTTGTAGCAATGCCCTCTACAAACAAAGATATTAAGCTTTTGTTTTTGGTACCCAAATCATTTGGGTCCATGAGTGTTAGCTCCCAAAACCTTGGTTCCTTTAGGAATCCAAGATGACATAGCAACAATGTTATTAGATTTTACAAGTTCCTTAGGAACCCATACACTTCTAATCCTTTTAGTTTTACTATGTCTTGGAAAGCTACCTTGTTTGTAGTAGTTAGTCTTTTTCTTAGGTTCGTTTGATTTTGAGGATTCACCTATTTCATGCTTGACACTACCAACATTTTTAAAAGACTCTTTGAGCTTATTTAGCTCATCTAACACCTTTTGGTGTTCACTATTACATTGAGAGATAAGATTATTAAGGTCAACATTTTTGTCTTGGAAGAATTTTAGTTCATCTTTCAACCCTAAAATCTTTTTCTCAAATTTTAAATTAGCTTGAGAGAGAGAGAGAGAGAGTCATTTTTGTCTTTTAATTCCAAAATAATTTTCTTATTCTTAATGACCGACTCTTTATATTTCTCAACTAATTCATCATAGACTTCTTGTAACTCATCATATGCATCATTTAATTCATCACATGTAAAATCTAAAGATGATGAGTTAGAACTTACCATTGAGGAATCTTCGTCAAGTGCCATGAGGCAAAGGTTGGCCACTTCTTGTTCGTCATCCTCGGAGGACTCCTCATCACTCCAAGTAGCAAGCTTGGCTTTGAGCTTCTTCTTCTTCTCAAAGCCCTTCTTCTTGAGTTGAGGGCACTCCGAACGTATGTGGCCGAATTTATTGCACTCGAAGCAAATGATTTGTTCCCTTGCTTCTTCTTTGTTTTTACCTTTGAAGTCCATCTTTCTTTGAATTTTTCTTCCACGATTGGACCTCATGAATCGAGAGAACTTCTTGGCTATCATAGCCAATTCTTCAAGGTCATCCTCCTCACTAGAAGAGCTTTCCACAAGTAATGAAGCTTTAAGAGCTATTCCCATCTTCTTCTTCTTTTCAACTTCTAACTTCTAACTTCTCTACTCTCTTCTCTTCCTTCTTATTTTCTTCCCTTCCTTGTTTCATAATCTCATGAGTGAGTAGAGAACCCACTAGCTCATCAAGATTTAGAGTCTTCAAATTTTTGGCCTCTATGATGGCAGTTCTCTTCCCATCCCAAGATTCGGGAAGTGAATAAAGTAGCTTCCGGATAAGCTTGTCTTCCGGTATGGTCTCTTCAAATCCTTTGACCCCATTTACTATGGTAGAGAAGCGATCAAACATCTTGGACATCGTCTCATCGGGCTCCATCTTAAAATTCCAATCTTAGTTTCCTTGACGTTGTTGGTTCCCTCATAGGTGGTCTCAAGAGTATCCCATACTTCCTTGGCACTCTCAATGGATGAGACTTTGGAAAAGATGTCGGATCCAAAGGAGCAAAAAAGAATGTGAAGAGCCTTGTCATTTATTTGAATCTTCTTTCTTTCATCTTCACTCATTTTATCTTTTTCTTCAACACCATCTTTCCTTCATTGTCTTGCTTCAATGGAATGTAAGGATCATCTTCAATGACATCCCACACCAAGTAATCATTGGACTTGATGAAGAGGCGCATCCTATTCTTCCAAAAGGGATAGTTGTCACCATTGAAAAATGGTGGCTTTGTAGTGGATTGTCACTCATACATACTTGAACCGGAGGTAGAAGCCATGACTTGATTTTTTGTTGATCTCACTCTTCCTAGGAACTTCTCTTGTGGTTGTGAATCCTTCAAAGAGGTAGGCTCTGATACCAATTGTTGAGTGGATCGATTGAATGATCAAGACCAAGAGGGGGTGAATTGGGATTTAAAAACTTTGTGGAGTGAAAAGGCAATTTAAAAATGAAGAACAAAGGATTTTAGAGTGGTTCAAGTTCCAAATGAACTCTACATCCACTACATTAGCTACCACTAAGGATTTCAACAATTCACTATTTGTTCTTCCCCTTTTCAAGGCTTAGGAGGTAACCTTTACAATCCCGGTCAAATTTTCTACCCAAAATTTGACCAAACCCTCACCAATAATCAAAGAAGAAATTGGACAAGAAGTATATCTCTCAAATACAAATTTGTCCCTAGAAATACAACACTCAACCCAAATTTCAAGATAGAATAAGAATTGGATACAACACAATTTTGGAATTACAAGAGATTGGAAATTTAGCACACTTGAGGTTGGAATTTTGCTTGAATGTTTGTCTTTAATGCAATAGTTGTTGTTGGTCTTCAAAGAGCTTCAATTTATACCTCCTCTATCAATTCTAGCCGTTTGGGTGGTTGGGGAATTGAATAGAGCCGTTGGGACCCTCTCTTTCCACAATAAATGCACTTCTGCATCTATCCGTATCGGTACACGGGGAGCCGTATCGATACATGTCTCAAAAAAGAAAGAGTCGTTGTACATAATAAATAGGGGGTATAGAAACGCACACAAGCGTATCGATATAGGACAGGGAGTGTATCGAAACGGATAAGACCGTATCGATACCTTTTTCTCAACTTAGCTCACTGGAAGTTTCCGTTTCGATACGAGGGTTTACCGTATCGATACGGGTCAACTGCTAATTTAAATTTTGGTTCCCTAACAACTGACACAAACGGTCGAAAGCATTTAAAACAATCTGAATTAAAAATTCGATAAAAACCGTATCGATACGGGTGAAGCCGTATCAGTACACCATTCAAACTCTTTCAGTCTTTACAGAGGGGCGCATCGATACAAATTGAATCTGTTTTGATACGGTGTTTCGATACGGTTAAGGGCGTATCGAAACACATTCTTCCAGTAGCCAACTTTGTAAAAAATGTATCGATACGGCTGGAAGCGTATCGATACACCTGGACAATTTTCAATAGTTTGGCCTTGGAACACTTAGAAAATATTTTGAGTTGAGTTTTTCAAATCAGTTTTAAAGTGTTGGTGATTTAAAACTTATTAAAAGACTTATAAAACAATTTTAAGTTTTTCAATTTGATCCTTAATGATTTAATTATATCAAAATCAAACATAGGCTTCACATCATGGTACCTTAATAGTGGATGCTCAAGACATATGACCAGTGACAAGAGTAGATTCATGGAACTTAAGCCAATGAGTGGCGGAGTGGTAACTTTTGGTGACAACTCCAAAGGCGACATTGATGGAATAGGCTCCATTGGTAATCACTCTTCTATTTTCATTGAAAATGTTTTGTATGTTAACGGTCTTAAACACAACTTATTGAGAATTAGTCAATTATGTGATAAGGGTTTTAATGTTTTATTTGATAAAAGTGGTTGCAAAATTGTGAACATTAAAACAAATCAACTAATGCTCATAGGACATAGAATAGGCAATATTTACATGGTGCATTTAGATGACATACATTCATCTCATACATGCTTAGTTGCACATGATGAACATGACTCATGGCTTTGGCATAGAAAATTAGGACATGCTAGCATGAGTGTTTTAGAAAATTTGATTTCCCTTAATCTAGTTAGAGGTTTACCCAAACTTAAGTTCTCTAATGATAAAATTTGTGATGCATGTTCTAAGGGTAAACAACATAGAACTTCATTTAAATCCATTAATGATGTCTCTACTAGTAGATGTTTACAATTGATTCATATGTATCTTTTTAGGCCTATTAGAACAATGAGCTTGGGTGGTAAATCATATGCCTTTGTACTTGTAGATGACTATTCTAGGTTTACTTGGGTTCTATTCTTAAGTACAAAAGATGAGGCTTTAGAAAAATTCATCACATTTTCTAAAATAACTCAAAATGACCTTGAACTTAAAATTTCTCACATTAGAAGTGATCATGGAACCGAACTTCAAAATCTAGGTTTTGAAGAGTTTTTAAATGAAAATGGGATTAGCCATAATTTTTCCGCACCTCGCACTCCTCAACAAAATGGGGTAGTTGAGAGGAAAAATTGAACTTTAGAAGAAACTAGAACCATGCTTTGTGAAAATAATTTACCTAAATATTTTTGGGTTGAAACCACAAATACCACTTGCTATATTCAAAATCGAGTAATGATTAGGCCAATTTTGAAGAAAACACCTTATGAGATTTTAAAATCTAAGAAGCCTAACATTAGCTATTTTCATCCTTTTGGTTGCAAGTACATTGTCTTGAATAATGGTAAAGAAAACTTAGGTAAATTTGATGCTAAAAGTGATGAAGCTATTTTCTTAGGGTACTCTTTAAACTCTAAAGCATATCATGTATTTAATAAAAGAACTTTAGTAGTTGAAGAGTCTATACATGTTGTTTTCGATGATAACCTCCTTCCGAGGAAGGAATCTTGTGATGATGATGATGTAGGAATTCTTGATGCCATTTGTTGAGTGTGTAAAAGTCCTATATTTTACCCCATATTTCTGATGCATTCAAGCATAATCCATTTGCATTTAGGATAGATTTCATTCATACATCACAATTATATTAAATAGCACAGTTTCTACTGAAATTGGTTACTTTTGCAGGCAGATGAAGGGCAGTGGAGAAGCAGAGCTAGAACACTGGACTACAGCTGAGAAAAAGGTTGCTGCTATGGCCGCTGTCGTGGCATCTAAGGACGACAACAATGGTGAAGGGAGGAAGTGAAGTGGAGCTCGACAGAAAGAGGAAATTAAGCCGGTCTGTCGTGAAGCACTCTTATATTTTTCTGAGCCCTAGATCAGAATGAAAGCCAAGACCAAAGTTCAAGGGAAAAACTCCAAGCAAGAAGAGAGGACGAATTAAAGACATATACTCTGAAGATTTAGTCTTTAATAAAGTTGTACTTTAATTTAAACTTGTATTCTTGAATATTAGAAAACTTGAACCCAATTCCTATATAAAGGCATGTAATTCGACATAGGGAAGGATATTTTACTCTCTAGCCGTCTTCCCTTAAACCCTAGTCGTTTTCCCCTTCTCATCATGTTCTAAACTTCTCCTAGGGCTAAGGGTTGATTCTGTAAAGTAGTTGCAAGGATTGCATTGTTTTAGGATATTTTATGTTCAATAAAATAGACTTCAAGTTTGCTTATTCTGGTTTTCAACATATTGCAAGAGTATCGGGAGATCATTGTGAGATTACACATTTACTTAATATCGGGAGAGTTAAGTATACGAAAGGAATAAGTACGGGTTCTCCAGTTTATGGTTGAACAATCTTGGACCTAGGGATAAGACGAGGTTAAGTGGATAAGGAAGAATTCAACAACATCGGTGTTCATCCTTCGATTCACGCCGGGAGGTATCATCAAAGACGTGTTCATCGACAGACTTGGACCTAGGGATAGGCCAAGGCATAGCAGGGATTCTTGCCAAGCTTGAAGTACTGAGTTGTGTGTTCGCTGCCGCGACAACAACAGACTGCTGCCGTGACAGGTGCTACGACAGAACAGAGAAGTCTTAGACAGTGCAAACACCTACACTACGGAGCATATCAATACCGGCCCATTCTTTACTCTGAATATTCTCATCCTTTATTTTTAATCTTCTTTATTATCTCGTGACAAACAATTAAACTATTTCTTTTTCCTCTTGTGCAACAATCCAAGGTTAAAGCTATTAGCCCAGTCCCTGTTGAGACGATATCCGATACTTACGTATCACTTTACTACATGCGCCGTGTACACTTGCACTACATTGCGATAGACACTTTTACACGCAACAATTTTTTGGCGCCGTTGCCGGGGACTGGCAACATATCTTTACCCTACTTTTACTGCACCTTCTTTTATTTTTCTGTTTTTACTTGGATTGTTCACCTTGTACTTTTCACAAGGTCTTTTGTTTGCTTATGCGCAGATCTCAATGAGGGAAAGAACCTGAGCACCAGTTAGATCCTGAAATCGAACGAATGTGCAACCTCAGCAAACGAGTCCACCTCCTAGTAGAAAGAAATGAATACCTGGAGGAACAGTTAGAAGCAATGGTGAACGAAAGACACGAAGACATGAGGAACAACCAAGAGAATCTTCGAGGTCCCAAAGATCCTGTCGGAGATGGAAGGAACGAACAACCTGCCGATCCTCATGCCGCTGCCGCACACCGGTCATACCGAGACTACATGATCAATGATCATGTGGAATTAAAGACCACCCTGCCAGATGTGGAAGCTGAAAATTTCGAGCTGAAACCTGTCATGTTCAGCATGATTAATTCCTCTGGCCAATTTAGTGGTGCTTCTACAGAGGATGCTAGGGAGCATCTGAAAATGTTCCAGGAAATCTGTGGTTCGTTTAGACTACCAGGAGTAAATTTGGAGATACTGAGGCTTCGGTTATTTCCTCATTCATTGAGGGACAAATCTAAAACTTGGTGGAATAAACTAACGCCGGGTTCAATACGAACTTGGGAACATTTAACTCGTGAATTTTGGTCTCGTTTTAACCCTTCCCATTTATTTGAGCAATTACGTAATGAAATTGCTACTTTTCAATAGGAAGACGACGAGCCAATGCACGAGGCATGAGACAAGTTTACCACTCTTCTGAGGAATTGCTCGATGCATGGATTCCCTATTTGGAATCAAGTAATCAAATTCTACAATGCTGCCAACCTACAGACTCATATGAGTAGGTTCAGCAGCCAATGGGTTGTTGTTAGATAAAGATCCAAAGGACGCCATGGTAGTATTAAAGGATTTGGCTAAGAATGAAGAGCAATTCCCCACATCGAGGAGAGGTAAACGAGTACTAGCTGTGAAGGATTATGGAACCGATAATTCTTTGAAGAAACAAGTTGCATATCTCACAAAGGCAGTAGAGAACCTGCTGAAAAAGAATTCTCAACCTGTTTATGCTGCAGAAGAGGTATGTGAAACTTGCGGTGGGAATCATAGTTCAGAGGACTGACCACTACAGCTAGAGGAAGGGATGTACGTTGGGAACTATAACAAGCAGAACTATAATTCCAACAATTACAATCCTAGTTGGAGAATAGATCCCAAATTTTCTTAGAGTAACCCGAACAATGCCCTGAATCCTCAAGTACAGAACACTCAAAATCAGGGGGCACCTAGACTTCTGACTCGGCACCAACCGCAACAGCAGCCGCAACAACCACCAGCAGCCACGACTAGTATATTGTAGCAGACCTTGGCTACGTTTATGTCACAAACAAGAACTTACATTGAGAACATGAATCACTTCGTCAAGAAGACTGAGTCATTCATGGATAAAACAGAGATGCATATGACTAACCATGAAGCTACTCTGAAATCACTAGAGACATAGATGGGCCAGGTTTCCCAGCATATTAAACCGAGGCAAAATAGAGGATTCCCTAGTGATACTGAAAATGCTAAACAACCCATACATGAGCAGTGCAAAGCTATCACAACTAGGAGTGGGAAGAAATTACCAGGGCCAGAGAAGGAAGCTGAACCAGCCCTAGAATCGACTACTGAGAATGCTGCCCCGGCAGATGACAAACAGTCTGCTGCCGATGAACCTGTCACGACAGCAGAAGGGACAAAGGAGAAGGATGAAGAACCTAAGCCTCCTCAGATCCGAATGCAGTGGGAAGTTGGCATCCCTCCATTAATGAAGTGTCTTTATGTTTAGAAATTGTGTATAATGTTTTTTAAGCAAAAATAAACTAAACATTAGACACAATTTCTAAACAGAAAGACAATTCATTAATGGAGGGATGCCAAAATAAACTAAACATTAGACACAATTTCTAAACATAATGACACTTCATTAATAGGGAATGATATCTTACTCTCTACCCGTCTTCCCCTAAACCCTAGTCGTTTTCCCCCTTCTCATCATGTTCTAAACTTCCCCTAGGGCTAAGAGTTGATTCTGTAAAGTAGTTACAAGGATTGCATTGTTTTAGGATTTTTTTCTGTTCAATAAAATAGACTTCAAGTTCGCTTATTTTGGTTTTCAACATCTTGCAAAAATATCGGGAAAGCATTGTGAGATTACACATTTACTTAATATCAGGAGAGTTAAGTGTACGACAGAAATAAGTACGAGTTCTCTAGTTTATGGTTGAACTATCTCGGACCTAGGGATAGGACGAGGTAAAGTGGCTAAGGAAGAATTCAACAACATCGGTGTTCATCCTTCGATTTACTACTTGCGTCGTGTACACTTGCACTACATTGCAATAGACACTTTTACACGCAACACAATTCATGGAGGACATACGTCAAAGGTGGATGAGATTCCAACTAATGATGAAGATGCAAAAGATCCACCTCTTGAAGCCTTGAAGAACTTGGCTCTTGAGGAAAAGGAGGTATCTTACCCAAGGGAGTTCAACTATGTCAAAGGTGGTGAAATCTTGGGTGATCCATCCAAGGGGATAACTACAAGATCCTCTCTCAAATTAATGAACTATGTTGCATTTCTTTCATGCATTGAGCCTAAAAATATCAAAGAAGCATTAAAAGATGATTTTTGGATTTTGGCCATGCAAGAGGAATTAAATCAATTTGAGAGAAATAAAGTTTGGACATTAGTTGAAAGGCCTAGTAATCAATCTACTATAGGAACTAAACGGGTCTTTAGGAATAAACTAGATGAAAGTGGTAATATAGTGAGAAACAAGACTAGGCTTGTTGCTCAAAGCTATACCCAAGAAGACGGAATTGATTTTGATGAAACATATGCACCCGTAGCTAGGATGGAAGCCATTAGGATTCTTTTGGCATTTGCATGTTATAATGATTTCAAGCTTTTTCAAATGGATGTGAAAAGTGCTTTTCTAAACAGTTTTATAAATGAAGAAGTGTATGTTGAACAACCACCGGGTTCTGGGGATTCAAAATTTCCAAATCACGTGTTTAAACTAACTAAAGTTCTTTATGGTTTAAAAAAAGCTCCTAGAGCTTGGTATGAAAGACTCTCAAATTTTTTAATTGAAAAGGGTTTTGAAAAAGGTAAGGTGGACACTACACTCTTCATAAAAAGATATAATAATGACATCTTAGTAGTACAAATTTATGTTGATGATATCATTTTTGGTTCTACTAATGAATGTTATTGCAAAGAATTTTCTAAGCTAATGCAAGGTGAGTTCGAGATGAGCATGATGGAGGAGCTCTCATTCTTTTTGCGACTCCAAATCAAACAAAGGAAAGATGGCACCTTCATAAATCAAGCTAAGTTCGTGCACGATATGCTCAAAAAGTTCGGCTTAGAGAATGTAAAGCCTCAAGCCACACTTATGAGCTCTTCCATAAAGCTTGAAAAAGATGAAGGAGGTAAGTGTGTTGATTCTAAGCTTTATAGATCCATGATAGGTTCTTTGCTTTGCGTTACCGCAAGTAGACCAGATATAATGTTTAGTGTTTGCTTGTGTGCTAGGTTTCAAGCTAATCCTAGAGAATCCCACTTAGTTGCCATTAAGAGAATTTTTAGATACCTTAGAGACACACCTAACGTAGGCCTTTGGTATCCTAAAGATTCCTCCTTTAGCCTTCATTCTTATTCGGATGCGGATTATGAGGGTTGTAAGATAGATAGGAAAAGTACTTCTGGGACATGTCAATTCTTAGGTAGTATGCTCGTATCTTGGTTCTCTAAGAAACAAAATAGCGTAGCCTTATCTACCACCGAAGCGGAGTACATATCCTTAGAGAGTTGTTGTGCTCAAGTCATTTGGATGAAGCAACAACTCTTAGATTATGGTGTTGAAGTAGAAACTATACCCCTTAGGTGTGACAACACTAGTGCCATTTGTCTCACTAAGAATCCCATCCAACACTCTAGAACCAAACACATAGAAATTAGACATCATTTCATTAGAGATCATGTGTTGAAAAATGATGTTGTTTTAGAGTATGTTGACACCTTGAACCAATTAACGGATATATTCACAAAGCCTTTAGATAAAAAGCGTTTTTGGACCCTTAGGAGAGAGTTAGGTTTAACTAGCCTTTCTTGACCCCTTCTAGGTCCCAAAATGTCAAAAATTTGCTTGAAATTATTGATGATTCATGCTTATGTTAATTTGAGAAAACGACCTTCACTTGTCCGTACGGTACTTACGCTTTTCGAAGGATGCCATTCGGACTTTGCAACGCACCAAGAACTTTTCAGAGGTGTATGATGGCAATATTCTTCGACATGGTGGAGGACTTCCTGGAGATATTCATGGACGATTTCTCTGTCTTTGGAGACAATTTCGAAAGCTTCCTAGGCAACCCGCAGAAAGTGCTCGAGAGATTCGAGAAGGCGAACTTGGTATTAAACTGGGAGAAATGTCACTACATAGTGGATGATGTTACAGATTTACTTAATATCGGGAGAGTTAAGTATACGAAAGGAATAAGTACGAGTTCTCCAGTTTATGGTTGAACTATCTCGGACCTAGGGATAGGACGATGTTAAGTGGCTAAGGAAGAATTCAACAACATCGGTGTTCATCCTTCGATTCATGCCGGGAGGTATCATCAAAGACGTGTTCATCGACAGACTTGGACCTAGGGATAGGCCAAGGCATAGCAAGGATTCTTGCCAAGCTTGAAGTACTGAGTTGTGTGTTCGCTGTCGCGACAACAATAGACCGCTGCCGCAGCAGGTGCTGCCGCGACAGGCGCTACGACAGAACAAAGAAGTCTTAGAAGTGCAAACACCTGCACTACGGAGCAGATCAATACTGGCCCACTCTTTACTCTGAATATTCTCATAATTTATTTTCAATCTTCTTTCTTATCTCGTTACAAAAAATTTCACTATTTCTTTTTCCTCTTGTGCAGCAATCCAAGGTTAAAGCTATTAGCCAGTCCATGTGGAGACGATATCCGATACTTACGTATCACTTTACTACTTGCACGTGTACACTTGCCCTACATTGGGATACACACTTTTACACGCTACACCATTGATAGAGGACATACGTCAAAGGTGGATGAGATTTCAACTAACGATGAAGATGCACAAGCTCCACCTCTTGAAGCCTTGAAGGACTTGGCTCTTGAGGAAACGGAGGTATCTTACCCAAGGGAGTTCAACTATGTCAAAGGTGGTGAAATCTTGGGTGATCCATCCAAGGGGGTAACTACAAGATCCTCTCTCAAATTAATGAACTGTGTTGCATTTTTTTCATGCATTGAGCCTAAAAATATCAAAGAAGCATTAAAAGATGATTTTTGGATTTTGGCCATGCAAGAGGAATTAAATCAATTTGAGAAACGTAAAGTTTGGACATTAGTTGAAAGGCCTAGTAATCAATCTACTATAGGAACTAAATGGGCCTTTAGGAATAAACTAGATGAAAGTGGTAATATAGTGAGAAACAAGGCAAGGCTTGTTGCTCAAGGCTATACCCAAGAAGAGGGAATTGATTTTGATGAAACATATGCACCCGTAACTAGGATGGAAGCCATTAGGATTCTTTTGGCATTTGCATGTTATAATGATTTCATGCTTTTTCAAATGGATGAGAAAAGTGCTTTTCTAAACGGTTATATAAATGAATAAGTGTATGTTGAACAACCAATGGATTTTGAGGATTCAAAATTTTCAAATCACGTGTTTAAACTAACTAAAGCTCTTTATGGTTTAAAACAAGCTCCTAGAGCTTGGTATGAAAGACTCTCAAAATTTTTAATTGAAAAGGGTTTTAAAAAAGGTAAGGTGGACACTACACTCTTCATAAAAAGATATAATAATGACATCTTAGTAGTACAAATTTATGTTGATGATATCATTTTTGGTTCTACTAATGAATGTTATTGCAAAGAATTTTCGAAGCTAATGCAAGGTGAGTTCGAGATGAGCATGATGGGGGAGCTTTCATTCTTTTTGGGACTCCAAATCAAACAAAAGAAAGATGGCACCTTCATATATCAAGCTAAGTATGTGAACGATATGCTCAAAAAGTTCGGCTTAGAGAATGTAAAGCCTTAAGCCACACTTATGAGCTCTTCCATAAAGCTTGACAAAGATGAAGGAGGTAAGTGTGTTGATTCTAAGCTTTATAGATCAATGATAGGTTCTTTGCTTTACCTTACCGCAAGTAGACCAGATATAATGTTTAGTGTTTGCTTGTGTGCTAGGTTTCAAGCTAATCCTAGAGAATCCCACTTAGTTGCCATTAAGAGAATTTTTAGATACCTTAGAGACACACCTAACGTAGGCCTTTGGTATCCTAAAGATTCCTCCTTTAGATTTCATTCTTATTCAGATGCGGATTATGAGGGTTGTAAGATAGATAGGAAAAGTACTTTCGGGACATGTCAATTCTTAGGTAGTATGCTCGTATCTTGGTTCTCTAAGAAACAAAATAGCGTAGCATTATCTACCACCGAAGCGGAGTACAAATCCTTAGAGAGTTGTTGTGCTCAAGTCCTTTGGGTGAAGCAACAACTCTTAGATTATGGTGTTGAAGTAGAAACTATAACCCTTAGGTGTGACAACACTAGTGCCATTTGTCTCACTAAGAATCCCATCCAACACTCTAGAACCAAACACATAGAAAGTAGACATCATTTCATTAGAGATCATGTGTTGAAAAATGTTGTTGTTTTAGAGTATGTTGACACCTTGAACCAATTAGCGTATATATTCACAAAGCCTTTAGATAAAGAGCGTTTTCGACCCTTAGGAGAGAGTTAGGTTTAACTGGCCTTTCTTGACCCCATCTAGGTCCCAAAATGTCAAAACTTTGCTTGAAATTATTTGTGATTCATGCTTATGTTAATTTGACTCTTCTTGCTTCGATACATGTTGCTAGGGGGAGTATACACTAAGTTTAGCCAATAAAATTTGTTCATATGTCATTCACATGCATTTAGAGACGTTTAAAGTTGGATTTTTGGACTTAAAGTTTAGCCAATCTTTTCTTTTATTTTCGTTTGATTATTTTAATTGTTTCCACTTAGTTTTTGTAAAAAACATACATTTATAACATGGGTTTCAACCTTTTCATCAAATTTTTTCAAAAATCAAAATTTTTTCATTCAAATATATTTTCTAATCATATTTTTTAATATGTTTTTTTAATTCTTTCTTTAACTCTTTCTAATATATATATATATATATATATCCTTTTCAAATAAAATTGTCTTTTACAATTACTTTGAATTATTAGAATTTATTGGTTTGAGTCAGGTGTTAATTTCATACACATTCGAATTGTTTTGATGTGTTTTCAGGGCTATGACACCGAAAAAGAGAGCAAAATGTCATCTTGCTACTTCCAATCCTAGTGAGGATGAAGAGGGTAACCCTAAACCTAATCTCCCTTATATTATCCAATGTAGTTTTCCCGACCCATCTGATATGTCTCGTTATAAACTATTTCAAGGTTTCACCCTTAGGGAAGAACGCATTATGTTTATACCGTTTTTAAACTCTGCCCGTTTCAAATTTCAATACCTCTCTTTAGTTAAGCAATGGAAATTTCTAACCTTTTTGACCATTCGTTCTATTCTATATAGGAATTTGGTCATCATATTCTTTTCAAATGCTATATGTGTTCATGATGATCCTAGGGAGCATGTCATTGCTATCGAGTCATTTGTTATGGGCAAAACCATTAAAATTGATTAAGAGGCTCTTTGCAAAGCTTTTGGCTTTGAAGACGTAGGAATTGATGATGAGAAGTCCTTATGTATGGGTCCTTTAGGCTCAGTTAAAGTCTTAAATGCTCATGACCGTATTCTTCATCTTCTCATTACTTGGTTTTTGCGTCCATCGGGAGGGAAGTTTTCTACTATACGTCAAGTAGATGATTTTTGGCTTAGGTGCTTTAGGGAGGGTCACCGTCAAAATCTTTGTCAAATTATGTTTTCCGACCTTTTCTATCTAGTCCAACATCGTCACACCGAACAAGTCAAATCTTTTTACTATTCTACGGCGTTGAGTCACCTCCTCCATTCCCTTGAAATTTATTGTTCCTATGATTATCCCGAACCCCTTGGCCAACCCATAGATGAGCGTTCTCTATCTTGTGCCCACTTATCTTATGTTGACAATGAATGGGTTCGTGTCCCTAATGCTCCTCTACAATTTGCTCTGATTGATGCCCCTCATGCTCCTTCAAGCTCTCAATGAGCTCCGATTGAGTCCTCTTCCATGGGCACCATTATGACATTCCTTAATGAGAAATTCACTAACATGGAAGCCGGATTTACCGCCATTGACACTCGATTCACCTCATTTGAAGATCGCGTCAAAGGTATGGAGAATCTAATGAAAGCCATAGCTCTTCAACAAAATTCCATGGATTTCTCTCTCACCGCCTTCCATGGTGCTTGGCTCAACCAAAATTGGAGGAATCAACCCACTCGAGACGATGTAGATGAAGAGGACAAGGAAAATGATGATGACGAGGCGGACGAGTAGTTTTTGCATACCATCTCATGGCATTTAGTTTATGCACCTATGATTAGTATTTTATGCCTTTTATCTATATTTTAGGATCTAAGTTTGGATTATTATGCTGCTTTGAAGTTTCATTTGAACTATTAAGTTTGCTTTAATTTGAAGTTTGCTTTGAATTTTCTAAAATAACTCAAAATGATCTTGAACTTAAAACTTCTCACATTAGAAGTGATCATGGAACCGAATTTCAAAATCTAGGTTTTGAAGAGTTTAAATGAAAATGGGATTAGCCATAATTTTTCCGCATCTCACACTCCTCAACAAAATGGGGTATTTGAGAGGAAAAATTGAACTTTAGAAGAAATGGCTAGAACCATGCTTTGTGAAAAAAATTTACCTAAATATTTTTTGGCGGATGCCACAAATACCGCTTGCTATATTATAAATCGAGTAATGATTAAGCCAATTTTGAGGAAAACACCTTATGAGATTTTAAAATCTAAGAAGCCTAACATTAGCTATTTTCATCCTTTTGGTTACAAGTGCTTTGTCTTGAATAATGGTAAAGAAAACTTAGGTAAATTTGATGCTAAAAGTGATGAAGCTATTTTCTTAGGGTACTCGTTAAACTCTAAAGTCTATCATGTATTTAATAAAAGAACTTTAGTAGTTGAAGAGTGTATACATGTTGTTTCCGATGATAACCTCCTTCCGAGGAAGGAATCTTGTGTTGATGATGATGTAGGAATTATTGATGCCATTGATGGAGGACATACGTCAAAGGTGGATGAGATTCCAACTAACGATGAAGATGCACAAGATCCACCTCTTGAACCTTGAAGGACTTAGCTCTTGAAAAAAAGGAGGTATCTTACCCAAGGGACTTCAACTACGCCAAAGGTGGTAAAATCTTGGGTGATCCATCCAAGGGGGTAACTACTAGATCCTCTCTCAAATTAATGAACTATGTTGCATTTCTTTCATGCATTGAGCCTAAAAATATCAAATAAACATTAAAAGATGATTTTTGGATTTTGGTCATGCAAAAGAAATTAAATCAATATGAGAGAAGTAAAGTTTGGACATTAGTTGAAAGGCCTAGTAATCAATCTACTATAGGAACTAAATGAGTCTTTAGGAGTAAACTAGATGAAAGTGGTAATATATTGAGAAACAAGGCTAGGCTTGTTGCTCAAGGCTATACCCAAGAAGAGAGAATTGATTTTAATGAAACATATGCACCCGTAGCTAGGATAGAAGACATTAGGATTCTTTTGGCATTTGCATGTTATAATGATTTCAAGCTTTTTCAAATGGATGTGAAAAGTGCTTTTCTAAACAGTTTTATAAATAAAGAACTGTATGTTGAACAACCATCGAGTTTTGAGGATTCAAAATTTTCAAATCACGTGTTTAAACTAACTAAAGCTCTTTATGGTTTAAAACAAGCTCCTAGAGCTTGGTATGTAAGACTCAAATTTTTTAATTGAAAAGGGTTTTGAAAAAGGTAAGGTTGACACTACACTCTTCATAAAAAGATATAATAATGACATCTTAGTAGTACACATTTATGTTGAAGATATCTTTTTTGGTTCTACTAATGAATGTTATTGCAAAGAATTTTCTAAGCTAATGCAAGGTTAGTTTGAGATGAGCATGATGGGGGAGCTCTCATTCTTTTTGGGACTCCAAATCAAACAAAGGAAAGATGGCACCTTCATAAATCAAGCTAAGTACGTGAACGATATGCTCAAAAGGTTTGGCTTGGAGAATGTAAAGCCTCAAGCCACACCTATGAGCTATTTCATAAAGCTTGACAAAGATGAAGGAGGTAAGTGTGTTGATTCTAAGCTTTATGGATCCATGATAGGTTCTTTGCTTTACCTTACCGCAAGTAGACCGGATATCATGTTTAGTGTTTTCTTGTGTGCTAGGTTTCAAGCTTGTCCTAGAGAATCCCACTTAGTTGCCATTGAGAAAATTTTTAGATACCTTAGAGACACACCTAACTTAGGCCTTTGGTATCCTAAAGATTCCTCCTTTAGCCTTTATTCTTATTCGGATGCGGATTATGGGGAGTGTAAGATAGATAGAAAAATTACTTCTGGGACATGTCAATTCTTAGGTAGTATGCTCGTATCTTAGTTCTCTAAGAAACAAAATAGCGTAGCCTTATCTACCACCGAAGCGGAGTACATATCCTTAGAGAGTTGTTGTGCTCAAGTCCTTTGGATGAAGTAACAACTCTTAGATTATGGTGTTGAAGTAGAAATTATACCCCTTAGGTGTGACTACACTAGTGCCATTTGTCTCACTAAGAATCCCATCCAACACTCTAGAACCAAACACATAGAAATTAGACATTATTTCATTAGAGATCATGTGTTGAAAAATGATGTTGTTTTATAGTATGTTGACACCTTGAACCAATTAGCGTATATATTCACAAAGCCTTTAGATAAAGAGCGTTTTTGGACCCTTAGGAGAGAGTTAGGTTTAACTAGCCTTTGTTGACCCCTTCTAGGTCCCAAAATGTCAAAAATTTGCTTGAAATTATTTGTGATTCATGCTTATGTTAATTTGACTCTTTTTGCTTCTATGCATGTTGCTAGGGGGAGTATACACTATGTTTAGCAAATAAAATTTGTTCATATGTCATTCACATGCATTTCGAGACGTTTAAAGTTGGATTTTTGGACTTAAATCTGTCAAAAATACCTTATCCGGTAAAGGTGTATCGATTCGGCTGAAGCGTATCGATACGGGTTCATCAAAGGGACATCTTACAAAACAATTGCGTATCGATACGACCCCGCGTATCGATATGGATAAGTCAAGGGAAGTAATGCAAGTCAAAACATACCGATACGGTCCCGCGTATCGATACGGTTATAACGCCAAATAAAAATTAGGTCAAAGAGTATCGATACGCTATACAAGCGTATCGATACGGTCTCGACGAAAAGGCTATTTAGTGTTGCTCTTACAAAATACTTCAAAAATTAAAAACCCTTATTTTTCTCTTAAAACCCTAGCCGCAAGCCTCTATAAAAACCCCCTCAATCCTTCAATTTTTTCCATCAAACTTCAAAATTCGTCGAGGGTTTTTGATTTCCACATCAAAACTAAGCTTTGTCATCAATCATGTGCACTTACATCACCACATTCACCCAATCTAACTATTCAAGGTATCAAACTTTTCTCTTTTCTTTTCTTTTATTTTCGTTTGATTATTTTAATTGTTTCAACTTAGCTTTTGTACAAAACATACATTTATAACATGGGTTTCAACCTTTTCATCAAAACTTTTCAAAAATCAAAAAAATTTCATTCGAATATATTTTCTAATCTAATTTTTTAATCTGTTTTTTTTTTATTTTTTCTTTTTCTCTTTCTCAAATATATATATATATATATATATATATATATATATTAAGGTTTCACCCTTAGGGAAGAACACATTATGTCTATACCGTTTTTAAACTCTGCCCATTTCAAATTTCAATACCTCTCTTTAGTTAAGCAATGGAAATTTCTATCCTTTTTGACCATTCCTCCTATTCTATATAGGAATTTGGTCATCATATTCTTTTCAAATGCTATATGTGTTCTTGATGATCCTAGGGAACATGTCATTGCTATCGAGTCATTTGTTATGGGCAAAACCATTAAAATTGATCAAGAGGCTCTTTGCAAAGCTTTTGGTTTTGAAGACTTAGGAATTGATGATGAGAAGTCCTTAGGTATGGGTCCTTTAGGCTCAGTTAAAGTCTTAAATGGTTATGACCGTATTCTTCATCTTCTCATTACTTGGTTTTTGCATCCATCGAGAGGAAAGTTTTCTACTATACATCAGGTAGATTATTTTTGGCTTAGGTGCTTTAGGGAGGGTCACCGTCCAAATCTTTGTCAAATTATGTTTGCCGACCTTGTCTATCTAGTCCAACACCGTCACACCGAACAAGTCAAATCTTTTTACTATTCTACGGCGTTGAGTCACCTCCTCCATTCCCTTGAAATTTATTGTTCCTATGATTATCCCGAACCCCTTGGCCAACCCATAGATGAGCGTTCTCTATCTTGTGCCCACTTATCTTATGTTGACAATGAATGGGTTCGTGTCCCTAATGCTCCTCTACAATTTGCTCTGATTGATGCCCCTCATGCTCCTTCAAGCTCTCAATGAGCTCCGATTGAGTCCTCTTCCATGGGCACCATTATGACATTCCTTAATGAGAAATTCACTAACATGGAAGCCGGATTTACCGCCATTGACACTCGATTCACCTCATTTGAAGATCGCGTCAAAGGTATGGAGAATCTAATGAAAGCCATAGCTCTTCAACAAAATTCCATGGATTTCTCTCTCACCGCCTTCCATGGTGCTTGGCTCAACCAAAATTGGAGGAATCAACCCACTCGAGACGATGTAGATGAAGAGGACAAGGAAAATGATGATGACGAGGCGGACGAGTAGTTTTTGCATACCATCTCATGGCATTTAGTTTATGCACCTATGATTAGTATTTTATGCCTTTTATCTATATTTTAGGATCTAAGTTTGGATTATTATGCTGCTTTGAAGTTTCATTTGAACTATTAAGTTTGCTTTAATTTGAAGTTTGCTTTGAATTTTCTAAAATAACTCAAAATGATCTTGAACTTAAAACTTCTCACATTAGAAGTGATCATGGAACCGAATTTCAAAATCTAGGTTTTGAAGAGTTTAAATGAAAATGGGATTAGCCATAATTTTTCCGCATCTCACACTCCTCAACAAAATGGGGTATTTGAGAGGAAAAATTGAACTTTAGAAGAAATGGCTAGAACCATGCTTTGTGAAAAAAATTTACCTAAATATTTTTTGGCGGATGCCACAAATACCGCTTGCTATATTATAAATCGAGTAATGATTAAGCCAATTTTGAGGAAAACACCTTATGAGATTTTAAAATCTAAGAAGCCTAACATTAGCTATTTTCATCCTTTTGGTTACAAGTGCTTTGTCTTGAATAATGGTAAAGAAAACTTAGGTAAATTTGATGCTAAAAGTGATGAAGCTATTTTCTTAGGGTACTCGTTAAACTCTAAAGTCTATCATGTATTTAATAAAAGAACTTTAGTAGTTGAAGAGTGTATACATGTTGTTTCCGATGATAACCTCCTTCCGAGGAAGGAATCTTGTGTTGATGATGATGTAGGAATTATTGATGCCATTGATGGAGGACATACGTCAAAGGTGGGATTAGCCATAATTCTATGGCGTTGAGTCACCTCCTCCACTCCCTTAAAATTGATTGTTCCTATGATTATCCCAAATCCCTTGGCCAACCCATAGATGATCGTTCTCTATCTCGTGCCCACTTTTCTTATGTTAACAGTGAATGGGTTTGTGTCCCTAATGCTCCTCAACGAGATGCTCCGATTGATGCTCCTCATGCTTCTTCAAGCTCTCAACGAGCTCCGATTGAGTCCTCTTCCATGGGCACCCTTATGACATTCCTTAATGAGAAATTCACTAACATGGAAGCCGAATTTACCGCCATTGACACTCGATTCACCTCATTTGAAGATCGCGTCAAAGGAATGGAGAATCAAATGAAAGCCATAGCTCTTCAACAAAATTCCATGAATATCTCTCTCACCACCTTCCATGGTGCTTGACTCAACCAAAATCGGAGGAATCAATTCACTTGAGATGATGTAGATGAAGAGGACGAGGAAGATGATGATGACGAGGCGGACGAGTAGTTTTTGCATACCATCTCATGACATTTAGTTTATGCACCTATGATTAGTATTTTATGCCTTTTATCTATGTTTTAGGATCTAAGTTTGGATTATTATGTTGCTTTGAAGTTTCATTTGAACTATTATGTTTGCTTTAATTTGAAGTTTGCTTTGAATTTTGTTGCGTGTAAAAGTTTCTATCGCAATTGTGGTGCAAGGTTACACGAAGCAAGTAGTAAAGTGATACGAAAGTATCGGATATCGTCTCCATAGGGACTGGGCTAATATCTTCACCTTGAATTACTACACGAGAATAAAAAGAATAGTTTAAGATATTGTCACGAAAATAATAAAGAATACTTAAATAAAAGAGTGAGAGAATCAAGATAGAGGGGGTAAATAATAGAACTTTTACACACTCAACACACCCCCAAACTCAAGTTTTTGCTTCCCTCAAGCAATTCAAACCTAAAAGAAAAATATTTTTGCTTTGGCTTAAAACAGTGAACTTTCCCTTACCCTCCATTCGTTCTCTATTGACAGCAGCACCTTGTCGGATAATTTAGGATTCGCCCGGAATCTTGCTATAGTCCTCGTGCAGTGTGTGCATGCTTGTGAACAATTATATGCGAAGACTCTCTTAGTTTCACTCGAATATTTCAGCCTCTAACTTGAATTTTTATGCCAAAGTTTATCTTTTTTTTACGGCAGTTCTTATGCTCCTTTGATTTTTTTTGACTCGATTTATATATATATTTTTAATCTAAAGTTTCAGTAGAGCCGGTTTCGGGCACCTCTAGCTAACTTCCTAGAGCCGGTTTCGGGCACCTCTAGGGCTATTGAGTCTCTTTTGCTAAACTTCTTTCCTAGAGCCAGTGTTAGGCACCTCTAGGGGCTATTCAAGTTCTAAGCTTCCTATTCTAGTTAACTAGAAGAGTTCTAGGCAGTATAACAGTCACAAATAGTGTTTAAGTTTCAGAACTATAGAAAGGCTCTAAACTGCTCCTAAAACTATCCTAAAGGCACTGCCACAACAGAGCTGTCACGGTAGGTAAGTTCAGTTTAAAGACTTAAGCTAAAAAATTTCAAAAATTTTTTAGCAAAAATAAACTAAGTAAAAGACACAATTTTAAAACTAAATTAGACTCCATTAATAGAAGGATGCCACCCCCAAACTCAAGGGTTGCATTGCCCTCAATGCAAATGACAAAAGAAAATATAGGAAAAGTACATCACAAAATACATAATGGCAGACAGCAAAATAAGTTAAGAAACTCAAATTTTATGCGCTCTCATCATTGCTGCTGCTAACTTGGAGCTGTCGGCGGGCAGGAGCCTTCTTAACTGGCTGGCGGATGGAGGAGGCTGATGTGTTCTTCGTTTTGGCCTCCCTTGGAGGTTGAATTCTGGTAGGAGAGATCTGAGGGGGTTTCTCCACTACCTGTACCTCCGAGCTACTGCTGCTGTCATCACTGCTGCTGCCGTCACTGCTGCTGCCACTGCCGCTATTTGGCTTGTTTTTGTCTGCCATTCTCTTTTGTCGTTTCACCGGTGTGAACTCTTTGGAGAGATTCCTCTTAATAGAGGGTTCGTTGTCGCTTTCTTCCCAAATTGAGGAAGAAGAGAAACCGGCGATGAAGGCATCAAGTTCTTCCGAGGGCATTCTTCTCTTGGTACCCCGACCAGATGTATCAGCTGCACGGTTGCTGCCTGCAGCTGTCGTGGCAGGGGTTGGTGTGGATGCTGCAGACGGTGTCTTGGGTGTGGCAGCAGGTGTAGGGGTATGGGCAGGGGTGGGTGCAGCAAAATAATGGGATGGGAAGGCAGGAAATACAACATCAAGGAAATTTAAAGGAGTTTGGATGAATTGTACCGTAGCTGTGGTAAAGTCCCTAATAAAGCTTATAAGGTTGAGCTGTCGTTCCTCCATCTTCTGTATAACAGCAAGGATCTGGGAAGAGGAGGAGGCAGGAGCTGTGGGATGTCTGGCTTCCGTGGCAGCAGGTTTAGTGTCTGTCGTCTCTGCTGCCGTGGCAGTGGGGTCGAAAGATGACAGCGGGGTGGCAGCAGTCAGCTCCATCAAAGTTGAGTATGTTTTTTTCGGTCCATCCCTTCCCTTGGACTCTGAGATCGGTGGCAGCTTCAGGTACATGGTGGGCGCGAAAAAGGGCTGTGATAAGGTAGGGGAGGTAGAGCGGTCCTGTCGGCCGGTGTGCACACTCCAAAATGCTTTCTCGGATGAAGCTGCCCACATTAATAGGCCTCTCATGAAAATAGAATGAATGAGGGCTAACCTGGGTTGGTCGACAGTGGTGTTGTGCGAGGATGGCATGATGCGCTTTTTAATAAAAGCGTTCCACAGTTTAGCTTCCGGCAGGAGTTGAACTCTCTTAAACGTCCTCGGATTCTTAGGATTTGTGTTCCACTGAGTACCTTCATCCGTGAGCTCTGCCATGACAGCATCGTAGGCAGCAGGGTCTAGGCTGTTCAAAAATTGCTGGTGACCATCGTCGTTGCTGCCCACGTAAAATCCGTACAAGGTGTTGATGTATTCTGCTTCGAAGGGCACCTCTTTCCCTCGCACGGTAACTGCTGTCGTCGTTCTGCTGTTGATGGCAGCGTAGAAATCTCGAACCAGAGATACGTTCATCTCCTCTGGTTGTTCTACAAAGATCTGCCATTGTAGGGCCTTGATTTTTCTAGAAATGAACAGCTGCAGGCCCAAATTTTCCTCCTTGAAAGTGTAGATAAATCCCCTTTCCTCCCACATGTCTCTGATCTGGAAAGATCGTGGGGTTGATGTTGTCGGGGTGGAGCCTGAGGCAACACTCCTGCGGGTGTTTCTGGAAGACATGGTTGCAAGGGTTGAGAGAATAAAAATGAAAGCAAATAAAATTTCTAGAGGAAGCAAGTAAGAAGAGTAGAAGTGAGTGAAAAATGAATAGTAAAACGGGGTTTATATAGAGAAGAGTTTGCTGCCCGTTGGAGCTGTAACGACAGGCGCGAATAACAGGGCCAGCCGTTACGCGGTTTCTGACGCGTCTATCACGCGTTTTCGTGTCTGCTGCGCGTCTATTACGCTTTTGCGTGTCTGTCGCGACATCGTGTCGACAGCCTGTATTTTCCGTGTCTGTCGCGGCAGCTGTAACGACAGGCTCCAAAATTTGGGCTTTTTGGGGTGATGGAAGGATGTTGGGCTGAATTCACTTCTCCTTGTCTCCTTTATTTCCTAACAAACAATAAAAATAAGACATTATTTCTTAAAAATAAAATAAATCTAATTTTCTAATATATAAATAATAAAAAATTAAAATAATTAAAAATAAAATTTAGGTTAAATTAGGGATGCCAGGTGGGGCATCTCCTAAAGTAACCACTTCCTGTATTCTTGGGGCTTCAGTCCCCTGATAATGCTTCAAGCGTTGTCCATTGACTTTGAATTGGTGCCCGTCTTTTAAAGATCTGATCATGATAGCACCATGGGGAAAAACCTGCACCACTTGGAATGGGCCAGGCCATCTAGGTTTGAACTTCCCTGGAAAGAGTTTTAACCTAGAGTTAAAAAGTAACACAAGTTGCCCTGGGTAGAACTGTCGTGGCAGCAACTTCTTGTCATGCCATTTCTTAGTTTTATCTTTGTATATTCATGCGTTGTCATAGGCCATTGTCTGAATTTCTTCAATTTTGTTTAGGTCAAATAGCCTTTTCTACCTTGCCTTTTCCAAGTCCATATTAACTACCTTGATTGCCCAGCATGCTCTGTGTTCTATCTCGAAAGGTAAATGGCATGTTTTCCCGTAAATCAGTCGATAAGGAGACATTCCTAATGGAGTTTTGAAAGCTGTCCTGTAAGCCCATAACGCATCATTAAGGTGTAAAGACCAATCTTTCCGAGTTGGCTTAACCATCTTTTCAAGAATGTTCTTGACTTCCCTGTTGGATATTTCAGCTTGTCCATTGGTCTGAGGGTGGTATGCTGTTGCAATCCGATGCTTTACACCATACTTTTTCAAGGCAGCAGCTATAACCCTGTTGTCGAAATGCCTCCCTTCATCACTGATGATCGCTTTAGGGATGCTGAATCTGGAAAATATGTTTTTATGTAAAAACCTTTGAACTGTCTTGGCATCATTCTTTTGAGTGGCGATAGCTTCCACCCACTTGGACACATAATCTACTGCCAGGAGGATGTACAAATTCTCACATGAAGATGGGAATTGTCCCATAAAATCGATCCCCCAAACTTCGAAGATCTCGACTTCAAGAATGTTCTGCAATGGCATCCCGTGTCTCCTTGAGATGTTTCCTGTCCGTTGACACTTGTCACAATTCTTGTAGAATAATTGAGCATCTTTATACAGTGACGGCCAATAGAATTCGGACTGCAAAACCTTGGCAACAGTATTGTTGCCTCCTAAGTGTCCTCCATACTGTGAAGCGTGACAGTGATGAAGTATATCTTCCTATTCATCCCGTGGTACGCATCTCCTTATAACCTGATATGCACAGATTTTGAAAAGAAGAGGTTTGTCCCAATAATAATGCTTAACATCATTTTGGAACCTCTTCATGGCTTGATAATTAAGGTCAGGAAGAATTATTCCGCTAACTAAAAAATTAACGAAATCAGCATACTAGGGGAGTTCAGAAGACTTACCTGCCGCCATGGCTATCGCGACAGTGACTGTGGCAGCAAATAACTGCTCATCAGGGAAGGTCTCCAATATGTTTGTCTCATCTGTCGGTAGACTCTTTCCCTTCTCCAACCTTGACAAGTGATATGCCACTTGATTTTCTGTCCCCTTTTTGTCCTTGATTTCAAGGTCGAATTCTTGCAATAGCAGGATCCAACGTATCAGTCGAGGCTTTGCATCCTTTTTCGTGAATAGATATTTTAATGTAGAGTGGTCTGTGTGCACTATGACATTCGTTCCAAGTATATAAGAACGAAACTTGTCAATGGAGAATACCACAGCTAATAATTCCTTCTTTGTGGTGGTGTAGTTCACTTGGGCGTCGTTCAGTGTTTTGCTGGCATAGTATATGACATGAAAGAGTTTGTCTCTCCGCTGCCCAAGTGCTGCCCCGACAGCATAGTCACTAGCGTCATACATGATTTCAAACGGAAGTGTCCAATCTGGTGGCTGTACTGTTGGGGTTGTTACCAGCTTTTCTTTCAGAACCTTGAATGCCTCAGTACATTTAGCGTTAAAGTTGAAGGGTCGGTTCTGCTCCAAAAGATGGCATAGGGGTTGGTGATCTTTGAAAAGTTCGCAATGAACCTTCGATAAAAACCAGCATGTCCTAAGAAACTTCTGATTCCCTTGACTGTGGTGGGTGGAGGCAGCTTTTCGATCACTTATATCTTAGCTCTGTCGACTTCTATGCCACGGTAGCTAATCTTATGGCCAAGGACTATCCCTTCAATCACAATGAAGTGGCATTTTTCCCAGTTCAAAACCAAGTTTGCTTTTTCACATCTCTCGAGCACCTTTTGTAGGTTGCCTAGGCAGCTTTCAAAGTTGTTTCCAAAGACTGAAAAATCATCCATAAAGATCTCTAGAAAATCCTCCACCATATCGGAGAATATTGCCATCATGCACCTTTGAAAGGTGGCTGGTGCATTGCAGAGTCCAAAAGGCATTCTCCTAAAAGCATAAGTTCCGTAAGGGCATGTGAATGTCGTCTTTTTTTGATCTTCCGATGCGATAGCTATTTGATTGTAACATGAATAACCATCAAGAAAACAATAGTAAGGTTTACCCGCTAATTTATCAAGCATTTGATCAATAAAGGGTAAAGGAAAGTGGTCATTTCGGGTAGCTTTGTTAAGCTTTCGGTAGTCCATACCAACCCTCCAACCGGTCACAGTCCTAGTTGGGATTAGCTCATTGTTTTCGTTGGTTACCACGGTCATTCCTCCTTTCTTGGGAACGCACTGTACCGGGCTCACCCATTTGCTGTCCGAGATGGCGTAGAGCTAGCCATTTGATTATCTCTTTTCGCACCACCTCTTTTATAGCATGGTTCAGACGCCTTTGTGCATCAATAGTCGGCTTATGATCATCCTCTAGAAGAATTTTATGCATACATAATGTCGGACTAATTCCTTGAATATCAGCTATCGTCCATCCAATAGCCTTTTTGTGCTGCTGCAGCATCCCTATTAATTGTTGTTCTTGTTCCTGCATCAACTTGGAAGAGATGATTACGGGCAACGTATCATTTAAACAAAGAAAAGCATATTTTAGCTGCCCTGGCAGGGGCTTAAGATCTAAAACAGGGGGCTCAACAGTTGATGGCTTTTGAATTATATGGTTATCTGAGGTATAATTTAAAGGCTCGAATAACTTACCTGGACGATTGCCTATCCAGTTTACCTCCTCCTGATCTTCAGTATCAGATATATCAGATTCTGAGGAGTTGCTGTCGTGACAGTCTTCTAAGTGGCTGCCGAGGCAGTGACCAATTTTAATGTCGTGACAGCCCGACCTGATGCAGGGTTGGTCAAAGGTAACTTCAGTGATAACCTTGCATTCTTTTTCTGCATCAGCATGCTTCATTGCTTGGAGAACATTCAACTTTATTTCTTGATCGTTCACTCTCATGGTGAGTTCTCCTTTTTCCACATCAATCAGTGATCTTCCTGTGGCTAAGAAGGGTCGCCCCAGGATGATTGGTGCGTTTTCATCTGCTTCACAATCTAAAACAAGAAAGTCAGCAGGAAAAATAAACTTATCCACCCTTACCAGAATATCTTCAATTTTCCTTCGGGATGAACGTAAGAGCGGTCTGCCAGCTGCAGAATTACTGTTGTGGGCCGAGCTTTTCCAATACCTAATTTCTGAAAAACAGATTTGGGCATTAAATTTATACTAGCACCAAGAACACAAAGTGCATTACCCATATATTTATCTTCGATTACACATGGTATGATGAAGCTCCCAGGATCCTTCTTCTTTTAGGGTGGATGCTTGTGCAGAATACTCATGCATCCTTCTGTCATCTTAACCGTTTCAAATTCCCCAAGTCTGGATTTCTTTGACATGGCATCCTTGAGAAATTTGGCATAACCGGGCATCTCCCTAATGGCATCTAACAGCGGGATGTTGATATGAACCTGCTTAAAAATATCATAAATTTTTTTAAAATGTGATTCTTGTTTCAATTTCTGTAACCGTTGAAGAAAAGGAGGTGGGGGACAATAAACAACAATACGTCCTTCCCACTGCATACGGATCTGAGGAGGTTTGGGTTCATCATCTTTCTTCTTTGTCCCTTCTGATGTCGTGACAGGCTCTTCGGCAGCAGGTTGTTTGTTACATGCCGGGGCAGCTTCCTCGACAGGTGACTCCAAGGCTTGTTTCTTAACTAATTCAGCTTTCTTCTCTGGCCCCGGTAGTTTCTTCCCACTCCTAGTAGTGATGGCTTTACACTGCTTATTTGTGGGTTGTCTAGCGTTTTCAGTATTGCTAGGAAATCTGCCATTCTGCCTTGGTTTGATATGCTGGGAAACCTGACCCATATGTGTCTCCAACGATTTCAGAGTAGCTTCATGATTTGTCATCCACATCTCTGTTTTATCCATGAATGTCCCCGTCTTCTTGACAAAGTGATTCATGTTCTCAATGTGAGTTCCTGTTTGAGACATAAACGTAGCCAGAGTCTATTCCAGTATACTGTTTGTCGCAGCTGGTGGATGTTGCTGCTGTTGCTGCAGTTGCTGCTGAGTCAGCAATCTAGGTCCTCCCTGATTCTAATTATTTTGTGCTTGAGGATTTAGAGCATTATTAGGATTAGTCCAAGAGAACTTGGGATCCTTTCTCCAGCTGGGATTGTAGTTGTTGGAGTTATAATTCTGTTTATTGTAGTTTCCAACATACTTTCCCTCTTCTAATTGTATTGGACATTCCTCTGAACTGTGATTTCCTTCACAAATTTCGCATACCTCTTCAGCAGCGTATACAGGTTGTGAATCATCGTTCAATAGCTTTTTCATTGCCTTAGTGAGATATGCCACCTGTGATTTCATTGTGCTGTCGGCCTCATAATCCTTTACAGCTAGGACCCGTTTACCCCCTCTTCTTGCTGTCGAGAACTTCTCTTCGTTCTTCGCCAGATTTTTCAATACTACCATTGCCTCATCTGGGTCTTTGTCCAGCAGTAACCCATTTGCAGCTAAATCAATTCTAATACGAGTTTGTAAATTGGCAGCATTATAAAATTTTGTTACCTGGTTCCAAACGGGGAATCCATGCCAGGGGTAGTTCCTTAGAAGAGTGGTAAATCTGTCCCAGGCCTCGTGCATTGGCTCATCATCTTCCTGTGAAAAAGTAGCAATTTCATTACGTAATCGCTCAGATAAGTGTGAAGGATTAAAACGAGATAAGAATTCACGAGTTAAATCTGCCCAAGTTCTAATTGAACCCGGCGTAAGTTTATTCCACCAAGTCTTTGCTCTGTCCCTCAATGAATGAGGAAATAACCGAAGCCTCAATATCTCCGGATTAACTCTTGGTATTCTAAACGAACCACAGATTTCCTGGAACGTTTTCAGATGCTCCCTAGCATCCTCTATAGCAGCACCACTAAATTGATCGGCGTTGTTGATCATGCTGAACATAACAAGTTTTAGCTCAAATTTGTCAACATCTACATCCGACAGGGTGGTTTCTAATTCTACATGATCATTGAGCATGTAGTCTCGGAATGACCGACGTGCGGCAACGACAGGAAGGTCGACGACAGGAGGGTCGATTCCTCCATCTCCAACAGGATTGTTGTTATCCTGGGGATTCCCTGGGTTGTTCATAGATGTTAAATGTTCTTCAAGGTATTCGTTTCTGGCTATTACGTGGCGAAGTTGGTTCCTAAGATTGCACGAACGTTCTATTTCAGGATCTAATGGATACTTAGGTTCCTTTCCTCGTCTCGATCTGCGCATAAACAAGAAACCTTGTGAAAAGCACAGGTTGAACAATCCAAGATAAAACAGAAAAATAAAAAGAATGCAGTAAAAGGTAGGGTAAAGTTATGTTGCCAGTCCCCGGCAACGGCGCCAAAAAACTTATTGCGTGTAAAAGTGTCTATCGCAATTGTGGTGCAAGCGTACACGACGCAAGTAGTAAAGTGATACGAAAGTATCGGATATCGTCTCCACAGGGACTGGGCTAATAGCTTCACCTTGAATCATTGCACGAGAGTAAAAAGAATAGTTTAAGATATTGTCACGAAAAAAATAAAGAATACTTAAATAAAAGAGTGAGAGAATCAAGATAGAGAGAATGGGCTGGTATTGAATTGCTCAGTAATGTATGTATTGCTAAGTTTAGGAAAATTTGCTATGTCGATGTCCCCGTCGTGGCAGCACCTATCGCGGCAGCAGTCTGTTGCTTGTCGCGGCAGCGATCACACAACTCAGTACTTCAAGCTTGGCAAGAATCCCTGATGTGCCTTGGCCTATCCCTAGGTCCAAGTCTGTCGATGAACACGTCTTTGATGATACCTCCCGGCGTGAATCGAAGGATGAACACCGATGTTGTTGAATTCTTCTTTAGCCACTTAACCTCGTCCTATCCATAGGTCCGAGATAGTTCAACTATAAACTAGAGAACTTGCACTTATTCCTTTCGTATACTTAACTCTCCCGATATTAAGTAAATAGATAACCTCGCAATGCTCTCCCGATACTCTTGCAAGATGTTAATAACCAGAATAAGAGAACTTGAAGTTTATTTTATTGAACTGAAAATTCCTAAAACAAAAGCAACCCTTGCAACTACTTTACAAATCAACTCGTGGCCCTAAGGGGAATTTAGAACATGTTGAGAAGGGGAAAACGGCTAGGGTTTTGGGAAGAAGGCTAGAGATAGGTGAGGTCCTCTCCTAGGTCGAATTACATGCCTTTATATAAGCTTTGTGCCCAAGTTTTCTAATATGGCAAGAATACAAGTTTAAATTAAAGTACAACTCTAATAAAGACTAAATCTTCAGAGAATATAGCTTTAACTCGTCCTTCCTTCTTGCTTGGAATTTCTCTTCTTGAACTTTGGGCATGGGAAAATATAATGGTACTCCACGACATACAGGCTTAATTTTCTCTTTCTGTCGAGGCCCACTTTGCTTCTTCTCCTCAAAACTGCTGCCGTCATTGGCTGCCACGGCGGCAACCATGGCAGCATCGTTCTCCTCAGCTGCTCATCCAGTTCCAGCTCTGTTGCGTCCAGCCCAGCGCCTGCTTCTCCATCTGCTACAGCAGCAACCTACAAAAGCAACCAATTTCAGTAGAAACTGTGCCTTTTAATATATTTGTGATGTCTAACTGTAATCTAGCCTAAATGCAATGAATTATGCTTGAATGCAGCAGAAATATGGGGTAAATAATAGAAATTTTACACACTCAACAAATTTTATGATATAATTGTTGCTATTATCCGTGTGTTTATGTTTGATCTAACAAAAATGGGGAGAAGGATTATATAGTCAATTTTTTATTTTATTTTGAAAATCCATCTTAAATTAAGGGGGAGAATGTTTTTCAAAAGTTTCAAAAACTTAAAAATTTATATGTGGTTTTGTTATATAAAAAATGGGGAGATTGTGAAACCAAAATTGATTTTGATATAACATCTAAACTTATGGACCAATTTGCAAAACAATAAATTTTCAAGTACTCCTTAAAGTCTCACTATTGACAAGTATGTTAAACAAAATAATATCCGAAGACAAGTTCCTAAAATGTTAAATTTTTATAAGTCTTTTCATATATGTTTTCAAGCAAAACTACACAAAAACGCCCAGACGTATCGATACCCTTAGGCGTATCGATACAGTTTTTAGCTACAGAAATTTTAATGGACATAGCATACTGATACGGTATTACCCCATATCGATACGATATTCATCTGGGCAACTCTTTCAATGATATCGTACCAATACGCTTTGCAAAATCCTTGCATTTATTTTCGAACGTTAGCTTGTCAGTTGATTGGTATCCCAATTTTTAAATTACCGTTATACCTTACCGATACGCTAAGTATGCGTATCGATATGATCTTTATGAAAAAGAAACTTGGGATTCCAGTGAGCAAATCTCGTATTGATACGCCCTTTCGTATCGATACGCCCCTTAAAACCGTACTGGTACACCTTCTATGTGTATCGATACGCGATGTTTTTAGTCACAACGGCTTTTTCCTCTTTGATGCAGGTATCGATACGCCCCCTACTCGTACCGATACGGTAGGTTGCAGAGCTGCATTTATTGTGGGAAAAATGCTCTCAACGGCTCTATTGATGATCCCAACTACTCAAATGGCTAGAATTCAATACAAGTGTATAAAAATAAGTCTCAATTGAACAAGCAACAACTATTGAACCTACAAGCATCAACAAAGCACTCAAATCCAAACTTTGCACCCTTAGAGTCAAATTCTTGTACCAAACTCTTGTGTACTCAAATTGTTATCTTTTTTTTGAGTTTGTGGAGTGTAAGATTGTAATTGGGTAAACAATTGTCCTTTGAGAGGAATTTGTAGAGTTTACCAAAAACTTCTCTTTGTAAAAGTGAGTGGATTAAACTTTGGGTAGAAAGCTTAATCAATTTGTAAGGTTACCTCCTTATCTAAGAAAAGGGGAAAAATTCAAGTAGTGAATTGGTTGAAAATCCTTAGTGGGAACTAAGGTAGTGGATGTAGAGTTCATTTGGAGAACTTGAACCACTCTAACTTCTTGTGTCACATTTTATTTTTCCCTTTTTATCACCTACCAAAATTTTTATTGCCAATTCACTCCTCTTGGCCATTTGCAATTGTGTGATCAACTCAACAAAATTGTTCAAATTAGTTCTTGTGTGGACACTCCACAGCAAAATGAGATAGCGGAAAGAAAAAACAAACACCTTTTGGAGGTCACTAGGTCCTTGCATTTCTCTTATAATGTACCTATACAATATCAGGGTGAGGCTCTCTTGAGAAAAACCTATCTAATTAATAGAATTCCTAGTAAATTTCTAAAATATCGAACCCCAAGGTCAGTTTTTTCTGGATAGTTATCTAGATTTTAAATCTATGTCGTCTACCTTTCCTTAGAGAGATTTTGGGTGCACTACTTATGTCTATAATAATAGTCCCTCTAGGTCTAAACTTGATCATCGATCAATTAGGTGTCTCTTTTTAGGGTATTCTTCACTAAAGAAGGGTTACAAGTGTTACTCTCCTCATACCCATAAACTCTATGTTTCTATGGAAGTTAAATTTTTTGAACAAATTCTATATTTTACTCAATCTGCAATTCAGGGGGAACTTTGATGAATTTCAGCCTTCATATTTTTTCAGGATGATCAGCTTCTTCCTGTGCAATTTCCTTCTACTCTCCCTACAATTTTTTTGCCATCACCAACACTAGTAAATTCTACTAGTCCTCTACTTATTCATCTAGTGAGTGCTACACCTCCAAAAAGTCCCAAATCTACTCCTTAGACCCGTAAAAGAACCCAGACTCCACAACTCAAGAGTAAAAAGCCGAGTGTCTATAAAAGGAGGCAAAAATCTATTCTAGAGGCCATCTTACAGTTTGACATTTGTCGAGAATTGCAACTGAGACCAATTACCTCAGAAAATATGGAAGGCGATGAAGGTAATAAATTATCCCAAATTTCTACTTCTAATATGGATCATGATGAGTTACTTATTGGTAAGAGGAAAGGTGTTAGACAATGTACAAAACATCCTATTCAGATATTTGTTTCATATGAGGATTTAATGTCTTCTTTTAAAGCTTTTACAGTCAACTTAAATGAGATAAAAATTCCAACAACTGTGAAGAGGCTCTTAAGGATCCTAGATGGAGGAAAGCAATAGAAGAAGAGATTGAAGCTTTAGAGAAGAATGAGACTTGGACCATGGTTGATTTGCCACAAGGAAAGAAGCATGTGGGCTGTAAATGGCTATTTGTAGTGAAATACAACTCTAATGGTAGCATTGATATATACAAGGTGAGACTTGTGGCTAAAGGTTTCACACAAACATATGACATTGATTACAAGAAGACCTTTGCTCCTGTGGCCAAGCTCAACACAGTTATAATTCTACTCAGTTTGGCATGCAATGAAGGACGAGGACTTCATCAATTAGATGTGAAAAATGCTTTTCTTAATGGAAGGCTAGAAGAAGAAATCTACATGAATATTCCTCTAGGAAGAAGGAAATGGGAGATCGAAGAGTGTGCAAGCTAGAAAATCCCTCTATGGCCTGAAGCGATCACCTAGGGCCTGGTTTGAGAGATTTATCAAAGTTATTTTGAGAAGTAGGTTTAAGCAAAGTCAAGCTGATCACACACTTCTCATCAAGAGGACATCAAATAGAAAAAGGGTAATCCGAATTGTTTACGTTGATGATAGAACAATCACTGGAGATGATCTCAGTTAGAATGGGAATTTGAAGAATATTCTGAGTAGGGAGTTCGAGACAAATGACTTGAGACTTGAGGTATTTCCTAAGAATGGAGGTGGCAATATCAAGCAAAGGTCTAGTTATTAATCAAAGAAAGTACATTCTGGATCTCCTATGCGAGGTTGGAGTGTTGGGGGTGCAAACCTGCAGACACTCTAATGGAGACAAACTTGAAGCTGATGAAAGAAGAAGATCAAGTAGATAAAGAGCAATATCAAAGATTGGTTGAAAAATTGATATACCTATCTTTGACAAGACTAGATATTGATTTTTCTGTTAGTATTGTAAGTCAACATATGTCAGATCCTAGAGAAGAGCACCTTGAGGCTGCACACAGAATATTGAGATACTTAAAATTGATCCCAAGCCATGAATTATTCTTCAGAAAAACTGAAGGCAGAACCGTGAAAGTCTGCATTGATTTCTAACAGGGCTGGAGAGTTAAATAAAAAGAGGTCGACTAGTGACTATTGCACATTTATTTGGGGAAACTTGGTGACCTAGAGAAGCAAGAAACAATATGTTGTTTCTAGAAGTAGCGCTGAAGATGAATACAGGGCTTTAGCACTAGGAATCTGTGAAAGCATTTGGCTGCAAAGATTGATGAAAGAATTGGAGATGAACCAAAGTGAGACATTCGAGATTTTATGTGATAATGAATTTGTCATTAGAATTGCCAAGAATCCAGTACACCATGATAGAAAAAACATGTGGAAATTGACCAACATTTTATCTCAAAAAAAGTCAATGGTGGAATAGCATGTTTATCTTATGTACCAACTGAAGGGAAGCTAGCGGATGTGCTCACTAAGGCTCTACCAAAAGCAACCTTTGATGAATTTACATCTAAGATAGTACTATACAACGTATACTCATCGGCTTGTAAAGATAAGATAAATTTAATTTAAAGTTTATTTATCTGTTTATTGTAGATAAACTAAAGTAGTGTAGATAAACTAGATCTCTATCTTAAGAGATAAGAGTTGTAATTCTAGAGGTCATTTAACTTAAATTAAACTCTCTGTAATTAAGTCTTTTAAAAATACTAACCTTGTAAAGATGTATTATGAATCGAAATACTGGAAACATATTGTTTAACAATTTCTACATAAAATTGTTCCAGGTATTAACCGAAAGCTGGAGTTTTGGCCTTATCAAAACGAATATTCAGGGTTGCTCAGTACTGATATGGAATTTCCATGAGGGCAGCAAGAGCAAAGGCCGTTTCTTTCTTTGATGTTTGCGTGTTTTCAGACATGATTTTCGTGAAGTTGACAAACTGCAAAGAATTGGTGGCACAAAACATGTTCAAAGGTTTTGCTTATTGTCACACAATAAGTTGGAAAACACAATCCTTTGTAAAGAGGTCACCGTATGTGAAAATTACATTGTAATAGTAGTGTCATAGATACATACTAGAAACTAAAAGACAAATTAAACTTAACAGCAGAAAGGTTGCTATTTGCATATCGATTCAAAGAATTGCTGACATACTTGGAAGTTGTCAAAGGCACGATGAGGAATATTATCATCAAATTATTGCATAGAATCCCATGGTCCACCCCCACTCCAACCAAAATAATCAATAGTACAACAAGAACACAATAAAATCTTAATCACTAAAAGTAACAGTTCTTAACCTAGCAGCAAAAGTGGAATCAACAGTTGCTTGTTCTTGCGGACTAAGCCTTCCACGTGGTACATCGGGATTCTTCGTAACCTATGCAATCGAAAAAACATTTGGCAAGACTAATGCATAAAACAAGAAACGAATGATTTAAAACTAAGTGCATAAAGCATGTTTTTTAAACCTGTCCATCTGCGATAATGGCAAGAACATGGTACTGTCCACTACTGCTATCCACAATGTCAATTGCAGCATTAATAATCGGAGCAAATGAAGTTGGACTAACAACAAGAACAAGAAATTATCATATTCAAATCTCTGCAACCATTCCGAAGACACTGTGATTAAGAGATTAGCTCAAACACCATCGAAAAGAAATCTCCAATGCCATTCTGAGCTTATAACTTTGAGCTGAAAATTGAAATGCCAGCTATCAATTCCTAGCTTAGAATTATAATCAAGTGATGAAGTAAGAGAAATGAACTTGTAAACACTCGTTTTTGCAGATAAAGTATTTTTAAAAACGGCCTTACAGAAATGTTTCTCAAATTTTAATCAGAAACTTCTTACATTATATGTTCTTGAAATTAATGAAAAGTTATGACCTACACATAGAATCAAGTTAGTATTGTTTTCTTTTATATTCCACAGTTTTAATTTTAAATCTTCAAAAGTATGTTCTACTTTTGTATTTAGAATCTTAGTAAAATCATCAGAGCATACAGATTACAGAGTAACAATTGTTGAAGTTGATTTGAGTCCTAGCTCTTATTATATCATGTAATAGTGTATATTCTCCCTTAACCTAAATGAAAGTGCTCCTGCCATTCAATCTTGGTTCCATACCTGACCCTACATGATTCTTTTTTCACATTTTATACATTAATTAGGAGATTCAATTGTGCATAAATTGGTAATTTTATTCCGTTTTCTGAATTGTACTATTTCACCCCCTTTGTGTAGAACTAAGTGTCTTGATATAATAGTTGAAAAATATTTTGGACTAAATTGAAAAGAATTTAAAATGTATTTTAATCAAAAACAACTTGAAAATATGTTTAAGGGTTTTACATGGCTTTGAAATGATTTAAAGTAGTCAAAACCGTGCTTATCAAGTACTCGTACTGATACGGTCCGGTACCATACCGATACGCCCTAGGGTTTCAACTACAGTTACTTTCTAGTAGCCAAAACCTGTACTGATACACCTTGCCGTTTCGATACGGTATGCCTTGAAATACCCAACGATTGTATCGCGTACCGATACGCCTAACTACACCAAACAGTCGATTTCCCAACAGTCTTTTAAATTGCAGGACCGTACAAATACACTTACTATGCGTATTAATACGCCCCAGCTAAAGTGCTCAATAACTACTTTCTTATCGGGACTGTATCGATACGGTTTGAGGAGTATCGATATGCCAAGCTGCAGAACTGCATTTATGGAGGGAAATAAAGGCTCCAACGGCTCCAAATCAACTCCAACGGTCCTCAACGGATACAAACACATTTGGGAGTATAAAAGGGACCTCCAAGCATCATGAAAAGACTAATGCTTCAATTGTCAACAACTATATGATGTCAAAATTGTCTTAAAGCTTATTTGTACATTTTCTTGTATAGACAACACTTGTGAGCTTAATTTTCAAATTTGCTCAAGTGTATAGGTTTTGGGTGAGAGCTTAAGATTGCAAACAAGTACCTAGTAGAGGGATTTCAAGTTTTCTTATAGTTTCTCTTGTAAGAGAGTATTTGATTAAGATAAGGGTAGTTAGCTTAATCGTTGTAACGGTTTCCTCCTAAGCCGAGAAAAGAGGACAAAATTCTTAGTGAATTTGTTTGAAATCCTTAGTAGGGAGCTAAGGTAGTGGATTTAGGTGCTTGTTAGAAGGCTGAACCACTATAAATCCTTGTTCCAATTGTCTATCTTTCACCTCCCACTAAAACACCCTAAAATCCAACTTCTCCACACTTGGTGAGCTAGAACGGTTGAAGGAAATCGAGTACATAAAAACCCAACAATTGGTATCAGAGCTTGACTCAATTAAAGAGGATTAACATCCTATTGAGGAGATCCGGCAAGCTCGATCAACATTTCAAACAACCAGCTCAATGGCGCAATCCATCGACAAGTCACCTTTCTTCGACGAGACAAATAATGTTTATTGGAAGACGAGGATGATGTCATTTGTCAAATCCAAAGACTACAAGCTTTGGGATATTATTGAATATGGTCCGTTCATACCAAAAGAAAGCAAGGCGGAGTGGAGTGCCGACGACCGTAAGAAGATGGAGCTAAATTGCAAGGCTTTGCACTTCATCTTTTGTGCAGTTAGCCTCAACATATACGAGAAGATATCTTCTTGCGAGAGTGCCAAGGAAGTTTGAGACAAGCTCGATGTTACATACTAGTGGAAAAACAAAGTAAAGGAGACCAAGATTGGCCTCCTCAACCTAGAGTATGAAAACTTCAAAATGGATCCGGAAGAGGACATTGAGAAGATGTATCATCGATTCTCCACCATCACCAATGGACTCAAGAGTTATAGAGAAGTCATTCCGGAAGAAAATATTGTCCGAAAGCTTACCTATTTTCTTCCCGAGTCATGGGACTAAAAAAGGACCGCCATCATCGAAGCAAAGAATTTGAAGACCTTGAAGCTTGATGAACTCATGGGGTTACTTCTCACTCACCAAATCATGAAGAATGATAAAGAAGATGAGAAGAAGGGGGAAGATATAAAGAATATGGGGGAAAAGAAGATCATGGAGCTAGCATCAACGCGAGTGTCGTTGCTCTCAATTCCTCCACATGCCATCATGTACAACTAAGTGAGGAGGAAAGCGAAGATGAAGAGATGACATATCTCTTCAAGAAATTCACCCGATTCATGAAAAACGAGATGGACAAATTCAAGCATGAATCGAAGAAGAAGATGAAGGATTCTCACAAGTCCAACAAAAAGGGACCATCTTCAAAGAAAGCATATGTGGCGACATAGAGTGATGAAGACTCCACCGATGATGAGGTAGCCCACATATGATTCATGGCCCTCAATGAGGGGAGGTAACTTTTAACTCATTTATTTCAAATTCATACACATTTGATGAGTTGCAATATACCTATGATGATTTGCTTTTGGAATTTAAGGCATCATTTTCAAAGAAAAAAAGTTGGTTTCAAAATTGAAAAAGGAAAATGATTTGCTTTCCAAAACAAATCTAGAGTTTGAAGCAAAACTTAAAGATTTTGAACTTAAAGTTTTAGATTTACAAAATTTGCTTCAAACGATGGAAAAAGATCATCAAAAGAAAGTTGATGATCTTAAGAAGGAAAATGATTTAATTTTCAATGAACTTCAAAAGAAAAACAATTTAGGAAAATCAAATTTTTATGTTAGACAATCTAGTGCCCCTAGATTTATTAATGGAAAATGTTTTAGGAATGTTTGGGTCCCAAAAGGACTAACCACTTCAACTAAGAATGATGAAATTGAAAAATAGATTCCTAAGGGGACTAAATTTTGTGCCACTAATGTTATGGATCCAAAACAATTTGGATACCAAAAATCACTTGATTGTCTTATGTTAGGTGTGATGGAGATTGATCAACAAGTCCAAATTTGAGGGGGGAGCTCCATGCACACAAGGAAGAACACTTGAAGAATGAAGGCTTCACATCCTCCCTTGAGTTCAAGTGTGGTAAAAATCTAGTTGTTTTCATTTAATTGATTTGATTTATTTTTTTACATTCAACTAGATAATCATATATGTTGAACTAACACTCTTGATGATGCTTTGAGTAAGGGGGCAATTTTAAAACCAAAAGTTTTCAAGTGTTTCAATTTTTGTTAAAATCTCCTAAGTTATTTTGAGCCTAAAGTCTTTTTAAATTCTTTTTGATATAACAAAAAAAGGGAGAAATGGTTTGAAAAATTGATTTTTCAAGCGAATAAGGGGGAGCTTTAATTTTCATTCAAATCTTAAATATCTTATTCATTTTTTTAAATACTAAGGGGGAGAATCCCAAACAATTTTTCAAGTTGGTTTTATTATATCAAAAAGGGGGAGATTGTAGAACTAAGTGTTTTGATATCATAGTTGAAAAATGTTTTGGACTAAATTGAAAAAAATAAAATGTATTTTAAACAAAAACAACTTGAAAATATGTTTAAGGGTTTTACATGGCTTTGGAATGATTTAAAGTGTATTTAAAGTAGTCAAAACCGTGCTTTTCAAGTACCCGTACCGATACGGTCTAGTACTGTACCGATAAGGCCTTGGGTTTCAACCACAGTTATTTTCCAATAGCAAAAACTCGTATCGATATGCCTTGACGTATCGATACGGTATGCCTTGAAATACCCAACGGCTAGTTCGCGTACCGATACGCCTAACTACCCCAAACGGTTAATTTCCCAACGATCTTTTAAATTGCAGGATCGTACCGATACGCTTACTATGTGTATCCGTACGCCCTAGCTGAAGTGCTCAATGGCTGCTTCCTTATCGGGACCGTATCGATACGGTTTGAGGAGTATCGATATGCCAAGCTATAGAACTGCATTTATGGAGGGAAATAAAGGCTCCAACGGCTCCAAATCAACTCAAACGGTCCACAACGGCTACAAACTCATTTGGGAGTATAAAATGGACCTCCAAGCATCAAGAGAAGACTAATGCTTCAATTGTCAACAACTATATGATGTCAAAATTGTCTTAGAGCTTATTTGTACATTTTCTTGTATAGACAACACTTGTGACCTTAATTGTAAAATTTGCTCAAGTGTATAGGTTTTGGGTGAGAGCTTAAGATTGCAAACAAATACCTAGTAGAGGGATTTCAAGTTTGCTTAGAATTTCTCTTGAAAGAGAGTGTTTGATAAGCTAAAGGTAGTTAGCTTAATCGTTGTAACGGTTTCCTTCTAAGCCGAGAAAAGGGAAAGAAATTCTTAGTGAATTTGTTTGAAATCCTTAGTGGGGAGCTAAGGTAGTGGATGTAGGTGCTTGTTAGAAGGTCGGACCACTATAAATCCTTGTGTCAATTGTCTATCTTTCACCTCCCACTAAAACACCCAAAAATCCAACTTCTTCACACTTTGCAAGCTAGAACAGCTGAGGGAAATCGAGCACATAAAAACCCAACACTTTGTTTCAATTAAAATCATTAATTTCTTTTATTTATCCTCTCGTTAAAAGAAAATTTGGATGCTCTATAGGTTGGGAAACAAAATAAAAACATACACAAAAAGGAGAATGTGTGACATGTAAAATAAGAATGTCACATCAAAGAACCATAAATGCTCTATAAAAGATATTACTCAGTAAGAGAACGAGTTTGTCAACATAGGACGGAGACCGAAGAAGTCATGAATGGAAGCACATTAGTACAATGTGATTTTTATAGCTACTGCACATGAGGGGAAGTCTTAATCAGTTATTGATCACATAGGTATTTCAATGTGTGTATTTATTTGTATGAAGAAAATATTTATACTTACGACGACTGTTTTATGAGAAAATAAACGTCGCATACAAGTTACTATTTATGAGCAATAATATCTTTCAAGGATAAAATTAGATAATAAAATGATGAAATTTAGTACAACTTCTCTGCCAAAGAAACTAGAAGAGAAGAATAGATATGTAAACCACAATGGTGTATGGCTTACAAAGTGATTAAATGAATTAAAGAGAAGAGAAGGAAAGATTGTAACGCCCTAGATTTAGGGCCCGAGAGATAACTGAGTTAATTTAATTGAGAGAAAACACTTTTATTGAACTTAAAAATGGGGTTTTAAAAAAGGAAAAATTGGAATTTTTAAAAAAGAGGGTTTTCGTTTGGGTGGTTTGATGCCATGTTTAATGGGGGTTTTAATATTGTTTTGGTTTCCTAAAAATGCTAAAATAGTGGGTAAAGGTAGGAAACCCGAAACTAGTAAAAATGAGGGGGTTTTAGTGTTGAAAATATGGGTTTTTGGGTTGTTCTTGTGTGGAATCTTGGGCTGATGGTTTCTAGACCTTGGGTAAGTGTTTTTTATGTTTAAAGAAGTATTGATGGTAGATTTGTTGGGTTTTGGCTATTAGTTGGTTTTGGACGTTTTGATGGTGTTTCCGGGTGTGAATCGATTTGGTTTTGATGATGAATGATGAGTTCTGTGTTGCTGCAAGTTTGGGGGCTTGTTTTGGGGTCTAATGCATCATTTTTGGATTAGCTAGAAACATAGGAAATGAGTTTGGGTCCTTTGGACGCGAGACCGGATAGTTCGGAGGCTTGAATCAGTGTTTCGGCTATCATTTGGGTCCTCTCGGTGAGTGGAAATGTTTTTGAGAGTTTAGGTTGAGCTTGAAAGGCCAACCTAAGTTTGAGAGTAAGTGTTTAAATATTTACGTTTTACTTTTCCGATAATTCCTTTTTAAGCTTGTTATGCTTGTTGGTATGAGATGATTGTGTGAAATCAGTTTATGAATGTGGTATTTTTATATTGGTTTATATGATGTTGAGTATTGGCAAATATGAGAGTCTTACCGGGTATAATTGGTCGACCACAGGATTAGAGCGCACTTGTTAAATTCGCGTGTGGCCCTAGTGATGTAAGATGCCATTAGGGAAGAGTATGGTGATGTAAGATGCCACCTGAAGCTTTATTGTAGACCTCGGTGATGTAAGATGCTATTGTGAATCTTGTTGTTCTTATTAGATTCGGTGATGTAAGATGCCATCGAGTCAAATCCGCGTATCTGAGTAATGTAACCATAATTGCCATTATACTCTTGTGTTGAAAGGTTGAATGTTATCGTGCTGGTAATTGAGAGTCATGTAATGTTGTTATAAGTGTTGCATTGCTTGATGTGAGATGCCAAGCATATGAAAGTTTATTGATAATCGTGTTGATGGAATTCATGCTTGCGGTTATGCTTTTAATGTATAAATGGTTTTACCTAAAAATTACATTTTGTTGTTGTGGTTTTGAGCACTGCTCGTTAAGCTTTATGCTTACGCGCTCCTTTCTAACAATGCAGATCGTTAGTGTTCCGTGAAGCAAAGGAAGGCAAGGGAAATGTTTCAGTGATCATAGCTAAGCTCAAGTATGGATTTTTAGTTGTAATAATGATTTAGCAATGGGAATACTTGATTTTGTGGTTAAGGAGGTTTTTGTAAACTCCCATGTGTTAGACCTTTTGCTACATATTTTAAATGTTGATACAATGCTATGTTGAAGCTTGTTATGGCTTTTGGTTAAGTGACATGTGTTTTGGTTTGTTGGTGTTTTTGAGTTTATATGTATATTTTTTGAGTTGGCTTTGTCTCGTGTGCTCAAAACTTGATTAATAAACTATTCGGTAAGGTTAGTTACCTTTTTTACCTTTGCTTGGTGTGCTTTTGCAAAATAGTCATTTGTGACTATTTGTCATCCGATTGATGTTCGATTGAGATGTCGTTTCTTCCGCTGTGACCCTTAACACCATAGGATCGTTAACTTGTATCTAGACAAGATAAATTTTAACTTAGGGTTGTTAATCAGCGAGAAATTCTTGGATTTTTCTTCGGTTATCCCCGTATAACTCTCTCGATTCGGTCTTGCGACCAGACCGGACCGAGGGGGTTACATTTGGTGGTATCAGAGCCTCGGTTTCCTCGGGAAGGTAAGTCAGGTAAGTTGTTTATGTGTATGTTTTTCTAATTTGCACGGTGTTTTTGAGCAAGACCTTGTGTTCCTATTGATGTTTGGAAGTTGGTTAAGCATTCCCATTGCTAGGTATTATTATAGAAAAGTGGTTTTGAATTCAGAGAGCTTGACACATAGATTCCTATCTTTGCTAACCCAATGTTTATCTCATGATTTGTTTTTGTTGTTTTAGATTGTTTATTTGTTATGGTGAGGTCGAGAGGACGGCCTAGAGCGGGTGACCAGGCACTCAAGAATGCGGCCTTTCCTCCATCTGCTCCCGATGGTAATGGCGCGAATGTCATAGATAATGTACATTAGGTTGGTGCCAATGTTGGAGGTGATGGTAATGGGCCTCAAGTTGGCCAGGGTCAAGCTGGTGTAGATATGGCTCAGTTACTTCAGACTTTAGTCGGAGCTTTTCAGATGGCTGTTGTTGGTCTTCATACTGCAGCACCACCTCAGGGTGTAGGGACAGGTTTGCCTCTTGAGCGACTTCGTAGCTTAGGCGGAGTTGAGTTTCGTGGTATGTCTCCCGAGGGTTCGGAGGCATGGCTTGAGAGCACTACACGCATCTTGGGTCAGATAGAGTGCTTGGACACTCGTAAGTTAGGTTGTATTGTCTCGTTGCTTCAGGGAGATGCGTATGCTTGGTGGACCACAGTTATCTCAAGTATGCCTGAGGCCGAAGTTACTTGGGAGTTCTTCAGTAGTGCGTTCCGTAAGAAGTATCTTGGTGCTCGCTATCAAGATGAGAAGAAGAGGGAGTTTATGGACTTGGTGCAAGGCAATATATCCGTATCTGAGTATGAGGTAGAGTTTGTGCGCTTGAGTAAGTATGTTTCAAAGTTGGTTCTCACTAAGAGGGAAAGGTGTGAACGATTCCGTTATGGGTTGGTTATGGAGGTGAAGACTTGCATGCTTGCTTCTAATTACACCAAGTTCGATGTCTTGATCTCTAGGGCTAAGGAAATTGAACAAAGTCTAAGTTTGGCTACTCGATCGAGTGGCTCGAGTTCGGGGAAAAGGTCTGCCGAGTGGGAGCGAGACCGTAACAAGTGGCACAAGGATAGATGGCACCAACCGGACTTTAGGCGTGGAGGTGGTAACATGGGACGAGGCCATCAGGGTCGAGGTTTTGTAGCTCGCACACCCGAGTGTGCTAGATGTGGGAGGAACCATTCCGGAGAGTGTTGGGGCACTTTTCATGCTTGTTGGAACTGTGGATCGCAGACGCATTTGAGGTGTGATTGTCCTCATCCGGCTAGGGATGGTCAGGCACATGCTAGAGCTATTAAGTATCAGAGAGGTCGTGGGCGTGGCCGAGGTAACTTCCAGCCGATGAATGATGGTCAGATGAATGTGGCTCATGTTGTCGCGGTACAACCCGAGGGAGGTGGACCGGCTAGAGTTTATGCACAGCGTGAGGATGGGAATGAGACATATGTGATCGCAGGTAATTTTTTGTTACAGTCCTTATCTTTACTTTCGTTGATTGATTCTGGCTCGACACATTTTTATATTTTCGGTGAGCATGCAAGATCTTTAGGTTTGCCTTTTGAGTTGTTAGAAATAGGCATAAATGTTACGAGTTCATTTGGTAAGACAATTGTAGTTAGGAAATTGTTCATGAGATGTCCCTTGATGGTGTAGGGTCACGTGTTTCCCGTTGATATGATGGAACTGTCGTTTTATGGTTTCGATGTAATTTTGGGTATGGATTGGCTTGTGGAGCATAGAACTAGGATAGATTTTGAGACTAAAAGAGTTTCCTTTAGGCTTTTTGACGACTACGAGGTAGTGGTAGTAGGCAAGAACGTTAAGTTATTGTCCAATGTTGTTTCAGCTTTAGAGGCTCAGAGGATGATGGATTTGGGTTGTCAAGCATATTTTGCCTATGTGATGAATCTGAATATGAGTGAAGTTAGACCACAAGATATCATAATAGTTAGTGACTTCCCAAGTGTTTTCCTAGAAGAGTTGTATGGTTTGCCTCCAGATAGGGATGTTGAGTTTGCTATTGAGACGCATTCAAATTCTGCTCTCGTATCTATTGCCCCGTATAGAATGGCACCTAAAGAGTTGAAAGAATTGAAGACACAACTTCAGAAATTGTCTGATAGAGGTTTTATTAGGCCTAGTATTTCACCTTGGGGTGCTATGGTTTTGTTTGTGAAGAAGAAGGACGGCAGTATGAGGATGTGCATAGATTATATGCAGTTGAACAAGGTAACAGTTAAGAACAAATATCCCTTGTCGTGGATTGATGACTTGCTTGATTAGTTGAGAGGTGCTACAGTGTTTTCGAAGATTGACTTGATATCGGGCTACTATCAGTTGAAGGTAAAGGATGTGGACATACTAAAGATAGGCTTTTGTACATGATATGGGCACTATGAGTTCTTGGTAATGCCCTTCGGTTTGACTAATGCCCCACTTGCATTTATGGACATAATGAACCGATTGTTTCACAAGTTTTTGGATAGGTTTGTAGTAGTGTTAATAGATGACATTTTGGTGTACTCTAGAACCGAGTAAGAACATGATGAGCATTTGTGATTAGTGCTTCAGACTTTGCTTGAAAATCAATTGTATGCCAAGTTAAGTAAATGTGTGTTTGGGATTAGGGAATTAGTCTTCCTAGGTCAAGTGATCTTAGCCGATGGGATTGGTGTGGATCCCAAGAAGATAGAAGCAATAGTGAGTTGGAAACAATTGAAATTAGTGACAGAAATTCGTAGTTTTCTAGGTTTGGCCGGGTATTACCGAAGATTTGTTGAGGGGTTCTCGAAGATTGCAACACCTTTGACTAAGTTGCTACAGAAAAATGTTTCGTATGAGTGGACAGATGCAAGACAACAAGCGTTTGAAAAATTGAAGAAAGCATTGACAAAAGCTCTTATTTTGATTCAGCCTGAACCAGGGAAAGAGTTCGTAATCTACAGTGATGCGTCATATATAGGTTTAGGTTGTGTGCTTATGCAAGAGGAAGAGTTGTAGCTTATGCTTCGAGACAGTTGAAGGTTCACGAGAAGAACCACCCTACCCACGACATAAAGTTAGCGGTTGTGGTCTTTGCTTTGAAGATTTAGAGACACCACCTTTATGGTGAGAAGTGCACAGTTTACACCGGCCACAAGAGTTTGAAAAATTTAATGACTCAAAGAGAGTTGAATCTTAGACAGCGTAGGTGATTAGAACTTCTTAAGGACTATGACCTCATAATAGAGTACCATCCGGGTAAAGCGAATGTAGTGGCTGATGCTTTGAGTGGAAAGGTAGTAGTTGAGTTGCGAGCTATGTTTTCGAGGTTGAGTGTGTCACAAGATGGTGGTTTGATAGCTGAACTACATGTTAAACCATCATTAGTTCAGTTGATTCAAGAGAAACAGTTGCAAGACTGATCTTTGGAACCTCACGTGCAAGATATAGCCGAGGGTAAACCCACCGAATTTTACTTTGGTGAAAATGGGATCTTATGTTTTAAGAATAGAGTAGTTGTTCCAGAAGATGTCGAGTTTAGACGTACTATTTTGAATGAAACTCATAATAGTCCTTTTGTTATACACCTGGGTAGTACGAAGATGTACCATAGGTTGAAGAATGAGTACTTCTGGATTGGGTTAAAGAAAGATGTGGCAGAGTTTGTGTGTAAGTGCATGGTTTTTCAGTGAGTTAAGGTCGAGCATCAGTTTTCTTCAGGTTTGTTACAGCCGTTAAAAATTTTGGAGTGGAAGTGGGAACGGATCACCATGGACTTTGTGTCAGGTTTACCGTTGACTTCTTCGAAGAAGAGCTCAGTATGGGTAATAGTTGATAGATTCACTAAGTGTGCTCATTTCATACCTGTCCATACTACTTACACTTTATATCAGTGAGATTGTGAGGCTACATGGCGTGCCGAAGTCGATTGTGTCTGATAGAGATCCGAGGTTGACAGCCGGATTTTAGGAGTGTTTTCATCGTGCCTTGGGGACTTGGTTGAACTTCAGTATTCGTATCACCCACAGTCAGATGGTCAGTTAGAGAGAGTTATTCAAGTGTTAGAGAACATGTTGAGGTGTTGCATCATCGACTTTCAGGGTTCGTGGGAAAAACACCTACCGTTAGTAGAGTTCGCGTATAGTAATAGTTATCATGCTAGTATACAGATGGCACCGTATGAAGCTCTGTATGGTAGAAAATGTAGAACACATGTTTGTTGGGCCGATGTCGGATAGAAGCTTGTACCTATGCCAGACTTGCTTAAGGGCACTACCGAGAAGGTAAAATTGATTTGTGATCGCTTAAAGGCAGCTTCAGACCGACAGAAATCGTATGGTGGTTTGAAGAGAAAAGAGATTGAGTATGCCATCTGTGACAAAGTGTTCTTGAAGGTTTTCCTGTGGAAGAAGGTAGTGAGGTTTGGTAAAAAGGGGAAGTTAAGTCCAAGATTCATTGGTCCTTACGAGGTAGTTGAGAGGATTGGTCTCGTTACGTATAGGTTGAGATTGCCATCCGAGCTTGAGAAGATTCTTGACGTGTTTCATGTTTCGATGCTCTGAAAGTATAGATCAGATTCGTCTCATGTTATTCTAGTGGAAGAGATTGAATTGAAACCGTTTTTTTTTTCGTATGATGAAGAACCAGTTGAGATTCTTGCCATAGATAGTAAGGCTTTGCGTGGTAGGACCATAGAGTTGGTGAAGGTCTTGTGGAGACATCGGGGTGTGGAAGAAGCCACTTGGGAGAGAAAAGCGGACATGGAAGAGTAGTTTACGTACCTCTTTTCTTCAGGTAAATTTCGAGGATGAAATTTCTTAAGTGTGGGAGAGTTGTAACGCCACGAGTTTAGGGCCCGTGAGATAACCGGGTTTGGTTACACCGGTTCTGGTTAAATTAATTGAGAGAAAACACTTTAATTGGACTTAAAAGGGGTTTTGATGAATAAGGGCAAAAAGGAAATTTTGGAATTTTTTAAAAAATAGGGGTTTATTCTGAAAGAAAATCATCATCTTCCTCTTTCTCCTTTTCACGTTACTTTGCAAAAATCACCATTTTCAACTATTCCATTGGAGCAATCACCTCACCCACACAAGTTTTCAAGGTAAATTCTTCCTTGTTTTGATTTTTCTTCTCTTAAGCTTGTTATTAGTTTAATTTTCCTTAAAACCTATTGTTTGAAATTATTTCAAAATGCCTTGAGTTTTAAAAAGAGAAAAATGAGGGGATTTTCATTTGTGTAGTTTGATGCCATGTTTAAGGGTGTTTTTAATCTTATTTTGGTGTCCTAAAAATGCTAAAATAGTGGCTAAAGGTAGGAAACCCAAAACTAGTAAAAGGAGGGGGTTTTAGTGTTGAAAATGTGGGGTTTTGGGTTGTTCTTGTGTGGAATCTTGGGCTGATAGTTTCTAGACCTTGGGTAAGTGTTTTGGATGTTTAAAGAAGTGGTATTGATGGTAGTTTTGTTGGGTTTTGGCTGCTAGTTGGTTTGGGACGTTTTGATGGTGTTTTAGGGTGTGAATTGATTTGGTTTTGATGATGAATGATGAGTTCTGTGTTGTTGCAAGTTTGGGAGCTTGTTTTGGGTCTAATGTATCATTTTTGGATTGGCTGGAAATAGGGGAAACGAGTTTGTGTCCTTTGGACGCGAGACCAGATAGTTCGGAGGCTTAAATCAGTTTTTCGACTATCGTTTGGGTCCTATCAGTGAGTGGAAATGTTTTTGAGAGTTTAGATTGAGCTTGAAAGTTCAACCTAAGCTCGAGAGTAAGTGTTTAATTGCCTAATGTGTTGAAAGGCACAATAGAAAAAGTGAAACTTATTAGTGAAAGGTTGAAAGCGGCTTCAAATCGGAAAAAATCTTACACAAATTTGAAGCGTAAGGAAGTTGAGTATGTTGTGGGAGATAAGGTGTTTTTAGAGGTTTCACCTTGGAAGAAGGTGATTAGATTTGGCCGAAAAAGGAAGTTGAGTTCGACGTTTATTGGATCGTCTGAGGTGCTTGAGCGTGTTGGACCTGTTTCTTATATATTGAGGCTGCCTTCTGAGTTGGAGAAGATACATAATGTTTTCCATGTATTCATGCTTCGGAAGTATAGATTGGATCCATCTCATGTTATGCATGTTGAAGAAATTGAGTTGATCCGAATTTGTCATATGATGAAAAACCAGTTGAGATCTTGGATTCGGACAGAACGGTTCTTCGTGGTAAAACAATTGAGTTGGTCATGGTCTTGTGGTGTTGAGGAAGCCACGTGGGAGAGGAAGGATGACATGAAGAATCAGTTCCCTCATCTTTTTCTATCAGGTAAAATTTCGAGGACGAAATTTCCTAAGTGGGGGAGAGTTGTAACGCTCGGGTTTTAGGCCTAGAAGCTTTTAGTATTGGTTCGGGGTTAGTAGAACCTAAACTAGAGATTTGAGTCTTCGGGGACGATTAAGGGAAAACGTGGTTCGAGATGTGATAAAATTGTAGGAAAATTCCTAAAATCTGCTAAAAATATATAGAAAGATTTGGTAAAGGAAATTTTAGAAAAATGACTTTTGGAAGATCGAGATTTCGGTTTAGTGACCATTTTTGTAAATAGTGAAAAATCTGTTTTTAAGGATTGTTTTGAAAGAGGGCCAAAACTTAGAATATTTAGGGAACTACCATTTAATTAATGAACCTTTTCCTCTAATTTGACCATTTTAAATGATTTAATAAAAGGAATTTAAAAGAGACTTTTTAATAAAAAGGATTTTATCATCCAAAAGAGATTTGAAGTATACTTCATTTCCCTCATTTTCCAAAATAGCCAAACACTCTATTTTCTCTCTAAACTTCAAGGGATCTTCATCTTTCCATTTTCTTTTGTTTTACAAATGGCAATCTTGAAGAGCTTTCATCAAATCTTGTCATTTGAAGAAAAATGGCAAATGTTAGAGGTAATTTTCGTTCAACTCCTCTAATCAAGGTTCTTTAATGAAACTCACAAGTCTTTGGCTCTCTAAATATGTTTAATAACAATGTTTTGAGTTTTAATTGATGAGAATTGGTAAATCTAGCTTTAAATGATGATTTTCTCAAGATTTTCGAATGGGTACTATTTTGAGTGATTTGAGGTTGATTTTAATCAAGATTTGGATATTTAATGATGTTGAAATAAATGTTTTATCATAGCAATCCTGAAATAGGTTGGATAGCTAGTTGTTTAGACTGTTAGATTTGGGTTTTTGGCTTGATAATGTGGTTTTGGTGTTGTTGGAAGTTTATGGATGGACTTAGGTTGTTTTTAGATAATAATTGATGATTATCATTGGATGGAAGTGTTAGAATTTGGCTGGGTTGAGTTTAAGAAGTAATCGAAGGCGTTTTCAGTTGTTTCGGATGGGCGATTTGGTTTTTTGGGTAGAGCAGTTAGATAACATTGGTTGCTTGTGATTTTAATGCATCGAGATGCATTAATTCTATTTTTTTGTGTGGTAAAACAAGGGAGTTTGTATCGGACCCGTTTAGTGAAGTTTCGGAAACTTGATTTCACTTTGGCAAAGCAAGCGATGCATGATCGGTGAGTGGAATTGGTTTTAAAGTATTGTCAAGGACTTGGAAACAAGGTTTGGGGGTTTAGATTGAGTTTGAAACACTAATCTAAACTCGGAAGTAAGTTTGAGTTGTTCCGCTCTCATTTTTCGGCTTATGTCCCATTGATTTTCATGTTCATGCTCTTGTTTTAAAGATATATGATAATCCACTTTTATACATTATTTGAGAAATGTTATGCTAGCTTAATTAATCCCGTAAGATAGAATGTTGATATCAAAGAGATAAAGTTGTTGTGAAAATGCTATGCTCTAAATATGCATTTCAAAGAGATAGAATGTTGATTTCAAAGAGATAAAGTTGTTGAAAACAATGGGTAATTGATGTTTAGAATGTTATATATTGGCATAAAAGGAGATTATCGTTACCGAATATAATTGGTCGACCAATATGTTGAGAAGTGCATTATAAAATACAAAAGTCGTACACGTTCTTTGGTTCGAGCAATGGGGTTAGTGACATCCCATTCCAAAGTTAGAGTGTGGTAATGAGAGATTCCACCATGGTAGGTCTTGGTGAAACACCCAAGTTTTGTTGAGATGAGAGATGTCGCCATGAGAGTCCGATGATGTGAGGTTCCACCGGGGTAGGACTTGACATTTAGTCAAGCTATCCGCATATCCTAGTAATGTTGTTAAAATGCCAATATATGAGATTGATTATGAGATTCATATGTACCTTGATATAAATGCTTTTATGAAATGAAATGCTTATGAGATCATGTTTTTGAGAAATGCTTTTGATGAATCAAGCATGTAAGGCTTTGCCTTGAGACTTTGGATTTTGGCTAATGCACGAGATAGATGGTACATGTGGTGTTTAAATGATGAGAATTTTGCTTTGAAAATGATTTCAAGCATGAGATAGAAAGAGCATGATGAGATAGAAATTTCTAAATGAGAAATGGCATTTAAAATTTATTGTTGTTGTTGGTTCGTTTTGAGCATCCCTCACTAGGCATTTTTGCTTACGCTCTCTTTTTCCAACAAAGAACAGAAATAGCTTTTGGGGTAGCAAAAAGCAAGGAAGAATTACCAAGGAGTGACACTTTGCTCAAGTATGGTTTTAAGTTTACACATTAGTAATAAATTGGCAATGGGAGGGTGTTTTGTGTTTGGGAGATTATGTTTTGGAACTCCCTGTTTTTGGGCAAGTTTGGGATGCCTTTTATGACTTGTAAACAACCCTTGCTTTATGGTTTTTACTTTGGTTTGTGTTTTGACTCTTAATTGGATTTTTGCCTAGGAAGCATGCCTCTAGTTTTAAATGTTGATTACCTCTATGCCTAGTTGATGAAATTGCCATGGTTGTATGAGGTTTGATGTTTATTTAAGTTGTATGCTTGTTAGAAGTACATTGGAATGTGTTATAATGGATTAAAGTGTGAAAAACCCAAAAAATATAACATTACAGGTCAGTGGGTATCGGTACGGTTGTAAGGGTATCTATACGTACCAAGCAAAATTGAAGGGGCGTATCGATACACAGGGTCGTATCGATACGGTTTTATGCCATGGGTTTTTGGGGTATCGATACACGCTTAGAGGGTATCGATACGATCTTGATGAAATTGAATCTTGGAGACGTGTTGTCGTGGGCGTATCGATACTGGCTCTAAGGGTATCGATACGGACAATTGGTAAGTTGGTTAAAAGCATATTTGAATGTTTTGTTTCTTTATATTTTAGTCCCTAAATGCTATAATTATAAATTAAATGAGTTTGGATGATTGTTTGGAGCTGATATTTGACCCAGTGGCATGCAACATGATTAATTAAAGGATGGTATTCTAAAATTGCTTTTTATCCACATAATTTGCTTTATTTACAAAATGGCCCTTAAATTGTGCTTGCATGCAATTGAACCCCTAATCGACGTTTGATCGAGTTGCAATTGGTTCTGTTATGTTGTCTATCACATAGGATTATAACGAGCATCTATAAAAGATAAAAAGAAAAAAAAATAAGGTCATTTATTGGAGTAAACTTCCCGGTTTACTTCAATATTCCCCGTGTAACCCGTTTGGTTCGGTCTATCGCCTAGGTCGGGTTGAGGGGGTTACATTCAATCACTATGTGTCGGTGAAGGGTTTTCTCAGACCATATGGAGGACAAAAATATCATTTATCAAAAAAATAGAATTAGATTTATGTCAGGAAAATAAAAGGCATTCAATCATTCACATTCATCTTTATGTAGTATGATTTAACGAACTTATGGTGTATTGAAGAAAATGATCATTCTAAGAAATATGCTAAGCCATGATTTTAAAAAGAAAACGATGATCATTGTATGTACAATGACAATATATAATTTTATTCGAAAAAGATGCAAGTATAGATGACACTGAAAGTAATGATGATGATGAATTAAACGCTTTATCTGGTTATGAGATTGAATAAAAGAGAGATGTCATACTTTCTAGTTTAATGAATCCACTCTAAATTGCAGCCACTATATATTTTTATAATATTAACTAGGGGTGCTTATCGAGCTAATCGATTGCGAGTTGAGTATTGCTCGACTCGTGCTCATTAGAAAATTTTGTTGCTTGACTCGATTTGTTGCTTGTTAAGCTCGATAAATTTTTGCTCAACCCGTGCTCATTAAAAAATCCCGTTGCTCATTAAGCTCGCCAAAAGTTTTACCTTATTTTTTAAAATATATGTAAAATCTAGTGATTCTATTAGAGGTTAATATAAATACAAATTCAGAAGAAAAAAATGTGAGGACTAAGGAGATAAATAAAAGAACTTGTCATGATTGGGTTAGAGATGAAGTTGATATTCGAGTGTGAGACTGTTTTTAGTTTCTCAACAATCTTCAATAAAAAACATGAGAGAATACCTTAGGGATTTCATTATTTTTTACTTTCAATCGTATTTTTTATATGAAAACTAAAGACTTTTTCCTTTAACAACGTTGACAAATATTGAAAAAACCTAATGACAATACCCTCCGAAGTTAGCGGGCAGGGTTGCGGTTTGGCGCCGGCTAGACGGCCCCCTGATCAGCAGGATCAGGTTTCGGATACGGCTGCTGAAGCGATTGTGGACAACGGTACCCTCCCTGATAGCAATCACAGCGTGGCAGAGCAGCAAATGGATGTGGAGCTATCGCTTCCACTGAACGGTGTTTCGGATGGAGTAGAGGGTGGCTCGGGTAATGGAACTACGGAAGTAGGAAGGCCGACTGATAATGTGAAGGGGAAATTGCCATTCCGTGATATGGTTGTTGGGCAGCGATCGGAGGGATAGAAGGACAATTTCATATGTGATTTGGACGTTGATCTTGAAGCCGATGATGTGGTCATTGGAAATGTGGGTGAGGTACCAGAAATCAAATTTTCTGAGAGAGTACATCGTATCATTGATGAGAAATTGGCGAAATCCTTGGTAGTGCGACTATTGGGAAGGCCAATTGGGTATCGTGCGCTACACAATAGAGTGTGTGCGATGTGGAAACCGGTGGGTGAAATTCGCATTATTGATCTTGATAATGAGTATTTCCTAGTGAGGTTTACGATGGATGCGGACTATGAGCGTGTCTTATCGAGGGGCCATGGATGATTTATGGTAGTTATCTCACGGTCCAACCGTGGTCTCGGGAGTTTTCTACGGCAATTGATTATCCTAGGAAGTTGTTGGTATGGTTGCGGCTTCCGGGACTACGTTATCGATACTACTCGCGTAGTATGTTTGAGGCCATTGCCGGGATCCTTGGGGAGGTGATTCGAGTGGATTTTATTACAACGGAAGGCTCACGTGGAAAGTTTGCTCGCCTTGCCGTGGTTGTGGATTTAGAGAAACCGTTGATCCCGGCTATCATCATTGATGGACGACATCAATTAATTGAGTATGAAGGGTTATCGCATATTTGTTTTGATTGTGGCAAGTATGGTCACTTGAAGGAAGTTTGTCCGACTACCACGGTAAGCAAGGGGAAAGCTAAGGTCGTGGAGAATGTTGTCCTGAAAAAGTCGGATCGCTTTGGTCCTTGGATGCAGGCTCCAAGTCATCGGCGTCGGCCACCTATGGCGAAGGACAAGGTTCCTTTTCGGACAGCGCCTAGGCAGCAGCCGGGTTCGTGTTTCAGTTCTCTTGTCGTGGATGAGGGGGGCACGGACATGATGGATGAGGTGGGAGCTAGAGAAATGGATCATAATGGATCGAGCAGTAAGGCTCGTAGGGAGAAGGTGGTCGTTGAGAAAGGTCCTTCGGACATAGGCACGTCGGATGATGGGTTGGGGAAGTAGACATCTAAAGAGGTTGTATCGAGTTCAGCGGCTGGGGTTGATAAAGTGCTACAGCACGCGGAGATTGCTGGGGGGAGTGCGCAAGTCAATATGGGGGGTGTTGATGTTGGTGGGATGGTAGACGGTTTAGTAGCTTCGGCCGATGTGGTCATTGTGGAAAATTCATCGCTTCCATCCGCGAACCATACGGCAGTGAGAGTGGTGGATGAAGGCGGGAGGCAACCGTTGCAGGATTTGAATGGCCGACATAACAGTGGGGGCAACCGTGGGAGTGGAAGTAAAGGCGCAAGTCGAAATAGGTTAGCCCCTAAGGGAATGCCGTTATAAGGGATCAAAGCTAGGAAATCTGATAGTTCCGCTTTATCTCAAGTGGCGGTAAAGGATTGGGCAAATGAATTATCCAAGTCTTTAACAGTGGCGAGAAAGGTGGACCAACATCCTAAGAAGGACAGTCTGGACGCTAGAGGCGAGAGTAGGGACTCGGTCCAGTAGATCAGGAATGTAACGTTTGAGGATCCGTCGTCGGGTATGCCTCAATGATTGTCTCTTTTCCCCATATCTATTTTTTTATGGTTAAGTTTATTGTTTGGAATGCTCAAGGCGCTCTAGGCCTTGATTTTAACCGTTATTTTCGAGTGGTGGATAGGATGTATTGTCCGGATATGTTTGCTATTGTTGAGCCACGTATCAGTGGTGTTGCGGCAGATTCTTTTATTCGTCGCACTGGGTATGATTTTTCATACAAGGTTGAGGCTAATGGGCTATCTGGTGGTATTTGGGTTCTTTGGAGAAATAAAATTCAGTTTGATGCGTTGGCTTTGTCTAATCAGTTTGTTCATGGATGGTGTGGGGATTCAGAATCGAATGTTAGCTTTTTCCTTACGTTTGTGTATGCTAGTCCTAATCATAGTAGAAGGAGGTTGCTTTGGGACCAACTCCGTGCGTTAGAGATGGACGGTGATATCCCTTGGGTGCTAGGTGGGGATTTCAACGCCATCTATTCCCCAGAAGATAGACAAGGGGGTCACAAAGAAGGACGAGTATTTGCCATCAGTTTGGTGATTTTATGTTCAGGTCTGGTTTGCATGATATGGGTTTTAACGGACCTCGTTTTACTTAGAAAAGAGGGGACCTTAGTCAACATCTGGATAGATGGATTTGTTCTGGTGCATGGTATACTGCGTTTCCCCTATCGGAAGTCTTTCATCTTTAGCGCTTGGGGTCGGATCATAGACCTATCTTGTTGTCAACTGATCGTTTGCAAGGAAACCAAGGGTCTCGACCGTTTAGGTTTGTCGCAGCATGGAATGAGCATTCGGAGTTCGCATCGTTGTTGAACGAGAACTGGAATAAGGAGAGTGCGGTGTTTGAGAACTTAGCTAGATTTCAGATCAGTAGCAGACGGTGGAATAGAGAGGTTTTTGGGCATATCGGGCAACAGAAAAAGCAGTTGTTAGCCCGTATCCGGGGGTGGAATTAGCCATTGAACGGCATCAAACGCCGTTCCTGGTGGAGTTAGAGAGGAGTTTAAAAGAGGAATTGTCTGAGGTCCTTAAACAAGAAGAGAGTCTTTGGTTTCAGAAATCTCGCAGTAAGTGGATCCAGTAGGGGGATCGGAACACAAAATATTTTCATGCGAAGACTTTGAACCGTCGCTGGACAAATTCGATTAGGATGCTTAAGTTGGATAATGGTGCTCGGTGTGATGATCCGTTGGTTTTGCAGGATCATGCTGTTGAGTACTTCTCCTCCCTCTTCACGCCGGAGTTGTGCAGGGAACCGCCTGGGCTGGTTTCGAATGGCTTTCCGCGGGTGCATAGGGGTGATATGCATGGGTTGATACGAAAGGTGACCTTTGAGGAGGTCACTGAGGTCATCTTCAGTATGGATCCTCTTAAGGCTCCTGGTGCTGATGGTTTTCAAGCTACTTTCTTCCAAAAGAATTGGAGTACTGTGGGTGAGTCGGTGTTCCGGTTTGTGGTTGATTTCTTTGAAAATGGACATCTCCCTAAGGATGCTAATCAAACACTTTTGGTGCTTATCCTGAAAGTGCAGACTCCGACTAAGATAAGTCAATATCGTCCCATTAGTCTTTGTACTGTTTTATATAAGTTATTACAAAGATTCTGGTTAATAGGCTTAAACCGTTGTTATCTGTGTTGGTGAGTCAAAACCAGGTGAGCTTTGTCCCTGGTCGCCAAATTACTGATAATATCATTTTGGCACAGGAAATTGTTCATTCAATGGCTAAGAAGACAGGGGCGAAAGCTTGGATGGCGGTTTAGAATGGGGGTTCATTGAGTCCACTCTGATTGAGATTGGCTTGCCGGCGAAGTTTGTGAATTGGGTTATGCTCTATGTTCGCTCTGTGCAGACTTGAATTATTATGAATGGGGATCTTACACCTAGCTTTCGATCGTCGCGTGGAATTCGACAGGGAGACCCCCTATCCCCGTATCTTTTTGTGCTTTGTATGGAACGGCTTTCCCATGCGATTAATAGGAAGGTTGCTGAGGGGAGCTGGAAGAGCATTGCTTTGTCAAAGCATGGGCCTGGCATATCCCACCTTTTCTTCGCAGATGATTTGGTCCTTTTTGCGGAGGTGAACATGGATCAGATGTGGATGGTGAATGCGATTTTATCCATGTTTTGTGCGTGTTCGGGGCACCGGGTGAGTACAGCTAAGACCACTGTGTATTTTTCCAAGAATTTAAGTAAGGATAGGGGCTCGCTTTGGCAGGATATGGGGGCTTTCAGCTCGTTGAGTATTTGGGCATGTATCTCGAGGTTTCTTTATTGCATAAGCGTGTCACATCTGCTACTTACAGGTTCCTCATTGATAAAATTGAGAGCATATTAACTGGTTGGGTGGCGCGCACTCTATCGTTAGCTAGGCGAATCACATTGGCGAAGGCGGTTCTCCAGGCTATCCCCACCTATGTTATGCAAACGGCTTGGCTTCCGAAAGGTGTCTGTGTGGCTATGGAACGCATTATCTGTCGTTTTATTTGGGGCTCCTCTTGTGGCTCTAAGGGTATTCCGTTGGTGCGATGGAATATCATATCATCGGAGGTTAAAGAGGGCGGTCTTGGTTTGCGGCAACTTGAGCGTCAGAATCAAGCGCTTCTCATGAAGGTTGGGTACCGGTTAATTACTGATCAGAATAAGCTTTGGGTGCAAGTGCTTCGCCATAAATATAAGTGGGATGCTTCTATTCCATAGAACATTTATCGGGTTGGGTGTTCTCGTCTGTGGAGAGGCTTAAGCCAAATATGGGAAAATGTCTGTAGTGGAATTTGTTGGAACATCCGCGATAGGTGGAACACAAATTTCTGGTATGACCAGTGGTTAGATGGTGCGGGTGTTTTGGCTGAGCAGTGTATTGCTAGAAACACGCCTCGGAATACACCGGTAGCGGCTTGGATTGACGTGAATGGAGAGTAGGACTGGGGTAAGCTTACGGGTGTTTTGCCGGATACAGTGCTACATCAGATTCGAGCGTTCACTCCTCCGCATGCTGCCTTGGGTTCGGACCAGGCGGCTTGGAAATGGGAGCCGTCAAGATGCTTTTCTACAGCATCGACGTATAGGGCGCTGGGCAGTAGGGATGTGCCGGACATTCCGAGTAGATGGTCGCGCATTTGGAAGCTCAAAGTACCACAACGTATTCGGACCTTTTTGTGGCTTGTGGCGCATGGAAAAATTTTGACAAATGTTGAGAGGGGTAGGCGGCATTTGACAGCGAATATTGATTGTAGTGTGTGCGCGGGAGTTGCTGAGGATCTGGAACATGTTTTGCGCTCGTGTCCGCGGGCGTGGAGTCAGTGGTCGAAGCTCATTCTTCCGTCTCGGGTACAGGAGTTTCGAGACTTACCATTTGAGAGCTGGTTTTGGGGAAAAGTTGCAGGGACGGTGCAGGGTTGGTCGCCGGAACAAGAATGGCCCACGTTGTTTATTGCTGTTATTTGGTTGGTCTGGAAGGAGCGGTGTAACAGGGTGCTGATGGACAATGCAGTAGGTCCGCGGGATTTGGTGGCCGCTACTGTTCGCCTGCGGAATGAGTGTGTAGCAGCTGCTGTGACTTCGGCTGTTAGGGAAGGTAATGGTACCAGGCGTGGGTTTGTCTCGACATAGTGGCAATGTCCATCTAGGGGGAGGGTTAAGGTTAATGCGGATGGATCGGTTAGGGGGCCGTTACAGGTGGCGGCGATTGGTGGCGCTATTCGTGACGATACGGGTAGCTGGATTTTCGGTTTTGGGAGATGTGTCGGCCGTTGTTCGATTCTCATGTACGAACTTTGGGCGACTTATGAGGCAGTTAAACATGCATGGGATTTTGGTTGCCGATTAGTGGATTTTGATACGGATAACTCTACGGTTGCGGATATGTTGAATGGCAAGCAGGACGTGATGTGTGGGCATAATTTAGTTAACCGGATCAAAGAACTTATGGAGCGTGATTGGGATTTGTCTATTCGATATGTTCCTCGGGTTACTAATATGGTTGCTGATAAAATGGCTTCGCTGGCTTTTGATTGGTCCTTTAATGGAAAAACTTGGCTAAGTCCCCCCCCCCGGAAGTGGTGGATTTGGTTTTAGACGATAGGAATTTGTTGGCTTAGTTTTGTTTGCTCGTGTTTCTTATGATGGTCTGTAAGTAACAACACATGTACTCTTTTCCCCCAACTAGGATTAGGGGGTTTTTAACGAGGCATGTGTTGTTACCCCTTTTTTTAATAAAAAAAGACTTTTTCCTTTTATACTTTTATACATAAAGTATTAATAAAAAATAAATGCTAATTATTATAATTTAATTTCTTATTAATACAAATTAACTTTTAAAATTTTCGGGAAATACAAAACATTTTTGAAATTTGAAAGTGAATATATTATTGGTAAATTACCTTGCAAGTCACTAAACTTTTCTGGACTTTTCAACTAGCATTTAAACTTCTTGAAACATAATTCTTAAGGTAGCCACCAAAAATCATTAAAAATTTATAAAAAATAACGAGTTACTCGTGAACTTATCGAGTCGAGTTAGACCTTGCTCGACTCGACTCATTAAGATCTCGAGTCGAACGTTGACCGAGTCAATCTCAAACTGTTTGCGAGTTGCACAAATCAATAAGCACCCCTAATATTAATATTAAGTTCCATTATTAATATTAAGTTCCATAGCTTTTATGTCAAAAAAAGGTGTCTGCTTGTTTATTGGATTCAATTTAAATTGCAAACACTAATATATATTTTTTAGTGTTGTAGCTTGTAATTTAATGAAATTATTTTAAATAGGAAGCACTAATCTATTTTTGTAATGTTTATATTGATTGCCACGACCTGTAGTTTAAATAATTTTAAAGTATAAGACCTAATGTATTTTTCATAATATTTATATAATTATTTATCTGTTAAAATTTCTTTTAAATATGTAGGATAATATATATATATGATTTTGTAATAATTATGTAATTTTAGCTTTTAAAATACTATTTATATATTTAAATTAAACTTGAAAATTTATACTAATTCTTACTATGTATTTAAAATATGGATGAGTCTACCACGTGCGACGAACACCACTAAACACCACTAATGATGAACACTGTTGAATACCATTAAATTAATTAATAAAGATTTAAAATTTCAAGTACCCATCAAATAATTAATAATTACTTTAAAAAAATAAATTATATATATATATATATATTAAAATTTTATTTTTAAATAAGGGTAAACTATATATTTAGTACCTCACCTATTTTCGTATTTCTATTGAACCCTCATTATTTAAATATTATTCAATTTGACCCTATTCTTTATAAAAAGTAATTTAACCCTTAACCCTCAACCTAAAACCCTAAACTATTAAACCTTAAACCCTAAAACATATATAGAAATGTATTGTGAAACCGATAAATTGATTTTGATATAACTAAAGAATTTAAGGACTAAATTGAAAAAATGGAAAATGAATTTTTAAGTCCTCAAAATCTCTCTATGTATTTAAAGAAAAATGTTTAAGTCAAAACCTCAATTTGTCATATGTTTTCTAAGTGTTTATCAAGCCAAAACAGTGATTTTTGAGTCACCGTTTCGGAACGGCCTTTGGGCGTTCCAGAACAATTTTGAAACTGTTAACCTCTATTTCGAAACGAGTTTCGAAACGGATGAAGAACATCAAAACGGTTTGACCCGTTTCGATACGGTAGTATCGAAACGACCTCAAACATTTCGAAAAGAAATTCAAACTTGGTTTTAAAAATATGACCGTTGAAGTTTTTAACTGATTTTAAGATTGTCGTTAAGGCGTATCGAAATGCTTCAAAGCTGTTTCGATACAGGCTTTGACAGTGGCAAAGTGTTTCGAAACGATTTTCGAAACAGGCTCTTAGCGTATCAAAACGATCGTGCCCGTTTTGGTACGGTCTATTTATTACACCCCAACGGCTCTTTCTATTTTGGTCTGTTTCGAAACAGGATCGGACGTTTCGGAACGGGTGGTTGCAGACTGCAATTATAGAGGGAAGATGACATCCCAACGGCTATATTGATGAATGAAACAACCCAACGGTTAGAATTCAATGAGAAGGTATAAAGGGGACCTCTAAAAGCTCCAGCAACAACTATTGATCTCAAAAGTCTTATCCAAACATCAAAGCCAATCATTTGTGAAAAAATCTAAATATTTCTTGTAAACCCCAATTGTGAAATTTGTAATTCTCATTCTTATCTATTTAATTGGGTTGAGTGCTTGTAAAAGGGTTATATTTTGTATTGAGAGATACTAGTTTTAGCTTTCATCTTCTTTGTAATTTTTAAGTGAGGATTGGGTCAAATTTTGGGTAGAAAATTTGATCGGTATTGTAACGGTTACCTCCTTAGCCTAGAAAAGGGGAAGAACAATTAGTGGATTGTTGAAAAATCCTTAGTTAGCTAAGGTAGTGGATGTAGAGTTCGATTGAAACTTGAACCACTCTAAATCCTCTTATCTATCATTTTTATTTCATTCCACCACCAAAGTTCTAAAAATCCAATTCACCCCTATTGGCTTACATTGTTTCATTGATCCACTCAACATGAATATATATTTAAATCTCTTATAACCTTACACGATTTATGGTACTTCAAGAAGAAGAAAAATTCTACGCAACATAGCAAAAATCTGTAAAAGCAATGTTTGGCTAGAATTTGAAATATTGAATTTCATTTTATGGTTTGAACCGTAAAAACGAAATACACATGCTTAAAATTAAACACGATTAAAAGAATAAAAAAACATAAAATATTTTCCTAAATTTCTGAATACTTCGGTAAACATCCAAGTAACGATGAATTTGAAGAACAAAAACTATTCAAATTCTAGATCCAGACTCCATGCAATCACTTTTGACTAGAAATCATTTAGTTTTCAGCATATGTACCAAAAATCGCTATAAAAACGAAGAAATTAATTTACTTCTCGATTGAGAATGAAGAAGGAAATCGATGACATGATTAAAGATTGCGATATGTTACTACTGTGATCAATGAGAGAGTGTAAACAAGGTAATAGAAAAGGGAACGAGTGACTAAGAATATGGTTTAAGGTTTACCTAAAACCTTAAATAATGAGGGTTTAGAGTTTAATAGTTTATGGTTTAGGTTGAGGGTTAAGGGTTAAATTATTTTTGATAAAGAATAGGGTCAAATTGAAATAATATTTAAATAACGAGGGTTCAATAGAAATACGAAAATATGTGAGGTATTAAATATATAGTTTACCCTTATTAAAAAATAAATTTTTAATATATAAAAATAATTTAAATGAAAATTTTAAAATAATTATTAATTTTATGATGGGTCCTTGAAATTTTAAATTTTTATTAATTAATTTAATAGTGTTCAGCGATGTTCAACATTAGTAGTGTTCAGCGGTGTTCGGTTCTAGAGACCCACGTGCTTTTGAAAAAAAAATAATTTGACCCCTAATTTATTTTGCCCTCATTGTGACTAGGGATGGTAGACGGGTAAATCTGGTGGGTAGTGGGCGGGTGTGTATGTAAAAAGTCATACCCGCTGCGGGTAGTGGGTAGGTGGTGGATTTAAGACCTTACCCGCCCTGCACCCGCCCACCCCGCATCCTACCCGCCATATAAATTTGAACCATTATGAATTTCGATGTAATTTCACAAACTATTCTATAAATCCTAAAATTGGATATTACTTGTAATTTATGTTTTGTGGCTGTTCTTGAATTTATGTTTTATGTGTATGATTGTTGCCAGGCGAGTTAATAGGCGGGTACGAGATGGGTAATGGATATCCAATTGAGAGGTGGGTGTAGGGAAGGATTTGAGAATATACCCGCGTGAGCGGGTGTGGATTTGAAAATTGTACCCGTCGTGGGTGATGGATAGGTGGTGAATATGAAAATTTTAGCTGGGTATAGAGATAAGTGAGGGAGTATCCGCACCCGTCCTGCCCTGTCCGTTTGTCATCCCTAATTGTGACACTCAAATTAAAAATCAAATTAATATGCATATTTACTGACGAAAATCATCAGTAACCATTTCGATTATGATATGATGGTCTACTATGCCTATGAAATTAATGTTTAATCAATAAAATAAAATATTAACAAATAGAAACTGAGAGTTCGATTAACATATATAGAGAACTAAATGCCAGTGTACAAACTTAGACTTACCAACAAAGAGATACTTGACTAATTTAAATAAATATACCCATTTAAAAAATTAATTAGATAAATAACACCATTCAAAATTATTTAGAGAAATACACTTTTTCAAACCACGTCAGAATAAGTTGCGTCACCTGGACTGCGGATTCAAAAATCGCTCCGGAAAGACGCGACTTTCATCAAACGCGGAGGCACTTTTCATATTCAAACATAATTAAAATTAAAGATGATAATTTGAATCGTCAAAACAAATAAGTCGTAATTTATCGTTGTTATTATTATTATTTAAATGGAATTCATATTGAGGGGGCGTGACTTTCGTGGTTAGGTAAAAGTTAAAAGATTAAATTTATTAATGTATTTATACACATAAATCTGAAAAAATAATAACATCAATAAATTACTACTTTCTCTACTTAAAATGTCTTTTTTGTATTTTAAAATTGTCCCACTTAAAATGTCTCATTAAAAAAATCAACTACTTTTACAAGGTGCATTTCCCTTTCTATCCTTTCTTTTAGTTTTCTAACAAAATAAACTTTAACTTTTAAAGGTAAAATTGTCTTTTTAATTAATTTATATCACATTTCTTACCCAAACTTTTTTTCCTAAAACTGCGTAAAAAGTCAACAATGGACATCTTAAATGAGACGGAGGAAGTATTTATCTAATTCGAAAATTTAAATTCTCGTGAAAGTTACATCTGACATATTAAGGCATCCATGTTTGATAAAAGTCACATCCTTCCAAAAGAGATTTCTTAATTTACGGTCCAACATACACAACTTCGTATACGTAATCGGAAAGAAGGTATTTGTCCAAATAATTTTGAAGATGAGTTATTTATCTAATTGATTTTTGGGTAAACAGCACCACAGGTCAGTAAACTATTTTTTATTTTTTTTTTCGGTCACCAAACTATTATTTTTGACAAAATAATCACTAATATTATATTTTTTCTATTTTGGTCCCCACTTTAAAAAACTCATGGAAAAACGTGAAAGCAGGAATGGTTTAGTGACCAAAATAGGAAAGAAGTAATAGATTAGTGACCAAAACATTAAAAAAGTAACATTAACGACCAAAATAAAAAATGTAACGTTAATAATTTTACATAAAATAATAGTGTATGTTTACTAAATCAAAAAAACGAGAGTAATTTAGTGATCAAAACCGATGTTTATCCTTATTCTTTTTAAAGAGTATATTTGTTTCATTTAGTCGAATACTTTCATATCAGTTTCCAAAAAAAAGTTTTGGCCTGACCTGATGGGTTGGTTACATGCCTCTCGTTCCTTGCATAGATACAAACGAATCGTTGAAGTTGCCAAATTGATTTCAAAACTATTGATTTCCCTTCTCTTTGATTTTTTTAGTATTAATGTAACTTTGTGGTATTATTTATTTATTTCCTCAATATTTTGATAACACATATTTTATAAATAAATTGTTCCAATTCGGATTTCTTAAATAAAACAATATTATCTTTTTTATTAGGGCCACTTGAAGTATTTCCTGCTCTTTTATATGCTTATTTATATCTTCTCGAACAGTTTTATTGCATTGTGTCACGTCCGTAGACTTACGCTACCTGGAACGTGCGGCCTTAGTCGATTCGCGGAACCCTGTGCGACTAAGTAAGCCTAAATCCACTCGTCACGGGGCTAGACTCCTGCTAGCAAAACCACGTGACCTTAGGCGAAGCTCTCCTGACAAACGCCTAAGTTAAACTGGATCCTCGCTCTAGAAGATCAAACACTTCTAAAGCCCTCGAACGAAATATCGTTCAACGCGGAAACTAATCAAATGAACTCTGAAAGAGATTGGCACAAGAACACTAAAGAACATTTAAGAACAACAAAAGAGTTTAGAGTAATTTTTTCTTGTATTACTCAAAGAATAGATGGAATGAAGTGATTACAAATTAGTTGGGGAGGCTCTATTTATAGTTGAACTCCGCTTGATCCAACGATACAATTTAAATTACATCGACGATCGAGATCTACCCTATCTCTTAGTTTAAATATCTAATTATCACAAACATTATCTCTAAGATAATTACAAATAATATAAGTGATAGTCACGATGGCTTATAAGATTTTACCATCCAAGTTACCCCGGTAAATCCTCCAAAGAATTTACTAAGTCTGGTGGGCTTGCGGGCTTTGTAGCATTCTCCAAGTTCCAGGCCATGTCTGATGATCTTGGCGAGCTCGGTGCTTCGCGCACAACCTCGATGCTCGATGTTTGCGCCAATGACTCGGTTCCAAAAGTTTGCCCGTGACATTCTCCCCCCACTTAACTTAGCGACGCCCTCGTCGTTGTACTCGAACGATCCTGGGCAAGGTCAACTTGATAACTCGTCTATGCCTCGGCTTCGTGCAATCCACATATACGAACTGCTTGCCTCGGTTCAAACTGACTCGGACAATCGCGTACTAAGACGCCACTTGGTACATCACCATCATAGGAGCCCTCTCCTACAAACTCTGATCTGCCTCGACTCGGATCCTCTTGATCCCGCGGCAAAGACTTAGAAGTCATCACAACATTGAACACCTGTCGAGCTCCCAGAACTCTGAAAGGCCCCTTCCAATCTTTTCCCCCGCAACGAAGGCTAGGTCTCACTCGACCTACGCTCATCAGAGACGGTAAATCAAAATCAAAAACACTAGAGTTGTGTTTGAGATGTACCTTCCTCTCGGTCGCATTTACTCTAAAATGGGTCAGCCCTTCTTTCTCCTTGAAGTCTGGCCCCCTCTGCATAGAAGCTTCCTTACTGAAGCCCTTTGCACGCATCAACACCTTTTGCCCAAGGTCCGTTGCTCCTCGGTGCATCCGCCCTTCTGACTTGAAGTTTGGTGTACTCACGCATCGATCCTTCTTCCTCGAAGATCGATGCTTTCCCTTGCATTGGCGCTTCTTCCCTGAAGCCCTTCGCTTCCGCACCTTGCCCATAGGTGGTGTAGTTCAGGTTGATATGTCCCTCAGGTAGGCTCTGACCCTCGACCAATTTTTGGCACTCTTCTTGGTGTTATCTTCAACACCCTTCTTCGACCCTCGCCCTTGTGTGGTCTCCAACGCGATGTTTTTCCCCCGAACATCAAAGGCAGCCTTTTTAGAGAATCTCAACCCATTCTGCTTTCGGTCTTCACTTACCTTGGCAGAACCAGACAACTTCGAACCAAGCTTTACAGGCTCTTTATTCCCAGCCTCATCCCTTATCTTGGACCCCTTGGCTCGAACCGGGCAACCGTACAACTTGTGTGGCCCCTTACACTGGTAGCACTCCAGTTGCACCCTCGGCTTGCCTACCTTGGCACTTGTAGTCAAACATTGTCTCTTGGCGGCACTGGTATACACAATCGCCCCAAGTCTCGCTACTTCCCCCTTAGACTCGTCTGTTGTCTTCACCATGGTGGCCAGACGGTTCTTGTCGGGACATCCTCTTATCAAATGAGGACCATTACAGAAGTAACATTTCAACTTCTCGCTCACCTTATTCTTCGGCACAGACTTAGCCTCACCATTCCCTTTGTCTTTCGAACTGGGACTAGTCGTCTCATCACTGACTTGCTTTTTTCCAGCAAGCTCGTTCGGAGGTTCGCCAACTGCGATGTCCTCTGAAAGTCTCTGGGCATCACCTTGCTCCAATGCGAGCTTCGCCCCCGGACTAAGTCCCTCTAAGAAGGTCTTGAGCCCACTCCATTCACTCATTGCGGCCTTGCAACTGAGCAGCTCACCCTTGAGCTCATCTATCTCGCTCCGCAAAGCCTTCACCTCGGCCTCACGAGCACAACTCTCTCGAACTGCCTTCACCTCGTGGAGGATGCGTTGTGTCTCATCCTTGAACTTGTCCCTCATAGACTCTATATGTTCAAGACGTGACTCCACAACACCTTGGATCTGCTTGGTCTCCTCTTCGGATTCCCTAAGTCGATCAACCCTCTTCACCAACAACGGTATGGCTTCACACAGTTCAATCTCAGATCTGATATAATCAAATCTCCCGTCAAAATCCTCGATATAATCTCGAATATGGTTCATCGTCAATGTTCTCTAATAGTTTCCACCACGGCACTCCTTGCCTTTTCCCGTAGAAACACCACTTCCTTGTTTCACCATATCAATCTCTGTTTGCCACGAACTAGTCTGATCCCAGATCACTTCGACTAACTCGAGAGCAAATCACCACCACGGTTGGCTGCAACTGCAAGCTGGCTCGAATGCAAGTCCCCTCGACTCGCTTTGATACCACTTGTCACGTCCGTAGACTTACGCTACCCGGAACGTGCGGCCTTAGTCGACTCGTGGAACCCTGTGCGACTAAGTAAGCCTAAATCCACTCGTCACGGGGCTAGACTCTGGCTAACAAAACCACGCGACCTTAGGCGAAGCTCTCCTGACAAACGCCTAAGTTAAATTGGATCCTCGCTCTAGAAGATCAAACACTTCTAAAGCCCTCAAACGAAAGATCGTTCAACGCGGAATCTAATCAAATGAACTTTGAAAGAGATTGGCACAAGAACACACAAGAGCATTTAAGAACAATGAAGAACAACAAGAGAGTTTAGAGTAAATGCTTCTTGTATTACTCAAAGAATAGATGGAATGAAGTGATTACAAATGAGCTGGGGAGGCTCTATTTATAGTTGAACTCCCCTTGATCCAACGATACAATTTAAATTACATCGACGGTCGAGATCCGCCCTATCTCTTAGTTTAAATCTCTAATTATCACAAACATTATCTCTAAGATAATTACAAATGATATAAGTGATAGCACGATGGCTTATCAGATTTTACCATCCAAGTTACCTCGGTAAATCCTCCAAAAAATTTACTAAGTCTGGTGGGCTTTGTAGCATTCTCCAAGTTTCAGGCCAAGTCTGATGATTTTGGCGAGCCCGGTGCTCCGCGCACAACCTCGTTGCTCGATGTTTGCGCCAATGACTCGGTTCCAAAAGTTTGGCCCGTGACAATTGTCACATGTCTTTAATTAATATTTAACTAAATAATTCAGGGGACATAGTGATTTGTGGGGAGAAAAAATTTCACCATTAATATATCAAATAATTATTATTTTTTATTTTTTTGGATGTTGTTTATCTAGCTGTTTGTCGAAATATATCTCATGTTTTCTGTTATGTTACATTTACTAAAATAATTTTGTGATTTTAAAATTGTGTTATGACTTCATATAGTATCTAACCCTATAATATCATAAATTTTCTCATTAAATTGAATAAGTTGGATCTATATAAAAATGTTCAAATATAATTGTGATTTACTATTAATTTAGGCATATTAGTACTATTATTAAAATTAAGTATTATAAAGCTAGTGATAATTAGGGGTGCTTATTTTTGAATATCAGATTCGATTTGATCTGAAAAATCAAATATCTGAAATTTTGAATCGATAAAATAGTGATCGGTAGTTGATTCGTAGCCGTATTTATGAAAATTTTGAAATTACAAATATAATAAACAACAAATTATAAATATAACAAGATTCACATCTATAAAAAAAATTAAATTTTTTCGAATTTTCAGATATAACAAGCTTAAAATTACTAAATGTAACAAGATTCATATTCATGAAATTTTAAATTTTTGATTTTTTTCGGGTAATCCGAAACTTGAAAAATTGTAATCCGTATCCGATCCGAAAATTAAAATCGGATCGGATATTTGGATTTTCAAATCGGATCAATGAATAATTTAATTAGATCAGCCGAATCAGATATTTTTGCACACCGCTAGTGATAAAGACTAGCTAGAAACAATACATAGATATTGGTCATGTTTAGTTATTAGTGGATGGTTGATAACAGATAGCGAATTACATTAGCTGAATTAACTCATAGCTCATAACATTAGTTGGTTTGATTAGCTGATTACATTAATTGATTGTATAGAAATGTTTGGTAAAATTAACTGGTAGTTGATTGTTTTTGATAATTTGAACAAACAAAATGATATATAAGGACATGATTATATTTCATACTTGTTTGAATTGTTTATTAATTATCAATATTTTGTATCGGTTAATATTAATTAAATTAATACCAACAAGGGTTGGGTGCATTGGTAAGGCACATTGCACTCCCAAGGAGAGGATGTGAGTTCGAACCTTAGAGACAACATTGTTGGGGGGCAGCCACGCACCCCGAACATAGACCGTAAGATGGACATGCATATTACCAATTTTTTTTTTAATTTAACATTATTAAGCATATTTGAAGTATATATTAACTTCTTATTTATGAAATTATCATTTTAATAATCAAATATATGTTATTCAGAGAATATTTTTTATAATTGTTAAGGATAAAATAGTCTTTACAACTCTTTTAACCAATCCTCTAACTATTTCATTCCATTTAAATTATAGTAATAAATTTGTTTCCTTAACTAGCTGGTGCATACCTGGTGTCATTGAATCATACACCTATTTAGTTTAAATCACAGTGGATTTCTTTCCTTAACAAGCTGGTGCATGCATGGTGTAGATAAGTTAAAAAAAAACAAGGAAAGCGAACAAGTGTACGGCCTCTAGTGTCATCAGTTATCCACAACACTTCTCAAATCTCTCTATATAAGTTACGTTCTCCTTCTCCTTCTCCATCACTACTCACTTCTGGAAATTCCTTCTCACTCTCCCCAATGAGCTCTTCGACCCTTGTTTCGCTTCCTTCCATGGAACCAAAAGATAAAAACACTCCTCATCTTTTCGACTTAAACAAGTTGCAAAGAGAAGCCAATATACCTACACAATTCATGTGGCCCAAGGAAGACATGGTCGGCACCGACGGAGTGTTCAACGAGCCCTTGATAGACTTGGAAGGGTTCATCAAAGGAGATGAGATCGCCACTGCCAAGGCAATTGAGCTCGTGAGGACCGCTTGCACCAACCATGGCTTTTTCCAAGTCATCAACCACGGTGTTGACGCAGATCTCATTCAAGCTGCGTATCGTGAAATCGATGCCATCTTCGAGATGTCCTTTGACAAGAAGCTCAGTTTCGTACAAAAGCCTGGTACTCAAGTAGGCTTTTCTTCTGCCCATGCCGATCGTTTCTCATCCAGTTTGCCTTGGAAGGAAACAGTTAGCTTCAAACACCGAGGAATGAACTCTGAGTCCGATGTGCTAGATTATTTTACGTCTGCTTTGGGACACGATTTTGAGAACGCTGGGTAAATATAAATTTATGCACTCCTAATTGATTACACCTTCAACAACATGTTAAATTTACTTTACCAATGTGTATGATAAAGAAACAATAAGTGTTTTATTGACTAACAAGAATGTTATGTTTTGATTTTTGGAGGCGGGTTTACCAAAAGTATTGTGAAAAGATGACCGAATTGTCTCTAATCATCATGGAGCTTTTGGCACTGAGTTTAGGAGTGGATCGTTCCTACTATCGCAAATTTTTCGAAGATGGTACTTCTATAATGAGGTGCAATTACTATCCTCTGTGCAAGAATCCCGGTGTCACCTTCGGCACTGGCCCTCATTGTGACCCTAATTCGATCACGATAGTTCACCAAGACCAGGTCGGAGGGCTCGAAATATTGGCCGGTGACAAATGGCTGGCTGTTCCGCCTCGGCAGGATGCGTTTGCCATTAACATTGGTGACACATTCTCGGTACGTTAATGTATAGTAATATTTGTTATCATTTGATGCTATGATTTAATAATTAATATCTGAATTTCGAATGTGTATACGTCATTGTTGTAGGCATTTTCTAATGGGATATACAAAAGCTGCATACATAGGGCAATGGTGAACGAGGACAGGGGGAGGAGATCCTTGGTTTGTTTTGTGGGATGCAAAGAAGACATGGTGGTGAGACCACCGGAAAATCTGGCGGTCGGCTCAAGCAGAGTTTTCCCAGATTTCACCTGGTCCTCTCTGCTGGACTTCACTAATAACCACCGTCGAACTGACGTTCACAACCTTGAAAACTTCTTCCCATGGCTTCTCTCTTCTCAATCCAAACTACCTGCTTAATTAAGTTTGGATTTTGCCTTCACATGTGGTTGTCGTTGTCGTTTTTATTTTCGTTTTCATTGTTGCTGTCATTGTCGTTGTCGTTGATGTTTTTAATAAAGCATGTGTTTGTTTCTTAGTAAGCAGCAATCTCTGTTTCAGTCTCGACATTCCTCAACCCGTTATGATACTTAATCAGCGTTATTATCACCTGAAATTACATTCCCAGTAGCAATATGCTATTCCAATTTCCACACCCTAATTGATGGCAATTTGCCCGACCCAATAAGCCTAATACAGTTAAAACCAATTCCGTTTCGATACACCCTTACCCTTAGGTTCAATATTGTACACATGTATTGAAACTCCATCACCCGTTCTGATATGGCCTTACCTGTAATGACAGATTTTTGCTGGTTTTTATTCAATATGACCTGTTGAACGATGTTCAAATGCAACGAAACTTTGCATGCAATATTTCAATGATATAAACTACTATCATGCCAAACTGTAAAACCTAAATTGATTTTGATATAACACATAAACTTAAGGACCAATTTGCAAAACAATAAATTTTTAAGTACTCTTTAAAGTCTCACAATTGACAAGTATTTTTGAACACAATAATATTTAAAGACCTGCTCTTAAATCATATATATTTCTCTAAGTCTTTTCCTATGTTTTCCAAGCCTAAGTATGCAAAAACGCTCAGGCGTATTGATACCCTCAGAGTATCGATACCTTATTTTGTCACTGGAATTTTATTGAACTTACCGTACCGATACGCCCTGAAACTGTATCGATACGATATGCATCTGGGAAACTGTTTTCATGAAACCGTACCGATACGCCTTCCAGACGTATCGATACGATGTTCATCTGGGAAAATGTTTTTCATGAAACCGTACGGATACGCCTAGCAACTGTATCGATACGATAAGCATATCTTTTAAAAATCCGAGCATTTAATTATTTGACCGTTACTTGTCAGTTGGTTGGTTTTCCAATTTTCAAAAGGTCGTTATACCGTACCGATACGCTTGGTATGCGTATCGATACACTTTTTATACAAACACAGCTTGGGATTCCAGTAACTTTGGACCGTATCGATACTGACATCCGTATCGATATGCCTCTTAAAACCGTACCGGTACGCCTTCTATGCGTATCGATACGCTCTGTTTTCGGGCACAACGGCTCTTTCCTCTTTGATGCAGGTATCGATACGTCCTTCCCGAGTACCGATACGGTAGGCTGCAGAGCTGCATTTAATGCGGGAAAAATGTCCACAACGGCTCTATTGATGATCCCAACTACCCAAACGGCTAGAAATCAATACAAGGGTATAAAAACAAGCTTCAATTGACCAAGCAACAATTATTGAACATTCAAGCATCATCAAAGCAAAAAATCCAAACCCTTGAGCTATTCAAAGTAAAATCTGTGTACCCAACTCTAGTGTATTTCAAATTGTCAAATTTGTATTGTGAGTTTGGGATTGTTTAAATTGTATTTGGGTAGACAATCATCCTTTGAGAGGAAACATTTGAGTTTACCAAAATCTTTCTTTGTATTTGAGTGGATTAAGCTTTAGGTAGAAAACTTAATCGAAATTGTAAGGTTTCCTCCTCATCCAAGAAAAGGGGACGAATTCAATTAGTGAATTGTTTGAAAATCCTTAGTGGGAGCTAAGGTAGTGGATGTAGAGTTCATTTGGAGAACTTGAACCACTATAACCCCTTGTGTCATTTTTATTTTCAATCTTTCTCTTCACCAAAATTTTAATTTCCAATTCACCCCCCTCTTGGCCATTTGCAAGTGTTCGATCAACTCAACAATTGGTATCAGAGCTACACTCATTGAGAGGATTACAACCCTCTTAAGTCGATTCTTGGAGAGTTTGATCAACAACAAGTCAAGCAATGGCATCCACCTCCAACTATGAGTCTCAATCCACCACCAAGCCACCATTCTTCAATGGGGATAACTATCCTTATCGGAAGAATAGGATGAGGCTCTTCATCAAGTCTACCGACTATATGGTGTGGGATGTAGTTGAAGAAGGTCCATACATTCCCATGAGGAGAGATGGAGAAAGGCTCATCCCAAAGATCAAAGCCGAAATGATTGATGATGAAAGAAGAAGGATGCAGGTGAATGACAAAGCTCTTCATGTTATATTTTGTGCACTTGGTCCGGATATCTTCTCCAAGGTGTCTTCAATCGAAAATGCCAAGGAGGTTTGGGACACCCTCGAGACAACATACGAGGGAACTAGTGATGTCAAGGAGACAAAGATTGGGCAACACAATCTAAGCTATGAGAACTTTAAGATGGATCCCGAAGAAAGTGTCTCCAAGATGTTTGATCGGTTCTCGGTCATTGTCAACGGTTTGAAGGGTTTCGGTGAAATCATTCTCGAAGACAAGCTAGTGAGAAAGTTGTTGTATTCTCTTCCGGAGTCATGGGATGGCAAGAGAACGGCCATTATTGAAGCTAGAGATTTGAAGACTCTCAAGCTAGATGCTCTTGTTGGATCTCTACTCACACATGAGATTATGAGGAAGGGAAGAGAACAAGAGAAGAAGATAGTGGAAAAGAAGGAAGTTGAGAAGAAGAAAGTTGGAATCGCACTAAAGGCTTCACAACAAGAAAGCGATTCTAGTGAGGATGAAGATGAGGAGATGGCTATGTTGGCCAAACGCTTTACTCGGTTTATGAAGTCAAATCATGGAAGAAAATTCATTAGAAAGGGAGACTTCAAGAGTAAAAGCAAGGAAGAGGAGAAAGACCAAATTACTTGTTATGAATGCAAGAAACCGGGTCACATCCGTTCCGAGTGTCTTCAATTGAAAAGAAAAGCTTTGGGAAGAAGAACAAGCTCAAAGCACAAATTGCTACTTGGAGTGACGATGAGTCTTCCGAGGAAGAGGAGAAAGTGGCCAACCTATGTCTCATGGCCATCGATGATGAACCTAAGGTAAACTCTCACTCATCCAATTTCGATTTTACCATTGAGGAACTTCAAGATGCCTATGATGAATTGCAAGAAGTGTATGATGAGTTAGTAGGAAAATACAAAGAGTCCATTTTGAAAAACAAGAAAACAATTTCCGATTTAAAAATTCAAAATGAGACATTTTCAAAGGCTAACTCCGAATTGGAGAAGAAGGTTTTATTTTTAGTTAATCTTTCAAATGATCTTAAAACTAAAAATCTTGAACTTGAAAAACTTCTTTCCTATTTTCAAGATTATCACACAAAGGAAGTGGATAATCTTAAAACATCTATTGCTATTGGGAAAAATAATTTTGAAAAAGGAAATCATTCTAAATCCCAATATGTAAAAAGAAAACCTTTTGTACCTAAACAAAGAAATTTTAATAAGCAAGCTAGAGGTCATAGAGTTAAGAGTGTTTGGGTTCCTAAAGAACTCATTATTTCTGATGATTTTAATGCTATTGCTTCTTGGATTCCTAAGGGAACCAAATTGTTGAAGGCTAACACTCATGGACCCAAAATGATTTGGGTACCAAAAATCAAAGCCTAATTTCTTTGTTTGTAGGGGGAGCATTGCTACAAGGCTAAAGCTTCAAGCAAAAATTCTTGGTACCTTGATAGTGGATGCTCAAGACACATGACCGGTGACAAGAGTAGATTTGTGGAACTAAATCCTAAAAGTGGTAGAGTAGTAACTTTCGGTGACAACTCCAAAGGCCACATTGAAGGAATAGGCTCCATCGGTAATCACTCTTCTATTTTCATTGAAAATGTTTTGTATGTCAACGGTCTTAAACATAATTTGTTGAGCATTAGTCAATTATGTGATAGGGGTTTTAATGTTTTATTTGATAAAAGTGGTTGCAAAATTGTAAACATTAAAACGAATCAAATAATGCTCATAGGACATAGAATAGGCAATATTTACATGGTGCATTTAGATGACATTCATTCATCCCATAATGCTTAGTTGCACATGATGAACATGACTCATGGCTTTGGCATAGAAAATTAGGACATGCTAGCATGAGTGTCTTAGAGAAATTAATCTCCCTTGATCTAGTTAGAGGTTTACCCAAACTTAAATTTTCAAATGATAAAATTTGTGATGCATGTTCAAGGGGTAAACAACATAGAAGTTCTTTTAAATCCATAAATGATGTCTCTACTAGTAGATGTTTACAATTGATTCATATGGATCTCTTTGGGCCAATTAGAACAATGAGCTTGGGTGGAAAATTGTATGCTTTTGTGCTTGTAGATGACTATTCTAGGTATACTTGGGTTCTATTCTTAAGTACAAAGGATGAGGCTTTAGAAAAATTCATCACATTTTCTAAAATAACTCAAAATGATCTTGAACTTAAAATTTCTCACATTAGAAGCGATCATGGAACCGAATTTCAAAATCTAGGTTTCGATGAGTTTTTAAATGAAAATGGGATTAGCCACAATTTTTCCGCACCTCGCACTCCTCAACAAAATGGGTAGTTGAGATGAAAAATCGAACTTTAGAAGAAATGGCTAGAACCATGCTTTGCGAAAATAATTTGCCTAAATATTTTTGGGCGGAAGCCACAAATACCGCTTGCTATATTATAAATCGAGTAATGATTAGGCCAATTTTAAAGAAAACACTTTATGAGATTTTAAAATCTAAGAAGCCTAACATTAGCTATTTTCACCCTTTTGGTTGCAAGTGTTTTGTTTTAAATAATGGTAAAGAAAACTTAGGTAAATTTGACGCTAAAAGTGATGCAGCTATTTTCTTATGGTATTCTTTAAATTCTAAAGCCTATCGTGTATTTAATAAAAGAACTCTAGTTGTTGAAGAGTCAATACATATTGTTTTCGATGATAACCTCCTTCAGAGGAAGGAATCTTGTGATGATGATGATGTAGAAATTATTGATGCCATTGATGGAGGACAAACGTCAAAGGTGGATGAGATTCAAACTAAAGAAGAGGATTCACAAGATCCGCCTCTTGAAGCCTTGAAGGACTTGGCTCTTGAGGAAAGGGAGGTGTCTTACCCAAGGGAGTTAAACTATGTCAAAGGTGGTGAAATCTTTGGTGATCCATCCAAGGGGGTAACTACTAGATCCTCTCTCAAATTAATGAATCATGTTGCATTTCTTTCATGCATTGAGCCTAAAAATATTAAAGAAGCTTTAAAAGATGATTTTTGGATTTTGTTCATGCAAGAGGAATTAAATCAATTTGAGAGAAGTAGAGTTTGGACATTAGTTGAAAGGCCTAATAATCAATCTACTATAGGTACAAAATGGGTTTTTAGGAATAAATTAGATGAAAGTGGTAATATAGTGAGAAACAAGGCTAGGCTTGTTGCTCAAGGCTATACACAAGAAGAGGGAATTGATTTTGATGAGACTTATGCACTCGTAGCTAGGATGGAAGCTATTAGGATGTTACTTGCATTTGCATGTTATCATGATTTCAAGCTTTTTCAAATGGATGTGAAAAGTTCCCTTTTAAATGGTTTTATAAATGAAGAGGTGTATGTTGAACAACCACCGGGTTTTGAGGATTCAAAATTTCCAAATCTTGTGTTTAAACTTACAAAAGCTCTCTATGGTTTAAAACAAGCTCCTAGAGCTTGGTATGAGAGACTTTCAAATTTCTTAATTGAAAGGGGTTTTGAAAAAGGAAAGATGGATACAACACTCTTCATAAAAAGATATAACAATGACATCTTAGTAGTTCAAATTTATGTTGATGATATTATTTTTGGTTCTACTAATGAGTGTTATTGTAAGGAGTTTTCTAAGCTAATGCAAGGTGAGTTCGAGATGAGCATGATGGGGGAGCTCTCATTCTTTTTGGGACTCCAAATCAAACAAAGAAAGGATGGCACCTTCATAAATCAAGCTAAGTACGTGAATGATATGCTCAAGAAGTTTGGCTTGGAGAATGTAAAACCTCAAGCCACTCCTATGAGCTCTTCCATAAAGCTTGACAAAGATGAAGGAGGTAAGTGTGTTGATTCTAAGCTTTATAGATCTATGATAGGTTCTTTGCTTTACCTTACCACAAGTAGACCGAATATTATGTTTAGTGTTTGCTTGTGTGCTAGGTTTCAAGCTAGTCCTAGAGAATCACACTTAGTTGTCATTAAGAGAATTTTTAGATACCTTAGAGACACACCTAGTTTAGGCCTTTGGTATCCTAAGGATTCTTCCTTTAGCCTTCATGCTTTTTCGGATGCGGATTATGGAGGATGTAAGATAGATAGGAAAAGTACTTCCGGGACATGCCAATTCTTAGGTAGTATGTTCGTATCTTGGTTCTCTAAGAAACAAAATAGCGTAGCCTTATCTACCACCGGAGCGGAGTACATATCCTTAGGGAGTTGTTGTGCTCAAGTCCTTTGGATGAAGCAACAAATCTTAGATTATGGTGTTAAAATAGAAACCATACCCCTTAGGTGTGACAACACTAGTGCCATCTGTCTCACTAAGAATCTCATCCAACACTCTAGAACTAAACACATAGAAATTAGACATCATTTCATTAGAGATCATGTTTTGAAAAATGATGTTGTTATAGAGTTTGTTGACACCTTGAACTAATTAGCGGATATATTTACAAAACCTCTAGATAAAGAGCGCTTTTGGACCCTTAGAAGAGAGTTAGGTTTAACTAGCCTTTCTTGACCCTTTTTAGGTCCCAAAATGTCAAAATTTGCTTGAAATTGTTTGTGATTCATGCTTGTGTTAATTTTGTTCTTTTTGCTTCTATGCATGTTGCTAGGGGGAGTATATATTAAGTTTAGCCATTAAAACTTGTTCATATGACATGTACATGCATTTAGGGACGTTTCAAATTGGATTTTTGCACTTAAATCTGTCAAATCTGCAGAAACTGGTAATGGTGTATCGATACGGCTTATGCGTATCGATACAAGTTGATATCTGGGAAATTTTGCAGATGAACAAGTATCCATACGACACCTCGTATCGATACGGTACAAGTCAAAGGAAATAGTCAAAGCCAAGCGTACCGATACGGACCTACGTATCGATACGGTAGTAATGACGAATATAAAATTTGGGTTAATGGGTATCGATACGCGTGTATGGCGTATCGATACGCCCTCGACGGAGAGGCTATTTAGGGCTGCATATGTTAAAACTCTTTAAAACACAAAACCCCTTTTCTCTCCACAAACCCTAGCCGCGAAACCCTATATAAACCCCCTCAATCCTTCAAATTTAACCACCAATCTTCAAAATTCCTTGAGGGTTTTTACTCTACACATCAAGGCAAACCTTGGGCATCAAATCTTGTGCATTCACATCCCCTCTTTCATCCATTCTAAGATTCAAGGTATAAAATTTCTTTTTTTTTTAAATTTTCGTTTGTTTTTTATTGTTGTTTCAACTGATTTTTTGTACAAACCTTGTTTGATTGTTATGGGTTTCACCTTTTCACAAAAAATTTCAAAAATTAAATTTCTTTCATTCGAATATATTTTATATTCGATATTTTTTTAAAAAAAATTTGTGAATATCTCTTTAAAATTAAAATTCTTTTTAACAAATTACCTTGAATTATTAGAATTTATTGGATCAAATAGGATGTTAATTGCATACATATTCGAATCATTTTTGATGTATTTTCAGGATTATGGCACCGAAAAAGGGAACTAAGCGTCATCGTTCTATTTCCAATCCTATCGAGGATGTCGAGAGTAATCCTACACCTAACTTTCCTTATATCATCCAATTAAGTTTTCCCGAACCTATTGATAGGGAACGATATAAACTTTTTCAAGGAATGAACCTTAGAGAAGAGCGAGTTGTGTCTATTCCTTTTTTAAATTCTGCCCGTTTCAAGTTTCAATACCTACCTTTGATTAAGCAATGAAAATTCTTAACCTTTTTGAATATTCCTCCTATCCTATATAGGAACCTAGTCATTGTGTTCTTTTCTAATGTCGTATGTATACATGATGAACCTAGGGAGCATGTCATTGCCATTGAATCTTCTATTATGGGCAAACCTTTTCAAATTGATCAAAAAGTTTTATGCAATGTCTTTGGTTTTGAAGATGTTGGTATTGATGATGAACATTCCTTGGGTACGTGTTATTTAGGTCCCGCAAAAGTTTTAATGCTCATGACCGTATCCTTCACCTTCTTATTTCTTGGTTTATCCGTCCTTCGGGTGGGAAATATTCAACTATTCGTCAAACGGATGATTTTTGGCTTAAGTGTTTTAGAGAAGGTAAACGCCCAAATTTGTGCCAAATCATGTTTGCCGACCTTGTCTTCTTAGTTCAAAACCGTCACACCAAACTAGTCTCATCCTTTTACTACTCCACGACTTTGAGTTGCCTATTTCATTCCCTTGGCATTGATTGTTCACATGATTTTCCCGAAACCCTTGGCCTACCCATTGATGAGCGTTCTCTAGCTCGTTCTGGTTTCACTTATGTTGATAATGAGTGGGTTCGCAATGCTCAAGATCCTCCGCCCGTTGCTCCGGTCGATACCTCTCGTGCTTCTTCGAGTTCTCACCGTGCTCCTCTTGATTCCTCCTCCATGGATACTCTCATGACCTTCCTAAATGAGAAGTTCACCGCGATGGATAGTTCACATCCTTAGAGGATCGCGTCCAAGGCATGGACAAGAAGATAGATACCATGGCCGCTCGCCAAAACTCCATGGATATCTCTCTTACCGCCTTCCATGGTGCTTGGATCAATCAAACCCGAAGGAATCAACCCTCTCAAGAAGATGAAGAAGAAGATGACGAGGACGAGCATGATGACGAAGGGGACGAGTAGTTCATGCATCTCATCTTAGGCCATTTAGTCTTTTATTATTGTTATTGCACTTTCGTTTTTAGGATTTGAAGTTTATGCCTATTATCTATGTTTTTAAGATTTTAAGAGTTTGGTTTATGATGCTTGCTTTGACGCTTATGCATTTGAACCTTTATGTTTATTTTGAAGTTTATGAATTTGAACTCTTGTCCTTACTTTAAGTTTAATGAATTATCGTTGCCTTATAATGCTATTATCCTTGTATTCTATTTTGATCTAACAAAAAGGGGATAAGGATCATAGAGTCAAAATATTTTTGTTTTGAAAATCTATCTTAAAGTAAGGGGGAGAAAGCTTTTCAAAGTTTCAAAAACTTAAAAATTTATTTATGGTTTTGTTATATCAAAAAGGGGGAAATTGTAAAACCGAAATTGATTTTGATATAACACATAAACTTAAGGACCAATTTGCAAAACAATAAATTTTTAAGTACTCGTTAAAGTCTCACAATTGACAAGTATTTTTGAACAAAATAATATTTAAAGACCTGCTCTTAAATCATATATATTTCTCTAAGTCTTTTCCTATGTTTTCCAAGCCTAAGTATGCAAAAACGCCCAGACGTATCGATACCCTCAGAGTATCGATACCCTATTTTATCACTGGAATTTTATTGAACTTACCATACCGATACGCCCTGAAACTATATCGATACGATATGCATCTGGGCAACTGTTTTCATGAAACCGTACCGATACGTCTTCCAGACGTATCGATACGATGTTCATCTGGGAAAATGATTTTCATGAAACCGTACCGATACGCCTAGCAACCGTATCGATACAATAAGCAAATCTTTTAAAAATCTGAGCATTTAATTATTTGACTGTTACTTGCCAGTTGGTTGGTTTCCCAATTTTCAAAAGGTCGTTATACCGTACCGATACGCTTGGTATGCGTATCGATACACTTTTTATACAAACACAGCTTGGGATTCCAGTAACTTTGGACCGTATCGATACCGACCTCTGTATCGATACGCCCCTTAAAACCGTACCGGTACGCCTTCTATGAGTATCGATACGCTCTGTTTTCGGGTACAACGGCTCTTTCCTCTTTGATGCAGGTATCGATACGTCCTTCCCGAGTACCGATACGGTAGGCTGCAGAGCTGCATTTAATGCGGGAAAAATGTTCACAACGGCTCTATTGATGATTCCAACTACCCAAACGGCTAGAAATCAATGCAAGGGTATAAAAACAAGCTTCAATTGACCAAGCAACAATTATTGAACATTCAAGCATCATCAAAGCAAAAAATCCAAACCCTTGAGCTATTCAAAGTCAAATCTTTGTACCCAACTCTAGTGTATTTCAAATTGTCAAATTTGTATTGTGAGTTTAGGATTGTTTAAATTGTATTTGGGTAGACAATCATCCTTTGAGAGGAAACATTTGAGTTTACCAAAATATTTCTTTGTATTTGAGTGGATTAAGCTTTGGGTAGAAAGCTTAATCGAAATTGTAAGGTTTCCTCCTAATCCAAGAAAAGGGGATGAATTCAATTAGTGAATTGTTTTAAAATCCTTAGTGGGAGCTAAGGTAGTGGATGTAGAGTTCATTTGGAGAACTTGAACCACTATAACCCCTTGTGTCATTTTTATTTTCAATCTTTCTCTTCACCAAAATTTTAATTTCCAATTCACCCCGCCTCTTGGCCATTTGCCAGTGTTTGATCAACTCAACACAAACTTCATGACCATATAAATACGTTTACTATGTTTTTACCTTTTTGAGCCATGTATGAAATTTCCATCCATTTTAAACTTAACCAAAAAGCCATTTAAGCTATATAACTTATTACAACGTAAGTTATACACCAATATATCAAAATAGACACAAATGACTAGTTCAACTACTTTGCCACCTTCCTAGGAGTTTATAAGACAAAAACACATTACTTGGGGCTGGTAGTGACTTGTCTTGCATGAGATGAGATACATTAGGCATACTTTACCTAGTGAGGTAGTCATAAACAACATGAATAACAACAATGCCATGAATATACTTAATCATGATCTTATGCCAACAATAACAATGATATTCATTAATATACAACGTATAAACATGTTCATTTCATTCTTAAACCTTGGATTGAATAAAGGTCGTGGAACCGCGAATTCCTACGCCTCGTCAAGTCAATCAATGGCCTAGTCCATCTGGCTCACCAATATGACCAATATCCATACACACCCCTCTGCCTCGCCAAATCAATATAGGCCGTATCCATAGGACCGTAGTCCACTCGTACACTGAGCTCATGAATTATATGGCATGCCAATTGTATCAAATGTCCATTCCAATCCAAGGTTGCAATATTCATATCCATTTCAATAACAAATAGTATTCCGATGTCCGATGATTTCAATATTACCAATGACAAATATATGTATCTCATCATCGATATTTCATGATTCAATGTCAATAACAATGTCCAATGATCGCAATACAATAATTCGATGACAATGACTATTTCAATGACAATGCACCATGACAATAACAATGACTATGTCCAATACTCAATAATAACTTACCGACACTTTCCAAAGTGTCCGATTAACATCCAATGCAATTTTTTCAACAACAATGTTAGCGAGGTAATCCAAATTATCAAATGATGATCTGGGAAGGCCTTTTGCCTAAAGCTGAGACTTCGACTACACTCACCTTGACACTCTAAAGCTTTCAAGGCTCTCGGATGACAATCCCCTTGTTCCTAGCTTTGGATGGAGACGATGGATGCTCTTTATCAATGTCTTGAGCTAGGAAATCGATAGAAAGCTATTAGGATCGACATTTCAATATCAAAATCAATATAACAACATCGAAATCAATAATCGGTCTCAATAGAGATGACAACGATGAGATATCCATGGATAGTCAAATCTCCTAGCTTAAAATTAATCATGTTTAATCGATAGAAAGCTATTAGGATCGATAGCAACGATTCGATATTGATAAAATGAAGAAATTGCAAAGCTTGAAATTCCTCCAATAGAGGTGTATGCTTGGAGGTAGGTGATGAATATGATAAGGATAGAGAGGAGTTAGCTTTCTCTTAAAAATCGAGTAAGCTTATTCTTACTATTCTATATCTTTTAATTACAATAGCTTTCCTTCAATTGAAAGAAGCTCTCCCGGTGGTTCCACATGGAAAATTATAAAGGAAAAAAGCTAATCGCAAGGTTAGTCCCTCATTTCTCATTCAACTATAGTTTTGACTTCCCACTCACACTTTCTTCAATTTAATCACCAATAAGGTTCAATATTATTCAATAGAGTTCAATAATGATGTTTTAAGCCCATTTAGGGTTCGATATCAATAATTAACTGGTTGATACAATATTTAGGCTTTATCAACGTAGGATTTCCGATCACCGAAACTAAATTCCTACTATACCAGATTTCGAGGCGTTATATTTCTTAAGGATATTATCAACAAGAAGAGGAAGGTTGAGAAGTTTGAGATTGCTGCTACAACAAAATAGTGCTATTATGTGTTGAGAAATTTGCCACTAGAAAGGAATGATCCAAGAAGCTTCATCATCCCATGTTCAATAGGTGATAATTATGTGGGGAAAGCCCTATGTGATCTTTGATCTAGTGTGAATCTAATGCCGAAGTCAGTTTTTTATAAAGCTTGGTATGGGAAATGCAAGCTTTACCACCGTCATTTTCCAATTAGCTTATTGATCCCACTTTCGCCCGAAAGGGAGGATAGAAGATTGATGTGAGCACATCTTCACCAGCACATGTTGCTGATCCGGAGGTCTTACCATTAGGACCAATTACGCGATCTAGGGCGCAACGTTTCAAGGAAGCTATGTTCCTTATTTGTGCTAATATTTCTGAATCATTTGATAATACTTGTGCCTTAAACGATAAGACTTTTAATGTGTTGCATGCTGATATGTGACTTATTTAGGTTATATTATTTATTACGTATGTTTAAAGAATATATATAATATGTTAATAGTGTTTTGGGTTAGTATAATATAACTTATAATGTATTTCTTTTAATATGTTTATTTTTATGTGTGTGTGCAGTAATGTGTGCACATGAAAATGCAAATGCATGGTGAATGTGTGTGCAACCAATACGTGATGTGCAGATAAGAACACAAAGGGCGCAACAATTCTTTCTTTGAATTTGGACGCACAAATTGATGGTGACAATGCAATGGCGCACATGTCTTTTGTTTTCATCCATACACAAATGAATGTGAAGACCAAATGAGCAAACACATGCATACTTTTTTTCCTTTCACGTGCAGCCCATGTATTTACTTCTTTGGTGCGGCAACTTAAGAGATAAGAACATGAGATTCTTCCTTTGAAATTCAAATGTATCTTGCACATGTTAAATGTGCATTGTTGCCACCTTTGTTTCAAATGCATGACCCTCATGCGTCCGCCCATTTTAGTGGTTATAGGTTTACATTCAAATTTTAATTTCCTTTAATTGTAACCACATATTTGAGTTTCGGCCAACCACCCTAGTGCTTTATAAGTGGCCAAACAATGCTTGTACCAAGGTTAGACACTTTAATGAATAAATTATTTTGTGAGATTTTCTCTCAAATTTGGTTCTTTTTAGAACTTTTTCTTTGATACTTCGGGTTCTCAATTGTTAGATAATTGAAGGGTCCAAGTGCTTTGCTCGAACAAATTCAAGATAAGGTTCGGGTTCGTTCAACAGATTGTTCGGGTTCTTCCTTGGAGTTTGTTCATCTTTCGACATTGTAGAACAGATTCAATCCGGGTTTGCATAACAGATTATGCAAGTTCTTTTGAGTTCTTCGTGTCAAGTCCAAGAACGTTGCTGCCATTGTTGAATGCTTGAAGATATCATCTTCAACCTTTCACCTAGTCCTTAAATTATTTCGGCAACTTTCTTCTTTTCCCATTTCTGATTTTTCTATCGTTTTTTTCTTCTTCTTTTCTTTATTTTTGACATCTAAATACAAAAACCATGTTTGTTTCTGTTGCAGAGAAATACTTGCTATTATCCTAGATCCGTGAATGAACGAGGAATGTTGTTTCACCATCAACACCCTTGTATCATATGGTAATCAGAGCTTTGGTCGGATTTTAGAAATTTCTGCGCTACCAGACATCAAAAAAATATATGTATATATATATAATTATGCCATTGCATGCATACATTTGGGCATGGCATTAGAGGTTTTGCATACATACACATACACATCTACGAGGGCATATAATTAATCATGCATACTTGTGTTAACACTTACGAATGAATGTTCGGGGATCTATAAAGTGATGGTGTAAGCTAGGTAGCTTATGTAAGTAGCTTGGTAATATGATTTTCGGAGTTCGCAAGGTATGGAGAGGATGTTAAACTTTGTTCTTGGGTGTTTGGCTTGTGCTAGTTTTGGAGCAACCAAGATTGGAGTTAGAAGTTTGTGGGTTTTCTAGATTTAGTTAATTAACATCGAGGTTTGTTAAATATTTTTCTAATATTGTGGCATCGCAAGTGAAGATTGTGGCTTATGCATCTAGACGACTAAGGGTGCTCAAGTGCAATCGTTCCACGCACGGTGTGGAGCTTGTCGTGGTTGGGTTTGCATAAAGGTTTCCGAGACACTATCTTTATGGTGAGAATGTGTTGTGTTCTTGGGCAACGGAGATGGTTGAAGTTGCTTAAGGATTATGATTTGACGATTGAGTATCACCCAGTTAAGGCTAATGTTGTCACCGATGCTTTACGTAGAAAGGTTGTGGTGGAGTTGTGATCTGTGTTTGTGTGGTTAAGTGTGGCGCATGATAGAGGGTTGTTGGCCGAGTTGCAAGTTAAGCAGTCTTTGTCACAGTTGATTAAAGATAAGCAGCCTTAGGGTGAAGAATCGGTACCACAAGTTAAGGATATCATGGATGGGCATTCGACGAATTTTCATTTTAATGACGACGGGGTGTTGTGTTTCAAAGATTTGATAGTGGTACATAGGGATGATGACTTGAGTTGTATCATTTTGACCGATGAGCATGCTAGTTCTATTGTTATGTATCTCGATAGTACTAAGATGTATTGAGGGTTAAAGGAGTAACACTATTGGGTTGGGTTAAAGAAATATGTGACCGAGTTTGTTGCTAGGTGCATGGTGTGTCAGAAGGTAAAAGCTGAGAATCAATTTCCATCTGGGTTGTTGCACTAGTTGAGGATACTTGAATAGAAATGAGAGAGAATTACCATGGATTTTGAGTCTGAGTTCCTATTGACAGCCACTAAAAAGGATTTCCTTTGGGGTGATTGTTAATTGGGTTACGAGGTGGGCACATTCTGTACAGGTGCATGCGACGTATGCTTGGGATAAGTTGGAGGATTTTTGTTTCCAAGGTTGTGCATTTTCATGGTGCGCCTAAGTCTTTAGTTTCATATAGAGATTAACGTGTTACGGAGAGGTTTGGGAGTGTTTCTATTAAGCATTACGTATATAGATGAGTTCCAATATGCCATGTTATCCTCAAACGAATGGTCAGTCTGAACGTGTGATCCAGGTCTTGAAGGATATGTTGAGATGTTGTATTGTTGAGTCCGAAGGAACCTGGGAGAAACAATTATCTTTGGGGAGTTTCTTATTATATTAGTTACCAAGCTAGTAAAAAGATGGCATTGTATGAGGCTTTGTATGGTAGGAAGTGCCGTACGCTCTTGTGTTAGGCTGAGGTTTGGGAAAAGCATGTTTCCTTGCCTGATGTGTTGAAAAGCACAAATGTGAAGGTGAAGCTTATGTGTGATTGTTCGAAAGCTACCTCAGATTGTCAGAAATCTTACGCTGATTTGAAGCGTAGGGAGTTTGAGAATGCGATTGGTGATCAGGTGTCCTTGAAAGTATCAACTTGGATGAAGGTGATACGTATCAGACGTAAAGTAAAGCTTAGTCCAAGGTTTATTGGACCATATGAAGTTGTGGAGCGTGTTGGTTCAGTGGCTTATTGTTTGAGGTTGCCTCCCGAGTTGGAAAAGATTCATGAAGTGTTCTATGGTTCAATGTTGTAGAGGTTTAGGTCGGATCCATCGTATGTTATGTTGGTGGAGGATATAAAGTTGTGACCGAGGTTTTCCTTTGATAAGAAATCTGTTGAGATCTTTTATTCATGTAGTAAAGTTCACCGTGGTAATAATGGTGCTTGTGAAAGTCTTGTGACAACATCGTGGTGTTGAGGAGGCCATGTGGGAGTGTAAGGCGGATTGGATGGAGTGGTTTCTGCACTTGTTTCCTTCAGGTAAAATTTTGAGGATGAAATTTCCTAACTGGGGGAGAGTTGTAACGCCTCGGTTTTGGGCCTAGAGGTTTTTGAGATGGTTTTAGGGTCCGTTGGACCGAGATTAGAGATTTGGGTAAGTTTCGGGATGAGTTCAGGGAAAATTTATTTCGGAAGGTGATAAAAATATGGAAAATTTATCGAAAATCCTTTTTAAATATATAAAAGGTTTTGGTAAAATCAATTTTGGAAAACGAGTTTTGGAAATATGACATTTTAGACTAGTGACTAAAATGTAAAGTTTGAAAACTGATTTTAGTGATTGTTTTGTAAAGAGTCAAAACTTTAAGTCTTTAATGAGCTTTTTGACCAATTGTTTAAATCCGAGTTTTCCCTTAATGACGCTTATTTTAAAATGTATTTTAATTAAGGAAATATAAGATATCAATCAATCAACCAGTCATCAAGCAATTATACAAGCATCTCAAACGATCCTACACAGTCTCTAAAGTCTCCATGAAACACATCATAATCAAAGCATCATCATGCCTCACACAGATATCGAGTCTCATACTATCGGTCTCTAAACATGCATATCCATCGTCTACCTAATTTGTAGATACTAACACGCAAATCAATCATTTTATGATGCTTATGAAGTAATAGGAGTGTGAGGTGTACTAACCTTGAGTGATTATCAATAAATCCTTAATTGAGCTCCTCAAATTCTCCTCTTGATTCGGTATTTGAGCCGAACAATCCTCATAAATATACGAATACCATAATTACTAATTAACCTTATTCACTAACTAAACCAAAAGGTCAAACGCGTAAAAACAAATTATTGGGTTCGAATTTGGCAAAACGGAATGTGCTAACAAACTCAAAGCGTCGAGAAATTCTCGGGTAAGGTCCCCTAGAAAAATTTAAGGACTCGGTCAACGGTCAATAACTTGGTCAACGGCTCAGTCAAAGGTCAACGGCTCGGCTTAACTCAGTTCAGCTCAACCGGTTGGTCCAGTTCGGGTAACTGGCTGGTTCGGTTCGGGTAACCGGCTGGTTCAGTTCGGTCAACCATTTAATCGGTTTATCTCCCACCTGTTGTCGAAGCTTGCCCACGCGCAGGTGGTGGCACATGCAACATGTGCGGTGGCTTTCGGTGAAGGGATTTCAACGGCGAGCTCCAAACCACCATTTCCAATTCTGGTGAGGCCGATGGTGGCGGTAGAACTCGACAGAGAATGACATAACACCCCATTCGAAGCTCTCCAAAACTTCGTCTTCTCCAACTCGACCAACGACAGCTCGGACAAAAGATCTAAGACCACTATGCGACGTGGGACAGCACGGCGAAGCTGATGGTGCCAGCGGTGACATCCACGACGGCACAATCGGTGCTAAAATAAGCCTTCAATCGTTTCTCTCTCTCCAACTTCCCCTCTCATTTAACTTCTATTTCAAATTTTGATAAATCCCCCCTTATACACGCAAACTAGCCCATTTAATGCCTTCAGAAAGAAAAAGGGTAAATCACCCCGTAAACGGGGCACCATTAATTGAGGAACCACTAAACAGAGATCCATTGGTCGACCATATGAAAGCTACATCAGATGTAATTTGCTTATTTTACCTTGGGAAGGTGTCGGACAAGTTAAATTTGAGTGGAGCTCGTGTGAAAAAGAGATGGTTGCAAAGTGAATTTAAACTTGGTAAATATAATTCGGTTGATGTGATTTATAATGCTAATCAAGCTTATATTCTAAAACTAATTGGAGGTATATTGATGCCGGATAAATCTGGCAATCTTGTTCATATACGGTATCTACGCTTTTTGAGGTATCCGTGGGAAGCTGCTACATATAGTTGGGGATCGACCATATTAGCGTTCTTGTATCGTGAGTTGTGCAAGGACGCTAAAATAGAAAATGGTCATAAGGTTCGAGTATTGGTGGATGTTTGTTGTTGCTACAAGCATGGGCTTGGCAGCGACTTCTGTTTTGGACACCGATTACTTGAACAGCGGTACAGTTCTCTCTTGTTGCCCAGTAATTATCCTGATTTTGAGTTCAATTAAATTAAATTAAATTATTTATTTATTTTTAAAGCATTAATTGTGATATGTATGCAGATGGTGCGAGAAAAAAACGTGCACGGGGTTGGTGAACAACAACTTGCGAGTATTTAGATGTCTTATTAATATAATTCTTATGTTTAGTTTATTAGGAGATCGTACGATGATGATCGCATTTTTGTACCAGATGATCTGCTGAAACATTCTAATCAGTGGTGTAGTGTTACACCGTTGATCCACTTTGTGATTGTCGAGTTCCACTTTGTCGATAGGGTACTGAGGCAATTTGGCTTCCACCAGCCCATTTCGTATCCCAACACTGAGCATGACTATTTGCACGATTTTGGTGGACGTGGCAGGGCAGAAGTAAATTGGGAAGCCATACGGACTACATTAATATGTGGAACAACAGAGCTTCAACGATATTGTTTCGCGCTCCAATTCAAGAGGATGGTTTTGATTTTCAGAGGTCGGGGTACCTGATCTATTTTCTTAATAATGGAATGACGTACTTAACTTCGGTCGATGGACGGAAAGATTGTCGAAAATATAAGAAAAAATACGGTGGTAAGGGTGAATCCTCTAAGAGTGCAGCAACGGGCGCATCTCAAAATCTCGTTTGAAGTATAGACTCTTAATTCATTGGTTATTTTTTTTTTAAATTTGTGTATTAGTCCTCAGGGTCGTCTCAGATATTTCAAGGGCCCTGAGCGAAATTTTTAAATAGACTCTTAATTCATTGGTTATTTTTTTTTTACGTTTTTCACATTCTGAGTAGTATTTTTTATGGAACATATATAGATAATTAAAAATTGTATGTAAAAATTTAAAATGTAAGAAAATTTTAAAAAATATAAGTAAAAAGGTAAAAGTAAGAGCAACACAACCTGATTTTCAATCCAAAAAATTTTCAAAAATTAAAGGAAATTGATATGATTCTTCGAAGGATCGAGAGAGTGAGATGCTGGTTTACCATGAATATATCAGAGAAAACGACAACCTAAATTTAAGAAGAAAGCTTTTTCTCTTTTTTTTCTTTAATAATTATAATATGGATATATTATTTTTAAGACAATTACTTTAAAAAAATTGAATGTTCAATTCATAGAGAATAAATAGAAATAGAGTGTTTGAAATTTATTTTTTTAAGATCAATTTTAAAAGTTACCGATTATTTTTTATTTAATGCAATTTAAATGTTTTTTTCCTATTTTCAAATTTCAATATAAGTTTTTTTTTCAATTGATTACGGCAGAATCAATGAAAGCATTGATTGTTGCCTTAATTAATTAGTGGGGCCATGATATAATAAAATTTATGGGCCCATCCGTATTATAAAAATATTTAAAAAATACAGTCAATGATATTTTAAATTTGTCAAGCATAATGTTTTATTTGTGAACTAAAAGCAGCATGTTTTTGAGGCCCCAAGAGAGTGGGGGCCCTGAGCAGGGGTTCAGCGTGCTCCTGCTCTTGGCCTGGCCAATTAGTCCTCATACCCTCCATAAACGGCGTTTATGTCCATGACATTTTTGACAGATTACCAGTTTATATTCGGCCTAAACAAGTTGAGTGGGTGCTTAAGCTTTTTTTAAATAAAAAAATAAAACTATAATCTAAAATTTTCAAAAAAAAAAAAGATTGACTGTGAATTTTTATAAAAGAATTAAAGGAAATTTAATTAAAAAATATTCAAAGAAATTTAAAAATAGCAAAAAAAATTAAAAAATTGATGAAACTAAATTAAAAAATTTTAAGGGTCAAATGTCACTTTTCCAAAAATTTGGGGGTGTTTGGCCTCTGCTTATTCCCATCCCATTTATGTATGACTTGGTTACCACCCGTTTCCAGTGCTCAATGTTTGCATCAAAATCCTCTGGCGCTGAGGGGTAGAACAATTTTTATTTTTAAAATTAACAATTTCTAAAAGCTAAATATAGAAAAATGAAGCGTTAAAGTTTAAATTTCACATTTAACATTTCATAAAAAATGATTAAACTAGAAAAGTTAACAACTTAAGAATTTATGTTTTGTCATAAATTCCAACTTAAGAACTTAAATGTTACGACGAAATCAGATACAGAGACAATGTCGAAACTAAAGAAAGAGTCAGAAATTGAGATCAAGATGTGCAAAGTATAATTAACCATAAAATTGAGAGAGACAAAGTTTAAATGAATTGAAATTTGGGGTTTTAAATAGATAAAATACCTTATTTGTTTTACATTCCCTTTATCCCATTAAATTTGTTCCTTCTGTGTTTTAAAATTATTTCATTAATATTATTTTTTTGAAAAATTCAACAACTTTTACAAATCACAATTATTTTTCTATCATTTTTAAATTTCTCAAAAAAACAAATTTTAATTTTTTCAAAAATAAAATTATTATTTTAATTACTTTACATCGCATATGTCATAAAAAATTACTTTCTAAAACTATGTGAAAAGTTGAAATGGGACATAATTTATAGGATGCAGGGGTGTAGTAAAAAAAATGGAAACACATCCCCAAAGGAGCAATATAGCTCCGTCTCTAGGACTAGAAGGAACAACACATGATACTAGAATATTCCTTAATGTAATTCAAGATCGAAGATTAAATTTACACACTCACCAAACGATAAATGTCTTTTCTATTTCTATTTTAAAATTAAGAGTAAAGTGTACAAATGGTCATTAAATAATCTTAAAATTTACAAAATGATCATTCAACTCTTTTTTTTGAATATGTTGGTGCGATGCAAGGGTAGCATATGTTCAACTTTCTAAGTCTTTTCAAAGACAGCACACACAGTATAACATTACTGGTGCTCGAACCCGGGTCCCAAGGGATGATAAATGTCACGGGGCTAGATTTTCAAACCAGCGAACCGTGCGGCCTTAGGCGAATTTCACCACACAAACGCCTAAGTCAGCCTAAATTCCAACTCCGGAAGATCAAACTTCCAAGTCACTCAAGAACGCAAGATCGTTCTTAGCAAAAGCAAACTATAACGAATGGCTTTGAATTCTGAAGAAGAAAACCAAGAACACGAAGAACAACACAGAGGATATAGAGTGAATGCCTTGATTACTCTGAAGATAGAAAACTGAGTGAGTTACAAATGAGCTGGGGAGTCTCTATTTATAGTTGAACTCCCCCAGATATGACGGTCAAAACTGATTTACATCGACGGACGAGATTTACATAATATCTTTACAAAATCTCTAAATATCTCAACATTATCTAAATAAAATCAATTCAAATAAATAATGTTGACTAAATCTTCCAGGATCTTCCAGAACATTCTGGAACCTTCCAGAATCTCTCACGGACCGGGCTAAGTCTGGTGGCCTCCTTGAGGTCCAAGTCTGTGTCTGAACCCCTTCTCTCCGCAAATGCGCATATGGCATGGGCTCGGACTGGCGGCCCGTGACAATCTCCCCCACCAAACTTGGCGACGCCCTCGTCGCGCCTTCAGGATGAAGCTTGACTCGGTGATCCTGGATTCGCTTCCGCACCTTGGCTCGCCTCCTACTCAGAATCGGTCTTGGTTGTCCCCCCATAAGGACCGCTCTCCCCATAAAGAGCACTCGACTCTGACTCGGTCGTCCCCCCATAAGGACTGCTCGCTTCGGCACTCTCCGCCATGTAACATCATTCGTCGATCCACCCCGTACATCTCGATCGTAGGAACTTTTTCCTACCAGTTGCAACTTGCCTATACTCGGATCCCCTCGATCCTTGCTCGAGTACTCGGACCCCATCACATTGAAAACCGAACGGACCCTCAGAACTCTGAAAGGTGGCTTGGGTTCTCGCCAACTCTTGGCAACTCCATCTGTTGGGTTAGGTTTTCCACTTCCTACACCCAGCAAATCAGGCAAATTAAACTGTAAAACACCATAATTGTGCTCGAGATATACCTCTTTCGGACTACTTCGACTGGCATCCACTCTAACCCGCATCATCACTTCCTTCCTCGCGAAGTCTGATGTGCCATCGCCTATCGGCAACTCGTCGCTCAGCGACAACGTCGGCACTTCTTCAATCTGCAAGTCCGACACCTCAGCTCGCACTGACGCTTTTTTGTCCATGAAGCTCAATGCCCCGCCCACCTTACTCACTGGTGGACACTCGACGGATCCCGCGTCGTTCAAAGACTTCAGCTCCACTAGCCCTTCCAAGGTCGTTTCCTCAGTGGCAGCAACCAAGTCAGCATCCTTGGTTAGCTCAACAGCATTCAGAACCCTGTTCTCAGTCCTCACAACCCGACGAATCGGCACAACACATTGTTTGCGAGGCTCCAAAATACAAACACAATCGGCAAAAGTGGCAAGGATTGCATTAACCCGGTCAAGGAAACTTAAACCAATGACAAAATCATAATCATCACTGTGAATTACCTCGAAATTTTCCTTGCCTTTCCATTCTCCAATTTCCAACTCCACGCCTCGTGCCATTCCCACTGTCGGAACACCTCTGGAATTGACGGTCTTGATTACCCCGGTTGAATCTTGAACCTTCAAACCAATCTCATCGGTAGCTTTCTTTGACACAAACAAATGAGATGCTCATGTGTCTACAAGAGCACTTCTCTTCTGACTCGCCACGTTGATGTCAACATACATCAACCCTTTATGCTTCCGGTTCTTACTCGCCTTGGCAGAACTCAGCAACATCGAACCAAGCTTTAAAGCCTCAATGTCTTCGGGCTTGTCATCCCCCTTGGACGGCTTGACTCGATCCGGGCACTCTTTCACAATATGAGCCCCCTTGCACCGATAACATTTCACCTGCTTCCCTTCCACACTTGGTTTGATTACTTTGACACTGGCAATTGCACCAAGTCGACATTCCTCCTTTTTTGTTTCGTCGTCCTCATTGGAGATAGCATTGACGCGACCCCTCTTGGGACAGTTCTTCACCATGTGTGGACCACCACAATGGTGGCACCTTATATACCCTCGTTTCTCCAATGGTTTGGCGAAATTGTTGGGATTTTCGTCACCATCACTGCAACAGTAATCATCCTCATCTCCCCCACCATTGTCCTTGCCTCGGGGCTTATTAGATTTGGATTTCCCAACTTCAAATTCTGCAATAGCTTCAGTTGCGGTCAAGGCACTGGAGAGATCCTTGACTCCCCTTCGCAGTACCTCCATTTGGGCCCATCGTGGAAGTCCATGTGTGAAAGTAAAGAATCCCTCGGCTTCACTCAAATTCGGAATCTGGAGTTTAAGCTCAATGAACTCCTTAACATACTCTGGGATGGAACCCTCATGTTTCAGTTCCCGCAACTTCTTTCGAGCCTCGTGTTGAGCGTTGGTCGGACTAAACTGATCTTTCAGCTCAACTTGAAACTCCTTCCAAGTCTCAATAGGAATGTCCTTGCTCTCCTCCTCAGAGCATCTGCGTCGCCACCACAAAAGAGCGACGCCAGTTAAATACATAGAAGCAACAGTTACCTTTTCCGCATCATCCGTGATGCCCATGACCCGAAAGTACTGCTCCATGCCCCAAACGAAGTTCTCAACATCTTGGGCCGACCTGTTCCCCTTGAACTCCTTCGGCTTTGGGATGTCCTTCCTCAGCAAGGACGCAGTTGGCTCGGTCACATTTTTCAAGGCAGTTTTGAACATCACCATGGCTACCTTCGTTTCCTCCAGCTCTAACTTCACAGCCTTTAACTCGGCCTCAAGCATATCACCTCTGTTACCCAACTTCTCGAATATATCTGTCAGAAGTTCCTCCATCTCTCCCTTGAGATGGTCCCTCTTGTTGTCTTGATCCTCAAAGCGTGAATCGACCAAGTCGAATCGCTCACCCGAATCTTTCACCGATTCCTCAAGTCGGGTTACCTTCCCCTCTAACGACGTGAGGATATCCCTCGAGCTCGCTCGCTTTCCGTCAGCAGTCTGGGCCTCCGCACCCTTTTACACTGCAGCATTTTCTCCTTTCTTCGGTGCCATCACGATCAGTGCTTTCCGATCAAACTCGCTCTGATACCAACTGTCACGGGGCTAGATTTTCAAACCAGCGAACCGTGCGGCCTTAGGCGAATTTCACCACACAAACGCCTAAGTCAGCCTAAATTCCAACTCCGGAAGATCAAACTTCCAAGTCACTCAAGAACGCAAGATCATTCTTAGCAAAAGCAAACTATAACGAATGACTTTGAATTCTGAAAGAAGAAAACCAAGAACACGAAGAACAACACAGAGGATATAGAGTGAATGCCTTGATTTCTCTGAAGATAGAAAACTGAGTGAGTTACAAATGAGCTGGGGAGTCTCTATTTATAGTTGAACTCCCCCAGATCTGACGGTCAAAACTGATTTACATCGACGGACGATATTTACATAATATCTTTACAAAATCTCTAAATATCTCAACATTATCTAAATAAAATCAATTCAAATAAATAATGTTGACTAAATCTTCCAGGATCTTCCAGAACATTCCGGAACCTTCCAGAATCTCTCACGGACCGAGCTAAGTCTGGTGGCCTCCTTGAGGTCCAAGTCTGTGTTTGAACCCCTTCTCTCCGCAAATGTGCATATGGCACGGGCTCAGACTGGCGGCCCGTGACATAAACATCTACCTTTACTCTTCTCTTCGAACTTGAAAATAGATGCTCGAAAATAAAATTAAAATATTTTCTCAAAACAAGAAATTATAGGAATCGACAAATAAATTTGTTGCTCGAAAACCAAAGAGAATTCAAGGAAAACATAATGTGAATTTGTTGTGTAGATATTCGAATGAAACAACTCGCAAATTTATAGTAATCTTTCAAGGGTAAAAAAGACATTTGGAAAGCAAGGATTTAAATGCAATTGAATTGCATGCTCTAAAACAAGAAAAAGTTATATTTAAATTGGCAGCATAAACGTTAAAAAAACGTTTGCCATTAAGAGCGGGAGTTAAGTGGCATAAATGGTTGCAATTATAATGTCATTAAGGACACCATTTGAATTTAAGCAGCTGAAAACGAATATATGGTTGTTTTCAATCCAAATACAACGTTGAAAACGATGCTGCAATTAAATCTTGGTTTAAACATATTCATATCCGAGCTTATAGATGGTAAAAGAAATTATTCTTTCACAGTGCAAAAACACAAGGAGATGTTCTTACGAATTTTGTAGAATTATATGCTCTTACTCTCTTGAGTATTACCAACACTCTTTATTTTTTTAGTTGTATAAACTTTTCTCCTCAAACTTAAAGTTAGGGAGTTTTTAATAAATTTGCGAGCATGCGAGGACGCTTCGGTGGTCAGAGCACGCTTATCTACTCCATTCTCTTCTTCTTAGGTTCTGGGTTCAAGACCCTTTAGGAGCGTTACATTCACCAAAATTTTTCCCTTCCCCTCTAGGTAGAAGTAGAATAGAATTATCGTTTGTTTATTTTTAAAGGTGTTCATGTTCGGTTTGTGTTCTTTTAAATTTTTAATGTTATGTTCGTGTTCGTTTATTTATTTTTGAAGGTGTTCATGTTCGTTTGTTTAGTGTTCATGAACATCTTCGTTTAAATGTTCGCGAACGTGTTCATTTAAGTGTTCGCGAACATGTTCGTTTAAGTGTTTCTGAACGTGTTCGTTTAAGTGTTAGTGCACGTGTTCTTTTATACGTTCGATAACATGTTAAAAATATTAACTAAATTAACAATAAATAAATAAAACAAAAGCAACTAAATAAAATTTACACTTCAACATGAACTAATATAACATTCTTAGCAACAACAAAAATTAGTATTTAGATCAGGAGTGTTCATTGTCGGATATCGGATTGGATCTGATTTAGTTTTTTTTGGATATTCGATTTTTCGAATCGACAAAATAGTGATCTGTATTCGATCCAGAAAAAATCGAATATTTGGATATTCAAATATCCGATATCAAATATCCGATTATCCGAAAATATAATTTGATTTAAATATTTTTCAAATTTGAAGGTTTTATTTATGAAAATTTTGGAATTTCTAATATAACAAACAATAAATTGCTAAATATAACAAGATTCACATCTATGAAAATTTCGATTTCTTAGTTTTCGGATATAACAAGCATCAAATTGTTACATATAACAAGATTAATATTTATGAAATTTTGGAGTTCCGGATAATCTAAAACTTGAAATATTGCGATCTGTATTCGATCCGAAAATTTAAAATCGGATCGGATATCCGATCTGAAAATAAAAATTGGATTAGATATCTGATTTGAAAATAAAAATCGGATTGGATATCTGAATTTTCGGATCGGATCAACGGATCGGTCGTATCGAATATTTTTGAACACCCCTAATTTAGATACATCCACAAGTATTTTCATCCTATAAACGAGTTTATAAATGAGCCTATAAACAAGCTTATAAACGAGCCTATAAACAAGTTTGTTCTTGAACATAAATAAACCAAACACACATTTATCCGTGTTCTTTCCTTTATTAAACAAACATAAAAATTATATTTATACTCGTTTATTTAACTTAATAAACGAACGTTATACGAACAGTTCATCGAACGTTGTGTTCATTTACACCCTAATCATGACTTACTAACAAAGAGATACTTCATAGGCAGTTTCCATAAAAAGCGTTGGCATTATGGGTTGGTCACATGCCTCTCGTGTCTAGCATAGATTATCGTTCTCCTTGATTTATTTATATCGAGAAAGGCATGATTTTATACGACTTTTATCTTGGATACTTTGGTGTTATAGTCTTTCTTTTTTACATAAACAAAAACTTCATTCAACTAAAACACAGTACGACTAGAAAAACACAGCCAGTTGTTTTATGATACTCTCTTCACAAAGGAAAAATAAAAATTATGACAAAGAGGAGAGAAATCAAGAGTGGCACGTTCAATAGTTTATGGAGAAAGAAAAGTTAATCATTGGTATATCAAATATTTTTTTTTTGGAGAGTGGCTTATCAAATTGAATCTCATATTTTCTCTCATGTTACATTTATAAAAATATTTGTGTGGTTTTTAAATCATATTTGTCTTTATATTGAATCTAACCTTACAATATTTAAAAAATCTTATTATATTGAATAAGTTTGATCTGTATACGAATTGTTCAAATATAATTATGATTTATTATCAATTTAAACATATTAGTAATATTATAAAAATAAAGTATAATAAAGTTGGTGATAATTAGGGGTAGAAATTGAGTGGGGAATATTCGAAAATCGTAGGGATTTGAACCAATGGGATGAGAATAACCGAAATCTTCACCCACGGGGACGGAGATAGGAGAATTTTTATCACCGAAGCTCAAATAGGGATGAGGACAGGGATTGTTATATCCGAACCGTAGGGATAATCAAACCGTAACCATATAAATAATCGTGGGATCCCAAAAAATATCTGCAAGGATCCCGATATTTTACAAGATTTTTAAAATATATATATACTTATTTATCTATATACCCCTAATATATATCTTAATAAAAAAATTCTAACTATATTATCACTTAAACTTTCTCTCAAACCTAACCACACTCGAGTTTCTATACATGTTTCTATCTTAATTTTTAGATATTAGCTAAAATCCTTGTCTAAATCTTCCTCAACACAACAGTCTTTTGATCTCCATCATATCATAACTACTTCCAATCGAAGTATCAAAACTTCATATTTTTAATTGAATTGATCATTTATTTTGGTTAGTAAAATAGTAATTTTGTTTAATTTTTGTGGAGATATAGATTCCACAAAAACCGCGAGAATCCGCACGAGATTATAAATACGAAAAAATTTTCCGAAACATTTAATAGGTATTTTCCAAAATCGTAACTACAAGTATTAAGGACGGAGTGGAGAATGAAAAACCATCTCCATCTCACTCAATTCTCACCCCTAGTGATAATAACTAGCTAGAAACAGTATATAGACGTTGTTTATAAAATCTATAATTGAAAAAGATTACATGTACTGATGGTGTGCTAAATTTGTTTTCACATTGTATTGTTTTTAGGGTTTAGAGTTTGTGGTTAAATTTTAAGATTTGAACATAATTGTCTTAGATATTTTCGGGATTATGAGAAAAACTCAAAAAATGAAACCTATAAAAAAATATGTTTCATTACTTTGAACAAATAATTTAGTATTTCATTAATAAATTATAGAAATACGATTAAAATTTATCAAAAACATTATTTTTCATTATTTTGTTAAAAAAACATCATATATATAATGGGCAATCACTAACCTACTAGACTGTCACTTAAGAATCTGTGAAGTTATAAAGGTAGTAAGTGAGGGTTCTGAGCGGTTGCTCATGTTGCTCCCCTTGCCAAACGCTACTGGATGTAAAAATAGATTTTATGATTTAAAGTTTAGAGTTTAAGGTTTATAATTTAGATGTCAGCGTTTAGATCCTCTAAAAGAGATACGTGACACTTTAGAAGCCCATTTGTGAACAATTTTTACGTAAGGAGAGGGAAAAGAAAATTTGCTCCTACTGAATTTTGAACTTACATCACTGGAGAGAGGAGAGGATGCAAACTGAAAGCTTTAATCGTTTGCTCTAGCGATTGTTGACACCACTATTTCGGATGAAAATTCTCTGCCCCTACTCATGCCCTCACACTCAAATATAAGTTTAGGGTTTAGAGAATTTAGGGTAGGGTGTATTTTTTAGACTGTAGGGTTTAAGATTTAGAACGTAAGATTATGACTTAAAATTTAATTTTTTTAGTGTTGGGGCATTCATTATAGGGCACCAAAAGGGACATAGAATTTTTATCCTTGTATTTCAAACTTAAATTTGTTTTATTAAATCTTTATAATGATTATTTTAGACTAAAACGTTAGTTAAACCGAAATAATGTGGACCCGAAATTTAATTCAAATTAATCATACAACTATTTCATTTAAATTATATTAACTTCTTTCCCTAAAACGAACAACTTTTATTAATAACTAGCTGGCGCATGCATTGTGTTGATAAGTTAAAAAAGAGGAAAGTGAAGAGGTGTACGTCCTCTAGTTTCATCGGTTATCCACAACACTTCTCAAATCTCTATATATACCTTATGTTCTTCTTCTCTAATCTCTATATATACCTTATGTTCTTCTTCTCTAATCTCTATCACTACTCACTTCTCTTTTCTAAGACTTGACGAATCTCTCTCACTCTCCCTAATGAGTTCTTCAACCCTTGTTTCGCTTCCTTCAATGAAACCAAAAGATGTAAACACTCTTCATCTTTTCGACTTAAACAAGTTGCAAAGGCAATCCAACATACCTACACAATTCATGTGGCCCAAGGAAGACATGGTCGGCACCGACGGAGTGTTCGACGAGCCCTTGATAGACTTGGAAGGGTTCCTCAAAGGAGATGAGATCGCCACTGCCAAGGCAATCAAGCTCGTGAGGACCGCTTGCACCAACCACGGCTTCTTCCAAGTCATCAATCACGGGGTTGACGCAGATCTCATTCAAGCTGCTTATCGTGAAATCGATACCATCTTCGAGTTGCCCTTTAAAAAGAAGCTTGATTTCCGACATAAGTCTGACGGTTATGCAGGCTTTTCTTTTGCTGATCGGTTCACGCCCATTTTACCCTGGAAGGAAACATTTAGCTTCGGGCACCGAGGAATGAACTCTGACTTCACTGTGGTAGATTATTTTACGTCTACTTTGGGGCAAGATTTTGAACAAGCCGGGTAAGTCTAAATTTATGCACTCATGGTTGATTACACCTTGACATCGACAACATATTAAACATTAATCTTTTGCTTAATGAATCGTAACTGTGACTCAAAATCTTAAATGTATAAAAAAACAAAACTCTAAAGTACCTTGTCACTTTATCATCGTATATGATAAAGAAACAAAAAGCGTTTCATTGACTAACAAAGAACTTTATGTTTTGAATTTTGAAGGCGTGTTTATCAAAAATATTGTGAAAAGATGAGAGGATTGTCTCTAATCATCATTGAGCTTTTGGCACTGAGTTTAGGAGTGGATCGTTCCTACTATCGCAAATTTTTCGAAGATGGTACTTCTATAACGAGGTGCAATTACTACCCCCCGTGCAAGAATTCCGATGCCACCTTCGGTACTGGCCCTCATACCGATCCTAATTCCATTACTATACTTCACCAAGACCAAGTTGGAGGGCTCGAAATATTAGCCGGCGACAAATGGCTGGCGGTTCCGCCTCGGCAGGATGCGCTTGCCATTAACATTGGTGACACTTTCATGGTACATTAATATGTAGTATTTGTTTTTATTTGATGCTATAATTCAATATTTGATATCTGAATTTCGAGTGTGTTTACGTTATTGTTGTAGGCATTTTCTAACGGGATATACAAAAGCTGCATACATCGGGCAATGGTGAACGAGGAGAGAATGAGGAGATCGTTGGTTTATTTTGTGAATCCCAAAGAAGACATTGTGGTGAGACCACCGGAAGATCTGGTCGTCGGCTCAAGCAGGGTTTACCCGGATTTCACCTGGTCCTATCTGTTGTACTTCGCTAGTAATCACCCTCGAACTGACGTTCGGACCCTTGAAAACTTCTTCCCATGGCTTCTCTCTTCTCAACCTAAAGTTCATACTTAATTAAGTTGGGATTCAGCCTTTACATGTTGTCCTTGTCGTTTTCATTTTCGCTAGTAATCACCCTCGAACTGACGTTCGGATAGTTGATTTTTTTACTAAGCAGTATTATAATAATATTCTCAAGACAAATCTAAAATTCCGTTGATATTTTTAATAAATCATGTGTTTTTCTTAATGAGCATCGATCTTTGTTTCAGTCTCGGCATTCCTCAACCCTTGTATGATGCTAAACTATATTCAGCTCCTTTGGAGCAGCCTCGCCCTTAATTTTCAATATGATCCAACATGTAAAGACAATTTGGTTTCTCATTTTAGCATAGCATCATTATCACATGAAATTAAAAAGAATAACTCGTATTTTTATATGCAACATCATTATCATTCTTTTATATTTAAAAATTTCGAGAATATACCGTCCTAACACATATTCCAACTACTTACCACATTTCATTATTTTCTGTGAGCCCAATAATCAATAGATATGATAGCTCAATAGACAATGACTCTACTATTGAACAGCTGATAAACTAATGGGATAGATTTATTGTGACCTTAACATTATCTGTTAGTAGACACAATCAATTCACTAATGGAATTTTATAAATATGAAGGGATAATTGTTAGCATACCAAGCCCTTGTTTCAATTTTAATGACATAATAACTTGTTTGTCACAAAATTTTAATTGAATGATTTGTTTGTTCCTAAACTTATAATTGAGGGACTGAATTGACGCTTTTAGAAAAAAGATTGTTCCTAAACCTATAATTGAGGGTCTAATTATTACTTTTAGAAAATAAATGACATATTTGTTACTAAACCTATAACTAAGTGACTTGTGATGTAATTTACCCTAAAAGTAAATACATCTACGTGAAATTAGATTTGACACTTAAGCTTTGTTTGGTTGGGTGGAAAAGTGAAACGGATGAAGGATGGAAGAGAAAATTAGAAAGAAAATAAATTTAATAGTTATTTGGTATAATAGAAAATTGGAACGAAAGAAAATAGGAGGGAATATAGTTTTTCTTGATCCTCTACAAATAATTTTCTCTCTAAAATTTAGTGTAAAATAGGAAAGAAAAGTAAAAGTTATCATATTTGTTTTAATTTTACTTAACCTAAAATTTAGCTTTATTTACTTTAAGGGTAAAGTTCACAAATGGTAACTAAATTTTGACATAATACACTTTTCCTCCTAAACTTTACATGTTTTTCAACTTGTCCTCTGAAGTTCATTTTAACCACTTTTGCCCCCTAATGTCGTTTTTAACGTTACCCATATTTCCTCCTACTGTTAAAAAATTATCTTAACCAATCAGAACATGCCACATAATTTTTTATTTATTTTTAAATTTTAAAATAAAATAAATATATTAAAATATTCAAAACACGCCTCATCTTCATCCCATTTTCTTCCCCAATGTTCTTTAAACTCTCTAGTTTATCCAAATCTCAGGTAGAACTCATTACTTGTAGTTCCATTTTCCTGACAAACAAACAAGGTAGAACTGATTACTAGTAGTTCATATATATATATATGAACAATAACGAGAGGAACACAAGCCTTGAAGCTTTCAGGGTCAGTTCTGCCGTTGAGACCCAGATTTTGCAAATACTCGGAGCTTCCATTTTCTTCTAAAATCTTCTTTAAAGTCTGATTTTGAACATTCTCGGCATCTTTGGTCATCGATTCGAACTCTTCTACCACTTTTTCAGTGTCCAAAATTTCTATCTTTTCTAACATAGTTAGTGAATGTCTGAATCTATACCAAAAAACAAAGAAAAAAGGAAAACGACACGAAATGATGACTACTTTTTACCTGTTATTTATGGGGAAATAGCTGATATGAAAGCATAGAAAAATCAAAATGCAAACTCTCTCTCTCCCTCTTGTTCCAAACAGAAGCAAAATTGGTTTATCTTTGGTATTAATAAATGCAAGAAAAGGGAACTGCTAACAAAATGAAATTAAATGCAATAATGTAAACTCTTTTATCACTTTAGAGGCTCTAGCGTTAGGATTTGGAGGTTTAATGAGGGGAGAAAAGTGGGAAGCTGGTTTAGAGGTAAAGCTTGGAGAATTAAAGTTTCGTGGAGAAAGGAGTATTGAAGGTCGAAGGAGGAGGGTTTGGCTGAAAAACATGTTTGGGAGAAAGAAATTCCTTTTTTTCTCGATAATCAAACGGAAATGGGTGAGAATTATTCAAGGTTTAGGAAGGAAAATATGTGAGAATCAATCAAACAAAATGATTTGTTTTGGGCATTTGCAGCCATGGAAAACTACACTGAATTTATACCAGATCTTTATTTTTAGTGTGGTTAAAGCATATGAGTTCAGGGGAAATGGGAGGTTGGGGAAGATGAAGATGAGTATATTTTAAGTATTTTAGGAATATAATTAAATTAATAAATATTTTTAAAATAATTATTTTATTTTAAAATTTAAAAATAAAAAATGATGCGGCATGTTTTGATTAGTTAACACATATTTTTTAACGGTGTTAGTTTTTTGGAGTGAAATGGGTAACGGTGAAAAAGGTAAAAGTGGGCAAAATGTAGTTTAGAGGGGCAAGTTGAGAAAACATGTAAAGTTTAGGGAGAAAAGTGTATTAAGCTTTAATTTTATTATTAAAGTCAATATTATTAATATAATAATATTTTGTTCACTTTAGTCCCTAAAATATTTATTTAATTCAAAATTGACTAATATTTGTTTCTAATTTTATCTAATTGTTGGTACCTACAAATACTAATCGCCACGTGTCAGGATCAGACGACCCGCGACCAATGAACAAGACTGCGAACAGTATAACACAAAAGACATCCATCGATCAATGAAGCAATGCATAAGATCATTGCGAACCACAACGCGTAAGGTCACTCGTGAATCGTACAACACCCTTCGCAACCTGCGGCGAACTAGCAAGACTACAAGCAACATCGCATCCAACGATTACGTGACTGCGCACGTGATCACTACGGATGACAGAGCAAACCTGAGACGTGATGATACACATGATCCACACCGATACCGAGTCACGGAAACTCACTAAAACACATGTCCTCCTTGATTGACACGTGTCTCACTTCATCTAACCCTTTTATAAGGGGACATGCAGCCCCAAATAGAGAGTAGACCCCCATCATACAAATAAGCTCTCATGACCAGAACCCGAACTCTCAAAAACTCCATGAGAACTCTCCCTTCCAGGCCCCCACTACCCCAAGAGAAACAAGAGCCACACACCAGCTCCGACCCAGAACAACCATCTCGGCCACCATCGAACCATCACCTCCGGTCCCTAATCATTTTTACCATCAACAATTAGTGTGGTGAGCGTGAACCCTTCAGGTTTCGGTTTGATCCTCGGAGGATGACGAAGAGTGACCCTCGACAAGGGAGCTTATGGAGGAATGGACAGAGATATGAAAAAAGGAGGAAGAAGCCGAAAGTATCCGACCGACCAACATACATATTAAATTGGGTGTCACTGGCCGGTCAAGAGAGGCAACTGAGACAACCAGAGGAATGGCGTATGCATGTAATAAAAAGATCCACCAGTATATAGAGGTTCATATAAGAGATGTAAAGCCAAGAGTGCCGCAAGAAACATGGCGGGAAGCAGGAACATAAGAGGCATAAAGTCCGGATGAGGGATGTAAGGAGCCCTCATAGTCCTTCCGCTGGAAGAAAGAAAGTGATCCTTGCTGATGAAATTTGAAGTTGTAAAGTTTTGAATTTCATCTGCTGCTCCTGTAACCTCTCTGATAGCTTGAGGATCGATCAAGGTTGGCGCCCAAATCAAAGCTACAGACCATTTAACAGCTAAGCACGATAGTGAGGACACAAGAGAGCGGAAACTTGTCACAAAGCAGAGACACACCAAACATGTGAAGGTATTACCTAACTTATATTGTTCAAGATGCACTTTGTTTTCATTTTTTGTCATTTTGGATATTATATGGCACACTATATGTGACTATTTTGATTAATGAAAATATCTCTTCTACTAATATTTTTATTCAGTCCCCAATTCTCCTCAAATATGAAAGGCTCGTTAGCCACTCCTGAAATAATCATCGCTTCCGAAGCAAGCGAGCTAAAAATAAACAAAGGGTCGCCTGAGCGTCTTCTGCTTTTAAGAAGCGTGCATAGAGGAATCAGCTCAAAAATTGCCTCTTTCAAAGCAAGAGAGCTAAAAATAAACAAAGGTTCGACTGAGCGTCCACCGCTTTTAATAAGCGTGCATAGATAAATAAACTCAATGATCGCCGCTTTTGAAGCAAACGAGCTAAAAATAAACAAAGGGTCGTCTGAGCGTCCGCCACTTTTAAGAAGCGTGCATAGAGGAATCAGCTTAACGATCACCGCTTCCGAAGCAAGCTAGCTAAAATAAAACAAAGGGTCGTTTGAGCGTCCGCCGCTTTTAAGAACCGTGCATAAAGGAATCAACTCAACGATCGTCGCTTCCGAAGCAAGCAAGCTAAAAATAAACAAAGGTTCCTCTGAGCGTCTGCCGCTTTTAAGAAGTGTGCATAGAGGAATCACCTCAACGATCATCGCTTCTGAAGCAAACAAAATAACAATAAACAAAGGGTCATCTAGCATCCGTCGCTTTTAAGAAGCGTGCATAAAGGAATCAGCTCAATGATCGCCGCTTTCGAAGCAAGCGAGCTAAAAAGAAAAAAAAGGGTCGTCTAAGCATTCGCCGCTTTTCAGAAGCGTGCTTAGAGAAATCACCTCAACGATTTCCGCTTCCGAAGCAAGCGAGCTAAAAAAACAAAGGGTCGTCAGAGCGTCCCTCGCTTTCAAGAAGTGTGCATAAAAGAATCAACTTAACGATCGATGCTTTCGAAGCAAGCGAGCTAAACATAAACTAAGGGATTTCTAAGTGTTTGCCGCTTTTAAGAAGCGCGCATAGAGGAATCAACTCAACGATCACCGCTTCCGATGTAAGCGAGCTAAAAATAAACAAAGGGTCGTCTGAGCGTCCGCCGCTTTTAAGAAGCGTGCATAGAGGAATCACCTCAACGATCACCGCTTCTAAAGCAAGCAGGCTAAAAATAAACAAAAGGTCGTTTGAGCGTCCGCCTCTTTTAAGAAGTATGCATAGAGGAACCAACTCAACAATATCTGCTTTCGAAGTAAGATAGGTGAGCAGAACATAAAATAGTAGCGCATGAGTTGAAAACAAAGTGAGCCTTAAATGAATAGATATTCGCCATCACCAAAGTGAACCTTAAACGAATAAATTAGTTCAAGTGCAAAATGTTTCTCGTAGATACTTCTTTTCGTTGAGCGATAGAAAATCAATGCAATGAGCCAGCTTGTTCTCAATTTAAGTAGAACGCCTTCAGGCTCCAGACATCCATTTTCAAAGTTTCATCTTAATACACTTATGGAACAACCCTCTACTCCCAATTAAGTACCTACAATACCTAAAAATAGATATCTGCCTACCTGTCAAGGTTACACTCGTTGTAAATTCAAAGAAATTATTTAGTACCCACCGCTTCTAATAAAGAGAACAATAAAGTATACGAGCACGAGTCAACATAGAAATCGAAAATCAACTCACCTAGGAGGCAAGAATCCATCTAACTTCAGGCAGTAACGCAATATATAATCCACCATGAGAAAGTGATGTTGTTCCATGGGAAACAACATAAAGCGAACCCCCCCAGCGAACTAATTACAGTAGAGGCAAAGGTTTTCCACCCGCTTATTTGGAAAATTGCAAGCATTAAAGGTTTATATTTATCACAATTTGAAAAAAGAATAAGTACAATATGAGATCTAGATACAAACATAATTCAAAAAAAAATGTGCGACCCCATAAAAAAGACCATTTATATAATCTACTCTAAAATGACAATCATATTCCCAAGTACAGATACGTGAATAGGAGCATCGTAATCAAGAATTATCCCCACCAAAAATACATATAAGGGAAATAGGGGCATCCTTAAAATTCTTTCTAAGCGAATTTGGCTCAGAGAGAATCATGACTCAGCAGCAACTTCCACTAATTGAGATAAAAGTGGGATTCCTAATATAGCAGGCAAAGAACATAAAGATGATGAGCATCTCCTCCAATTCCACTTTAACTCTGCCTTAACAAGTCATTTGGTCTAAACTGTTTAACGTCACAAAAGAGAGCAACGTTTCTCAAATACTCTGTTTGTTGGTGTACATCCCTACAAAGGGCTAATAACCTTCCGAATACCACTATCTACATGCCACCGTTATGAATAAAACAAATACCAAACAACCCTACCCCAAATCTATAATGCACAACTTCTGCATGTCGCCAATCACTACAAACATGATTGCTTCCTCTTTTCTCATAACTGGACAAAAAAGTTGTACAAAAGGACTACAAAAGAAAAAGTAAAACACTTCTAAAGATTGACTTACTAAAATATATGCCTAGGGGAGTCCTATTCATAGCAAAAGATAAGAATACCAAACCTTGACGTTTCAAATTTAAACATGGAAAACTGTCAAGATCCGCGATTCCAAACCCTGAAATCTCGAGCAAGTAACCAAAATCACGCAACCTCCAAATTTCTAACCAATAAACGCATGGGTAGGCGCACGCACCTATCACCACCAATAAACAACTTCCTTCTCCATCTCAGCCTGCTCTGAATTGTCTGAATCAACACAAAAAACCAATGGACATTAAGCATGGAAAGCTAATTTAACAAGGAATAAACAAATAAACATTGCATGGTATCCCACTTTTCACAGAGATAAACATCTATCTTATCTCACCCAACTATCCACAACCATGATCACCTCAACCAATATCAAAGCTCTTCATATATACCAAAATCCAAAAGAACGCAAGAATAGAAAGATCCTTATTTATAATAGTTCAGAGTCATTATTATTAAACATAATATTATGGGGATGCTAATAGTAACACCTAGATCTCCCAAACAGCATGAACCAGGTTGATGGGTGAGCAGAGCCAGCAATAGAAAAACTTCATAACAAAATAGGGGACTAGTAATTTCGGACAAGCCATATTGGACCATGATGAGCTGCGAACGAATTGAAGGCACAAATAGTTATACATCCCTATTGTAATCTCCCAAAATATTGCATCATCCTCAAGCTAAGGCACGACACAAGGTCGCCATTAAGAGATACGCGATTCACATGAAAAAGCACTCGCATACAATACCCCAAGAAAGTAATAACAATAGCAAATACAAAAGGGGAGCACAAGTGTCGCACATTATCATACAAAATAAACGAACAGTCTAACCGTTAAAATTAATATAATACACGAATAATTTAGTGAAACCAAATGATCATACAACCAAACAATGGGAGAACTATTTATAGATTCTCTTGGGGAAAACGTAGTCTAGAGAAGGTCGGGGTTGGCACTAAGTCCCACTCTTGAGATAAAAGAAAGTTCTCTAAGGAAGTGGATATGAGATAGAAAGAGACAAGCGCATGTTCTCTTTATTTTTTAAAAGCCAACAAATTCCCCAGTAGCTGACAGATAATCGGCGGCAATAAACAAACCATAGTATTTGGAAAATCTTGAGAGAAAGGTTTTCCATGTACTCCGCATGTCGATCTTCATCTCTACAAACAGCCACTCGAAGCCTTCCGAATCCTATTGATTGTCGATACAAATAACACAAACGTTGAATGGCCCCGACCGTATCATACCATTCAAACACAATAAATATGTTTTTCCTCTCTCCATCCTCTCAAGATCGCACAACCAAAGTTATACACCAGGAAAACCACAAAAAAGAGAGTAAACCACTCGCAAAACAACTAGTGAAAACACAACCTTAAGGGAGTCCTGCTTATAGCAAAGAATAAAAATGCAAAGCTTTGACCTTCAAAATTCTTATATGAATGGCTACTGGATGAATATTCAATTCCCAGATTTGTAAATCTTGAAAACATCCTAAAATACGCAACCCCAAACTTCCGATCAATAAATGTACAAATAGTCCCATACGTCTGCCAAAGCCAATCAAAACTTTCTGATTCCATCATGATCTCGGATTGTCTAAATCACCATAAAGCTAACACGCATCAAATATACCACACGAATATCAACGAGCATAATTTTAGCTAGAAAACAAGACAAACGAAATAACAAGGCTTAATAAAATAAAATTATGATAAATGGTCAATACAACCAAAGACTACAAAAAACGATAGCAGCCAAGCACAACAACAACCAAAAAACCCATACAAAAGAGGGAACAAGCCCCACATGACCATCGCAAGCCAAACAGTGGAATCGTTTCCACAAATACATTCCCGCAAGAAAGGCAAAACCCCTTTTCAACATCAAATAACTACCGAAATACGAAGCTAAAATTCATGAAGTACAAAGGAAACCACAACATTAACAATTTTTGCCTATATAATTGATGTCATGACTAGAGAAATCAAAATCTCCCTTATCCAGATCCAAGGAATATTAAAATAATTATGTTATTCACACAAAGTTTTATCCTTTGACTACAACAATTTCACTCTCTTTATATTTAGTAAGACCTATTGACTTCGCATACCATCATCTGTAAATAAGTGATCTTACCATAAGTCTGTCACAATCTTGAAATCATGCAATAGTGGAAATAGCAACCTTGACCGATATCCTAAGCAGGGGGCATGACCCCCCAATTCGCAATATGCTACATCATACGCACGACTCTTGAAAGAAGCAAAATCCCCTTTACCTAAAATTAAAAGCCCTTTAATAATAAACAAACGCACGGTCCGCTTCAAGAAGGTGACGTCATTTCATAAGGAACAAAGCAAAACAAACTCTCGTAAGAAGCTAACTATTTGCACATAACAAGGGCAACGTGCGAACCAAAACAACACAGACATCCAGCGGCTCCCAAATGTATGGCTCATAAATATGCTGTTATATTATTTTGGATGTCAATACGTAGAAAATACGCATTAATACAATAGCCATTCAAACCACCTCGCCCATGGGGAAAATAGATACACGAACACACACATACCAAAAAAACCCACAAAAAATAGTAGCAACATTTTCAAATCAAGTAAAAAACACTAATCGTCACTAGCACACGATTCAAAAGGGAACAAAAACCTACAAATCTCTTATTAATAAGGGGCAAGAATCCACCCTAAGAAAATCAACATGCTACAAACACACGAAAATTCTGGACATATAAAAGTCCGCGATCTAGATCCCTACTTTAATCTTAACTATCAAGGTATCTTTGATATTAGACCAATGCACCCAGTTTCACAAGTAGAGTTTTATTTCCCCAAACTTTTAGCTTGGGTTGTACTTATGGCAACTAGTTTCTTATCTTTTCATTGCACGAGGCTGCGTTTTGATCCATGATCTTGGTAGTGCCATCCATAAACATGCCCATCTTGTCGATCGCAAGACTTACGATGAACATAGTTTGTCCAGCGCTGCTTGATAAATTTGGCCTCTTAATGCGGTTAGCGGAGCACTTAAAGATGTGATGAGTGATTTAAATAGTTATTGTTTTGTTATTAATTACAACTCGTTTTTCGGTTTATGTTGTTGAGTTGGGCATTTTTTTCTTCTTATTTTCTGTACAGGACATTGGATTCCAGACATTGTGTTAAGAAGGGGCGAAATTCTGCTAGTTTTAATTTTCTGAAGTCAAGGCCGGACTACTGGGCATGAATCTGGGCATGAAAGGCTTACTGGACTCCACTTCAACAATTTTAAAAGATGACGTCAGCAATGATGATAGCTTATCAGCTGCATTTTTATAGCATATCATCCGAATTTAAAATTTAAACTTTGGATTATTTTTGTATTTAATTTAAACATTTTAAGAATTTATCTTTTATCACTTCTAGGTTATTTTAGGTTTTTAGAATCCTATAAATATCCCCTTTAGAGTGAGCTAGAAACATCATCCTTCATTCTTAGTTTTTGTTTTAGCTTTTAAAGTTTACTCAAAGTTTCTTTTTCTTTACTTGGTTGTTTTTACATTTTTATTTAAAAATGCTAAGTATGATGTCTTCCATAATCATGCTTAGCTAAATTCTTCGATTAGACAAAGGATAAAAGCAAAGCTTCGATTCACCTTGTGAGAATAAAAAGAACACTTAACAACATCGTTTTACATTCTCAATTTTCTAAAAACCTAGATCGGCAATTGACCTTTCTATTAAAATCTTTTCGCTTTCACTTCAAAAAGCTAGCGTTGACTTGATTGTTGTTAAGATTTACAGTTGGGAGGAAGGATCAACTATAGTCGTGGTTTCAACTTCCTATGAACACACTTAACGACGGATTCGCTAAGGGAAATTGAGATCAGATTTGATTCTCATTGAGACAACATAGTCTGAGTTGGGTTTTTCAAAACTTTAAAAATTGTTTTATTCTAGAGACGATAGTCGTGGTTAGTCTAACTAGAAAACTGGAATCTAAAAATTTATTTTATATTATCAATTTATCGGAGAGAAAAACAAGTTACAAGGGTTGGGCCTTGTAGAATGCAACCGGCATATATCCGGAGTGAAAATTCATTTTCAATGATCATTTTGAATTGAAGCGGAGCAAAATCTTGAGGCTAATTAATTTAATCGGTTTATTTTTACTTCATTTATTCTCGCAGTCATTTTACACTTATTCTCCAGTTTTCTCGATCAACCCCCATTCACTAAATTACCTTGCAACAGTCAGAATCAGAACAACCGTGTATCAGAAACTCCTTAGTCCCTGTAGACCGACACCTTCCTCTCTATACTACATCTTTATTTTTTTATTTAATTTTAGATCAAGGCAAATTATTTGACAAAAAACAACGTTTGTCAAATTGGCGTTGTTGCCGGGGACTTCGGCAAAGTAACTAATACCATTTGTTTTAATTTATGACGAGAAGGAATCCAGACAAACTAGCAGATTATGTACCGGAGATCGAAGCATTATTCCGAAGACTACACACACAAACACTTTGAGAAAAAAGACAACAACAACAAGAATGAAGACATCGAAAAAATGATTCTAATAATACCTAGAAACATCCTCTGAAGCTGAAACACACTTCGAATGCACCAACGACAAACAAATTCCACTGGAGGACTACGACCAAACCATTCGCCAACTTGTCACGGCGCCAGACGATCAATAGTCGTTGTGCATTACATTCTCGAATGGAGAAACACCATTCGCACTCAAGACATGCTTAATACATCTTCTACCAACTTATCATGGCTTGCCCAGTGAATATCCTCATAAACACCTCAAAGAATTCCATATGGTTTGTTTGAGTACAAAACCACAGGGAGTGTCTGAAGACCAAATAAAATTTCGCGCTTTTCCTTTTTCTTTAATTGATATTGCCAAAGATTGCTTATTTGACTTGCCTTCCAACTTGGACTGACATGGCTCAGCTATTTCTTGACAGGTTCTTCCCTGTGGCCAAGGCAAGCGAACAAAGGCGGAGCATCTTGAGTATCCGAAAAAAGGATATCGAGTCGTTATACGACTATTGGGAGCGATTCAAGAAGTTGTACATAAATTGCCCACAACACAGGCTATCGGAACAAACACTTCTATATTTTTACGAAGACCTATCTCCGATGGAAATGAAGATGATCGATGCAGCAAGTGGAGGGGCACTTGTGAACATGACCTCAGCAGCGGCAAGAACTCTAATCTCTACGATGCTCGCTGACTCCTAGAAATTTATCCCTTCAAGTGAACCCTCTTGACGAGTTCACAAGGTAAGTACAATTTCCCTAGAGAATGAAATTGACAAACTAGCTGCCATAGTTCAATCCCTTGTTGCAGACAAAAGAAGCGCAGCTAGACTTTGTGGGATATGCATGAGTCCAGAACATCCAACATGTAACACCCCTCGCCCGGGAATGCGAGCGAGGAGCGTTACATTTGCAGCATATTATTATTCGGATTCATATTATACATATTCATGACATACATAAGCAATTCCAATTATCATAACATACTTGGCATACAAGTTTCTTTATGAAACACACTTTAGATTTATATTACATATACATGCGGAAGCTTACTCTAACCTTCAACCAAAAATGTAAACATACATATATGTGGGCTAAAAAAAAACTTAACTATTACATACAAGCAATCATGTTACAACCATAACAATTACATACATGTACTAACACAACAAGATAATCATTTAATCATGCTTACACATTCAACAACCATTACATAATCATGTTACCAAACCAATTTCTTAATCTACCCTATTCGAATCATACATATAAACAAGGCTCATTCCATAGGTACATTCGAACTAAGCATAGCAATACATTTTAATCTTCATTTTATATCATACATCTAGGTGCATATTACAATCCTATAGTTCATGTCTCATTAACACAATCAATTTTCCAAGATCACATAATCATACAAGCACACTTTAATCATATTCGGTCTCAATAGGAACATTCAAGGTTCGACTAAATTATTATACAACTCTAGTTCAATCATATGATCATTTGGTCATATAAGCAAATCATACAAGCATACTTTAAATTCCATAGCAACCATCATTCCTATATATATATACCATGGTCCTTTAGTACTTAATTACACAACCGAAGCATTAAGCATGTTAAAATACATATTACATAATCAAGTTTTTAAACACAACATTTACAAGTCAAGCACCCAAAATACATGTATCATATGCATGTGACACTTATATACATCTATGCCACCAACTATAATAACCAAAAGAGTCATACTTGTGCTTGGACTTCAAGGTCAACTCTCTAGGACAATCGACTAGCTTTCGGGACTAGTACCTGAAATTTTTGGAAGAAGGGAACAGAAGAGTGATAAGTACAAGGTATGTACTTAGTGAGGCAGCCCTAAACTTTACTAATTTCTATCTTTTAGAGCATTATTCAATCTTTAAGGTTACCTAACTAGGCTTTAATCAAAGTTCATCTAGCTAGTCCATCATACATAAGTAGACTTAGCTAATCTTGTAACCATTTCAAGTAACCATTGATGCAACATAAACAACATACTTTTATGTTCATTCATACATCAAGTATCAATCAAAACATTATCATATACAACAACAAGCATCATTTAAAAGCATTAGCATATACAAGGCAAGTAGGCATATCAATTTCATTTCATTGGTACTTATCATTTAGGTACTTATCTTTCAAGTCATGTAACTTTTAAATATGTTGCCTTGGATGATTAATGAACAAGGTAATCGAGTCTACGTGTGACATATGACTTTGGATACCCAAAGGTATCAATGCTTTGTAACTAACTTGTAACATGTAATCAGAGGATGCCATAGCATCAAGCTGACTTACCACCTTAAGGATATTGGTGACTAACCACCATCCTTTAACAATAATCAGAGGAGCTCAATGACTCTAAGGCATGCCCTTCTACCTAAAGACACTAATCAAACCAAGGTCTTATCTTAACTTATATGTTTAACAAAACCAATTTCTTGTTATTCAACAATTCACCAAACATGTAACAATATCGATCTTTATTTCAGAGCAATCATTCAATTCATGATAACATGAAAAATCAGAAATCACATATTATCATTTTCATCATGTAAACATCAAAATACAGTAGCTAAACTCATCATATAAGTTCATGTCATATGGTTTATTCAATCATCAACCCAATGTAACATATCTAGGCCAAAGTAAGCTTATCTAACTAGCGTAGTCAACATATCATAAGTCTTTCCTTTAATCATTCTTCCTTAGCATTTTAATTTTTACCAACCATTATTAGGTTCATTTCATGCTTCCTTCATGTGATCTAATAATAAAAAATAACAAGGTTAGGATACTAATCCTAACACTTTAAACAAAACTACACTCACAATACTCCAAGCTAGTTTGTCTCCTTAATGATGATGCCTCTCCCTTTCTTCTTGGTTTGATCACCCCTTGATTCCTCTAATATCTCTTAACCAATATGCTCTTGAATTATATTACAACATATATAACATCCATTAGTATCAACCTTACCACAAAAATCCAACCAAATCAAGCAAACAACAATAAACACACAAGCTGTCCTTAACATGGCAGTTTTGAGCATTGTCTACTAATATGTCCATAACTTTTTATTCCCTAATCCAAATAAGGAATATCATACTATTCTGGAAAGCTTATAAACACACCTTTAAAACCATGTATGGTTCATATTTTTAGCATTTCCCAGTTAATACAGTTTTACATTTGAAAACAGGACAATTTCAGGGCCTAATCTGTCCAAGCTTAACTTAGTGACTTTAGTGCCTTTAAATCCTATATTTCACAATTCATTTGATTCTAAGCTATTAACCACATTAACCTACATGTATTAACATAAAAATAAAGTTCTAACATCTTTAAAAACAGAGCATTCAAGTCCTCAATTTATCAATTTCCACAAAACAGTCCCCTTTAATCCTTTAATAATCCTACATGTGATCTAAATGCATTTAACCTACCAATTGAGACTTAATTCAAGCTTGACCATTTAATTTTTATTCATTCCATGACTCCCCTGTTTCAAGCATAAATTTTCAGAATTTATTAACACCATTTTGACCCCTAAACATTTCGAATTTCACAATTTAGTCCAGCAGATTCCAAATTCATTCAGTTTCAGTCCAGTCAACTTCTAACAACAATTCAGAGACCTATAATTAACATTTTTGAGCAACTCATACCTCTATTCCATGTAAAATGTTGTCCTCTACAACTTTGTATAAGAACACTTTTTCCAGAAATGACTCTAACATGCTCAATTTTCCAGATTTCTACAGGGTATCATACAAGTACGAATCTGGGCAGATTCATACCTAAGTTCATGTTCATGCTTTAATTTCCAGAAATTATTCAAGTCTAACATGAACCCAGCATTGATAACTTATAATAAAACATTTATAACATATATTTTTTTTAGTGGTTCAAACCCAGAATCATCAAATACAAAAATAAAAACACCATAGGAATCGGGTAACATATGATGTACTTACTTGATATCTGCCTACATGCATGATCCTAGGTGATCTTTTAGCTCAATTTCCAGCAAAATAAAGATGTCCTTAAGCCTAAGAATTCCAGATTTCTATTTCTCCTTTCCTCTCTTTGGTTCGGCAGGTTTGCATGAGAAAGATGATGATGGAAGTAAGTGGTTTACACATGTTAACTTTCTTTCCTTAGTGGGCTGATTATCTCTTGTATAAAGGACACATGGATTAGTTTATGTCCATGAAATTCTATTATAATTCCACTTAATATCCCACTAACATTATAATATTTAACTACTTAATTATTAGTTTATCATATTTTACTTATAGATATACTTATATGTACATTTAAATACAACCCACCGAATCATACATATATATATGTATACTATTTTACGTTTCATATTATCTAACTTATATATATTAGTTACAAATTAATCTTCATTTCTTTAATTTTACATATGAACTTACATGTAGTGTTTAACCCATTTATATCTTAATAGAACATAGCTTATGTGGTTTCATTGTAATCTTAACTAAATTGTAAATTGTTTACGCTATCCTTGTCGTTTTCTATAATTCTAACTAGGGTGGTTTTTAGGGTGTTACACAACAAATTGTTTTCTGATGTTACAGGAGGAGAATGTTGCGCTAGTAAATGCCATGGGTAATTTTCTCGGACCTCCTTAGAGACCATACAATCCTAATGCTAACACATACAACCCGGGATGGAAGGATCATCAGAATTTCAATTATGCACAATACTAGAGACCAAATCAAGCTTATCAACCAGCTTCACCTCAGCAATATCAACCGCAAAAACCATCGTTGGAGTAGATTTTTGAAAGGTTGGCGCTATCCCAAGAAAAATTTCAACTAAAGACCGAAGCCCACTTTCAAGAAATTGACAAACAAATGAGTCAACTAACTTTAGCGGTGAGTCGTTTAGAATCCAGATGGAAGCTGCTGTCGCAAACAGAGGCGAACCCACGAGAAAATGTTAGTGCAATCACCCTTCGAAGTGGCATTGTTGTCACAACGCTATTCCCTAAAGATAATGCCGCAGAGCCTCGGAAGAAAGATGAATTAGAGTTCCAGAAAAGAAAAGTAGATGTTGACGCAAAAACCCAGAAGAAGAAGAAAGTCGAGTCACAAACTCTTCCTACACCACCTACTTTTCCGTCGAGATTAGTTAAATTAGATAAGCAAGACGAGGAACAAGAAATTCTCGATATGTTCCAAAAAGTAGAGGTAAACATACTTCTCCTCGATGTGATTAAAAAAGTTCCACGTTATGCCAGATTCTTGAAGGACCTTTGCACAAACAAAAGAAGGCTTACCGGTAATGAGAATGTAAACTTAGGTGAAAACATATCAGCTATTTTCCAACGTAGACTTCCACCTATGCTAAAAGACCAAGGTATGTTTGCTATCCCTTGTAAATTTGGTAAAGTAAGAATTAAACGTGCTATGTGTGATTTAGGCGCTTCTATAAATGTTATGTCGTTTTTCGTTTACAATTCACCTAGTGCAGAGCCTTTGAAGGAAACAAGAGTGACAATCCAGCTCGCTGATAGATCCATCATTTACCCCGAATGACACCTTGAGAACGTACTGGTTAAGGTAAATGCTTTAATTTTTCCTATAGATTTCTATGTCATCGACATGGAAAATGACAGAACCAATTCTTCCTCTGATATCCTTCTTGGTCGCCCATTTCTGAGAACATCACATACTAAAATTGACGTTAGGAGTGACATTCTTACCATGGAATTTGACGGTGAGGTTGTTAAGTTTGACGTTTATAAAGCAATGCGATATCCTGATAATGTCGCTAGTATTAATTTTATTGATGTTATTGAACCTGCCGTTGGAGAGTTTTTTGAGCCTAACTTAGTTGATGATTTGTGCAGGGAACTGGAGGACTTTGAAGAGGAAATCAAGGAGTTTGAGAAAAAAATTCAATTGATTCTAATTTAAGCCTTACTCCTTTACAAACTAAATTGTTACCTTTCATTTTGTAGACACCAAAATTAGAGTTAAAATCACCGTTGGAACATGTGAACAAGCTGAAAAAAATCTAAAGAAAAATCTATAAGAAAGTTCGAAGCTACAAGGATAAAATGAAGGAATTTTATGATCGTAGAATTTCTCGTAAGAAATTTCTTCGATGGAAAAGCGTATGAAGTGGAGGAAGCATCTCTCTCGGAACTTGTAGTTTGAATCAGCTCGTCGAGCTAACGACGTTAAATAAAGCGCTTTAATGGAAGGCAACCCATTTTATTTTATTTTTAATTTCTATTCGTTTTCAATTTTATTTTATTTATTTTTGTCTTAGATTTATTTTATTTGAATTTTTAGGTACCCAAGTATTTTTTAATCGAACACTGATAGTGACCATCACGGTATTTTTGGTCGAGTTACACAACCCCTAGAAACGTCACACACATGGATCAAAGAAGAAAATAAGAATTTTTTCCACGATGCATTTTTGCAAAACCCCGTCATTCTTTGATACAACATACCTGAACCCAAGAATCATCTGCCACTCGGTCATATCCCTTTATCCTTATTTCCAACCAATTCTTTTCCCTTTTAAAATTTTAAACAACCCAAGTGAACCCTACAACCTTTTGACCAAACCTTTAAAATAATTTCCTTTCTTCTACCCGGTTCATTCGGGTACCTTATTGCTCGGCCCGTGTCCCGGAAAGGGATTTAAATTTAGTTTTGGAGTAAAAATATTAAGAAACTTAAAATATAAATATAATTTGAAATATAAATAAATATATATATATTGTCGGGTCGGGTCAGGTACCCGATAAGGGAAAACTCCCGGCCCGGTCGAGTAATTTTTTTAAGAAATTACTCGTCATTTTAGGTTCGGGTCGTCAGGTCGGGTCAACCGGATCGGGTATTTTTAAACACCCCTCCTAACACCATTTCAACATCCTATACCCCTATCATTATCATTATCTTTATCCCATTTTTATTTCAAATTTTAAAATCACATGAACCCTACACCAATTGAAAAATCATGTCCCCTTTTCCCAAACAAACCATTTTATATTTTTAACCTTCCCCACGTGTTTCAAAAAAACAAACAAACCTAAACCCTTTTGTTTTGTTTTCTCACCAGCCGCACAAATCCTTTTCCCCTAAACCACACGTCGGCCGAGTTCAAGCTGCCATCGCACCCTCCGTTCTACGCATCAACCGCAACTAGCTGACAGTCGTCGCGATGGTCCACACAAGAGGACAAGTTCCTAGCCACAATATGGTGCTCTTGAACTGGAGGCGAAATCGATCAGTGGATGTTAGATGTTCTCTAAATAGGAGCGCAAGTGCACACTTTTATCATGTTATAGTATAAAAGATATCGTCTCCCACATGGATTGAACAACTTATTCGAATTGCAATTCATGCACAGAAAATAAATGCAAAAGTAATTTTAGTTTATAAAAGAATAAAAAGTAAATAAAACACAAGTAATTGATAGTAGAGATCAGAGTGATAGAATGGGTTAGGTTATGTTGCTTAGTAGTGTGAAATTGTGTTAAATAGGTAAAGTTGCTTTGCGCTGCCAGACTTTGCTGCCTCGGCGGAGGATGGCAGATTGGCTGATTCGACGCTTTCGCTGCCTCGACAGTGGAACGAACGATTGGCTCGGCGGCAAACTCAGCAGACCTTCAAGGCTCGGCAGAACGCTTCGATATTGATCCCGCTTATGTCTAAGTTAGAATACTGTTGTTGCCCACTGTAGATGATACCCGTCACGACGTGAATCTTGCAAAGAAACCAACCTTGGTTCGTCCTCTTTTAACCGCCTTAAACTCGCACCTATGTCTAGGCCAAATTGATCAACACCTGATTTGGATGAGGATCGTACTTATCCCTTTCATGAGTTAGACTCTCTCGATACCAAACAAATAGATAGTTAACAACTAATCTTTCGAACTTAATTGAAAACTATGAAGAGCATGGAATAAGCAAACCTTGAGGTTTTATTGCAAAAACAAACTTAATTCCTAAACAACTGTACTCACACTAGTTTACAACATAACCCAAACCCAAGAGAGAATTTAGAACATAATGGCAGCAAGAAAACCCAAACTATGCCCAAAGGAAAACCTAAGATGTCTACTATTACAAAATATGTCAAGTATATATAGGCATTAGCTAGGCCAAGTCCTCCTTGGAGTAGAAGTCTTCAAAGTAACGTTTACTTTAAATGCAACCTTTAATTCTTACTTCTTTGAGTTGAATGTGGACTCCTTCTCGTTGCCTTGCACCGCAAGTTATCTTGATCTCCTTCTTCGGCGGCTTTGTCCACTGCTTGAGGCATCAGAAAATTGAGTGGATTGCTTTGTTAGAGTCAGGATTTTCTTCTCTACAGATCGCACTCTAATTTTCCAATTCCTCAGCTTGCTGCCCTGGGTGGCAGGTATGGCGGCGACAAGTTCTCGGCAACGACTTTCTCTATTTGGAACTGCTTCAGTACAACTCCCTGGTCTGCTGCCTTTGCATCTCATTCGCTGGTTTGTCCTTCTCCTAACAACTTCTAGCCCTGGAATGCAAACTGTAGAACTAATGTTTTTATATAATAATTGAAAAATGTTTTGGACTGATTTAAAAAGTATTTAAAATATTTCCAAAGTCCAAACAACTTGAAATTATGTTTAGGGAAGTTTTTAAAAGGGTTTTACATGTTTTTCAAAGCCAAACTTCACAAAACTGTCCAGGTGTTTCGAAACACCTTAGGGCGTTTCGAAACAGGGGATTACAGTAGCAAAAACGTTTCGAAACGGGCTTTCCATGGATAGGATTTTTGCCCAGCGTTTTGAAACGGGCTATGCCGTTTTGATACGCCTACGTGGCATTGACCACAACGGTCATAAACCCCAACGACTATTTTCCCAACTAATTTTTAAATGCAGGCGTTTCGATACGGGCCTATAGCGTTTCGATACGGGTTTCAAAACGGCAAGGGGGTGTTTCGATACGGATGCCCTAACAGACTACATCAGCTCTTTCTACTTAAAGGGTGTTTCAAAACGGGTTCAAGCGTTTCGAAACAGGGAGCTGCATAACTGCATTTATGGTGGGAATTAAAGTCCTCAACGGCTCCAATTTGATCCCAACGGCTAGTAACGGCTACAAACTCAATTGAGAGTATAAAAGGGACCTCCAAGCATCAAGAGAAGGCTAATGCTCATATTGTCAAACAACAAATGATCAAATATTGTCTTAGTGCTTAAATTGTCAATTCTTGTATAGACAAACACTAGTGAGCCTAACTTGTCAAATTTGCTCAAGTGTTTTAGGTTTTGGGTGAGTGCTTGTAGAACTAGTGTTTTGAGATAATAATTGAAAAATGTTTTGGACTAATTTGAAAAGAATTTAAAACTTGTTTTTAAGTCCAAACAACTTGAAATTATGTTTGAGGTATTTTAAGAGGTTTTTGGCAAGATTTTTCATGTTTTTAATAGCCAAACTTGTGTTATCAAAGTACCCGTATCGATACGGTTGTACCCGTACCGATACCTTTTTGCCTCATTTTGGTCACTGCCAAAACCCGTATCGAAACAGGCTTGGTCGTTTCGATACGGATCGGGATCGTTTCGATACGCCTGGTAAGCGTATCGTTCCCCTTTCAACCACCCCAACGGCTATTTCCCAACGACCTTTTAAAAGTGAACCCGTACCGATACGCCCATGCTGACAAGAGCCCAACGGCTAGTTTCTGATGAAGGTCGTACCAATACGGTTCTACGCGTATCGATACAGATAGTTGGAGAACAGCATTAATGAAGGGAAATAAAGTCCTTAACGGCTCCAAATCATCCCAACGGCTAGTAACGGCTACAAACTCAATTGGGAGTATAAAAGGGACCTCAAAGCATCTTGTAATGGTTAATGCTTCAATTGTTACAACATTATGATGTCAAAATCTGTCTAGAGCTTAAATTGTTTATTTCTTGCTTAGACAACACTTGTGAGCTTACATTGTTAAATTTGCTCAAGTGTTTAGGTTTTGGGTGAGTGCTTAGAATTGCAAACAAACACCTTTTAGAGGGATTTCTAGTTTGCTAAGTCTTTCTTTGTAAAGAGAGTGTTCCTTCAAGCTTTGGGTAGAAAGCTTTGAGGGTTGTAACGGTTTCCTCCTAATCCGAGAAAAGGGGACAAAATTCTTAGTGAATTTGCTGGAAATCCTTAGTGGGGAGCTAAGGTAGTGGATGTAGACCTTGGTTAGAAGGTTGAACCACTATAAATCCTTGTGTCAAATTGCCAAATTTTCACCTCCCACTAAAACACCCAATTATCCAACTTCTCCACACTTGGCGAGCAAGAACGGTTGATCGATTCGAGCCCCCAAAATCACAACAATTGGTATCAGAGCTTGACTCAATCGAGGGGATTCACATCCTAATGAGAAGATCCGGCAAGCTCGATCAACACTTCACCAACCGGCTCAATGGCACAATCAATCGACAAACCGCATTTCTTCGACGGAAATCATTATGCCCATTGGAAGACAAAGATGAAATTCTTCTTGAAATCAAAAGATTACAAGCTATGTGACATAGTTGAAGATGGTCCATTCGTGCCTCAAGGAAGCAAAGTGAAATGGAGTGCCGACGATCGCAAGAAGATGGAGCTTAATTGCAAAGCCTTGCACATGCTCTTTTGTGCATTTGGCCCAACCATCTATGAGAAGATGTCTTCTTGTGAGAGTGCCAAGGAAGTATGGGACAAGCTTGAAGTCACATACGAGGGAACCAATGAAGTCAAGGAGACCAAGATTGGGCTCCTAACCTTAGAGTATGAAAACTTCAAGATGGATCCGGAAGAGAACATCGAGAAGATGTTTGATAGGTTCTCCACTATCACCAATGGACTTAAAGGTTATGGAGAAGCCATCCCGGAAGAGAAGCTTGTCCGAAAGCTCATTTACTCCATTCCCGAGTCATGAGACTCAAAGAGGACCGCCATCATCGAAGCCAAGAATCTCAAAACCTTGAAGCTTGATGAACTCATGGGGTCTCTTCTCACTCATCAAATAATGAAGAAAAACAAAGAAGAGGAGAAGAAGAATGAAGAGATTAGAGCGATGGGGAAGAAGAAGATCATGGAGCTAGGCATCAATGCTAGTGCCATAGCTCTCAAATCCTCCACATGCCATCATGTAGATTCAAGTGAGGAGGAAAGTGAAGATGAAGAGATGACCTATCTCTTCAAGAAATTTGCCCGGTTCATGAAGAGCAAAATGGAAAAATCCAAGCATGAATAGATGAAGAATATGAAAGACTCCCACAAATCCAAAAAGAAGGGTTCATCTTCAAAACAAGCATATGTGGCCACATGGAGTGATGAAGACTTCACCGATGATGAAGTAGCCCACCTATGCTTGATGGCCCTCAATGAGGGAGAGGTAACTTCTAACTCATCTATTTCAAATTCTTATACATTTGATGAGTTACAAGATGCCTATGATGATTTGCTTTTGGAATTCAAGGCATCATTTTCCAAGAACAAAAAGTTGATTTCGAAAATAAAAATTGAAAATGATTTGCTTTCCAAAACAAATCTTGAACTTGAAGCAAAATTGAAAGATTTTGAACAAAAATGTCTTGATTTACAAAATTTGCTTCTTAAAGTTCAAAAAGAAAAAGATTTGATTTCCAATGAACTTGAAAAGAAAAATAATTTTCGAAAATCAAATTTTTATGTAAGACAATCTAGTGCCCCTAGATTTGTGAATGGAAAATGTTTTAGAAGTGTTTGGGTCCCAAAAGGGCTAACCACTTCAACTAAAAAGGATGAAATTGAAAAATGGATTCCTAAGGGGACTAAATTTTGTGCTACTAATGTCTATGGATCCAAAGCAATTTGGATACCAAAAATTACTTGATTGTCTTTTGCTAGGTGTGATGGAGAGTGATCAACAAGTCAAACTTTGAGGGGGAGCTCCATGCACACATAGGAAGAACACTTGAAGAAGGAAGGCTTCACATCCTCACTTGAATTCAAGTGTGGTAAAATCTAGTTGCTTTTGTTTTTGTTTGATTAATTTTCATTTAAGTCAACTAGATAATCATATATGTTGAACTAACTTTCTTATGATGCTTTGAGTAAGGGGAGCCATTTTAAAAACAAATTTGTATTTTGGTCAAATTTTACCTCTATTGTTATTTTGAACTTAATGTTTTAAATTCTTTTTGATATAACAAAAAGGGGAGAATAGTTTGAAAAATTCAATTTTCAAATTGAATAAGGGGGAGCTTTATATGATTTCATATCTTTAATCTCTTATTCACATTTTTAATGATAAAGGGGGAGAATCCCAAACAATTTTTCAAGTTAGTTTTATTATATCAAAAAGGGGGAGATTGTAGAACTAGTGTTTTGATATAATAATTGAAAATGTTTTGGACTAATTTGAAAACAATTTAAAACTTGTTTTTAAGTCCAAACAACTTGAAATTATGTTTGAGGTATTTTAAGAGGTTTTTGGCAAGATTTTTCATGTTTTTAATAGCCAAACTTGTGTTTTCAAAGTACCCGTATCGATACGGTTGTACCCGTACTGATACCTTTTTGCCTCAGTTTGGTCACTGCCAAAACCCGTATCGAAACAGGCTTGGCCGTTTCGATACGGATCGAGATCGTTTCGATACACCTGGGAAGCGTACCGATCCCCTTTCAACCACCCCAACGGCTATTTCCCAACGACCTTTTAAAAGTGAACCCGTACCAATACGCCCTCAAGCGTATCGATACGCCCATGCTGACAAGAGCCCAACGGCTAGTTTCTGATGAAGGCCGTATCGATACGGTTCCACGCGTATCGATACGGATAGCTGCATAACAACATTAATGAAGGGAAATAAAGTCCTTAATGGCTCCAAATCATCCCCAACGGCTAGTAACGACTACAAACTCAATTGGGAGTATAAAAGGGACCTCCAAGCATCTTGTAATGGTTAATGCTTCAATTGTTACAACATTATGATGTCAAAATTTGTCTAGAGTTTAAATTGTTTATTTCTTGCTTAGACAACACTTGTGAGCTTACATTGTTAAATTTGCTCAAGTGTTTAGGTTTTGGGTGAGTGCTTAGAATTGCAAACAAACACCTTTTAGAGGGATTTCTAGTTTGCTAAGTCTTTCTTTGTAAAGAGAGTGTTCCTTCAAGCTTTGGGTAGAAAGCTTTGAGGGTTGTAACGGTTTCCTCCTAATCTGAGAAAAGGGGACGAAATTCTTAGTGAATTTGTTGGAAATCCTTAGTGGGGAGCTAAGGTAGTGGATGTAGACCTTCGTTAGAAGGTTGAACCACTATAAATCCTTGTGTCAAATTGCCAAATTTTCACCTCCCACTAAAACACCCAATTATCCAACTTCTCCACACTTGGCGAGCAAGAACGGTTGATCGAATCGAGCCCCCAAAATCACAACAGTGCTTAATTGTGCAAACAAACACCTATTAGAGGGTCTTAAGTTTGGTTATATTGTCTCTTTGTAAAGAGGGTTTCAATCAAGGCTTTGGGTAGAAAGCTTGATTGGTTGTAAGGGTTTCCTCCTAAGCCTAGAAAAGGGGACTAATCAATAGTGGATTGATTGAGAAATCCTTAGTAGGGAGCTAAGGTAGTGGATGTAGACCTTGGTTAGAAAGTTGAACCACTATAATTCATTGTGTCATTTCCATTTTTAGCTTCCTTAACCCTTCCGCCCAAAAATCCACCTCTCCACCACTTGGTGAGCCTTATCGGTTGAACGAATCGAGCCCCTAAAAACTCAACAATTGGTATCAGAGCTTGGCTCAATCGAATGAGATTCACATCCTATTGAGAAGATCCGGCAAGCTCGATCACTTTTTCATCAACCGGCTCAATGGTACATTCAATCCACAAACCGCCTTTCTTTGACGGAACTCACTATGCCCATTGGAAGACAAAGATGAAGTTCTTCATCAAATCAAGAGATTACAAGCTATGGGATGTATTTGAAGATTGTCCATTCGTGCCTAAAAGAAGTAAAGCGGAGTGGAGTGCCGACGATCGCAAGAAGATGGAGCTAAATTGCAAAGCCTTGCACATTCTATTTTGTGCATTTGGTCCATCCATCTATGGGAAGATGTCTTCTTGTGAGAGTGCCAAGGAGGCATGGGACAAGCTTGAAGTCACATACGAGGGAACCAATGAAGTCAAGGAGACCAAGATTGGGCTCCTAACCTTAGAGTATGAGAACTTCAAAATGGATCCGGAAGAGAACATCGAGAAGATGTTTGATAAGTTCTCCACAATCACCAATGGTCTCAAAGGCTATGGAGAATCCATCCCGGAGAAAAGCTTGTTCGAAAGCTCATCTACTCACTTCCCGAGTCTTGGGACTCAAAGAGGACCACCATCATTGAAGCCAAAAATTTGAAGACTTTGAAGCTTGATGAATTCATGGGGTCACTCCTTACTCGTCAAATCATGAAGAAGAACAAGGAGGATGAGAAGAAGAGGGAAGACATTAGAGCTATGGGAGAGAAGAAAATCAAAGGGCTTGGCATCAATGCAAGTGCCATGGCTCTCAAATCCTCCACTTGCCATCATGTCTACTTAAGTGAAGAGGAGGATGAAGATGAAGAGATAGTTCATCTCTTCAAGAAGTGTGCCCCGTTCATGAAGAAAGCCTTGAGAGAGCTTGAACGAGAACCTAAGAGAAAGGAGAGGGCAAGCACTTCAAGCCATAAGAATAAGGCACATGTGGCTACTTATAGTGATGAGGACTCCACCGACGATGAACAAGCCAACCTTTGCCTTATGGCCATCGAAGAAGATTCAAGGGTAACTTCTAATTCATCTACTTCATGTTCTTATTCCTTTGATGAATTACAAGATACCTATGATGATTTGGTTTTAGATTTTAAAAGCCACATTTTGAAAAACAATAAATTGATTTCAAAGTTAAAAATTCAAAATGATTTGCTTTCTTAAACCAAACTTGAACTTGAAGCAAAACTTGAAGGGTTTGAATTAAAATGTTTTGATTTACAAAAATTGCTTCAAAAAGTTCAAGAAGAAAAAGATTTGATTTCCAAAGAGCTTGAAAAGAAAAACAACTTTGAAAAATCAAATTTTTATGTTAGACAATCTAGTGCCCCTAGATTTATTAAAGGAAAATGTTTTAAAAGTATTTGGGTCCCAAAAGGACTTAGTACTTCAATTAAAAATGATGACATTGAAAAATGGATTCCTAAGGGGACTAAAATTTGTGCTACTAATGTTCATGGATCCAAAGCAATTTGGATACCAAAAATTACTTGATTGTCTTTTGCTAGGTGTGATGGAGATGTTCAACAAGTCAAACATTGAGGGGGAGCTCCATGCACACAAGGAAGAACACTTGAAGATGGAAGGCTTCACATCCTCCCTTAAGTTCAAGTGTTGGTAAAAATTCTAGTTGTTTTTGATTTCATTTGTTTATTTTAGTTTAAATTCAACTAGATGATCATATATGTTGGACTAACATTTTTTATGATGCTTTGAGTAAGGGGAAGCCATTTTTAAACCAAATTCTTATTTTTTGTCAAAGTTTTTACCTCTATTGTTATTTTGAACTTAATGTTTTAAATTCTTTTTGATATAACAAAAAGGGGGAGAAATGGTTTGAAAAATTGAATTTTCAAATGAATAAGGGGGAGCTTTATCTGAATTAAAATTTTTAATCTCTTATTCACATTTTTAAAGTTCAAGGGGGAGAATCCCAATCAATTTTTCAAGTGAGTTTTATTATATCAAAAAGGGGGAGATTGTAGAACTAATGTTTTGATATAATAATTGAAAAATGTTTTGGACTGATTTAAAAAGTATTTAAAATATTTCCAAAGTCCAAACAACTTGAAATTATGTTTAGGGAAGTTTTTAAAAGGGTTTTACATGTTTTTCAAAGCCAAACTTCACAAAACTGTCCAGGTGTTTCGAAACACCTTAGGGCGTTTCGAAACAGGGGATTACAATAGCAAAAACGTTTCGAAACGGGCTTTCCATGGACATGATTTTTGCCCAGCATTTCAAAACGGGCTATGTCGTTTCGATACGCCTACGTGGCATTGACACAACGGTCATAAACCCCAATGGCTATTTTCCCAACTAACTTTTAAATGCAGGCGTTTCGGTACGGGCCTATAGCGTTTCGATACAGGTTTCGAAACGGCAAGGGGGTGTTTCGATACGGATGCCCTGACAGACTGCAACGGCTCTTTCTACTTAAAGGGTGTTTCGAAACGGGTTCGAGCGTTTCGAAACGGGGAGCTGCAGAACTACATTTATGGTGGGAATTAAAGTCCTCAACGGCTCCAATTTGATCCCAACGGCTAGTAACGGCTACAAACTCAATTGGGAGTATAAAAGGGACCTTCAAGCATCAAGAGAAGGCTAATGCTCATATTGTCAAACAACAAATGATCAAATATTGTCTTAGTGCTTAAATTGTCAATTCTTGTATAGACAAACACTAGTGAGCCTAAATTGTCAAATTTGCTCAAGTGTTTTAGGTTTTGGGTGAGTGCTTAATTGTGCAAACAAACACCTATTAGAGGGTCTTAAGTTTGCTTATATTGTCTCTTTGTAAAGAGGGTTTCAATCAAGGCTTTGGGTAGAAAGCTTGATTGGTTGTAAGGGTTTCCTCCTAAGCCTAGAAAAGGGGACGAATCAATAGTGGATTGATTGAGAAATCCTTAGTGAGGAGCTAAGGTAGTGGATGTAGACCTTGGTTAGAAGGTTGAACCACTATAATTCATTGTGTCATTTCCATTTTTAGCTTCCTTAACCCTTCCGCCCAAAAATCCACCTCTCCACCACTTGGTGAGCCTTATCGGTTGAACGAATCGAGCCCCTAAAAACTCAACACAAACTAAACTAAATCAACATTTTTTCCTTACCAAATAAAAGATAATCAATAAAATCATGGCAAAGTAAAGAATACTGTAAATATGCAATGCATGAACCTAAATATACCTAAAATGTACTTAAGAACAACAATATTATGAGATGGAAGGCATATAAAATATAGGACTAATGAGAACTTTACACACCCCCAAACTCGAACTATTGCTTGTCCTCAAGCAATGCAAACCTAAACATACTTGCCCTTGCACTAATCAAAAAGAAAAACTTGTTTTAAACTTGATTTATCACCTCAAGGCCGTGGCACCTATCATTAAATTAGTGAGAGGAGAAAAGCATAAATTACCTCAGAATTAAACAATAATGCCAGTGCAGTGTGTGCAGAATCTGTGTACAATCTGAATCTGAAGAATATTCTAAGTAAACAAGGACGTTGTCATGGTATTTAAGGTTGTTGTCGAGGCAGCATAATTAAGCACATTTATTTAATCATGGCAGTAAGGGCTTTAGCTTATCACTACCTCTCTCTAGGTCTGAAATTAAGATAGGAGCAAACTACAAAACCCCGAACCCTTTGAGCAGATTCATCCCGTGAAGACTTTCATTCACTAATGCTAATTTGTCCGTCACTTCAAGGATTTTCAGATTCATGGACTTTGATAGCAGCAAAGTGTCCTTGCACATGATTCTTCCTAGAGCCGGTTTTGGGCACCTCTAGGGAAAGACAACAATTTTTTTTCTTTCCTGCCGTGGCAATGCTTTTCTTTTTTTGTTTGTTACCTATCGCGACAACTTCTTGCAACCATGTTAGAATTATACAAATAATTCAAGCAGGCAATGTTTACCAGAAATTCTAACAAATTCAGCAAGTAACAGTAATGTTTTTAGTTTTTTGCATTAATTGAAAAATTTTGAGTTTACTTCATGCTTTCCCCAAAATTAAGGTCTTTTTAATTGGTGCGAAAAATTTAAAGTCGACTATCCTATCATAGCACAAGTTCTACAAAATTATTCTTCTGATTATTTTTTAAGGAAAGTACAATGCAACCTATATGATACTATGATGCCTAAACAAAAATATGAGAGCTACTCCCCCCAAACTCGAGATGGGCATTGCCCTCAATGCACAAAATAAAGGACAAAAGAAAAATAGAAAAATTAAATAAAAGTAAGATGATTAAAACATAAAAATAAACAATAAAAGAAGGAAAAGAAAAGAAATAGCGCTAGAAGTTGGCGGAGGACTGAGAAGAAGCTGGGGTCTTTGCGGCAGAGAAAAAGATGAAGACTGGATGACAAGGCTGCGAATGGAAGGTGTCCGGGCGGCAGACTTGGCAGGTGATATCTTTGTTGTCCGTGGCGGCTGGACTCTCTTAGGAGTGGGGCGAGGAGCTGCACTTTGTTTGTAGTCCCTTGATTATTTCCTCCCTTTTAAGTTCATCTCCTTTTGATTTATTATGTCGGGAAAACAACTGTGAAATGAAAAGGCATTCAGGTAAAGTCGGATCGTACTTAGATGGTATACTGCTCTGTAATCTATATTCAAAATCGATTCCATGATTATATGTGGCATTGTCTGCTTAATCTTGCCTATGTGATCCGCAGGTTCTTGTCCGGTCCATATGGGTGTTCGAGAAATCTCTCTTTCACACCGGAGCTCACTGGCGCCTCTGTGGACGAATTAAAGTGTGAGCCAAATATTATTTACTGCCAAGTTCGAACCGATAATTGGGATGCTGATGACGAATAATTTGGTCTTACTTGATTTTGTTAGCGGGGCACTTTGTACATTAGTGGGGCGAGGAGCTAAACTTTGGTTTAGCTCAGATTCAGGATCCTCTTCTTTTGGCTTGGCGGAGATGATGTGCCTCTTTCTCTTTCTGGTTGCCTCTGCCATGGGTTCTGTCGATGGATCCTCTGTTGCCATGGGTGTCGTTGTTGCTGCCGTCTGGTGCTCAACCTCGTTGAACTGGGAGGTGTTTGCCACTATTTCCGCTGTGTGGGCAGGAGAGAAATGTTGTTGATGCCTCTCGAGAGTGTCGATCACCGTGTTAGAAGCAGAGTGTAACACCTCGAAAACCGCTCTAGTCGGAATCAGGTTCCGATGACCAAATATTTTGTATCGATAAAATAATTTATTTGATCTTATTTAGATTATTCGAGTTAATTTACGGTTTATTATTATTATTATTATTATTATTATTATTATTATTATTATTATTAAAAAAGAAAAAGAAAAAGATAGGACCCAGGACAATTCCTTCAAATTGATGGAATTCACCGTGGAATTCCCACCTCAAGAAACACACGGCATAAGCAAAATTTAGGTGGCCATGTTTTGACCACACGTGGCGCATGCATAGGGAAATTATTTCCCAAAACTTGCCACATCTCCAAGCAACGTGGAGCATGAGGAAAACCATTGAGGGCCGGCCATGCTTAGTATAAATAGGGGGCCATTGTTCTTCAATTGACGGAATCAAGGGGCCGGATATATATATATATATGTTGAGTGTGTAAAAGTTCTATTATTTACACCCTTTTTAACCCATATTTCTGCTATATTCAAGCATCATTGCATTGCATTTAGGTTATTTTACAGTAGAACATCACAAATATATTAAAGGCACGGATTCTAATAAAAGATGGCTTATTTCGCAGGTTGTTGTCATCGTAGATGGAGAAGGCGGGCGCAGGGCAGAGAAGCAGGAAAGCTGAACTGGACAAGCAGACGAAGAGGACGATGCTGCCATGGATCTACTGTGACAGCAGTGGACGACAGCAAGTTAGTGGAGGAAAAGCAAAGTGGACCTCGATAGATAGAGAAAATTATGCTCGTTTGTCGTGTGAAAACCACATATTTTTCCAAGCCCCGGATCAAAAGATATGTCAAGCCAAAGCTCAAGGAGAGGAAATCCCATGAAACAAGGAGGCAGCTGAAAAGTAGGATACTTAGAGATTAAGTCTTTATTAGAATCTTACTTTTAATTAAAGTTGTAATCCTTGTTAACTTAGAATACTTGAGCCCAAAGCTTATATAAGGGCATAGATTTTAACCTAGGAGACATCATACCCCATAACCGACAACTAAAACCCCTCCGCCGTTTACCCGTCGTCGACATGTTCTAAAAACCCCCTAGAGCCACGGGTTGTTTTGTAAAGTAGTTGCAAGGGTTGTTTTGTTTTAGGCTTTTCCAAGTTCAATAAAATAAACTTCAAGTTCTCTTATTTTGGTTATTAATATCTTGCAAGAGCATCGGGAGAGCATTGTGAGGTTATCCATTTACTTAGCATCGGGAGAGTTAAGTATACGAAAGAAATAAGAGCAAGTTTTCTAGTTTATAGTTGAACTATCTTGTGCCTAGGGATAGGGCAAGGTTAAGTGGCTAAAGAAGAATTCATACACATCGGTGTTCATCCTTCGATTCACGCCGGGAGGTATCATCAAAGACGTGATCATCGACAGACTTGGACCTAGGGATAGGCCAAGGCAGATCTGGGATTCTTGCCAAACTTGAAGTACGGAGTTGGTGTGTTTGCTGCCGCGACAGCCAACGGACAGCCGCCGCCACAGGTGCTGCCGCGACGGGCACGACGACAGAACTGGAGTTCCTAAGCATCGCAATACCTGCACTACTGAGCAATTCAATACCAGCCCATTCTCTCTATCTTGATATCTCAATTATTTTATTTGCGATTTTCCTTATTATTTTCGTGACATCTTTCTTAAATATTTTCTTTACTTCGTGCAGTGAATTAAGGTGAAGCTATTAGCCCAATCCCTGTGGAGACGATATCCGATACTTCGTATCACTTTACTACTTGCGTCGTGTACACTTGCACTACAATTGCGATAGACTCTTTTACACGCAACAAGTTTTTGGCGCCGTTGCCGGGGATTGGCAACATAACTACACCTTTCTTTTATTGCACTTTTCGTTTTAATTTTTGTTCTTCTTTTTATTTTTATTTTTCTATTTTTCGTTAGTACTTTCAACTCTTTCTTTTCACGAGGTTTTCTTGTTTATGCGCAGATCTAAAAGAGGTGAAGATCCTGAGTATAAATTAGATCCGGAAATCGAACGTTCCTTCAATCTCAAGAAACAACTTCGCCACCTTCTAGCCAGGAACGAATACCTTGAGGAATAGCTAGAGCAGATGGCCCGTAATCCGCCCGCTGGTGGAGGTGTACCGCCTGTCGGCGACCCGCCTGCGGTAGATGGACGACGGTCATGTCGAGACTACATGCTGAACGATCATGTAGAACTGGAGACCACGCTACCAGATATTGAAGTTGATAAGTTTGAGCTTAAACCTGTCATGTTTAGTATGATCAACAATGTCGGGCAGTTTAGTGGTGCTGTGATAGAAGATGCTAGGGAGCATCTCAAAACGTTCCAGGAGATCTGTGGTTCGTTTAGACTACCAAGAGTTAGTCCGGAGATACTGAGGCTTCGGTTATTCCCCCATTCATTGAGGGACAGAGCTAAAACTTGGTGGAATAAACTTACACCGGGTTCAATCGTAACTTGGGCAGATTTATCTCGTGAATTTTTATCTCGTTTTAATCCTTCACATTTATCTGAGCGATTACGTAATGAAATTGCTACTTTTCAACAAGAAGATGACGAGCCGATGCACGAGGCCTGGGACAGATTTACTACTCTTCTACGGAACTGCCCAATGCATGAATTCCCTGTCTGGAATCAGGTAACTAAGTTCTATAATGCTGCTAACTTACAAACTTGCATTCGAATTGATTCTGCAGCAAATGGACTATTATTGGATAAAGATCCAGACGAGGCATTACAAGTTTTGAAAAATCTGGCTAAGAATGAGGAGCAGTTTTTGACTGCAAGAAGAGGGGGTAAACGGGTACTTGCTGTCAAGGATTATGAAGCCGACAGCACTATGAAATCACAGGTAGCATTCCTTACTAAAGCAATGAAAAGATTATTGAATGATGATGAATTACAAGGATTTGCTGTCGAGGAAGTTTGTACCATCTGTGAGGGAAATCATAGTCGGAATGAGTGCCCAATACAAATAGAAGAGGGAAAATATGTTGGAAATTACAAGCCGAATTACAATTCCAGCAATTATAATCCCAATTGGAGGAAGGATCCCAAATTTTCCTGGAGTAATCCTAACAATGCCCTGAATCCGCAAGCACATAATCAGAATCAGGGAGGACCTAGATTGCTGACGCGACAGCAATTGCCACCGCAGCAGCAACAGCAGCCACCACCTGCCACGAGCAGCATATTGGAACAGACGCTGGCCACTTTTATGTCTCAGACCGGTACGTATATGGAGAATATGAATCAGTTTGTCAAGAAGACAGAAACCTTTATGGATAAAACCGAGATGAGGATGACAAATCATGAAGCTACTTTGAAATCTCTGGAGACACAAATGGGTCAGGTTTCCCAACATATAAAGCCGAGGCAGAATGGAGGATTCCCTATCAATACTGAAAATGCTAGACCGCCCACACATGAGCAATGTAAGGCAATTACTACTAGGAGTGGGAAGAAACTACCAGGGCCGGAAAAAGAAACTGAAACAGGAAAGGAACCTGCCTTGGATCAACCTGCCGAGGAAGCTGCCCCGACAGGTGATAAACAGACTGCTGCCGATGAGCCTGTCACGACAGCAGAAGTGACAGAGGAGAAAAAAGATGATTACCATCCTCAGATTCGTATGCAGTGGGAAGGACGTATTGCTGATTACCGTCCTCCACCACCTTTTCCTCAACGGATACAACAAGCTAAGCATGAATCTCAACTTAAAAAGATTTATGATATTTTTAAGCAGGTTCATATTAATATTCCACTGTTAGATGCCGTTAGGGAGATGCCCGGTTATGCTAAATTTCTCAAGGATGTTATGTCGAAAAAATCTAAACTTGGGGAATTTGAAACGATAAAGATGACAGAAGGTAGCATGAGCATTCTTCATCGGCAGCCACCCCAGAAGAAGAAGGATCCGGGGAGCTTCATCATACCTTGCGTAATCGGAAATAAATTCGTGGGTAAGGCACTTTGTGATCTTGGTGCTAGTGTTAATTTAATGCCAAAGTCTGTTTTTCAGAAATTAGGTATTGGAAAGGCGCGGCCCACGACAGTAACTCTGCAGCTGGCAGACCACTCTTACGTTCATCCAGAGGGAAAAATTGAAGATATTCTGGTAAGAGTGGATAAGTTTATTTTTCCTGCTGACTTTCTTGTTTTAGATTGTAAGGCAGACGAAAACGCACCAGTCATCCTTGGGCGACCCTTCTTAGCCACGGGAAGATCATTGATTGATGTGGAGAAAGGAGAACTCACCATGCAGGTGAACGATCAAGAGATTAAGTTGAATGTTCTCCAAGCGATGAAACATGCTGATGTGGACGAGGAATGCAAGGCTATCATTGAAGTGACCCTTGATCAACCCTGCATCAGGTCGGGCTGCCATGATATAAAATTTGGTCACTTCCGCGACAGCCACTTACAGGTCTGTCACGGCAGCAACGACGACAGCACCGACAACAACGATTCCTCCGAATCTGATGCATATGATACTGAAGGTCAGGAGGAGGTAAACTGGTTAGGCAATCGTCCAAGTAAGTTATTTGAACCTTTGAATTATACTTCGGATAACCATTTAATCCAAAAACCATCTACTGTTGAACCACCTGCCTTAGAACTTAAGCCCCTACCAGGGCAGTTAAAATATGCTTATCTTGGTTCCAATGACAAACTGCCCGTAATCATCTCTGCTAAGCTGCCGCAGGAACAGGAACGGCAACTCATCGGCATGCTAAGGCAGCACAAAAAGGCGATTGGATGGATGATTGCTGATATACAAGGCATTAGTCCGGCGTTATGCATGCACAAAATCCTCCTAGAGGAAGATCATAAGGCGACTATTGATGCCCAAAGGCGGCTAAACCATGCGATGAAGGAGGTAGTGCGTAAAGAGATAATCAAATGGTTAGATGCTGGTATTATTTACACCATCTCCGACAGCAAATGGGTGAGCCCGGTGCAATGCGTTCCTAAGAAAGGAGGAATGACCGTGATAACCAACGAGAATAATGAGTTAATCCCAACCAGGACTGTGACCGGTTGGAGGGTTTGTATGGACTATCGGAAGCTTAATAAAGCTACCCGAAAGGACCACTTTCCTTTACCCTTTATTGATCAGATACATGATAGATTAGCGGGAAAACCTTACTATTGTTTTCTTGATGGTTATTCAGGTTACAATCAAATTGCTATTGCACCGGAGGATCAAGAAAAGACGACTTTCACATGCCCATACGGAACGTATGCTTTTAGGAGGATGACGTTTGGACTATGTAATGCACCCGCCACCTTCCAAAGGTGCATGATGGCCATATTCTCCGACATGGTAAAGGACTTCCTAGAGATTTTTATGGATGATTTTTCCGTCTTTGGAGACGATTTTGAGAGCTGCCTCGGCAATCTTCAAAAGGTACTTGAAAGATGTGAAAAAGCTAATCTTGTTCTAAATTGGGAAAAATGCCACTTTATGGTGGATGAAGGGATAGTCCTTGGCCATAAGATTAGCTGTCGTGGGATAGAAGTCGACAGGGCTAAGATAGAAGTCATAGAGAAGCTGCCGCCGCCGACCACAGTCAAGGGCATTAGAAGTTTTTTTAGGGCATGCTTGTTTTTATCGGAGATTCATTGCAAATTTTTCAAAGATCACTAAGCCCCTATGCCATCTCTTAGAGCAGAACCGACCCTTTGACTTTAATGATGAATGTACTGAAGCATTCAAGGTTCTGAAGGAAAAACTAGTAACAGCCCCCATAGTACAGCCACCAGACTGGACACAGCCATTTGAGATTATGTGTGATGCTAGTGACTATGATGTCGGGGCAGCACTTAGGCAGCGCAGAGATAAGCTGTTTCATGTCATATATTATGCCAGCAAGACATTGAATGACGCCCAAGTGAATTACACCACCACAGAAAAGGAGCTGTTAGCTGTGGTGTTCTCCATCGACAAGTTTCGTTCTTATATACTTGGGACGAAAGTAATAATACACACCGACCATTCTGCCCTAAAGTATTTGTTCGCGAAAAAGGACGCTAAGCCTAGATTGATACGGTGGATCTTGCTATTACAAGAGTTCGACCTTGAGATCAAAGACAAAAAAGGGACAGAAAATCAGGTGGCAGACCACTTGTCAAGGTTGGAGAAGGGACATAGTCTACCAATAGACGAGACAAATATACTGGAGACCTTCCCTGACGAGCAGCTCTTTGCTGCCGCAATCGCTGCCGCGACAGCCATGGCGGCAGGTAAGTCTTCTGAACTTCCCTGGTATGCTGATTTCGTTAATTTTATAGTTAGCGGAATACTTCCTTCTGATCTTAATTATCAAGCCAGGAAGAGGTTCCAAAATGATGTTAAGCATTATTATTGGGACGAACCTCTCCTTTTCAAACTATGCGCAGATCAGGTTATAAGGAGGTGTGTACCACAAGAAGAGCAAGAAGACATTCTCCATCACTGCCATGCTTCACAATATGGAGGTCACTTAGGAGGCAATAAAACTGCTGCCAAGGTGCTGCAGTCAGGGTTCTACTGGCCGACACTGTGTAAAGATGCACATGAGTTTTACAAGAACTGTGACAGGTGCCAGCGGACAGGTAACATCTCGAGGAGAAACGAGATGCCACTGCAGAACATTCTAGAAGTCGAGATCTTCGACGTGTGGGGGATTGATTTTATGGGACCTTTTCCATCTTCATGTGGAAATCTGTACATCCTCCTAGAAGTGGATTATGTCTCCAAGTGGGTAGAAGCTATCGCCACTCAAAAGAATGATGCCAAGACAGTCCAAAAAATTTTACACAAAAACATTTTTTCGAGGTTTGGCATCCCTAAGGCGATTATCAGTGATGAAGGGAGACATTTTGATAATAGGGTAATTGCTGCCACCTTGAAGAAATATGGTGTCAAGCACAGGATCGCGACAGCATACCACCCACAGACCAATGGCCAAGCTGAGATATCCAATAGGGAAGTTAAGAACATTCTTGAGAAGATGGTTAAGCCAACTAGGAAAGATTGGTCTTTACTTCTTAATGATGCATTATGGGCATATAGGACAGCTTTTAAGACTCCGTTGGGCATGTCTCCATTCCGATTGATTTATGGAAAAACCTGTCATCTGCCTGTCGAGATAGAGCATAAAGCATATTGGGCAATCAAGGCAGTGAATATGGACTTGGACAAGGAAGGCCAGAAAAGGCTATTAGATCTGAACGAGATTGAAGAATTACGGACAATGGCCTACGACAATGCGAGAATTTACAAGGAGAAGACTAAAAAGTGGCATGACAGGAAGTTGCTGCCACGACAGTTCTGCCCAGGGTAGCTTGTGTTGTTGTTTAATTCTAGACTTAAACTCTTCCCAGGGAAGCTTAAATCTAGATGGTCTGGCCCGTTCCAAGTTGTACAAGTTTTTCCCCATGGTGCCATCACAATCTGATCATTAAAAGACGGGCACCAATTCAAAGTCAATGGACAGCGCCTCAAGCATTATCAGGGGACTGAAGCCCCAGGAATGCAGGAAGTGGTTACCTTAGGAGACGCCCCACAAGGCATCCCTAATTTAACCTAAATTTTATTTTTATTTATTTTTATTATTTATTATTTATTAGGAAATTAGGTTTATTTTATTCGAATAATGTTTTTATATTTTTTGCTTTTAGGAAATAAAGGAGTCAAGAAGAAAAGAAGAAGTGACCCAAGCCCACCATCCATCCATCAGCCCAACAGAGCCCATTTATTGAAGCCTGTCGTTCCAGCTGCCGCCGCAGACACGGATAAGACAGGCTGTCAACAGATTGACACGGCAGACGCAGAAGCGTGTGGCAGACGCGTCAGACACGCCAAATCTCATCAATGGCCTCGTTATTCACGCCTATCGTTACAACATTAAACGGGCAGCAACTTGACCGCTATAAAACCCCGTTCTCATTTTCATTTCCTCACTTCTGCTCATTCTTACTTGCTTTCTCCTCTCGTTTTATTTGTTTTCTTTACTTTCACAACCCTTGCAACTAAAATGTCTTCCAGACGTACCCGTCGCAGTGCTGCCTCAACCTCTTCAGCAGCAGCACCCACACCGCAGTCGTTCGCAACCAAAGAATTATGGGAGGAAAGAGGATTCATCTACGTCCGCAAGGCAGCAAATCTGGGGCTCCGACCATTCATCGCTAAGGCGATACGGACTCAGCTATGGGAGCAGTTCGCAGCACAACCTGCAAAACTCAATGACACATTGGTGAGGGAGTTTTATGCTGCCATCGACAGCAGAACGGCAACATCAGTCACCGTCCGAGGGGTAGAGGTACCATTTACTGCTGACAGCATCAACCACATGTATGGCCTATATTTTGGTCCCGACGATGATGCCCATCAGCAATTTTTAGACACCCTCGATTCTGCCGCCTACGGTGCTGTCATGGCGGAGGTGACAGAGGAAGGAACAACATGGAACAAGAGCAAAAAGAACCCCAACTCTGTAAAAAGGGGGCAGCTACTCCCAGAAGCCAAACTCTAGAACGCTTTCATCAAAAAGCGTATCCTGCCGTCTTCACATCACACGACGGTGGACCAGCAGCGGCTCGCCCTCATTCACTCAATCATGAACGACCGACCTATCAACGTGGGCCGCTATATGAGGGAAAGTGTTTTAGACTGCACATTTCGGACAACCTCGCGCCTATGCCTACCATTTATGATCACTTCCCTTTGCTGCTGCGCTGCCGTCCCAGAGGCCACCACCGACAAACTGATCCATGGCAGAGGCTGGACAGACAACAACATTAACAGCCTCATGGAGCTGATAGTCGCTACCCCCTCTCCTCCTTCAACCCAGCTGCCTCCCCAGCAGAATCATCCGAGGAGCCTGCCCCTGAACCTGCCGCCGCCACCGCCCAGACAGACCAATCTGCCCAGATCCTTGCTGCAATAAAACGGGTGGCAGACAGACAAATGGGGCTGATGACATTCATCCGGGATTTCACCAACTCGACGGTAAATTTCATTACCAACACTTTAAATTATCCCGATGTTATTTTCCCCTCTTTCCCTGCCCACTATTTCCATATCCCCTCCCCTGTCCACACACCTACACCACCTGCCTCCCCCCATGCACACTCCGCTGCTTCCACCCCATCACCTGCCCCGACGGTAGCGGCAGTCCAACGGCCGAAACCTCTGCCCGAGGAAGGAAGCGACCTGCCTCCGATGACAGCGAGTCCGACCCTCCTATTAGGAGGAATTTGGCAAAGGAGTTCACGCCTGTCAAGAGGCAGAAACATGTGGCAGACAAAAAAAGAATGCCCAAGGCCAGCACCACCACCAGCAGCACTTAGGATAGTGGCAGCAGCTCTGACATCCAGGTTGTGGAGCAACCTGCCCAGCCTGCCCCACAGCCCAGACGCCGCCACCAGATCCGTGTCAGCAGCAGCAGTGAAGACAACGATTAAAATTTAAGTCTTTTATTTTCTTTTTATTGCTGCCTACTTTATTTCTTTTTTGTGATGTACCTGCCTTCATTTTATCTGCCATTTGCATTGAGGGCAATGCAACCCTCGAGTTTGGGGGTGGCAACCCTCCATTTTAATGGAGTCTTAGTACATCTTTAATTAACTGTTGTGTCTTTTATTTATTCAAGTTCTCTAAAAAAATCAGAAAAGATTAAACTGTTGGCTTAAAACTGTGAAGTTAACTTACCTGTCATGACAGCTCTATCGTGGCAGCATCTTTAGGACAGTTTAAGGAGAAGTTTAGAGCCTTTCAATAGTTCTGAAAAACTTAAACACCATTGTGACTGTTATATTGCTTAGATTTCTTTTAGCCAAACTAGAATAGGATGCTTAGTACTTGAATAGCCCCTAGAGGTGCCTAACACTGGCTCTAGGAAAGAAGTTTAGCAAAAGAAATTTAAAAACCTAGAGGTGCCCAAAACCGGCTCTAGGAAGCTAACTAGAGGTGCCCAAAACTGGCTCTAGAAAAATTTAGCTTGAAAAATAGAAGAAAAAGAAGCATGAAAATGTGTCTTCAAGAAAATAAACTTTGGCATAAAAATTCGAGTTAAAAAGTTGAATATTCTAGTGAAACTAAGAGAGTCTCAGCATATAACTGTTCACAAGCATGCACACACTGCACGAGAACTATAGTGAGATTCCGGACAGATCCTAATCGTTCCGACAGGTTGCTGCCACCACAGAGAATGAGCGACGGGTAAGGGACAGTTCACTGTTTGAAAGCCAACACAAAACATTCATTTTTCTTTTAGGTCTTAATTGCTTGAGGGCAAGCAAAAACTTGAGTTTGGGGGTGTGTTGAGTGTGTAAAAGTTCTATTATTTACACCCTTTTTAACCCATATTTCTGCTACATTCAAGCATCATTGCATTGCATTTAGGTTAGTTTACAGCAGAACATCACAAATATATTAAAGGCACGGATTCTACTAAAAGATGGCTTATTTCGCAGGTTGCTGCCATCGTAGACGGAGAAGGCGGGCGCAGGGCAGAGAAGCAGGAAAGCTGAACTGGACAAGCAGACGAAGAGGACGATGCTGCCATGGATCTGCCGTGACAGCAGTGGACGACAGCAAGTTAGTGGAGGAAAAGCAAAGTGGACCTCGATAGATAGAGAAAATTATGCTCGTCTGTCGTGTGAAAACCACATATTTTTCCAAGCCCCGGATCAAAAGATATCTCAAGCCAAAGCTCAAGGAGAGGAAATCCCATGAAACAAGGAGGCGGCTGAAAAGTAGGATACTTAGAGATTAAGTCTTTATTAGAATCTTACTTTTAATTAAAGTTGTAATCCTTGTTAACTTATAATACTTGAGCCCAAAGCTTATATAAGGGCATAGATTTTAACCTAGGAGACATCATACCCCATAACCGACAACTAAAACCCCTCCGCCGTTTACCCGTCGTCGACATGTTCTAAAAAACCCCTAGGGCCACGGGTTGTTTTGTAAAGTAGTTGCAAGGGTTGTTTTGTTTTAGGCTTTTCCAAGTTCAATAAAATAAACTTCAAGTTCTCTTATTTTGGTTATTAATATCTTGCAAGAGCATCGGGAGAGCATTGTGAGGTTATCCATTTACTTAGCATCGGGAGAGTTAAGTATACGAAAGAAATAAGAGCAAGTTTTCTAGTTTATAGTTGAACTATCTTGTGCCTAGGGATAGGGCAAGGTTAAGTGGCTAAAGAAGAATTCATACACATCAGTGTTCATCCTTCGATTCACGCCGGGAGGTATCATCAAAGACGTGATCATCGACAGACTTGGACCTAGGGATTGGCCAAGGCAGATCTGGGATTCTTGCCAAACTTGAAGTACGAAGTTGGTGTGTTTGCTGCTGCGACAGCCAACGGACAGCCGCCGCGACAAGTGCTGCCGCGACGGGCACGACGACAGAACTGGAGTTCCTAAGCATCGCAATACCTGCACTACTGAGCAATTCAATACCAGCCCATTCTCTCTATCTTGATATCTCAATTATTTTATTTGCGATTTTCCTTATTATTTTCGTGACATCTTTCTTAAATATTTTGTTTACTTCGTGCAGTGAATTAAGGTGAAGCTATTAGCCCAATCCCTGTGGAGACGATATCCGATACTTCGTATCACTTTACTACTTGCGTCGTGTACACTTGCACTACAATTGCGATAGACTCTTTTACACGCAACAATATATATATATATATATGTGTGTGTGTGTGTGTGTGTGTGTGTGTGTGTGAGTGTGAGGGATGGTGCGCAAGTGAGAAAGAAAAATAAGGAGTCAGTGAAGAAACAATAATTAAGTGGGTTCGGGTTCAGTATTAGATTGGTGGTGCGATATTTTCGATATAGTAATATCGAATCTCTGCCGACGTCGGGGTAAGCTCAAAACCTTGGTTGGTTTAAGTTTTGGTATCAAGTCTGGTTAATATTTTATATTTATTCGATATTGTATTATCAGTCATAACCGATTCCTATTTAATCTAGTTCAAGAAGTCGAGAAAGGACAACCGTCAACCAAGGGAAAAGGCGTCATTATTCGAGAACTTTAATATCGAGGTGAGTGTAGTAGCGTCTCGAGTTTGGCAAGGGCCTACTCAATTTTTTTGTTATAAATGTCAATACTAACCTTTGAGTTAAAGGTTTTCATCATTGATCATATGTTGGTAAGTGAATGGTAAGCATTTCATTGATTCCATGATTTTTAAGCATGTTAATTATGAAATTCATTGCAAGCATTTACATGTGATAAGTATGATATGCATAATTGAAATTTTTATTTTTACAAATTATGAAATATGAACCTTGGATTCGAAGTATTGGATACAATTGGCATGCCATAGAATTCATGAGCTCAGTGTACGGGTGGACTACGGTCCTAGGGCTACGGCCTATATGATTTGGCGAGGCGGAGGGATGTATTGTGTTTGGTCTTTGGCGATGTCGGCGGGATGACCATTTATGTGTATTGGCGAGGAGGTGGAATTCGTGTATCCATATACCATGAATCGATCCAAGGAAATTATGAAATCAAAATAATGATTGCCATGAACCATGATATTATTATATGCCTTGTTATGAATATGAAATATGCCATGATATTACATGATTAATGTTATGATTCTTAGAAGCATGTTATAAGTCATAATTTGTATATTTATAGTTATGTGACTACCTCACTAGGCAAAGTATGCCTAATGCATTTCATGCATCCATTTCAGGATAAGCAAGTTTTGGGATCGAGATCAGAGAAGTTGGTACGTTGCACAAGTCACAACCAAGTCCAAGTAAGGTGTTTTATCCTTCGAACTCCTAGTATGGTGGCAAGGTCTATGTATAAGTTTGATATGTCTATTTTGGTATGTATATGTTATGTCTAAGTGTTTAAGAAGTAAATGGTTGGATAGTGCTTTTCGTGTAACATGTCATGACCTATAGTTCATGTTTTACGCTAAAATGGTAAAACAGTGTAAACGAATATGAATGGCTTTAAACTTGGCATGACGATAGCTTATACCCTTAAAATGTTGTGGGAAAAGTCTCGTTGCAATTGGATCATGACTGCTGGGTTAAAAAGGATTAAAAATAGTTAGAAGTTGTCATTGTAGGCCTACCCGTACCGGAACAGGTGATGGTGTTTCGATACGGGTAAGCATAATTTGAACCTCGGATAGCAGGGTGTACCGAAACGGGGCAGTTCCGTTTCGGAATGTTTTGGCTACTGGAGACCACTGTTTTGATACTGGTTTCGAAACAGGTCAAAGACGAGTCAAGGTTAGTCAACCCGTACCGATATGGGTCAAACTGTATCAATACGGTTATAAAGGGACAGTAAATAAGTTGACCTTAGTCAAGTCGTACTGAAATAGCTCAGGTGTTTCGATACGGGGTTGATCTTTCTAAGGCTTTAATAGGAATAAAATGAATTATTACGTAATTTCGGTAACGTCCTGTTCGAATAAAATATTGTTGAAGGCTTAAATGATAAGTGCAAGAGTTAAGTTTTGGGAAAAGTTTTTAAGTATGAAGTTAAAATATTTTATCACATTATTTTCGGTAACGCTCTCTGACCCGGTTCTCTACCAGGCCGGGAAGGGGGTGTTACACAAAGGTGGCGGAGTATGATGGATAATGCGTCGCAGAAGGCATCTGGCGGTGGAAGGCGACATGGCAGGTAGCTACTTCTGATGGTGTGGTCTCTCTGGGATCAACTTCGGCGACTAACTCTTCTGGGAAGGTGGGCAGAGAGTGGCCGTCATTGGGGAATTTTAGAAGAAGATAAGCTATGAAGGCCTCTTGGACCTCCCCCACGTATTTCATAAACGTCAATTGTTGTCACTCTGTCCGTTTGTTGCTTTCTATCAAAGTATGGAGTAGGGCAATGACGTCTGGATTCGGGGCAGCTTCAGTACTGCCTGGGGCTGCTGATGTAGCTGGCTGGGCGACGGAGGGCTGCGATGGTGTGATCTGCTCCGTTTCCAGTGCTTGCATCATCTGCAGGCGGACCTTTATGGTTCAGCCCTCTTTGGCGGATGTCATCTCGTCATTTAGATTTGATGGGACATTGAAGTTGGCACACAAGCCCGTGATGATAGATGGGAAGTAAATCGGCTCTTTGATTTCCAGAAGCAATTGTGGATCTCCTTGCAGATGATTTCCCCAACATTTATCGGCCTTTTCATCATGATGGAGTGAATGAGAGCGAGACGCGGCCGATCCACATTAGAATTATGAGAGGTGGGCAACAGACGCCTTTTGACGAATGTGTTCCATAACATCGCCTCTAGTAGCAATCGGCGGCGTTACACGGAGCTGCCATGTTTTAGCGTCAGCAAAGGTGTATTAGGTTCGTACAGTCGGGCCATGATTCTGTCATAGTCGGCAACCGTTAGTGACTGCCTCCATTCTTCGTGAGGGTTGTCTTCCATCTTGAGCCCATAGAAGCTGTTGATGACAGTAACGTTTAACTTGACAGGCTCTCCTTGGATAAATACGAATGGCAGCTCAGGGCAGGGGTGGTGGGCATAAAATTCCCGGACAAGCGTGATGTTTGCCACCTCTGGTTGTCATGAAAATATTTCCCAACCTTTGTTGTGGAATCTCTTGAATAAGGCGGGCTCAAGGCCAAGATCCCCTGTTTGATGTGAATAATGGAACCCTTGTTCCTCCCATATGGCTTGTTTTGCGAACTGGGTTCTATACCTCTTTGCATCATCATTGGAGAAGAAACGTTGGAATGTGGGTTTGGATTGTGATGTTGATGCCATGTGTGAGACGGTTTTTTTGTAATCTGAAAATAAAAGAAGATAATGAGAAAGAGAGCATTGGATTCAAGAATAGGTTAACAAGGAGATGAAAGTAAAGTAAAGGAATGGTAGAAGTGGGGTTTATATAGATGGTGCCGAGAGTTGTCGTGGCGACATTAAATTCCCAACGGGAAAATTGCTTCACGCACGTTACGAGTTTTCTGCCCGTTACTTCTGTAGCCGTTGGCAGCTAGCCGTTAGCGGTCAACTATCCGTTACGTTGTTTCTGCGCTGGGCCACCCTTAGCTGTCTAGGCATGATAGTGGGTGGGATCCTTGTTGGGCCTTCTTCTTGGTCCTGCTCTTTTATTCCTAAAACCTGAGAATAAAAATAACAAACTAAATAAAGAAATACTCGAAATAAAAATACTTAGAATAAAAATGTGGACAATAAATTGTAATGAATTAAAATCTAATCCTAAAAATTAAAGATAAGAAGATAAAAGAAATTTTAATCCTAAAACATAAAAATAAAAGAAAATAAAATAGTTAAACTAAGTTATGTTGGGAGTGCATTGGGGTGCATCTCCCATGCATAACCATTTCCTGAGGTGGTTTTTTTGTTTTTCTCCCTTCTGGGGGCTCCTCTTGTTCTTTGAGGTTCTGCATGCTGCCTGCCTGGGCGACTACTGTCGTTCCCTATTTCAGTGCTGATTTTTGAAGCCTGAGCGTCTGGGCATCCTTTTTTTCCATTAACGAGGGTTGTAAAACTTTTAGTTTTATGCTTTAGTTGTCCACCCTCATAATCAGCTCCTCATTCTCCACATCAATTAGCGCTCTGCCCGTGGCCAGAAACGGTCGCCCAAGTATGATAGGGGCGTTCTCGTTGGCCGCACAATCTAGGATGAGGAAGTCTCTTAGGAAAATAAACATGCCCATGCGAACCAGGATGTCTTCGACTTTGCCCTCCGGTTGTACAAATGAATGGTCTTATAGTTTCAGCATGATGGAGGTGGGTTTGGCTTTCCCAGTACATAATTTGTCGAAGACCGCCTTTGGCATCAGGTTAATACTGGCTCCTAAATCGCACAGGGCTCTCATGGAATGGTTGCTGCCGATTCTGCATGGAATAACAAAGCTGCCTGGATCTGTTCTTTTGGTCGGTAGCTTGTTATGCAGCATAGCCATGCACTCCTCTGTCACAACTATGGTTTCAAACTCCCTAATTCTTTTCCTCTTGGAAACCATGTCCTTAAGATATTTCACGTAATTGGGCATGTTCTGGATGGCTTCCACGATAGGGGTGTTAATGTGCACCTGTTCTAGAATATCCAAGAATTTTCAGAACTGGTATTCATGTTTCTGTTGCTTTAGTCTTTGAGGGAAAGGCAGCTGCAGATAGATATCCTGAATGTATTCCTTGCATGGAAATCTAATCTGTGGCAACTCGGGATCATCCTCTTTAGGGTTGATGTCAGCCTTATTTGTCGGGGCGACTGGTTTTGATGCTGCCGCGGCAGGCTATTCTATTTGCTGGTCCCTTGGCTGTGTAGTTCTGGGCTCGTCCAGTTGATTCCCACTTCTGGTTGATATGGCTTTACATTGTTCATAGGTGGGTTTGGCTACTACCTCTGTGCTGCTGGATGATGCACCCTTTGTCCCGTTGCTTATGATCTCCGTGAATTGTCCAAACTCGGACTCCAAGTTCTTTATTGTAGCCTCCTGGTTGTTCATCCTCATGCCAGTCATGTCCATAAACGACTCAGTTTTATCAATAAATTTATTAGTACGAACAATAAAATCACTGGTTCGAGACATAAAAGTATGTAAAGTATTTTCGAGTTAGTTATTGCTTGTATTATGTTGTTGTTGAGGTAGCTATCTGGACAGGTTCTGTTGGTATCCTTCTGGTTGCTGAGTTGGATTTGCGGCCGTGTTTGGATTGCTCTAGGAGAAGTTTGGATGCTTCTTCCAGCTCGGGTTGTATGTGTTGGTTTTGGGCCTATTATTCCTTTCATAGGCTCCCTTGAAGTTGGTGGATTTACTACACTCAGAGGAATCATGGTTACCCTCACACTCATCACAAAAAGGCTCCACAGCCTTGGCCTTATATGTCTTTCCTTTGACCATATTAATCACCAGCTCGGTCAGTTTATCCAGGCGGTATTAACAGATTCAGTGGCCTCTACTTTATTCATAACAGCTGGCCGCCTTATGCCGCCGCGGCAGGCTGTAGGGAACTTGTAGTCTTTCTTAGCAATTCTGTTCAGAATCTGCAGTGCCTCCTCAGGTGGTCTATCCAGGATGATTCCATTGGCTGAGGCGTCGAGCATCATTCGTGTCAGTTGGTTTACTCCATTTTAGAACATCGACACTTGCGTCCAGGATGGGAAACCATGAAACGGGCAGTTGTTCAGCATATGTTGGTACCTCTCCCAAGCTTCATACATTGGTTCGTCATCCCCTTGGCGGAAGGCTGTGATCTCGTTTCTCAACATGTCTGTGACGTTTGAAGGACTAAAATGATCTAAAAAATCCTTGCACAGCTCCGTCCAAGTATTGAATGATCCCGCTGGTTAGTTGTTCAGCCATTGGTTTGCCCTATCCCTCAGTGAATAGGGAAATAATCTCATCTTCAGCATGTCTTGATGGACTCCATGTATCTTGAAAGCTCTACATATGTCTAAGAATCCTCTCAAGTGCTGGAGAGCATCTTCTATGGCAGTTCCTCCAAATTGCCCCAATGTGTTGATCATATTGAACATCACGGGCTTTCACTCAAAGTGATCCGCTTCGATTTCAGGCTCTGCAACAGTTGGGTCAAATCCCCTGAAGTCGTGTTCCAAGTAGTCCTTGGTGGTTCGCACATATTTTTGTTGTCGGGGCGGAATTGGGGGTTGCTGCCTAGGTGGAATTGGTTGCTGCTGTCTGGGCAGCGGATCTTGCTGCCCATCCCTGCCGATACAGGCATCGTTGGCAGGGTTATCGTCTTGGTCGTTAACCATTGTTGCCTCTGCCTCTCCTTTTTCTTTGGCTTTCCCGAAGGCTTCTCTTGCTTCTTTCTTGAATTCTCTTGCTCTTCGTTCGATCTCGTCAAAGAAAAAAATTTCTCTTGATGGGTTTGCTCTAGTCATGCACTAGACAAGAAAACTGTAAAATTATTTTTTTGAATAAAAATAATAAAACTAAAATTTAATGCAATTAAAGAAAAATTGCAGAAAAATAAAAATGAATTTACTGTTGTCGATCCCCAGCAACAACGACAAAAACTTGTAGAGCGTTTAGGTGTTCTCTAAATAGGAGCGCAAGTGCACACTCTTGTCAAGTTATATTATAAAAGATATCGTCTCCCATAGGGATTGGACAACTTATTCGAATTGCAATTCCTGTACAGAAAATAAATGCACAAGTAGTTTTAGTTTATAAAAGAATAAAAAGTAAATAAAACACAAGTAATTGATAGTAGAGATCAGAGTGATAGAATGGATTAGGTTATGATGTTTAGCAGTGTGAAACTGCGTTGAATAGCTTAAGTTGCTTTGCGCTGCCAGACTTTGCTGCCTCGGCGGAGGATGGCAGATTGGTTGCTTCGACGCTTTCGCTGCCTCGGCAGTGGAACGGACGATTGGCTCAGTGGCAAACTCGGCAGAACGCTTCGATATTGATCTCGCTTATGTCTAAGTCAGAATAGTGTTGTTGCCCACTGCAGATGATACCCGTCACGACGTGAATCTTGCAAAGACAACAACCTTGGTTCGTCCTCTCTTAGCTGTCTTAAACTCGCACCTATGTCTAGGCCGAATTTATCAACACCTGATTAGGATAAGGATCGTACTTATCCATTTCGTGAGTTCGACTCTCTCGATACTAAACAAATAGATAGTTAACAACTAATATTTCGAACTTAATTGAAAACTATGAAGAGCATAGAATAAGCAAACCTTGAGGTTTTATTGCAAAAACAAACTTAATTCCTAAACAACCATTCTCACACTAGTTTACAACATAACCCAAACCCAGGAGAGAATTTAGAACATAATGGCGGCAAGAAAACCTAGACTATGCCCAAAAGGAAAATCTAAGATGTCTACAATTACAAAATATGTCAAGTATATATAGGCATTAGCTAGGCCAAGTCCTCCTTGGAGTAGAAGTTATCAAAGTAGCTTTTGCATTAAATGCAACCTTTAATTCTGACTTCTTTGAGTTGAATGTGGACTCCATCTCGTTGCCTTGCACCACAAGTTATCATGATCTCCTCTTTCGGCAACTCTATCCACTGATTTAGGCGTCAGAAAATTGAGTGTATGGCTTCGTTGGAATCGGGATTTTCTCCTCTACAGATCGCACTCCAATTTTCCAATTTCTCAGCTTGCTGCCCTAGGCGACAGGTTCTCGGTAGCGGCTTTCTCTTCTTGGAACTGCATCAGTACAACTCTCTGGTCTACTGGCTCTGCATCCTCTCCCCTGGTCTGTCCTCCTCCTAACAACTTCTAGCCCTGAAATGCAAACTAAACTAAAAATCATCTTTTCCTTACCAAATAAAAGATAATCAATAAAATCATGGAAAAGTAAAGAATACTGTAAATATGGAATGCATGAACCTAAATATGCCTAAAATGTACTTAAGAACAGCAATATTAAAAGATGGAATGCATATAAAATGTAGGACTAATGAGCACTTTACAGTGGTCGCGGCTGCCATTAGAACGGGGAGAATTTCTATTCCCTCTCTTGCCCTTTAATTCATATATTGGGACAATATGACTTAAGTAAGGGGTGGCAATTGCATCAAATTTACCTTCATTATTTGGTTGGTTGTAATTGAGTTTTTCTTGAATTGATGTGTTGAAATTAATGGTTGCATGTCTCATTTTTCACATTGTTTCCTTGATTTTTCTTGTGAATTTTGATCTCGCTTTTGTTGGAATTTAGGTTGTATGATAGCACTTGACATGACTAATTGGATTTTCTTTAAATTTTTAATTGACATTCCATGCATTTGTTAGTTGAATTGATAACATGACTTAGTACAATTTGAACCTGTCATGTGAGTTTTTTAGTCTAATGAGCATACATTTTCATTCTTGCTCGTTGTTTATTTGAGTGTGCTGACTAATTCTTGGCATTCTAGAACTTGTGTCGCAATGCTTTTCGAGACTACACGATTGAATATGTTGCTTTAATATGATAGGGGCATTAGGATTTAACTATTTTCTCATCCAAAAAATAGCCTACCCTTGTTTATCTTCCCCTTGGGGAGCCAATTTTTTATCCTTATATCCTTTTCTTTGTTTACCACATCATTAACCCGAGCCTATTTTATTTTTCCCTCTTTTGTCACCCTTTATCAGGACAAAGTTAAGATTGTGTCACAGTCACGAAAAAAACATTGTTCAAGCAGTGTAGAAAAAAATAGTGCAGTGTAGAAGAAAATATCAGTGCAGAAAAAATAGTTCAAAAAATTCGAAATGATTCAAACAGAAGAAAAAAAGAAAAAAAGAGAGAGGAGTGAATAGATCTTTGATTATTTCATTTCGTATTTCCTTTCTCCAATTTTTTTACTTCCTTTCGAATAATCCTTTGGAATGATCTTCTTTTTGTCTTGAAGTTTTAACCCGACCTTTGGCCTTTTTCCTAGCCTAAGCCCCATTACAACCCTTTAAAAGACCTCTTGATTATTGCATCATATTCATACGTAGTAGTGGAGATTGGATTTAGTTACAAACTTATGGTAATATTTTGATTAGTTAGGCTTGAGCGATTCTTTCACCCAAAACACCTTGAGCGGAATGAGTGAACCACTGTGAGGTGCTAAGTCTTGCTTATTTGAGATTCACAGATAATTGGAATGACATGTTTTGCTTATACTCGCTTTTAGTTAAGTCTTTATTAGATTGCTCATAGATTTCAATGTTTGCTTTGATTTTGATTTACTTGAAAGACTTGGAAATTTTGTGAAAATGAGATGGCAACTTGAGATTTTTTATACATTGATTAAGTAATGCTTGAGGACAAGCATTGAATAAGTGAGGGGGAATTTGATGAGTGATTTAAATAGTTCTTATTTTGTTATTAATTACTCCTCGTTTGTCGGCTTATGTTGCTGAGTTGGGCGTTTTTTCTTATTTTCTGTGCAGGACATTGGATTCTAGATATTATGTTAAGAAGGGGCGAAATTCTACTGTTTTTATTTTTTCTGGAGTCAAGGTCAGACTAGTGGGCATTAATCTGAGCATGAAAGGCTGACTGGACGCCATGTCAGCAATTTTAAAAGAAGACATCAACAATGGTGATAGCTTATCAGTCACATTTTTTATAGCTTATCAAATGAATTTAAAATTTAAACTTCAAATTATTTTTGTATTTAGTTTAAACTTTTTTAGGATTTATCTTTTATTATTTCTAGGTTATTTTAGGGTTTTAGAATACTATAAATACTCCCTTTGGGTGATCTAGAAACATCATCTTGCATTCTTAGTTTTTTGTTTTAGCTTTTAAAGTTTAATCAAAGTTTTTTTTCTTTACTTGGTTGTTTTTACATTTTTATTTATTTAACAAATATTAAGTATGTTTTCTTCCATAATCATGCTTAGCTAAATTCTTCGATTAGCCAAAGGCTAAAAGAAAAGCTTCGATTCACCTTGTGAGAATAAAAATACACTTAACAACTTCGTTTTACATTCTCAATTTTCTGAAAACCTAGATCGGCAATCGGCCTTTCTATTAAAATCTTTTCGCTTTCACTTCAAAAAGCTAGTGTTGACTTGATTGTTGTTAAGATTTATAGTTGGGAGGAATGATCGACGATATTCGTGGTTTCAACTTCCTATGAACACACCTAGTGACAAATTCGCTAAGGGAAATTGAGATCGAATTCGATTCTCATTGAGACAACATAGTCCGAGTCAGGTTTTTCAAAACTTTAAAAATTGTTTTATTCTAGCGGCGATAGTCGTAGTTAGTCTAACCAGAAAAATAGAATCTAAAAATTAATTTTTGATTATCGATTTACCCGAGAGAAAAACAAGTTACAAGGGTTGGTCCTTGTAGACTGTAACCGACATGTATCCAGAGTGAAAATTCTTTTTCAATGATCATTTTGAATTGAAGCGGAGAAAAAGCTTGAGGCTAATTAATTTAATCGATTTATTTTACTTCATTTATTCTCGCAGTCATTTTACACTTATTCTCTAGTTTTCTCGATCAAACCCCCCATTCGCTAAATTACCTTGCAACAGTCAGAATCAGAACAATCGTATATCAGAAACTCCTTAGTCCTTGTGGCCTGACACCTTTCTCTCTATACTACGTCTTTATTTATTTATTTAGTTTGAGATTAAGGCAAATTATTTGACAAAAAATGACGTTTGTCAAGATGGCAAGCATCCCTCTCCCCCTACTCCACCACGCCCCGCCACAAAGGGATAAACGTAGTTTTTTTAATACCTTTGCCTGGTGATACAAATAACTAAAACTGCAACATAAGCACTCCCCCATGATCTATCAAATATGGTTCCTAAAAACTACTTCTCACCATAAACATATTTTCTTTTCCTCCTTTCAAAACGGCATAAGGAAAAACCATAAAAACAAAACCGCATGAGAAAGGAGCATATCACTTCTAAGCTAGGTTATGAATATGCATACTTAGAGGCGCCCTATTTATAGTAAGTAATGGACATATCAAGCCACGGCATCTCATCAAAGCTCGACTTGAACTGCGCAAGGCGGCGCATATGCTTGTCACTAATACCAACATTTACTCCACATACCCCAAAATCTCGCGTGAATAACCAAAATCACGCGACCTTCAAAAATAACAATTAAAAACTGCGCATCTGCTTGTCACTGCCAATTAGATACTTTCTCTTTCATCAAAGCTCGACTTGAACTGTCTAAATCGCTACAAACTAAGCCAATGCGGAATAAGAAAAAAGCCACATAGTACCCACCTTCTCAAAGTAACAAGCATCTATCTTATCCTACGCAGCAACCAAAAAAAGAAAAAAACGCTATCACCGAGAAAAGATGAGAAATCTCCAACAAGCCAAATCAGATCACAACAATAATAAAATCACGCATGCCAGATTATTCAAGTCCTTCCACTCCTTTTTATAATTTGATTTGCAACATGAAATTCAATTCCCATGAAGAGATAAAAGCACAAGAAAATGAGACTCTTTTTGTTCTTTATCACAAAAGCCATTCCAGATATATCGCACACCATAACAAAATAATGTCAGCATAAATTCCAACCTAGGTAAATTAGCAGGCTATTTTCAAAACTGGGCAAGCGTTTGCTACCCATTTATCTTGCAAGCTTGCAAATATCAAAAACATACATCCTTGGCCATTTTAAAGAAAGATAAATGTAATGCGAACATCAAAAATATAAACATAATTTGAACTTCATAATTTATTCACCAAAGGAAAGACGATACGTCATTAACTATAAATGAACCAGATTCTACAGTCACACGAGATACACACGAATATTTAATTATTCATTAAAGAACCACAACTACAAAATTGTGAGTATATAAAATCATTTCACAACTTACAATCCCACTTTAGTTTCCAAGTTCGCAAAGGTCACTTTATAACCTTCCTTCACTTGGGGCCAATTATTGATACCTACGAATACTAACCGCCACGTGTCAGGATCAGACAACTCGCGACGAATGAACAAGACTACGAATAGTATAACACAAAAGACATCTGGCGGTCAATGAAGCATTGCATGAGATCACTGCGAACCACAACGCGTAAGGTCTCCATCGAATCATACAACACCCTTCACAACCTGCGGCGAACTAGCAAGACTATAAGCAACATCGCATCCAGCGATCACGTGCACAGTCACGTGATCGCTACAGATGACAGAGCAAACTTGATATGTGATGATACATATGATCCACACCGACATCGAGTCTCGAAAACTCAATAAAACACTTGTCCCCCCCCCCTCGATTGGCACGTGCATCACTTCATCTAACCCCTTAATAAGGGGTCATGCACCACCAAATAGAGAGTACACCCCCATCACACACATAAGCTCTCGTGACCAGAACCCAAACTCTCAAAAAATCCATGAGAACTCTCTCTTCCAGGCACCACTATCATAAGAGAAACAAGAGCCACACACTAGCTCCGACCCAGAACAACCATCTCGGCCACCATCGAACCACCGTCTTCGGTCCTTGACCATTTTAACCATCAACACTAATATTTTTACTATAATTTTATTTTTGTTCAATTTAATCTCTCAAATTTTATTTAATTTGGAATTGACCTCTATTTATTTCTATTTTATAATTTAATCCAATACCTTATAATTGCAAACTTTACGTTTCATTCACTAATTTTATAATTGCAATTAAGGACTCGTTTTAGCTTGGATTAACATGAAACTCGGTCTATATGTTAAGGATGATATTAATTTCATAAATTAAGGTTTAGTTTCACTTTAAAAAAAAAAATTGGCCCATGTATTTTATAAATGTTTTCAAAATGGCCCATAAACTACTTATTTTTGCAAATAACACTTAATTTCAAATCAGATTTCAACAAGAATTTATAATTAAGTCTATTTAGAATTAGTGAGTCAAAAATGGACCTGAAACTGAATTTTTAACTTAAAATCCAACTTATGAATTATTTACATTTTAGTCCCTGAACCTCAATTTGGTTAAATCTACTTTGATTTGAAATTCTTTTATTAGCAAAACAAAGGTATACGATATTTCTATTTATATTAAACTTGTATTTAAGTTTTGAATATTTTCTAGGTTTAAATATTGTAAAATTACCAAAAAGCATTTTTGTTAAATCAATTTTTTTTCTAAACTTTTTAAAGGTTTATTTTCTCGGGTGACTTTAGTTAATTGGTTTCCTCTTTATGTTCATGTTGGTTGTTTACTTTCATGTAATTGAATATGCTTGTGTTTTAGAATCTGGTTTTAGGCCACAATGGGCCATTTGTAGCATTCGATATTCAGGTTGAATTCGTTCTTACCGCTATTAGGTGTTACATTGATAGTGAAACTCTCGAGATTAAATTATAAAAAATATTACTTTATTATTAAAATTAGAAATAAAAAGTGGTTAATTTCGAATTAAATAAAAATTTTATGGGCTAAACTGGACAAAATAAAACCGTATTAAAATATTGGAATCATAAAAAATAAAAATACATATAAGTCAATTTTTAATTAAAGAAAAAAATTAGAGATTAAATTGAACAAAAATAAAATATATTGAAAATATTATATTAAAATATAAAACTTAGAAACAATTATGGGTCAATTTTAGATAAAATAAACTTTTAAGGACTAAATTGAATAAAATTTTTCTTTCCTCCCACTTTTCTATTGTACCAAGGCAATAGAGAGGAAACAAACTTATTTTACTTCTAGTTTTCCATCCTCAACCAAGCACACTAATAAAAAAAATATTTTTCATCTTTTCAATTTTTCATCACTTCAATTTTTCATCTTTTCAATTTTCTTTCTCATCTACCCAGCAAAGCCTTAGTGATCCAAACCCCTTGAATCTTTTCTAAGCCAATAAAGCCTAATTAGTTTGCTAGTAGTTAAATCACAATTATTTGGATGTTTTATATTAGGAAAAATAATCTATGCATTGGTGGTGAAAAATAACAAATTTTTAAGATTTAGATGTTAAGGTTTAGGATTTGATTTTAGTGTTTGTGGATAGATTTTAAAGTTTAAGAATATATTTTATGGTTTAATAGAGTTTAAAATTTAAGGCCTCTAAAAAGAGTATGTGAAAGCTTAAAAAAAATCCGCTCGTGGAAGAAGAAAAAATTCACTTACTGCATATCAAATATTTACCATCGATTCACGCTATAAAATAGAAATATATGTGTGTGTGGGGGGGGGGGGGAGAGAGAGAGAGAGAGAGATTGTTAAGCTTGTAAACCAGAGCTGTTATTCTTCTGTTAAAACGAGAATAGAAGGTTGTTAGGATGTTGGTCAATTAGTTAGCCAACTTGGGTTTCTTGTGTAGGTGTATATATTCGTGTATAGCCTTGGTATAAAACTCAAGTTGGTGAATACAATTTCAACAGAATTCTTATTCTCTTCTATTTCTTAACATGGTATCAATCGCCGGGAAATTCTGGTTTCCTGCTTTCGCGTAATCACCTTCTTCGTTGATTGTTTCTTTCTTTCTTTTTGCGTTTCTTGAATCTCTTCAATGACAAACTTAGGAAGTTCCTTCGTTCTTGCGTCTGATGTTGCTGGTAACTCGTCTGGCTCCGGTAAAGTCTTCACCAACAAAAGAATTAGTGTTGTTCTTGATGAAATAAATTTTCTTCTCTAGAAACAGCAAGTGTTGCTCGTCGTTCGTAGCCACCGTCTTGAGAAACTGTTGACTGGTGCGTTGAAGGCTCCTCCGGCTGAAATCACCAATGAGCAAGGAGAAAAAGTCGAGAATGAAGCATACAAGGTCTTTGTTGCTCAAGATAGTGCTCTTGCGTCATGGATTCTTTCCACGATAAGTCCCCATTTGTTGTATGAGTTTGTTGGAGCGGAAACGACGACTGAAATCTGGACAACGGTGATCACGTATTTCTCCAGTCGATCAACAACCACTGCTATGAGCTTACATTACAAGCTTCGGTCCATTCACAAAGGTGATCTTAGCATGAGAGCATATATTGCTCGGATTAAAGAAGTATGCAACATGCTTTCTTCTTGCGGCAGCCCTATTTCCGATCTTGAAAAGATGGCATCTATTCTCAAAGGTCTTCCGGCTGAGTACCAACCCTTTGTTGTTGTGATAACAGCCAGTCAATCTCCTTTCACTATTGATGCAGCAATCTCAGTCTTGATGGATGCTGAGACACAACTTTTCAATTTCAATCAATTTTGGATATTACTTCTTCTGCCAATGTAGCTCACGTTACAAACTCTAGTCAAGATGATTCTCGTAACAATAGTCGAGCACGTTACAGACCTTATCGTGCTTCCATGGGTCAACGAGGTCGTGGTCGTATGAGCTACAAGTCAAATATGAAGCCTTCATGCCAACTATGTGGGAAAATTGGGCATCTGGTGGACAGATGTTGGCATAGATTCGATGAGACTTTTCCTAGTGTTACAGCTTGTGGCACTCAAGATGAAACCAATGCTCGTGCTCATGTTGCCACTCTCAATGAAGCTCAGTGGTTTGTTGATTCAGGTGCTTCACATCATGTAACCCCTGATGCAGCAAATGTAGGCACAAGCTCAGAGTATACTGGACCTGGTAAGTTACTTGTTGGTAATGGTTCAGCGTTGCCCATCTCTAAAATTGGAAATTCTTTGCTTAATTCATTTTCGAGGTCTTTATCCTTAAAGATTGTGTTGCGTGTACCAAGAGTCACTAAAAATTTGGTTTCTGTGTCTAAGCTTACTAGTGATAATAATGTTTTCTTGGAGTTCCATGCTCGTTCGTGTCTTGTACGAGATGAAGTCACAAAGGAGGTGATTCTTCAGGGCGATGAAGTTGGGGGCCTGTATCGGTTCAATTCTGCTCCAGTTGTCCATATTGATGAGGTCTCAAGCTCACCTAGTGATGTCAACACTTTCACTCTTTGGCATCACAGGCTTGGTCATCCAGCCCTTGATACACTAAAATCAGTTTGTAAAGAGTGTAATGTACCTATCAATGATGCTATTAATAAAAGTTTGCCTTTGTGTGTTGCTTGTCAAATGGGAAAAAGCCATTGTCTTCCTTTTCCTACCTCTAGTACAACATATATTGCTCCCTTTGAATTAGTTTTCACTGACTTATGGGACATGCTCAAGTTTCTTCTCAAGGATTTGTGTACTATGTCTCGTTTGTAGATGCATCTCTAGGCATTGCTAGGTCTATTTGCTGAAAACTAAGTCTCAAGCTACTGTGGCTTTTCAGTCGTTTCAAAAAATGGTGAAAACTCAATTTGACAGGGATATTAAGGTTGTGCAGAGTGATTGGGGGTGAATTTCACAGCCTCTCATCCTTCTTGATACAGCAGGGTATTGTGCATCGAGTCACATGTCCTCATACGTCCTAACAGAATGGGGTCGTGGAATGCAAGCATAGGCATATAATCGAGCTGGCATTGACTCTACTAGCTCAAGCATCTCTTCCATTGTGGTTCTGGTCTTATGCAGTGGTCACAGCTATGTTCCTCATAAATAGGTTACCTACAAAGGTGTTGGAGGGTTCCTCACCATTTGAGAAGTTGCATGGCACCAAGCCTAGATATGACATGATGCGTGAGTTTGGCTGTAGGGGATTTCCTCACTTACGACCCTTCAATGTGCATAAGCTCGATTTTCGTTCTCGTCCATACACCTTCCTAGGTTACAGTTCAATGCACAAAGGATATTAGTGCCTTGACTCTAACGGCAGGGTGTTTGTATCCAGAAGTGTTGTGTTCGATGAGTCAGTATTTCCATTTGCGAGTCAGTCAGTTCATTGTTCACCTGCTTTCGCTCGACAATCTCTTGGGGAATGTTCAATTCCACTGGTTCCAGGGGCTGGTCAACTTTTTAGAAACTTGTCAACCTCGAGTGTTGTATCAAGTAGCTCACCACCCACCTCTGGAAGTCACCTACATGCTGAGCAATCTCAAAGATGTGATCATGCGCCTTCTCCTGCAATGGTTGGTTCCTATTCTGGTGGACCAACACGTGTTTCATCTTCTCCTATTCCCCAGGCTCATAGTGACACTGAAGCTGGATGTGTTATCCCTCTAGTGCATGAGGATGCAGCTGATCAGAACAATGTTTCCTCCCCTATGGCTCAGCCTTCAGAATCTCCTAATGTAAATCCTCAAAATTCTCCCTCTTCATAACATGTACATGAAGATGGTCAGAGTATGCCTTGTGAGCTCCATGTTGATAATGATCCTCTACTTGAACCTGTGGATGGCATTTTTATGCCTGCATGTGAGTCTGATGTGCTACATGCTAATCAAGTAGTGTATGTTGATCCTCCCAATATTCACCCTATGACAACACGTAGCAAAGTAGGCATGTTCAAGCCAAAGATGTTTGTAGCTACTCTTGATGATGATGTGCCATCCTCTATTCACCAGGCCCTTTCTCATCCAAAATGGAAGGAGGTAGTGTTTGTTGAGTACGAAGCACTTGAGAAAAATGGAACCTGGAAGCTCGTTGCCATGCCTACAGGACGTACGATAGTTGGGTGTAAATGGATCTTTCGGATCAAAAAGAATGCTGATGGCTCTATTGCTAGATACAAAGCCAGACTTGTGGCTAAAGGCTTTAATCAGATACCTGGACATGACTTCCATGACACCTTCAGTCCCATTATCAAGCCTGCTACAGTCAATGTGGTTCTCGCGTTAGCTGTGTCACAAAATTGGTCTCTGAGGCAAGTTGACATCAACAACGCTTTCCTCAATGGTGATCTGCGTGAAGATGTGTATATGTGTCAACCTCCTAGGTTCGAGACAGTGGCAAGTGATGGCTCTCAGTTGGTATGCAAACTTGAGCGTGCTCTTTATGGTTTGAGGCAGGCACCTATGAGCTGGTACACTAAACTTAAAGATTTTTTTGCTGAAGATTGGGTTTAGACGATCCAGTGTTGACTCCTCTCTCTTCATTCATGATAACTCGGGAATTTTACGTATGTCCTGGTGTATGTCGATGACATAATTGTCACAGTTGGCTCTGACTCGTTTATATCTACTGTTATCACTCAGCTTGGCATTGAGTTTTCGCTGAAAGACTTAGGGCAGCTTAGTTATTTCCTAGGCATTGAAGTGCAACGTTCGAATGGTTGTCTCTTCTTATGTCAACGCAAATATACTCAAGAACTACTTGAGCGCACCAACATGGACAAAGCCAACTCAGCTTTTACTCCCATGCTCTCCACAGTCAAGCTTAGTGAACATGCAAGGAGTCCTCTTGCAGATGTTACTGGCTACAGGAGTATTGTGGGTGCCTTGCTTTACCTATGTCACACGAGACCAGACATAATGTACAGCATACATCGAGTTGCTCAGTACATGCACAACCCTTGTGAAGAGCACCTTGTAGCTGTTAAACGTATCCTTCGATACCTGAATGGCACTCTTCATTATGGACTTGTGTTTCGACCTTCTGAAGTTGATGCTAGCCTAGTTGCCTTCTCGGATGCAGATTGTGGGAGCAGTCCAGACGACAGACGCTCTACCTCGGGCTATTGCGCATATCTGGGTAACAACATTCTCACTTAGAGTTCTAGAAGCAAAAAGGTGTGTCCAGGTCGACGATGGAATCTGGGTATAGAAGCATTGTTGATGATGTGTCGGAGGTCACATGGCTGAATTCGTTACTTACAGACATGGGGGTCAAGCGAAAGGATATTCCTGTGGTGTGGAGTAACAGCACCAGTGCAGTCTCCCTCAGTATGAATCATGGTTTCCACTCTCAATCAAAACACGTAGATCTTGATTTTCATTTTGTCCGGGAGAAGATTGCTGACAACTCCCTTCGTGCCAACTATGTTCCAACATCGCATCAAACTGCTGACGGGTTCACTAAGGCTCTAACCAGCTCGTATTTTGATCTGTTTCGCCAACGTTTGAATGTCGTTATATAAGCTGAGTTAAAAAACATTCCAGCCCTTTTCTTCATTTTGTTAGCCCTAAAACACTGAGTCCCTCCCCCTCTCTCGTCTGAAAACCCCATTTTTCGATGTCGTCGTTTCGGTCACCGCTAGCCGGCGCTGGAACCCTAAAAAAACCTCTTTTCTCCGACCTATCGAAACCAAAAAACTAGAACCCTTTTCCACTATTTTGAAAGCCCAAAACGAAACCCCTTTTTACCTCATATTTTGAAAACCGAAAGCAAAAATCTGTTTTAAAAGCAAACCCTTTCCGACGTTAGCCTCCTCGCCAATTCACCATGCATGGTCTCGAAAGAGACCAATAGGCTTGTCACCAGCGAGGGGAGACGAATCGACGAGTGAAAGCTGGATCGACTCAAAGGTAAAAAGGGAAACCCTAGCCTTTTATTTTTTTTACTTCGAAATGAGATGAAAAAATAAAGATGATGATACCTCTGAAATTTTCTTGTATTGATGCTTCTGAAATTCCCGTTTCGAACTTGGGATTACACTGGTTTGTTTCGGCTTTTATAAGCCTGAAATTACATTTTTTCGGATTACATAAATTGAATGAAGAATCCCTATTGGTTCTGCTGGTTGTTTGTTTGTATTCATCTTTGTAATCCTTGGAATTTTTGCGCGTATTCGTCCTTTTCTGACATTCTGTTGGGTGGCCTTCTCACCGATTTTTTGTGTTTGCATGCGAGGCCGCTAAAGGATGGGGACCAGAGGATGACGTGGCTCGGCGGCTGAGGAAACGACTCGGCTCGGGAGCCTCGATCTTGGTCGTTAACGCCGTGGAGATCAATGGTCACGGTCTGGGAAGCTGAAGAGGCTCGAGACGAACGAACGACGCGCGTGTGGGCAGAACCGGGAGCTCAAGCAGCTCGAACTCGCGCGCATGGGAAGCTGAATGATCGGGCGTGGTCCGTACACGCGGTGGATGTGATCTCGGCCATTGGATGAATTCCCGATCCAAGGGCTATGGTTGATGCGGCGCTAGAGGAAAAAGTGGTCAGCTAAGGTTTCCACATATAGTTTGATCTGGACCATCAGATCTAAATTAGATCTGACGGCTGGTAGCCGGCTGCGCAAGACATTAAATTGGATTAGGGTTTTTTGGTTAGGTTGGGCCCGAACGGGCCGTGTAATTTATTATTTGTTTGGGCTTAAAATATCTGTAAATGGACTTTTTATTATTAATAAACTTTGGGCTTATATTATTTAATGTATATTAGGCTTCACTTTGGTTTAATAATAATAATAATAATAATAATAATAAGGCTTAAGGGTACCAAAGGCCCCTGAACTTTTTAAAAAAAATCAATTAAGCCCTTAATGTTTTTTTGCACTCAATGTCACCCTCAAACCTCAAAATTTAACCAATCTAACCCTTTGACCGACGAAATCCGTCATTGACCGACGAAATCTATTAAATTCTTAAACATGGGTTGTTTATATGCCACATCACCTGCCAAATATTAAACATTTATTTATAAACTAATGACGTGGATTAAAAACGGTGACGTGGATTAAAATATTAAAAAAACAAAACACTTATTAAATCCTAACCCTAACATTATATCCTTCCAAAACTTGAAATCCAGAAAGTGAAATCTGCAGGTTTAGTGAACACCCATTTTGATTTTTTTTCTCTCTTGCATATCATGAAATTCTCCTAGCTTGATTGTAAGATCTTAATAGGTGAGTATTCAAATTTCATTTTTTCCTAATCAGTTATCTCTCTCTCACATCTCGCGTCTATCGCCATGATTGGGAAATACAGGTTTTGAAGATGACGATCTCGGCTAGTTCATCAAACTAAGGAGAAGCTGTGTTTTGTGATTGCGGTCTAAAATGTCGTATGTGGACAACATGAAAAAGGAAAAATGCTGGAAGAAGATTCTTCGGTTGTTCAAATTATAAAAATTCTGACTGTAATTTTTTTAGGCGGTGTGATGAAGATATGTCTGATAGAGCAAAATTTCTTATAAACAAATTGAAAAAAAGAAAATGATGAGTTAAGGAAAGTGAGTCGACCTAATGAGGAAGTTCAACAAATGAAGCTGGAATTGGAATTGATGCAGAAATAACTGGTTTTAGCTATCGAACATGCTCATACATTTAGGAAGAAATCAACATTTTAGATCGCAATCACAAAGCACAGCTTCTCCTTAGTTTGATGAACTAGCCGAGATCGTCATCTTCAAAACCTGTATTTCCCAATAATGGCAATAGACGCGAGATGTGAGAGAGAGATAACTGATTAGGAAAAAATGAAATTTGAATACTCACCTATTAAGATCTTCCAATCAAGCCAGGAGAATTTCACGATATGCAAGAGAGAAAAAATCAAAATGGGTGTTCACTAAACTTGCAGATTTCACTTTCTGGATTTCAAGTTTTGGAAGGATATAATGTTAGGGTTAGGATTTAATAAGTGTTTTGTTTTTTTAATATTTTTTTATCCACGTCGGCGTTTTTAATCCACGTCATTAGTTTATAAATAAATGTTTAATATTTGGCAGGTGATGTGGCATATAAACGGCACATGTTTAAGAATTTAACAGATTCCGTCGGTCAATGACGGATTCCATCGGTCAAAGGGTTAGATTGGTTAAATTTTGAGGTTTGAGGGTGACATTGAGTGCAAAAAACATTAAGGGCTTAATTGATTTTTTTAAAAGTTCAGGGGCCTTTGGTACCCTTAAGCCTAATAATAAT